>CAJZBQ010000012.1:412500-1123549 GCA_914767885.1 Blepharisma stoltei | reverse complement strand
CACCCTAACACCCTAACACCCTAACACCCTAACACCCTAACACCCTAACACCCTAACACCCTAACACCCTAACACCCTAACACCCTAACACCCTAACACCCTAACACCCTAACACCCTAACACCCTAACACCCTAACACCCTAACACCCTAACACCCTAACACCCTAACACCCTCAACACCCTAACACCCTAACACCCTAACACCCTAACACCCTAACACCCTAACACCCTAACACCCTAACACCCTAACACCCTAACACCCTAACACCCTAACACCCTAACACCCTAACACCCTAACACCCTAACACCCTAACACCCTAACACCCTAACACCCTAACACCCTAACACCCTAACACCCTAACACCCTAACACCCTAACACCCTAACACCCTAACACCCTAACACCCTAACACCCTAACACCCTAACACCCTAACACCCTAACACCCTAACACCCTAACACCCTAACACCCTAACACCCTAACACCCTAACACCCTAACACCCTAACACCCTAACACCCTAACACCCTAACACCCTAACACCCTAACACCCTAACACCCTAACACCCTAACACCCTAACACCCTAACACCCTAACACCCTAACACCCTAACACCCTAACACCCTAACACCCTAACACCCTAACACCCTAACACCCTAACACCCTAACACCCTAACACCCTAACACCCTAACACCCTAACACCCTAACACCCTAACACCCTAACACCCTAACACCCTAACACCCTAACACCCTAACACCCTAACACCCTAACACCCTAACACCCTAACACCCTAACACCCTAACACCCTAACACCCTAACACCCTAACACCCTAACACCCTAACACCCTAACACCCTAACACCCTAACACCCTAACACCCTAACACCCTAACACCCTAACACCCTAACACCCTAACACCCTAACACCCTAACACCCTAACACCCTAACACCCTAACACCCTAACACCCTAACACCCTAACACCCTAACACCCTAACACCCTAACACCCTAACACCCTAACACCCTAACACCCTAACACCCTAACACCCTAACACCCTAACACCCTAACACCCTAACACCCTAACACCCTAACACCCTAACACCCTAACACCCTAACACCCTAACACCCTAACACCCTAACACCCTAACACCCTAACACCCTAACACCCTAACACCCTAACACCCTAACACCCTAACACCCTAACACCCTAACACCCTAACACCCTAACACCCTAACACCCTAACACCCTAACACCCTAACACCCTAACACCCTAACACCCTAACACCCTAACACCCTAACACCCTAACACCCTAACACCCTAACACCCTAACACCCTAACACCCTAACACCCTAACACCCTAACACCCTAACACCCTAACACCCTAACACCCTAACACCCTAACACCCTAACACCCTAACACCCTAACACCCTAACACCCTAACACCCTAACACCCTAACACCCTAACACCCTAACACCCCTAACACCCTAACACCCTAACACCCTAACACCCTAACACCCTAACACCCTAACACCCTAACACCCTAACACCCTAACACCCTAACACCCTAACACCCTAACACCCTAACACCCTAACACCCTAACACCCTAACACCCTAACACCCTAACACCCTAACACCCTAACACCCTAACACCCTAACACCCTAACACCCTAACACCCTAACACCCTAACACCCTAACACCCTAACACCCTAACACCCTAACACCCTAACACCCTAACACCCTAACACCCTAACACCCTAACACCCTAACACCCTAACACCCTAACACCCTAACACCCTAACACCCTAACACCCTAACACCCTAACACCCTAACACCCTAACACCCTAACACCCTAACACCCTAACACCCTAACACCCTAACACCCTAACACCCTAACACCCTAAGTACTTTTTTATTCAAAACTTAAAATCATAATTTACAAAATCATAGAGTCAGCAAACGCTAATTAGTCTAAATTCATATCTCAACTATTCTCTCTTTCTCATCAAATCGAGAATATTATTATTTTAATTTAGATCAAAAAATCACTATTGATGTTGCTTATTATGTTGAGCATATCTCAATTAGAAGAGTAGGTAAAAAGATTGAAGCAATAAAGCGCAATGGCCAGAGTTTTAAGCTCGATCCTTATTATCTGGATGAATGCAATGTAAAAGATATTACTCTAGAATATTTAGCAAAAAATCTAGAAGCAATCGAATGCTATGACGAAGCAATCAAACTCCGTCCAAAAGATGCTGATTTATACAATAAAAAAGGCAAAACTTTTTATGATTTAGAAAGATATCTAGAAGCAATCGAATGCTATGACGAAGCAATCAAACTCAATCCAAACAATGCTGATTTATACAATAATAAAGGCCACGCTTTTTATTATTTAAAAAAATATCTAGAAGCAATCGAATGCTATGACAAAGCAATCAAACTCCATCCAAAAGATACTGATTTATACAATAATAAAAGCAACGCTTTGTCTTATTTAAAAAGATATCTAGAAGTAATGGAATGCTATGACGTAGCAATCAAACTCAATCCAAAAGACGCTGTTTTATACTATAATAAAGGTAACGCTTTTTATGATTTAGAAAGATATCTAGAAGCAATCGAATGCTATAACAAAGCAATTAAACTCAATCCAAACTACGCTATATTTTACAATAATAAAGGCAACGCTTTTAAGATCTTACAAAGATATCTAGAAGCAATCGAATGCTATGAAGAAGCAATCAAACTCAATCCAAAAGATGCTGATTTATACAATAATAAAGGCGACGCTTTTTATGATTTAGAAAGATATCTAGAAGCAATCGAATGCTATGACGTAGCAATTAAACTCCATCCAAAAGATGCTGATTTATACAATAATAAAGGCGACGCTTTTTATGATTTAGAAAGATATCTAGAAGCAATCGAATGCTATGACGAAGCAATTAAACTCAATCCAAACAATGCTATTTTTTACAATAATAAAGGTAACGCTTTTAAGATTTTACAAAGATATCTAGAAGCAATCGAATGCTATGACGTAGCAATTAAACTCAACCCAAAAGATGCTGATTTTTACTTAAATAAATTAGGAAGATACACAGAAGCAGTAGAGAGCTATGATGAAGCAATCAAAATCAATTCAAATAAGGCCAAGTATTATAATGGTAAAGGCAATACTTTTTATGTTTTAGAGAAATATAAAGAAGCTATGCAATGCTATGATGAGGCAATAAAACTTGAACCCAATAATCCTTTGCATTTCTGCTGGCGAGCAAGACTATTTAATAATCTCAAACAAGAAGAAGCGGCTTTGCAGGACTTTAGCAAGGCTTATCATTTGAAGCAAGGAAATCAAGTAAATGGTGTTTTCACTGGGAATGAATGGAAGCTTTCTAGAAAAGATATCAATTTTATTAACGACGTATTAGGCCGAGACCGTATTGAACTACTTCAAAAAATGCAGATTTAGAATAAAATTTGGATTTTAATAAGCAGTCATTATAATAATTATATATACCCCAAGCTTCCCATTTGGTTAAGGCTATAGAGCATAGGCAATTTTTGAGTTAGGCCACAACCTTTAAGTTAATTGAATATGCGTGATCGTGTGCACCTTTCTTTAACTCTATCCTGTGAATTGCACTTCGGGAAACATTTAACGCTTCCTGGCAAGGCTCATGCCATTAAGAGAATTTTTGTAGTAGATTTTTTACAAAAGAGTAGTTAAAAATAGCAAGCTGAAGGAAATACTTTAGCCAACATTAAATGAATCAAGAAGCGGCATTGAAGAGCTTTTGGAATCAGGTTTAGATGAACTAAACTCCCCCCCTTTAAAGTTGAACAAGATATAGGTAAAATTTCGATTTTTTTGGTGGATTTAACCCCCTTTAAATTGGAACAAATCCAATTTTATAGATAAAAATCATAATTTTTTATGTAAAAAGTTTTGATATAAGTTAAATGTTTCTTCTTAACTAAAAAAAAAGAGAATTAAGAAATGCAATGATTGCTAATGATATCTCTATTCTTGGAATTGCTGAAGCATGATTGAAAACTTCTTTGTATATTCAAGGATTATCTGAATTGGAAATAATGGCCGATTGCTGGCAACAGAGAATCAGGTTGAACTGGATTATTAAGACACGAAGCATTTCCAAATCTAATAACATCATTGAAACTAATAATCATAGAATAGCAGCAACATTAATTGAAGATTACTTAATAATAGTAGCTTATGCCCCAGTAGTAACAAATCACCAGAGTAAGAAATCAATTGATGACTATATTAACTTTATCATAGAAGTTCAAGAAATTTTTTAAAAAAATCAAAGGATAGACGTCAAATAGTCTAATGGGTGATTTTAATGCACATCTAAAAAGGATATTTATCTGAGATCGATGATCTAACAGGAGAGATATTTTCTAAATTTATTAAAGATTCTCATTTATATATTCTCAATGATATGCATATATCAACTTTTAGAGGTCATAATACACACACAATTATTGATTACATTCTTTCAAACTCAAAATCAGAAATTATTTATGAAGAAGTCCTTCAATTAAATACTAACCATATTTTACTTCTATAGAATATTATATCTATCACAATAATAATGCTTTGGAGGATCAAAAAATTATGATACTTAGTTAACTCTATCAGAGAGATTTGATTAAATGAAAACTGATGAATTAAATTAAAGCCACTGCCACAAGCTGATTTCTCTTGCAATGGTGCAATATTTAACGGGAATATTGTGATTTCTGGATACAAAATAAAAATCTTTTAAGGTATTCAATTGACAGCAACACTTTTGCAATAATTCCTTATGATTTAAAGCTGATGAAGGCAAGATTCTTATAAATGCAGAGAGACTGTATTTAATTGAATGTGATGATAATGGATCAGTCTATGAAAGTTACTTGCCAAACGACAGTGCCTGGAGACGAATTGGAGACTCAATAATAAATGCTTATTTTTCTCAAGTTTATTTGTCATATAATAAAGGAGGAACAAACAAAGCTAGATGAAATAATTTACTAATATTTAATAATCTTTTGCTATTAACTCCTGAGTCTTTAAATATTTTTTATTAATCAATCTGATTTACCCGCACAAAACTCCCAAAAATGGAATTAATTTTTGTATTGCATCCAAGAAAGTGAGCCCAACTTTAATCTCTGTTCACAATTCAATTTGCAGGACTGAAAAGATGTAGCTTTTTTTACATCACCAGAATAGAATCCATGATTTTTGAGGGTTTAGACCTGCAAAGAGTCATCCTCTGGAACTTGACAATTGAAAGAGAGTCCTAATAAGACTGGATGCGAATTAAGTCCTAAGGCTCTCGTAACTGCCGACTCATTGTTTAGGGCCGAAGCTGCTTTCATTTCTAGGCTTTCAGGGAAGATCAGGATTGAAGTGAAAAGAGTAATCTTATCACTAGTTGAGCTTTATCACATCAAACTCAATCTTCTAAGGAAACTATTTTGGGGAAATCGGATTTTTCGCCAAAAAAGCAAGAGCCTCTTCTGCAAGATGTTTGAGCTTTTCAGAGCTATTTGTTTTTGAAAGGAGCCACCTTTGAAAGTTTTATCTAGGTTTCCCTTGCGCAAAAATTTTAAGAAAGATGTCAAAAAGATTACTCAGTCCTAGGAATTTATTGTTATTTATGCAAGAATCTTTGCCATGTCGCTCTTAGATGTAATAATTGCATTTTTAAGTTTGACCATAACTATGTAAAATCAAAATGACTTCGTAGCCATTGAGGAGCAAACTCATTTCTAAAGAAAACCTAGATTAGCCTCAGCTACGAAAGAAAAGTTCTCAAGGTCAAATAGCAAGACGCTTTCAATTCAAAAAACTTCATTGGGATTTGAAGGCACCCAGAGCATTTATATTCTAATATGAAACCTTGAAAAAGAAATCGATTGGTTTTATTAATTCTTCAAGAAAATTAAAATACTAAATCTGTGAAATTAAGGAAGAAAAGACGAGCTCAATTTTCTAGAACTTTAGGTAAGTGATCTGATGCCAGCAAAGGTTATAATAGCGTTTTGGATTCTTCATCAGGTGAAGAAATAGAGTTCAGAAATTCTGACTTCTTTTCTAAAGATAAAACTATGCACCTTTCTCCAAAGGGCTTCATACTTTGCAAAATGTATATTAACTTAATTAAATTAATTTGTGTCAGGTTGCAGTGGACTTTTTAACAAGCTCTCTATCTTTTACTGTTCCCTTTCCCTTCCCTCTGCACTAACTTTTAGTAGAAATCTTTATCTCCTGGTCTACCCCACTATTCTTACTACTTTGCTCTCCTTTCTTTGCGCCTGAATCTTTTTTTCTATCCTCGCTATACCTCTCAGTTTTTATATAGACTTCTCTTGCCTCTTCAAATTCTATTCGTAGCAATCTTGATCTAAGCTTAAATCTGATTGATCATATCTCTAGCATTGCTCCATTATGTGTTTCTCATTTTCGTCAATATATCCCTTTGTCAGGTGTCTTATTTTCTTGTTTGAGATGCTGGAGTTAAATCCTACCTTCACTCATCTGCTTTATTTCCTTTTATTCCATTCAGTTTCTTTCTCCTCTTTCTTTTCATTCTCTATTTCTGATTCCTTTGCTGATTCTGTTTCTTTGCTTGCTCTTTAATTCTCCTTCCATTTCATTTCTTGCTTCTTTCTTCATACCATCTTCAGTGGAAAAAACATATTAACAGTCTTTAAAATAATAAAAGAATGCTCTTCAATAATTAGGTAGAAATCTAGAAGCTATAAAATGCTATAATGAATCGATTAATTTTTTTAAACGATGCTGATTTTCACTATAAGAAAGCAGTTTTACTAACTCCCCCCTCGATGAGGGAACAAAACCATTAGAAAAATCCCTATTTTTTGACCAAAACCCGCCCTCCGTGAGCGAAAAAAAAAAAGCACTTTGATATAATAATGATAATTATTATAACGAAATCCCCTAGCTAATTCTGGTTGATTTTAAACAGCTTGCGTTTTAAAATATAAATCTCGCAAATAAAATTTATTTTTGCCTCTCAATTTTTACAAATTGGAATTTTTTTAAATATTGAAAAACAATTTCTATAAAAATTTATAAATAAATTTTTCAAAAAAAAAAACTAACCACCGTGAGTGAATATAATTTTTTGTTCGCTCACTGAGGGTGTGAGTAAATGAATTAGGAAGATATCCAGAAGCAGTTGAACGCTATGCCGAAGCAATCAAAATCAACCCAAATAATGCCAATTTTTATAATGATAAAGGCAATATTCTTTATGTTTTAGAGAGATATCAAGAAACAATAGAATGCTATGATAACGCAATCAAGCTCAAGCCCAATAATCCTTTGCATTTCTGCAACCGAGCTAAAGCATGTAATAATCTCAGACAAGAAGTAGCAGCATTTGCAGGACTTTAATACGGCTTATAATTTGAAGCAAGAAAGTCAAGTAAGTGGCACTTTTACTGGGGATGAATGAAATCTTTCTGAAAAAGACATCAATTTTATTAATGATGCATTAAGCAGAGACCGTAATGAACTACTCCAAAAAATACAAATAAAATCTGTTGAATCTGAAGAAGAATTTAAGGGTCTCGAAAACCCTAACCCAGAATATTCAAAAAGGACTAAGATACAAAAAATTCGCAGATCCCAAATTGCAACAGAAAATTTAGATCTTCCAAGCGGAAGTAATAATCAATCAGTTGGAGAAATATTTCAGCAAAATATTCCAACTAGAAAAAGAAGCTGCTGAAATAGGAAAACAATAATTACAGTTTTTGGTTGTCTTTGTAATAAAAAGTAAGGAGAGGAGAGATTTTTAGATTTTAAATTTGAACTCTTCGATAGAAGAAATTTAAAGCAAAAAATATTAATAAAAATATTTAAGTAAATATATTATGCTATTAGTCATATTTTGAAGCATTTTCTATATTAGCAGCTTGCTTATAGCATTCTGTGGCTTCCTCTCCTCTACCTAAGACTGTAAGAACGTTTCCTTTATTTATGTAATAAACTGCTATACTTGGATCTATTTTAATTGCATTGTTGTAATATTTTATTGCTTCTTCATATTGATTTTCAATAGAGAAGATAATTCCTATCATATTATATGCGTTATCTTCATTTGGATCAATTCTGATAGCTGCTTTATAACATTCCATTGCTTCTTTTCTTCTCCCTATTTTTTTGAGAGCATCTCCTTTATTTGTATAATAAAATGCACAATTTGGATCAATTCTAATTGCATTTTCGTAATATTTTATTGCTTCTTCATATTGCTTTTCACTTTCTAAGATAACTCCTATCATGTTGTATGCATTATCTTCATTTGGATCAATTCTTATAGCCTCTTTATAGCATTCCATTGCTTCTCCTCTTTTGCCTAACATTTTAAGAGCATCTCCTTTATTTATATAATAAAATGCACAATTTGGATCAATTCTTATTGCATCGTTGTAATGTTTTATTGCTTCTTCATATTGCTTTTCACTTTCTAAGATGACTCCTATCATATTGTATGCGTTATCTTCGTTAGGATCAATTCTGATAGCTTCTTTATAACACTCCATAGCTTCTTTTCCTCTGCCTAATTCTTTAAGAGCATTTCCTTTATCAGTATAATAAAATGCTATATTTGGATTGATTCTAATTGCATCATTGTAATATTTTACTGCTTCTTCATATCTCATTTCATTTTCTAAGATCACTCCTATCATATTGTAAGCATCAGCATAATTTGGATCAATTCGAATTGCTTCTATGTAGCATTCCATAGCTTCTTCCTCTCTACCTAACTTTTTAAGGGCATCTCCTTTGTTTGTATATAAAAATGCACAGTTTGGATTGATTCTAATTGCATCGTTATAATATTTTATTGCTTCTTCATACCTATTTTCATTTTTTAATATTATTCCTATACCATTGTATGCATCAGCGTAATCTGGGTCAATTTTGATAGATTCATTATAGCATTGCATAGCTTCATCTCCTCTGCCTAACTCTTTAAGAGCATTTCCTTTATTTGTATGATAAATTACTTTATTTGAATTGATTCTAATTGCATCGTTGTAATATTTTATTGCTTCTTCATATGCCCTTTCACTATAGAAGATAACTCCGATGTTATTATATGCATCAGAATAATTCTGATCAATTCTGATAGCTTCTCTATAGCATTCCATAGCATCTTCTCTTCTGCCCAGCTCTTGAAGAGCATATCCTTTATTTGTGTAGTAAAGAGCACAGTTTGAATCGATTCTAATCGCATCGTTATAGAATTTTAACGCTTCTTCATATCTCTTTTCATTTTTTAAGATAATTCCTATGCCATGATACGCGTCAGCATGATTTGGATCAATTCTGATAGCTTCTTTATAGCATTCCATAGCTTCTTCTCTTCTACCTAAATAATGAAGAGCATATCCTTTATTTGTATAATAAAATGCAGAGTTTGGGTCGAATCTAATTGCATCGTTATAATGTTTTACTGCTTCCTCATATCTCTTTTCACTTTCTAAGATCATTCCTATTTTATTGTGTGCACCAGCGTTACTTGGATTAATTCTGATAATTTCTTTGTACTCCTCTAAGGCATAATGCATCTTTTCTTCCTTCTTCTCAAAGTTTATACGCCCTTCAAGGGGGTTTTTCCATTCAAACTGCATTTCATGTGAAATACCTTTAGACTTTTCTTCGGTAAATCTCTTTATAATTTCATCAATTTGTCTTCCCATTTCGGAGAATAATTTAATGCTATTATTTGATCTTACTGTAAAAATTGTTTTAGCTTTTCCAACAGCTTCATTTGACGGGAAAGCTAACAAATTTAAAACTGGATCCTTCTCAAATCTCGACAGTCTCTGGGTTTGCAAGATCTTTTCGACATCACTGCAAATTTTTACAGAGTCATAGTCAATTTCTTTCAAAATTTGCTCAAGGATATTTTTATAGCTGCAAAGAGTTTGAGAAAAGGAAGCGATTATATTTGTTCTTATTTCATCAGTTTTATGTTTTTCTTCTGCAAGAAGGCTAAGGATCGCTTCTTTTGTGCCTTCAACAGGCTCATAAAATATTGAGTTAAAATTATGAGGTCTGCTACTAGATTTACAATGCTCCAATAAGTGTTTTTTGCAAGAGTAGATCTCAGGAGAAATGCAATTGCATGAAAGTTCAACTTCACGGTTACACGTTAGCTTATAACATCTTATGGTACTCATATTTCTTTAACTTATATTTCCATTAAATTATCGTTCTGAGTAATTGAATAATTTTCAAAGCTCTAATTAAAGAATAAGTGCACCTTGCTAATGTTTGCAAAGTTAATGTTCCAAAAAATTGACCTTATATAAAAAAATAGAGAGAGGCATTAAGTTTAAAAGAGACTTAGATTAACAATATTTATTACAGAATATAGCTGCATTTCAATTACAACTTTATATATTTAAATTATTCTAGGATTTTTAACTAATCTAAATTGATCAGAATTTTGAATTATCTTTAATTGTCAATTCCAATTAAATAAAAGTGAAGAATTTGGATTAAAAATATTTAAGCAATGCTTTTTTTTAATTTATCTTCTTGTTCCATATATAAAAATAACGATTTCAATAAAATATTTTTAAAAGTTCTCCTTATATGAGCCAGTTATTTGGCATCAAGAAATATTTTTCAAGCTGAGATTTAGCAGCAGTAATTTTAATTTCTAAATCTGAATAAGCTCTTACTCCCCCCCCCCCTCCGTGAGCGAACAAAAAAATTTTGTTCGCTCACGGAGGGGGGTTAATTTTTTTTTTTAAAAAAAAATTATATATATAAATTTTATAAAAAATATTTTTTTCGAAATTTAAAAAAAATCCTAATTTGCAAAAATTGGGAAGCAAATATTAATTTAATTTGCAAAATTTATGTTTTAAAACGCAATTTGTTTAAAATTAAACAGAATTAGCTCTAGATTTCATTATACTAATTATCACTTATATATCAAAATTTTTTTTCCATTAAAATTTTTTCTATTAAAAAAATTTTTGTTCACTCACGGAGGGTGGGTTTTTGGTCAAAAAATGGCGATTTTTCTAATGGTTTTGTTCGCTCACGGAGGGGGGGGGGGGGGTTTAAAATATTCATTTTCTGTTAACTTTATTTTTGGTTGTTGAAATAAATATGCAAAGAATTAAGAGGAATAGTTAATTTGATAGGGAAAATATAATTAATTTGTTAATCTATAAGAATTGCAAAATATCATTAGTTTATGCCTAATTATTCCTTAAGTCATTTTGCTAGTATGCATAGCTCTAGATATTTAATTAAACTGAAATTATAATAATAGTCTTGATCTCGATAAATTCTTGTCTATTATAATATTAATGGCCTTCAATATAATTATCGCTCTTAAGCTCCAAATCCTATTTCAAATATCCCAAGCTTTCAATGTGGATATTTTAGTATCAAACTCTACACCGCCAGGCCTTGCAAATTACTTGTGGAGATCTTTAAATGAAAAGTTTCAAAGGGACTTTACATTTATATTAACGAGTGCTGAGGATTGCAACTTTCAAATTGGTTGCATCCATTTGCCAAGTCTAGCGATTGATGCCACTTTTAACAGTTTTTATTCCTTCCAAATAAGAGCTTATTCTGAAACCTCTCATTTTTTGTACATAAATCTGAACCAGCAAATAGGCATATATGGTAAATATGAATTTTTTAGTCACAATTCTCGTGATTTTCATTATCAGGCCTTAAACCAGCTGATAAAGTATTTCGGTTGAAAAAATTTTATAGTAATAGCAAATAGTGCAGTAAATCCCATTTCACTTTTATTGAAAAAAGAGGGCAAAGGCTTGCCGGTGCTTTGCACAGATACTGAAAATCAAGATATTTATGATTTAATTATAGGAAGAGAAGTAAAACCGACTGGTATAGGGAATATCATTATTCTTAACAGTGGTAGAAGTTCTTCTATGATAGTCACAAGTTTAGGCTCTAAAATGATGCTAAAAAGCGGTTATGGAGTCATCATGGGAAGCGATAGTATTTGAGGAAACTTCACTAATGATGGACTCGTATTTTATACTGAAGAAGGCCTTGAAAATGCAACAAGCTATAATCACTATGAATATTTGGCTCTAGAAAAAGTTTTAAAAACTGTTTTACAAGTTATAGACTATAAAACACAAGAAATTATGCAAATACTAGAAAAAAGGACTATCAATCACAGTCCATTTCCAAATTTTTCGATTATAAACATCCAAAATGGCCAGAAAATCAAAGTGGGAGGAATTGCAAACGGAAAAATTTCGATTAAAAATGCTTTAGTTTATCCTGGAAACTCAACTACCATTCCTAACTTGCCAAGAGCAAACATTACAATTTCCCTTGCCGATGGGGTAAGAGATCCGGGTGGTATAAATGCCACTTATAACATTTTAATCCGGCACGGTAATTACTTTGCTTTCCGCTCTGCTCGTCAATCCGGGCTTCTTAGGAGTTTCAATTTAAATGTTCAGTCTACAGACTGTGGAGTTACACTTTACAGTAAAAATTTATCAAGGCCATGCTTTGAAAAACTAAAAGATAAGATTGGAGTGGTTCACTTATCTTCCAAGCGTGATCCCGTTTGCATTGGAATAATCACGGACTTTAGAGCTCTTGGCATTTCTGCTCCAATCATATCTAATGGATGTGAATTTACTCCTGAGTTGCTGAATAAGTCAATATTTCCAGAATTCATGACTATTTATAAAGAAGAATCATTTACAGCAGGGGTTTTTCCAGAGCTTGCAAGCATTTTTGGCTGGAAAAAAGTTGTTGTTGTTCACCGGCCTGAATGATCCAAAAAAACATACGACACTATGGTAACTAAGCTCTCAAAATATCATATAGAAGTAGCTAATAATCCATCCTATTATTTTACCACTGTTTATACAACTGACCAGCTAGAAGACTACAAAGATTATTTTTTAGATATAATTAATTCTAAATGTAGGATCTTGATCGCCTTAGTCGATCCCAAAACATTTGCAAATTTCCTGATATCGCTTTATGATTTAGGAATGAGAAAAGGTGATATACTTTTTTTGCTTCCATATAGATATTCTCTAACTGATCTCTTATCGTCATTCGAAGGTGATAGCGCAAAACTTCTTGAAATGTTCCAACGGTCCTTAACTGCAAATTTAGCTGAGTGAATAGGAGATTATGGTCAATCATTGAAAAATCAATGTGAACAAATTTATCATCATTCTAATCATTTAGGATTTTCCTATGATCAAACAATGCTGGCATTAAATGGGATTGATTATAGCATTACTAAAGGGGATAATCTTGAAAATTCTACTGCAATTAATGAAAATATTAGAAAACAAAAATTTTTTGGAGCTACTGGGACTCTATCTATAGAGCCAGATGGTAACAGCAGAAGTATTTTTTATGTAAATATCTTCAGCGTTCTTCCAATTGCTAACGCATCTCTGAATGGAGACGAAGTAGTTGGAAATTATAGCATTTCAGGAAACCAAAGATTTCTATTTAATAAAATTATATGACCAGGCGAAACAAACGTCATTCCAAGTAATATGAGAACAAATCAAATAGATTGTCCTTTTAGTTATAGATTAGTACAGGACTCTTTGGATGGAAAAATGGTATTTTTAGCAATTGTCAGTTCCTTAATTATTGTCGAAATATCATTAGTGGTTTTCCTGCAGAAACGATGAAAAGAAGTGAAATTCGAGGATCTTAAGGAGCCGAAAATGATAAAATTCGGAGACTTCTTGATGATGGCAATTCTTTGAATAGAAACTCTGGAGTTAATTTCAATTGGTCCTAACATGAAATCATATAGCACAGTAATATCGCAATTTATTAGACTGTTCTCTGCAGATTGAAATGGGCCGTTGAACGTTCACGGAGATAGTTTCTGGATCGAAGTCTATATAGTAGTATCAATTATAAGCTTTATGGGGTATTCAGCATTCATTGTAACAAAAAAATATAGCGAAAAATACTCCAATTACTTTTTTGAGGTAAATGAGCTTATATCAGAAATCGGAATTCTTTTGCTGTGTAGTATTGCATACATTCCATTAGTATCTATACTTTTCTCTGTGTTTTTATGCAAAGAGAGTGCAGGAGACTCTATTACAGATAGTTTTGTATCTAATGATTGCTATACATACTGTTGAAAAGGATTTCATTTATCGATTTCTTTGCTTTGTCTTATAATTTTATTATTATACATGACACTCACAATATATTTCCAGCCTTCATGACAGCTTTATCATCCAATTTTCAATATTGCTCTACATCCAAAAACTGCAGTATACAAATCTGCTTTATATTTTATTATGATAGGAGTCAATAAAAACCTTGATTTTGTTAGCAAAGCTCTAGAAGGAATGGTTTACTCTTTTATTCTGCTTGCTCTTGCTTTTATATATTGGAAAATTCGTATCTATAATTATCCACGAATGAATATGTGAGCCATTATTTCGGTTTTTGCTGTAATTTGGAGTAATGTGATTTCTAGTATTTATTCTCTTGTAAATGATGATATGAATTCCCTTTGGGAACTCGGACTCATAATAGGGTGGGGAATTTTAGGAGTAGCTGGTATGGTATTGCAGGCTTTAAAGTTCCAAAATTTATTAATCACAGAGAAAGGCATCGAAATGGGATTTTTATTCAAATTTAGTTTGGGAAGCAAGATTTGTGCAACTGAAATAAATATTTTGAAGATAAATAATGGCTCTTATTCTAAAGACCCGCTTTTTGCAAGCTCAAAAACACCAGATAGCCATTTGAAAAACGAGGAGAATTTTGCAGGATCTCAATGGATTTCAGATAATTAATTATCTAACTACAAATAAAATGGCATTTTTATAATTTAAAACAGTAATTAGGCATAGATTCTCTCAAATTGCTAAGCTGCAAATCATCTAGTTTGCATTAAATTCACGATCCTTTTATTCATTAAAAAATATTAAGAGGAGCCACAGCATTGAAGGTTACTTTTGGCGTTTTAAATGAAAATCAATAATCATATCATCCTCCATGATTTCTAATTCAAAAAAGGAATTTAACTAAGAGGCATTGATTCTGATCTGCCAAAATTAAGTAGTTTTTCTCAACCCTATACAAAATTGGAATCAAATCTAATAATTAGAAGTAAAATAAAGAAAAAATTGAAATTTTGTGCAAGAAGCAAAACTCAATGAAAAGTGCATAAAAAATTATCCCTTCAATTACAGTAGCTAATTCATTTAAAATCTTTTAAATAGCGTATGAAATCGTATTGATTTCGCTTTAATTAATTCCAAAGATCCGGAGCTGAAACAATTTAATTAGTGCAAGCTAACAAATTTAAATAAAATGGCTTCAATTGATAATGAATACGATTATATCTTTAAAGTAGTTATACTTGGAGATTCAGGAGTTGGCAAAACTTCTCTGATGATTAGATATGCTGACCAAATGTTCGAAGAGTCAATATTCTGCACTATTGGGATAGACTTCAGAATGAAAACAATCGAGAGTGATAATGAGAGAATTAAGTTCCAAATTTGAGATACAGTTGGGAACCCAAGATTCAACAATAATTTCAAAACATATTTTAGGTTTGCGCAAGGGATTATTTTGGCATATGACTGCACATCTGAACAATCTTTCATATGCGCTAAAAATATCAGCAATGTTGTTAATCAATATACCTATGAAAATATTGTAAAAGTTGTAGTCGGGAATAAATGTGATAGGGAAGATAAAGTTGTGGAAAAATCAAGGGGTGAGGAGTTTGCTCAAGGAATACAAGCTGGATTTTTTGAGACAAGTGCAAAAGAGGATATAAATGTAAACGAAGCGTTTGAATACTTGCGTCTTGAAATCAAAAACTGAGTACATTTAATTGGAAATAACGCTGAGAGTTTAATACCAAAGATCAAAGTGAAAGAAAGAAAAGAAGTTTGTATTCAATAAAAAGTCGATAAGCTAAAAATATTAATTATATCAGACTAGCTCTGTTTTTTTAAAGATAGTCATTGATATGATTTATATCAACAAAAGAGTGATATGAGACATTTGATAGTATTTTATAGTAAATTCAACTTTTTAACCGCGATTTTATTTGCTCAGCCATAATTTTTTTGAAAGGAAACTAATAAGAAATGCATTAAATAGAGGTCGAAAAGGTGTAAAAAGCGAAAAGGGCTTACAGAGGAGGAAATGCAGAGAAAGACCCCAAAAGACAAACCAAATGATCCACCAAAAGAATTATCAAAACCTACAAAAAGACTTACAAAAAGTCCTATTAAAGACAACCAAAAAATCAATCAAAAGGCCTGCCAAAAATACTCACAAATAATTGCTGCAAGAACTGCAAAGAGAGTGAAAAATTGAAGAAGTGCAAATGAAATAAGAAGAAAACCTGTAGGAAGGATAGGAATAAGAGTAAAAAGAGAAGGAAAAGAAAAGCCCGACCAATAAAGCTGGCTAGCGGTTTCAGCAGCTTCAGCAGCTTAAATAGATAATGGCAAATAGCTAATTAAATATGATAGGAAAGATAAAGTCGTAAAATAATCAAGAAGGTGAAGAATTAGCTCGAGAAGTTCAAGCTGGATTTTTTGAAGTAAGTGCAAAGATAAATGAAATGTTTAGTGCCTGACTGTTGAAGTTTGAAGTCAGAAATTGAATGCTCTGTTTCATAAAAGAACAAAATAATTTTTTTGATAAGATCTAATTTCCATATGAAATGTAATTATCAGAGCATAAACAGGAATTTTTTATTTTTAAGATATACATTATGTTGGATATAATGCTTAAATTTTAATTCCAAAGATTAAAGTGAAAGAAAGGAAAGAATTGTGCATTTAATATACAAAACTCGTAAAAAGAAAGAGACAATGCAACTTTGATTCTTAAAACTATTTTATAATAATATCAATATTCAAAAATTCAGGGCTAGCATCTGATTAATTTCAAAAGTAATTTTTTATAAAGCATTTATAAAGAATGTTGCAAGAATTATCTGCTATAGTAATTGCCCGAGGATGGCGCTATCTTGGGCAATTTAAAAAATGGCCCCACACCGGGAATCGAACCCACGTATGGGGCCATTTTTGGTGCGTGGAAGTCGATGTTCTCCACTAACCAAAAATGGCCCCACAAGTGGGTTCAATTCAAGGTGTGGGGCCATTTTTGAATTGCCCGAGGATGGCACAAGATAGCGCCATCCTCGGGCAATTACTATATAAAAGAATAGCCCTTTTAGATCAAAAATATAGTGATATTATAAAAATTTGTTCTTGTGCCTAACAAACTTGTCAAATTATTAATTCATTTAAATTGAAATTCTTCCTCGAAATTATTTCTTTTTGTTTTAATTTAGAAGACTCTCTCTTATTTTCGTCTAATCTTCAATTTTTCTTCATAAAGCAAAAATTTATAACGCTTAAAATTTTTCCTTTTTATTCGAAATTAACATCTTATCTTTTTAAATTATATTGATTTTAATTGCTGAAATTTCTCTGTTTTAGCTTTCTTCAAGGTTAAAATTTTAATTATTGCTAGAATTATCTTTTCGAACTTATTCATTTTACAAACTATGCAAATATAATTCTGAGAATTTTTGATAATGATTTTTATTTTTGATTCACAAATAGGAATAAATTTAAATCCAAACCCAACTACTTAAAGAATTTTATAGCTTAGAAGATAAAATTTATAACGGCTTTACATGTTCATTTTAATTAACTTCATATATCGCCAGCAAAAATAAAGAGTTTGCAAGTTTTTCTTGATGCCCATCATTTTCATATTCACCTATTTTATTAATAAATAAATTAGCTTAAAGCCTTATTTATGAATGCGGTATAAGCCTCTCCAATAATCTTCTTAAGATTATCTGCTCTTTCCTTATTTTCCGAAGAAAGCATCAAGTAAGCTTTAGTCATGACCGAGTAGTTTTGAGGTGATCCGTTTAAATCGCTTTCTATTTGATTTTTAATGCGTTTCATCCTTCTCTTCTCTTTTATAATTTCTGCTCGTTTCCTATAATGGTTTGTGCGTCTGGACTTTTCAGTTTTGAAATGATTTTTATGCTTTATGGCTTCTTCTTCCTAAATTATTTTTACGTTTAAGTAGTAGTTGAATTGACCATCTAATTTAAATATTTTAGGATACCATTTCAAGGCAAAGTCAACGATTTCAAAGGCATTTTTGGTGAACGGCTTTCCCTCACTAGTGGTCATCAAGTGCCTTATAGAGCTAACATAGTCTATTAGGACTTCTATTGGAGTGTGGCCATTGGCTTTGAGGTAGTCTACTAGACAACCAACAGAGGTATATCTGTATTTCTCATCTAAATTTTCAAAGCTACTTGCATTGCTTTCCATTTTATGGCTATTTTCCATTTATAAAGCTAATAATGAAATTGTAACCTAAAAGTTAGATTAATTTAATTTAACCCAATATGAAATTTAACCTTAATCGATTTATAGTTTTATTATTTTCAATTTAATCCCACTATTAATTTTTGCTGATTAAAAATAAGAATTACTTCTTTGACAATTTAATTTATGATAAGAAATTCAGTAAAAATATTATCAAATTTATTACTTTATTTCGAAGGTTAAATTCCAAAGATTAAACCATTACCATTATCACTAGAAGGCTATGCCATATTGTTAACGCGGTCACCACTGACCCGAGGGTTCACCAGTTTTGCGCCGTCTCCGGTTCCATCTTGATCGACTGGGAAAAGATTTGCTGGGCAGCTGTACAGCTCGGATTTCTTTCCTTCGTCTTCTTGAGACCCTACTGCCTTGGAAAGCAGAAGTATCGATTCCAAAGATTGAATCAAAACTTCATTGAAAATTGTTTATCTGAAACATATAATCCTTATTTTGAAATACAATTAGCCATTATAAATCTGGGCTTAGCTTGATTTTTATCACTATGAATTGTTATAATAAAATAGGGTTTGAGAAATTATCTGGAAATTTTATTTGAATACCAATTTTTATTTAATTTGGCATAGAAAAGTTTTTATACATTAAAATGCAAAAAAATCATTTAAATTCATAAAATTGCAAAAAGAATTAGTTTAGCCTTTGCTTTTCAATTTTTACACTGAGGTTTAGTCTATTCTTATTATAAAGCATACTTTCTTATACATGGCGAGAATTGTAACTCTAAAATTTATATTAGCAAAATGTCATTTCCTTATTATTAATCTATCAAATTGCTTTACTCTCATGTAAAAATTATATTATTTAAAAATAAAATTTATATTTCTTCTTTTTGAGAATTTATTTATCATTAAACGACTCAAACTTCGTCAATTTAAACTGAAAATGACACACTTAAAAGCTTTTAGTCTGATTTTCTAAGGTATTAGTTGATGCTGTCAAAGAGAGAATCTATTGTATAAAATTATTATAAAATGAGTTTTTAATTATTCTTGCTATCAGGAAATTGGAATAATTAATATTGGTAAAATTTATTATTGCAAGGTTTAAACAAATTATCAATTTTTACAGACTGGAATATAAGACTTCCAAGCTTCTAGGGTTAATAGGCTCTTGTTTGCATCCAATAAGTTGAATAAAGCCGCGCCAGTAGTATTACAAAACTAATGAAAAACTGGAATTTCCAGTTACAAGTCGAAGTATAGAAGTTTCCTATGTTTGGCGCTGTAAGGCCGATAAATTCTGATCGGAATTTTATCGGTTGGTTGCACCAAATCAATGCCTTGGTCGGACCAAAAAGCGATTTGGTCCGACGAACTTGGAAAGCTCCTGGGAAAATGTCTGCGCTTTCAGCGCTATATAGAGGAAACCTCTATAGTTGATTGAAGCTGTTAATCAGATAAAAATATATTCTGAAAGTCTGCTGAGTCGAAAAATAAAAATAAAATAATGCTAACAAATTAATGATGGAGTTGTAATAATTTGATCTTATTGTAAAAATCATTTATTAACGCAAAGAGCCTTTATTTGACAATTTTTAATTTAATTGATTGATGATTAGTAGATTAGTCACGTTAATAATTTGAAGGGTAAAAATGAATTAAAATTTATGATATCACCATAATTGTTTTGCATATCTTGAATCAGAAGTTTTAAATAATGTTTCTCTATTGCTATGCTTATCTAAAATATAAATGGTAAGAAGATTAAAGTTTCAAGAACATCTATAACAAAAAAGCATTGGGATAGCAGAAGTAACTATAAATTTATTAAGCCAAAAATGATCTAACATCAGGATTTTATGATCAAAGCTACCTGAAAATTGAATTTTTGCATATTTTTGCTGAAAAAATTAAAGCAAGCACTTTTCAAATTCTAAAGTTGCCATTAAAATATCAAAATGATTTTATAACTCAACAGCATCAAGCAGAATTCAGTCTAAACATTATTATTATTATTATTAATTTTTAACTTCTTACTTTAACTACTGCTGCTTACTTTTATCTGCATAATTAATATAATTTTTTGATAAGTTAAACTTCTATTGCGATCGAATTGGGATTTAAATTCAATCTTAAAATTTTATTGCTAGTTCCCCCCTTGAGCGAACAAAAAATTTTTGCCCTCTCATTGAAGGGGGTTAAGTTTTTTTTTTCCGAAATTTAAAAAAATCCCAATTCGCCAAATTGGAAAGCAAGTACTTATTTAATTTTTAAAATTTATATTTTGAAGTGCAAGCTGTTTAAAATTAAACACAAACTAGCTCGAAATTTATTATAATAATTAGCACTTATATCAGAAATTTTTTTCATAAAAAATATTTTGTTCGCTCACTGAAGGGGAGTAATGTTTAATGCAAATTTTAAAATGAGAAGTAGGATAAAAATCACTTCTTTATTTGCAAAAAAACTTTTAGGCAGAAGAAATGGAATATTATTACTAAACTCCCCCCCCCCCTCCGTGAGCGAACAAAAAATTTTTGTTCGCTCACGGAGGGGGATTAATTTTTATTTTTTAAAAAAAATTATATATATAAATTTTTAATTGTAAAATAATATTTTTTTATAAGTTGAAAAAATTATTTTTAAAAATATTATGGGGGGAGAGTAAGGGAATTTCCCAAAAAAAAAAGAATACCATTTGATTAAAGGTAAAACACAGCTTAATTTTTCAATAATTTAATAATCAATAAACCTATTAGTAATAAATATATGCATTCAGTTAAAATATTTTATATATTTTCTTATTTAATATAATAAGCAAATTCTCTATAAATCATAATAAAAATGTACAAAGGGAAAAGAAAGTACATTGAAATTTGGCAGAAAGTTGAAATTGCTGAATTTTACATTCAACACCAAAATGAGATGAGCATGAGAGATGTTGCTGCAAAGTTTCATGTCAACTCCTTTAGCTCGATTTCCGAATGGGTGAATAAGCTTGATGAGTTGAAGAAATCAGTAAAATCTGATAAAAATTAAAATTAGAAAGCTTCACTCAATTTCCAGAGCTAGAGAAAGAACTAGTTCATTGGTTTACTGCAATCCGTGAGCAAGGTATTCAGGTTCTCAGATCAACGATTGAGGAGAAAGCAAAAAGTTTGGCGGCAGAAATGGGATTGGCGCGATTCGGCTGTGGAGATAAATGGTGGCAAGGATTTAGGACCAGAAATAATTTATCTTTCAGAAAAATCAATGCCTCAAGCATTAAGCCAATCGAAAAAGAGGCAGAACTTGTCAGGCAATACCTAGATGATTTAGCGTCATTGCTTCCTCAATTCGTTCCATCTAACATTTACAATTTCGATGAAACGAGATTTGATTGAGATGTAAAAAGCAAGTTCACTTATGATTTCAAGGGAACTCAACGAATTCTAGGCCTTCAATCAGCTAAAATGAACCATTTTATCACTGTTATGCTTATGATTAGAGCTGATGGAGAAAAAAATGCCTGCTTGCTCATTTTTCAAGAGAAAAATGGCCAGATCCCGAACCTTGTAAGAGAAAGACTGAATATTCCAGAAAATGTCATCATAAAATCAAATAAATCTGGCTACATTTCTGACCAGATTCTTAATGACTACCTCAGAACAATATTGAGACGAGAAAACCAACTGCTGATTTATGATCAGGCTGGAAGTCATAAAACTATCATGATTTCTAATGCAATTTCAGATTTAGATGCAACCAAAATTGTGATCCCTGGAGGGTGCACAAAGTATTTGCAACCACTTGACGCACTGGTAATTGCAAATTTCAAATCAAAAACAACAGATTTCAGAATCAAATTCCAAACAGAGCAGATTGAAAGAAGATCGAAAAGAACTGGAAACCTCAAAGCTCTTGATCGCCAGCAACTGATAAACATTGCTTCAAAGGCGTGAGATGCTGTAAGCCCTCAACTTGTCAGAAAATCATTTGAGTTGACGGGTTCTTATGGCGTTAATCATCCAAAGATTTTCAGCCATCAAGTTAATATGAAGAAGTTAATTATCTAATCGATTTCTTCTATTCATTTTTTTGTCTTAAATTTAAAAATTGTTAAATTCAACCTTTTCACTTATGGTATTCTTTTTTTTAACCCTTTGAATAATATATCAAACAAACTTAATAATTATTTTCAATATTATCCTCTTTATTTGTATTAAATATAGATATAATAAACTATATATAAAATTATATGTAAAAAAATTTTTTGTTCGCTCACGGAGGGTGGGTTTTTGACCAAAAAATAGGGATTTTTCTAATGGTTTTGTTCGCTCACGGAGGGGGGGGGGGGGAGTAAGAGTTGCCAAAAAATCATGAATGGTGCTTTACTCATGTAAACAGAAATTAGAAGAACAATGGAGAGCAAATCAATTATTTACGCTCTATAAATAGAGTCTGATATGCTTCATCAATTAGTCTTTTGAGATTTTGGCTTTCATCATTTCCAGAAGCTGAGATTTCATCGATCTCAAGTAGGCATCTGAATATAAAGTTTTGTTTTTTAAATACTATTGCTCACTGATTGGATAAAATTTAATTTTCAATAAATTTTAATTTTGGCTCACCATAAAATATAGGGCAGAAGCAATTCTTGGATATGTCTAAATTTTCACCATCTTTCTCAATCTCACTTAAATCCTTATTTTTCTCCAAATTTTTCTTATTTTCTTGGATATAAAAATACATTTTTTAACATAAAATTATATTATTTTTAGTTTTATATGCAAATTAAATATTATATATTTTAAGTTGCTTGCAGGGATAGCGTATTTTAAGATAATACGAATTTGTTTATTTACAAAGCTTTCCAAATTTTGTTCCTAATTATGATTTACAATCAAGGTCCAATTCTCATATTGATTCATTTGGAAAATTTGCTTATTTCTGATTAAGGTTGATCTAGTGAGCTGCTCTGGGCTTTGCACGTATTTTTTCCCTTTTGGGTCTCGTAATAATTCTATACGAGAGGACACGTGTTGTTCCATATTAAATAAGGTTGAAGGTTCTTGACTCTTTAAAAATTCAATTAAGCAGCCTTCCGCAGTCAAATTGAATTTTCCAATTGGGTCATAGTAGGAACCCTCTAGTAGGACACAGCCCTGGGAGTAGGCTGAATCTGAGGAATCAGAATTCATATTAATATATTTATTATTCACCTGCTAAAATGGATAAAATTCTGACTAAAATACATCTCAATAGGAAGAAATTAAAAAAATTTTGTTCCGAGAGAAGCTCAATTATTTCTATCAATATAAAATTAATAATTCCGATTTCCATTTGCTTAATCTAATTATTTTTGAATTTATTAAAAATACTTCAATGATTTAAAAATATAATTTGCAATAATTTTAAAATATAATAATAAGATCATTTAACTATTAATATTCTTAATCAAAAAATTTTTTTGTATATTTATTTGCTCTTCAAGGGTGTAGGTTAGATAAAAAGCTGCTTTTTAACCTAAAACATTTTATAGCTCACTCTAGGCTATAACTAGCGCCCAAAATTCACGAATTGAGCAGTGCATTTTTAATTTTATTTATTTTTTACTCGATAGTTGCTGGCAAACAACTCCAAACATTCAGTAAGCAGCTTCTGACCCAAGGCAAGCTAGAAGCTGCCCTGGACTATATTGTTGGATTATTCCATAAATTTTTTAAAATGGTAGAATAATCACTCAGAATTTTGAGAAGCGTTATATTTTCCAGTCCTTAAGAAAATTATCAAGCATTATTATAATTACTCTTTAGGCAAATTATTGAGATAATCCTTATATTTGGCTTCTATGAACTCTTTAATCTTCAGGCTTTTGCTGTCGCCTAAATCTAGTATTTCCTCCAGCTTCGATATATACATTAAAATGGCGAGTAAGCTAATAACTAAAAAATTAAAAAGTAGCCAAAAGGAATTCAATTAGGCCACTCTAAATAATCAATTAAGTGCTCAAGAGCAATCTGTTAAAATATCTGCGATTTTAAATCAAACCAGCAACCTCGAAACAAAGCAAGATTTCAGGAAAATTAGCTCATCGTATAAGAGTAAGTAATCAATTTCAGATCCAGCACTAAAAAAAGCTTATTAGAGCTATATCAGCGTATATTAGGTCTCCATCATTATAGACCTTTATCCAATTTATTAATCATCAAAGCCCATTGGATTTTTCTTATTCTAGGTCAGATATCTCAAAATCGAAGTAATCGAATATCAAATGGTCTCTTAAATTAAAAGGATGTCAATATCTATCAATAGCTGTGAAGGTACTATATAGTAAGATCACATCTCTTTATTATTTGAGTATATGTATAAAAGAACTAAATTCCATATTTACGGCACTGAAAGTGAAAATGAGTATGTGAAAGTATTGGAAACTCCAGAGCCTTTGAACTTCAGCACGTGCATTGCTCGACTTCCAAATGGTGAGCTATTAAGCTTTGGCAATGATAACCCAACATCAGGACTTGCATTGATAATTGATTGAAATTTTAAAATCAGAGAACTTCCATCTGGAATTTATTATTTATTCTATTTGTATTTTCCTCTTAAAGAATGATTCTTTTTGAAATAAATTTTTTTTAAAAAATATTAAGCCATCTGGAACTCCTTGCCACGGTTCTTCTGCTATACTCTCGTTAATTAGGAATTAAAATAAAATGATTCATATTTTATAACTATTGAGACTATTCAATCAACTTACTCCCCCCCCTTTTAAATTGAAAAAAAAAATTTTGTTTCAATTTAAAGGGGGTTAAGAAAATTTTTTATATAAAAAATTTATATATAAAAATTTTTTCAGAGATAAAATTTTATAGAAAATAAATTATATATAAATTTAAAGAGACAATGGTATTCTTCTAACTCTCCCCATGACAATTGGACAAAATAGAGTTTAATTTCTAAATCTTATATGTTTGAAGCATATTAAATAGGGTATTAACGTATTTACATATAAAATAATGATTTTTACCTATAAAATTTTCTATTATAATAAAATTTTGTTTCAATTTAAAGGGGGGGGTAATTTCCCCAAAAAGTAGGAATTTTACCTATATTTTGTTTCAATTTAAAGGGGGGGGAGTTAGTTAAAAATCTCCCTCCCTTTAGCATCACTATGCATGATCCGCATGAGCCTGCGCCCCTCCTTCGGGTTTTCAAATTAGCCATGGCTTAGTCCCTGAATGGTTCCTTGGCTTTGGATATTTCCGATTTTGACAGCTGGCTTTCAGCTTCTACAAAAATGGATTTTCTCGTCTCTATGTCTTGAACGTACTTTCCAGTTTCACCAGGAGAGTTGCCTGATTATCTAAGTGATCGTACTGGTAGATAAAAATCAAGCAATATGTACTCTGCTTCCCCTTTCTAATTCCGAGCTCCACTTTTTGCATGAGGTTAAATAAATCCTGAAAGAAGATTAAGGCTCCTAGCCTATAATTGCTGTCCATTTATGGGTTAGCAGACCTTTTCAGATATAATTAAATATACTCTCAAGCTTCGTGACGACTGAGACACAATATTTAAGACTATTTAATCAAAAAGCTATATATTTTTCAATAGAAATGTTTACTGTTTTGGAGGGAGGGATGATTTCAATTGGTTGACTCTATCAAGCAGATTTGATTTGTATAAAAACCAATGAATTAAACTAGTTCCATTATCAGAAGCTGATTTCGATTGTCAAAGTACAGTATTTAATGGGAATATTCTTACTGGAATGTGCGATAGACACATTTTGGTATATTCTGTAGATCTGGACTCTTTCTCGACAATTCCTCATTATTTTGCAATTGATACTAGAAAGTATCTGATAAATGCAGAGAGATTGTATGTGATTGAGTTCGAACTTGATTATATCTATGAAAGTGAAATTGGAGATGAGTACACTTGGAAAAAAATAGGAAATCAAGCCTTGATTATTTTTCCTTTTAACATATCTGCACATATAATAAAGGAGGAATATATATTCTAGGAAGTTATGATAAGAATATTGAAAGTTTGATTTAGATAAAAAGGTTATGAAGAAAGTACGCTGGGATAATTTTAATAAAGATATTTAATTTAAAATTTAAGTCTATTAACGCAATTAAATTAAATCTGCCTCAAGTAGTCTGTGTTGAAGTCAATCATTTATGCAAGTGTTATGATTCTGGAGCTTAATTTTTTGTTTTATACTCTTTGATTATATAATGGATTTTCGGGCCAAATTAGGAAGGGTTATCCTGCGAGATTTTTGAATAAATGATACGCAATTGATGTGGAGGAGTTTGAAAAATGATTTCCTCTGCTTAAAATCTGTTGATGAATAAAAGAAAACTAAAAATATTCAGATGGAGCTGCAATTGCATGGAAATCACGCATGGAATTTTTATACATTGTGGAACGAGGAAAGCTGGAGATCCAGTGAGTCTCAAACAAATTTTTGGTTTTTGATGGTCTGTCTAAGACTCGCAAGTAGGTTATGCAATTCACAGCCAAAATTTTCAACAGTGTGGATGCACATGGGATTCTGATGGAATTTGAATGCTGTGATATGGAGTGATTTGCAGTGGTTAAGCGTTGGAGTATTTATTTGACTGACTCTCCTACCCCCTGTGAGCGAACAAAACCATTAGAAAAATCCCTATTTTTTGCCCAAAAAACCCACCTCGTAATCGAACAAATTTTTTTTTGGAAAAAAAAATATATATAAGTGATAACTAGTATCATGAAATCTTTCCCTAATTCTGTTTAATTATAAGCAAATTGCATTTAAAACATAAATTTTTACAAATTAAATTAATATTTGCTTTCCAATTTTTGAGAGGTGGAATTTTTTTAAATTTTGAAAACAAAATTTTAAAAAAAAAAAACCCTCTGTGAGCGAACAAGATTTCTTTGTTCGCTCACGGAGGGAGGGAGTGAGAAAAAGATAGAAATGCTGCTATCGACTAGAGCTTAAGTTTAAATATAAATATACATTTCTGTGATTTTCATTTCTGAATGCACCTAAAATAGATGTATAAAACTTATCGCTTTGAGTTTAAAAAGAAAAGTCTAAGGAAAAAATTTACAAATCAAATTTATTATAATTCAAAAAAGGAATTTATCTGAAAAGGTTTGATTCTGATCAGCCAAAATTAAGTAGTTTTTCAGAAGATAATCTCAAGCCTATACAAAATTGGAATCAAATCTAATCATTAGAAGTAAAATAATTAAAAAATATTGAAATTTTGAGCAAGAAGCAAAACTAATGCATAGTGCGTAACTCCTTCTTCCTTTAAATGGAACAAAATAGGTAAATTTCAATACTTTTGGTAAATTAAACCCCTTTTAATCAGAATAAATTGTATTTATCAATTGAATATTTTCTAAATAAAATGCGTTTTTTATATAAATATTTTTTAACCTAATTAAATGGAGGAAATGCAAGTAGAATTCTATTTTAAGCAGCTGCATACAGTTAATTAATATTTTGTAATTCATTCTTTATGTTTAAGTTTAAGTTTAATGAATTACTCTAAACAATGCCCTTAGTCTTCTTTTACTTGAGGGTCTAGCTACATTAACAGCTCTGAATAACTGTAGGTGGGCGGCCTAGCCGTCAAACCGTTAAAGTTAATAAGCCCTTTAAGACTTCTCTAGCCAGTGCAAGCCTCAGCACTGACCTCTTCTCTTAAGCCGAGACTCTCAATAAGTTTGATTTCTCTCACTAAGCTCGGATGATAGGTTTAACAAGAGTTAGGACCTATCCCTAACTGACATTTTTAATATTGTGCCATTCTTTATAAAAATAAAATAAATAAATGTAAAAAATTTGTCATTTAAAAATTCGTTTGCTTGTATTAGTTTTTTTCCCAGTTCAAAGTAGGTGTGCAAGATTAAAAAATTTATCCCTTCAATTGCAGTAGCTAATTCATTTAAAGTCTTTTAAATAACATATGAAGTCTTATACTTTGCTTTAATTAATTCCAAAGACCCGAAGCTAAAACAATTTAACTATTTACAATAAAATGGCTTCAATTGATAATGAATTCGATTATACCTTTAAAGTAGTTATACTTGGAGGTTCAGGAGTTGGCAAAACTTCTCTGATGATTAGATATGCTGACCAAATGTTCGAAGAGTCAATGTTCTGCGCTATAGACTTCAGAATAAAAACAATTGAGTGTGATAATGAGAGAATTAAGTTCCAGATTTGAGATACAGTTGGGAACCCAAGGTTCAGCAATAATTTCAAAACATATTTTAGGTTTGCACAAGGGATTATTTTGGCATATGACTGCAGATCTGAACAATCTTTCATATGCGCTAAAAATATAGGCAATATTGTTAATCAATGTGCCTATGAAAATATCGTAAAAGTTGTAGTCGGGAATAAATGTGATAGGGAAGATAAAGTTGTGGAAAAATCAAGGGGTAAGGAGTTTGCTCAAGGAATACAAGCTGGATTTTTTGAGACAAGTGCAAAAGAGGATATAAATGTGAACGAAGTGTTTGAATACTTGAGTCTTGAAATCAAAAACTGAGTACATTTAATTGGAAATAACGCTGAGAGTTTAATACCAAAGATCAAAGTGAAAGAAAGAAAAGAAGTTTGTATTCAATAAAAAGTCGATAAGCTAAAAATATTAATTATATTAGATTAGCTCTGTTTTTTAAAGATAGTCATGGCTACGATTTATATCAATACAAGAGTGATATGAGACATTGATAATATTTTATAGTAAATTCAACTTTTTCCTTGTGGCTTTATTTGCTCAGCCATAATTTTTTTGAAAGGAACTAATAAGAAATGCATTAAATAGATTTCGAAAGGTGTAAAAAGCGAAAAGGACTTACAGAGGAGGAAATGTAGAGAAAAACCCCAAAAGACAAACCAAAAGACTTACCAAACCCAACAAAAAGGCTTACAAAAAGTCCTATTAAAAGACAACCAAAAAATCAATCAAAAGACCTGCCAAAAATACTCACAAATAATTGCTGCAAGAACTGCAAAAGGGTGAAAAATTGAAGAAGTGCAAATGAAATAAGAAGAAAACCTGCAGGAAGGATAGGAATAAGAGTAAAAAGAGAAGGAAAAGAAAAATCCGACCAATGAAGCTGGCCAGCGGCTTCAGCAGCTTACATAGATAATGGCAACTTGTTAGTTAAATGTTACAACATATCTGTTAGATTATTGCGTTTAGTGATGCTAGTATCACTAGCAACACTAGCAACACTATCAGCACTAACACCACTAGCAACACTATCACCATTAACACCACTAGTAACACTAGGAAAGATAAAGTCGTAAAAAAATCAAGATGTGAAGAATTAGCTCGAGAAATTCAAGCTGGATTTTTTGAAGCAAGTGCAAAGATGATATAATTATAAGTGAAATGTTTGAGTGCCTGACTGTTGAAGTCAGATATTCAATGTTCTGTTTCATGAAGAAGTAATATCTTGCCGGATATAATTAAAATATGTGCTCGGAAGCTGCCTGGCCGGAGGTCATGCTAAATTCTGATCAGCTAATATGTAAAGGAGTCAAGTATGTTATAAGATTCCTTTGAATATGCCATAAACAAAAAATTATCTTTGAGTTTCTAAACTTATCACTAAGAGCATTATACTGTGCTTGGTTGCGATCCACAAAAATTATTTGTGGACTCTGAAAATGTTTTAGAAAGTTCATAAATATTCATGAATAGTCGTTTTCAGTTTCTTTTTTTGTAAGTGCCATTGCTAGCACATAGTTAGATCCATATGGATCTACAGTTAAAATAAATACTGCAGATCTAAAACTTTCATGAACCTTATATGTACTGTCTATAAGTATCACATCTTGTAATTTTTGTCACATCTCTATTCTTGATAAATCTGTAATAAAAAATCTCATTAAGGCTCTATCAAATTCAATTATTGCATTTGTATGATGACATTCGCTTGATATTATTCTATCAAAGGTGAAATTTTCCGAATGAGTTTTTGCATAATATTCTACAACATTGTATAATTTCTCTATTGATATCTTAAAATCATCATTTGCGCTTAGCATAGACTGTATCTGCCTAATTGTAAATCCTTCAATATAATATTGGATCACTTGTTCTTTGATGCTATTTGGCAATATTTCGCATTCAATTAAATTATCACACTGATCTTGCGGAATTCCTTTATGATTATGATTTTGATGAACATGTATGCACTCAAAAGTATATGACTCTAATAAATCCAATGTATACTTTCAACTCATTTTGAACTTGCAAAACAACTCAGGCTTAATAGAAGGAAAAAGAATATTAGCATGCTCACTTGAAAAATAACACTCAAACTGAATCAACTTTTTTGCAGAATCAGATCTTTTAACATAAATTTTGGCTTTGTCGTCCTGTAGAGCTTTCTTTTTTATAATAATATGAAATTCTTTTATATTTGTGCAATTTACCTTGTCTCCAACATTAAATGCACCCGTGATATTTTCTTCTTCTTTGTGCGCCTCTAATTGCTGTTCAAATGCTTGTCTATTGTCAGATTCTAAATTAATTTGCGGATTGGCAATAGATATTTGAGATACCTGTAAATTAACTTTGCTTAAATTTTCTGAAGCTTTTTCTTGTGACTCATTGTTTTTGTCTGACTCATCTTCATTATTTACTGGATTTTCCAAATCATGCACAGGCATAAAATTGTTTCTTGAATCTAGATTATTTTCATCAGCTTCAGACATAATTTGCTGTACAGCTCGTTCATCTCTACTTTTTTTTGACTTTTTATATTCGCTGATTATCATGGACACTTTAAGAGGTCCTAATTTGAACCATTTTGCTACAGATTGAAGTATTACCTCATCGTTGGAAGCTAATTCTATTAACTGATCACTAAGATTTTCGCCTTCATGACTTGGAATGTTAAAACCCAATTTTCGCGCAATTTCTGAAGTCAATTCCGTCATTTTATATTCTTATCTTTATTTGTTAAAGAAATCATAAATTTATGTATTGAAAGTATCATCACCAATAAAAAGCCTAAAGACGAGGAAAAATTCAGCTGAGTTATCAGATAAAGCATTACAAGCATTAATAAGCCTTATATTTATTAATAAATAAATACTAAGATTAGATTTTAAAGGGATTATAGGCTCTTTAATGATGAAGCAATAGTTTGCTAACAGTATTTTGGAAAATTTTGTAAGAAATATATTAGCTACCCTATTATATTCAGGTAGAAATACTTTAACAGCTGTTATATATTTTATGAACATAAGAAGCAAGAAGAAAATTTATTTTATTTTTCTTTACAATTTAAACCACTTATTGTTCACATTCAACACATCCTGTACCAGAGCATCCTGCATATCTGTTGTACTAACGCAACCTGTATTCACTAGAGTATTCTTGTATAAACCTTGCACTAGCGCATCATGTATTAAAACTTTATTAGCACATTCTGCATTTACCAGGGCATTATGCAACCTTGCACCAACGCATCATGAATCAACATATCCTGCATTTACTACAAATTCTGTATCAAATCTTGCACTAACGCATCATGTCTCAAAACTTTACTAGCACATTCTGTATCAAAACTTGTACTAGTGTATCATGTCTCGAAACTTCAGCAGTAAATTCTGCGCAACACCTTGCACCAGTATAGACTGTAGTATTGCATATTGCAGAGCATATTATAATAACAGATTTTTAACTAGCCTATTTAGTGCCACTCAATTTACCAGAGCATCTGTCTCATTAGAAACAACTTAATTTGCTAATTAATTGATATAAAGTACAGTGTAAGCGATGCGGCCAGGGGTATTTTCAGGACAACCCTCTAATTTAAATATGTTAGGGTACCAAGTCAAGGCATAGTCAACGATTTCAAAGGCATTTTTGGTGAACGGCTTTCCCTTACTAGTGGTCATCAAGTGCCTTATAGAGCTAACATAGTCTATTAGGACTTCTATTGGAGTGTAACCATTGGCTTTGAGGTAATCTACTAGACAACCAACAGAGGTATATCTGTATTTCTCATCTAGATTTTCAAAGCTTCTAGCATTGCTTTCCATTTTATGGCTATTTTCCATTAATAAAGTTAATAGTGAAATTGTAACCTAAAAGTTAGATTAATTTAATTTAACCCAATATGAAATTTAGCCCTTTTCGATTTATACTTTTATTATTTTCATTTTAATCCCTCTGTAATTTTTTGCTAATTAAAAATAAGAACTAGTTCTTCCGCACTGTAATTTATGATAAGAAGTTCAGTAAAAATTCTATCAAATTTATTACTTTATTTCGAAGGTTAATTTCCAAAGATTGAATCCAAACTTCATTCAAAATTGTTTATCTGAAACATAATCCTTATTTTGAAATACAATAGGTGATTTTTATCGTTATGAATTGTTATAATTAAATAGGGTTTGTGAGAAATTACGAGAAAATTTATTTGAATACCAATTTGCAAATAAAAATTAGTTTAGCCTTCGCTTTATAATTTTTACAGTGAGGTTTAATCTCTTTTTATTATAAAATATACTTTCTTATAAATCTCGAGAATTGTAACTCTAAAATTTAGATTAGCAAAATTCCATTTTGCATATTACTAATCTCGTTGCTTTACTCTTATATAAAATTTAAATTATATAAAATAAAATTTATATTTCTTCCTTTTGAGAATTTTGGCAATCATAGCTTAGTTTTGGCTTTGGAGGGATAGAACCCGAAATTTTGGTTGTTTGAAAAAATTTAACGGCCTGATGGCCACGGGTTGCAGGTGACAGAATTCTGGGGTGGGGTGTGGTCTGGGCTAACTGGACCTCCCCTCGACCTTTAGACAAGAAGACCAGCAGCGCAACACCAATCGAGCACTTCTGGAGAAGGATTATGTTGCTTTTAAATGGCAGAGGTAGTTCCAGAAGGAGCTTACTCATACCCTGAGGATTAAGAGAGTCACTTGCTGAAGTTTTTTGGCCAAGCAAGTTCGGGTGAGTCTCCCCCCAAGATGTCGACGTCATCATTTTTAGTGACATTGACAGAAAAGGGTGTTAGGTGGCTTTAGTGCTTAGCGCCACACGAGCGCGAAGCTGAAGCTCAATTGGATTAGGGGCTGAAATAAACCCTGCTTTAACCCTCTCTAACCATAATCTCTCTCATTTTGAGCAATTATTTATCATTAAGCGATTCAAACCTCGTCATTTTAAACTGAAAATAATATACTTGAAAGTTTTTAAGCCTGATTTTCTAGAGCATTACTTTATATTCTTAAAAAGAGAATATATTTTATGAAATATTATTGATGCAATTTCGGTAATAATTTCAAAATAAGTTTTTATAGTGAACTACACTGACTGACACGGGGTGCTTTTGGCTCGAAACTGAGCCAAAAGCACCCCGTGCCAGTCAGTGTAGTTCACTATAATTATTTCACTACCAGAAATTGGAATAATGATTTAATTGAATATAGCTTTAGTAAAATGATGCACAAAATTAATATTGGTAAATTTATTATTACAAGTTTAAACAAATTTTCATTTTTTAGAGATTGCAGCAAAACCTATATAAGGCTTCCGGGTTAGAAGGCTCTCGTTTTTATCCAACAAGATGATCAAAATAGCTCCATTAGTTGTTAATTGCAGTTTTACAAATCTAATGGAATTCTGGAATTTCCAGCTGCAAGTTGAAGCAGTTGATTGAAACTGTTGACCAGATAAAGAATAGTCTGAAAGTCTGCTGAGTCAAAACGAAAGTATTTGATTGATATTTAAAAATAAAAATAAAATAAAGCTAGCAAATTAATGATGGAATTGTAATCATTTGATCTTATTATAAAATCATTTATTAATGCAAAGAATCTTTAGTCACCGTTAATATAATTTGATAGGCTAGGCTAACATTGCATTAAGATTTATGAAATCACCACAATTTTAATTGTTTTGCATATCTTGAATTAGTCTATTGCTATGCTTATCTAAAATATAAAGGGTAAGAAGATTAAAGTTTCAAGAGTATCTATGACAAAAAGCATTGATATGAAATAATTATAAAATTCTTAAGCCGAAAGATGCTTTAGCAGCATTTTATGAGTTAAGCTGCCTGAAAATTTGATTATTTGCATATTTTTGCTGGAAAATTAAAGCAAGAATTTTTCAAGTTGACATTAAAATATCGAAACTCAACAGCATCAGCAGAATCAGTCTAAACATGATTTATTATTAATTTTTTTACTTTTGTTGATATATTAAAATGGCGACGGCGATCCAGCCCTTTTTCTCAGCACGTGCAGCCTGCGTTCGCGGGGGACCTTGTGGAAGGGAGAAAGGCGCTCGGGATGTGTATCCGGTTAGGCTTTTCCTTGGCACAGTAGAGAGCAGCGTTGGACTAGGCCGACCGCAGCTTATTCTGATACCAGGGTTTTTGCCTCAGAGGAAATGGTTTCCAAGGTTGGAAAGGGGAAGCTCAGCAGCATCAGGAAGGTGCCTCCTGATTAATCGGGCAACTCCCTAGTGTGAAACTGGGCGTTGCGTCCAGGCTTTGGATTTTCATTTTGGCCGACAGCCCTACCAGAAATATTTTTTTTTCAAATTTTTCGATGGGCAACCTCTGTTGACGTATTGCTGGGTGGCGTAACTCATCCAACTACGGGTGGCAAGTGCGCATCCTCGTCCAGTAGGAGCAACACCTTGAAGGTCGTGATCGATTGGTGGTGAGCAACCGGGTGAAAGCGTGAAGGGTGAAGCGTGAAGGGTGAAGCGTGAAGGTGAAGCGTGAAGGGTGAAGCGTGAAGGGTGAAGGTAGAGCAGGGAAACCCTAGCTATTACGGCGGGCCTCTTAATAAATATAGTTAATGTTAAGCTTACTTTTATTGACATAGTTAATATAATTTTTTGATAAGCTAAACTTCTATTGCGGTTGAATTGAGATTTAAATTCAATCTTAAAATTTTATCGCTAACATTTTCATGCAAATTCTGAAATGAGAAGCAGCATAAAAATCATTTTTTTATTTGCCAAAAAATTTTAGGAAGAAGAAATGGAATATTATTCCTAACTCCCCTAACGGTGGGGGGTTATTTTTTTAAAAAATTTATAAATAAATTTTATAGAAATTGTTTTTTTTAAAAATATCCTAAAAATAGGATTTTTGGAATAATTTTGCTCGCCACAGAGGGGGAGTAAGAATTGCCAAATAATCCATAAATGGTGCTTTACTCATGTAAACAGAAAATTAGAAGAATAATGGAGAGCAGGTCAATTATTTACGCTCTATAAATAGAGTCTGATATGCTTCATCAATTAGTCTTTTGAGATTTTGGCTTTCATCATTTCCAGAGGCTGAGATTTCATCGATCTCAAGTAGGCATCTGAATATAAAGTTTTGCTTTAAATACTCAATACTCACTGATAGGATAAAATTTAAATTTTCAATAAATTTTAATTTTGGCTCACCATAAAAATATAGGACAGAAGCAATTCTTGTATATGTCTGAATTTTCACCATCTTTCTCAATCTCACTTAAATCCTTATTTTTCTCTGAATTTTTTCTTATTTTCTTGATATAAAAATAATTTTTTTATCATAAAATTATATTATTTTTAGTTTTATTTGCGAATTAATTATTATATATTTTAAGTTGCTTAGCGTATTTTAAGATAATACGAATTTGCTTATTTACAAAGCTTTCCAAATTTTGTTCCTAATTATGATTTACAATCAATTTCCAATTCTCATATTGATCCATTTGGAAAATTTGCTTATTTCTGATTAAGGTTGATCTAGTGAGCTGCTCTGGACTTTGCACGTATTTTTTCCCTTTTGGGTCTCGTAATAATTCTATACAAGAGGACACGTGTTGCTCCATATTAAATAAGGTTGAAGGTTCTTGACTCTTTAAAAATTCAATTAAACAGCCTTCCGCAGTCAAATTGAATTTTCCAATTGGGTCATAGTAGGAACCCTCTAGTAGGACACAGCCCTGGGAGTAGGCTGAATCTGAGGAATCAGAATTCATATTAATATATTTATTATTCACCTTCTAAAATGGATAACTTTGATAAAATTCTGACTAAAATATACCTCATTAGGAAGAAATTAAAAAATTTTATTCGAGAAGCTCAATTAATTATATCAATATAAATGTAATAATTCAGATTTCCATTTTGCTTAGTCTAATTATAATTTTTAATTTTTTTAAAATACTTCAATGATTTAATTTAAAAATAAAATATAATTTATAAATAATTTTAAAATATAATAATAATAAGATTAATATTCTTAATAAAAAGTTGGTTTTAACCTAAAACAGTTTATAGCTCACTTTAGGCCATAAGCTGTCACCCAAAATTCACAAATTGATCAGTGAAGTTTTAACTTTTATTTATTTTTATTCGATAGCTTGCTGGCAAACAACTCCAAATATTCAGCGAGCGACTTCTGATCCAAGACAAGCTAGAAGCTGTCCTGGGCTATATCTTTGCTATTATTCGATAAATTTTTTAAAATGGTAGAATAATCACTCAGAATTTTGAGAAGCGTTATATTTTCCAGTCATTAAGAAAATTATCAAGCATTATTATAATTACTCTTTAGGCAAATTATTGAGATAATCCTTATATTTGGCTTCTATGAACTCTATAATCTTTAGGCTTTTGCTGTCTCCTAAATCTAGTATTTCCTCCAGTTTCGACAAATACTCAAAAGGACTATTTTCAATCGTCTTTGTAATTTTTTTCCTCTTTTCTTTACATTTCTTTGTTCGATTATATTTTATCTTCAATTGTTTCTCAATAATTTCTATTTGATTTTTCTGGAAATTCATAAGATTTTCATTCTGCTTATTGATTACAATTAAATTTCATTTGTTGGAGTCGTCTAAGAAAAATAATCTATTATAGGATTTTAGTGCTGAAATTGTTAGAACTTCGAGATTTTGACTGTATTTTCGGCCTTTTGGATTTCGCAAAATATTTGTTTTAGATGTAATGAATTCTTCTAACGAGGATAAAGATGAGGGTCCATGATGCGATAAGTATTCTATCAAAGAGCCTTCAATAGTGTTATTGAATTTTTGAATTAAAGGATAAGGAGTTGCCTCTTGGGTTTCGAAGATGATTTCTGATTTTTTGGTCTGCTCATGATCTGCTAATGAAATCATTTTATTTATAAAGAATTTACCTATGCAGTGCTAACTAAAATATAAACACTAATTCTTGAAGGTTTTATGAATTTCAAATGTTTCTTATCGAATGCATTTCTCAATAGCTTATCACATTTTACTCATTTTTTTAGTAACTCTTAGGAGCTTTTTTATTGATATATATGCTATACCTTATTAATTTTGATTTTTTCAAAACATAAGCTGTGCTTGTTTTTTAAATATTTGCAAACTTGGAATTTTTTTAAATCCAAAAAAAAAATATTTAATATAGCTCCAGTCCCATTTTTTGCTTTTTTAGGAGCAGTGCATTTGCCTATTAAATAGGCTACAAAAATGCCAATTTTCAGGCAAGTACAATTTAAAATTGGCAAATGGAAATTATACTTTATATTGTCAACTTTTAATTAGCCTTTTCAGAAAAATTGGCATTACGTGGCCTATTCAATAGATAAAGGTAATGTTGCTAAAGAATCTTAAAGGGTCTAAATTAGATAAATGTTGTAAAAAAACTAAACTGCTTTTTTGAAAGCGACTAATAAATTCTTAATCACTCTTAGGGAGGAAGTAATAAAATTTTCTGATTTATATGTGGAAAAGTTTAGCCTATTTAATTATTTTTATGTTTAAGATTTGATTAAGATTAGCTTTGTAAAAATAAGAAAAATAAGAGTAATCTTAAAGTTCCTTCAGTTGAATCGTCTGAATGAATTGAATATAATTTGAGGAGTTAGAGAGCTAGGTCTTGGCTAAATAAGATATAAATGTTAATCTATTAAATAAAAGTAATTTATTTATAATTCAAATTACTTCTTTTCACTTAAATTAATTCATAGAGTAATATGATTGCTAAATTATAAATGGAAAGAAATAATTAGGAACAGAAAAAAATACCAGAACCTTCGAAGATTTAGACAAAAAGTATAAATACACTTCTCTTGGCTATCTCATAGATTATCTTAAAAAGCATGGCCATGCCTAAATGGAGAGATTAATATGTTTGCTTGATAAGACACTTGATGACCACGAAGAGAAAAGGATTCACCAAAAGCGCCTTTGAAATCGTAAACTTGAGCTTGAATTGATACCCAAAAAAATTAAACAAGACAGTCGACCCTTCTATATCCCAGGAAAGGTTTTGGATCGCCTTGGATTGAAGATTTTCGAAACAATTCCCTTTTTTTTATCACAAAAGACACAAAAAGTTTACCCAATATGAGGCATATGCCACTTTCCCAATTTTTTTGACATTTTCCTCAGAAAAGCTCATGGTTATATTATTTAAATGTTAAAAAACTTTAGCAAGAAGAAGCCTTAAAACACGAAGACCATTTAAAACTGAAGGGCATATTGCAAAAGAGAGTAAGGAAAAGAAACTGAAATTAAAGAAGGAACGATCGCATTAAAAACTAAATCGAAAGTGATTTAAAGTATATTTTGAATCAAAATTCAATATATATTTTTCATCAACTCAATGCCCAATTTAAAAATCTTCAAAATCAAAATATTATTAGAAATCCGTTTACTTTTTATTGTTGATGTTTTTGCATAAGTGCAGATATTAAAGTTCGATGAAATTTTGCCTATTTACTGCAAAAGAATCATAAAGAAAAGATCTCTATCTTTGATGAATAAATTAATATATAGATGATTATTGAAATTGAATATTAATGCCCAATCTAATATAAGATATTTTCGAACATTTTTCATTTTAATTTTTAATTCCTGTCTTAAATTAGTGTATTTTTCTCCGATCAGATAAGCTTCTGAAGAGCATACAGTCGAAGATCTATGATGCCGCAAGCTTTGATTATATTTTAAACTTAATTTATACAAATTAGCAACTCTTTAAGCAGTTCATATAATAGGGGTGGAAGAATCTGAGTTGAACAGCGAAACTCTCAAAGTCTTAGTTAAACAAAATAAAATAAATCTCTGAATTTATAAAAGAATAGTAATTTAATTAAGATTAAAGCTAAATAAACTAATCATTTTTGTGCAATTTGCGCATTAATGAATAGCCTGCTATTTCATTTTTGTATTTATTTTCATCAATATTCATCCTGAAAAACATTTGTTCTCAACTGTCTAATTCTTAAGATTTATTTCATCACAAGAGTAGCTTCCACTGTTTAACTCATTCTGGTTGTGTTTCTCTATTTAAAGCAGGAGATTTTTAGCGTAATATTGTGGGTGCTTAATTTTAAAAAGTCAAATTTCAATACTTCTATGTCTAGAACACCTCTAAATATATTCTGTAGCTGAAAATTATAAACATGCTTTACAAACTATCTTTTTGATAAAACTTAGATTAATTGATGTCCTTGTAAAATTCAAAACCTTTAAATTTCTCTGAGATTAGGATTAAATGCGGCCTCTAATAAGTATTGGATTAATCTTGTATCTCAGTAAGCCAACTTACTCATTAAAGAGTTAATTTGCTTAAAGAACCAATTTTAAGAAAAGTTTGCTACTTGATACTGTATGCAAACATCAAAAATTATATAAAAGTAGCACAAATAAACGAATTATTTTAATTCCTTTAGAACATCTCAGCTCATTATATCATCTATAGGTCTTTGGCGACTTTAAATTTTTGCCTATACCCTACCATATTTATAAACTTTTACTCTAAAGAATTACTTATTTTACTTTTAAGCCTTGATTAAGTAAATAAAATTATAAAGTTCACTTTTTTCATTCTTCTAAATTTTATATTTTTTTAACTTGTCAACCAACTTCTTACTAAAATTTTTATTGTCATATGTGTTCAAAATGTTTTAATCAATAATTTAGATTTTAATTTATTTTCAAAATTTTTTTAATCGATAATTTAAAATTTTAGTTCATTTTCCCTTCACTTTCTTCGAATTCTGTCAACTGAAGCGACATTTTAAAAATTTTTGACTCCATCTTAATTGAATTAATTTCGACGAAGGCTAATTTTGATTTTATTCAACACTTGGATTTCTTTAGGTTTGAGCTAAAATATTCAAATAAAACCTTAAAATTTTAGCTTGAGCATTAATTTTCTTCTTAATTTTCTTTAATTTCTTCTTAATCTGATGATATTGCTTTCCAAATTTTTGACTCAAAAAATTATCCTCTTCCCAGATGCCATAACAACTTTCTAAGCCATAAAATGTTGTTTTTTATTGTTTTCTTCACTATTCTGTGCTAGAAAGTTCTCCGAAATCCCTACAAAGGCATCTTCATTCTTCATCTCAAAGTCGATCACGATTCAAAACCTCTGATTTTGCAGTCTTTAATAACTTCTTTACTTACTGATGTTTGCCGAAAAAGTACCAATAACAATTTCTAGTCTTTAACTTCTCTCAAAGAGGCGGCGGAGCTGATTTTTGGACTCGTCATCTTTATTATTATAACTCTGCTCAGTTTTAGTCCCTTTACATAGTAAAAATAAATGTTCCCTAATTGCGCGCAAAAACAAAAATCGAAAAAAAAAATTTTTTAAAAAAGTTCACTTGAAAATTTAAAAAATCTCGCTGATTTGACACGTACAATGAAAAGTCTCATAAGTTTTATAGCTCTTATTGGACTCGCTACTTGTGTTTCAATTGGGGTTAAAGATTCGACACTTGATCCTGGCAGAATTATGTGGCCAAAAGAGACATGGGTCAACAGCCCAATTCAAATATCTCAAACTAACGCAGGATCAGCTGTTACAATTACATTCAACTTCAGAACCAGCACTGCTCTTACTAACGGTGTTCTTGAAGTAGATCTCCCAAGTGGTCTAACTGGAGGTCCTCTATACATTCCAGGAAGCTTTGGTCAAAATCAAGACAAGACTCTCAGCCACTCAACTACTATTACTTTGCCTTCATCTGCAGGCGTTTATGGACCTTTTGCTCTTATTACTAGATCATCACAAAACGGACAAATTTACGATGCAAACTACGTTTTCGGTTGTATCGCTACTACAAGTTCCGTTTCAGCTTCAACAACACTTTCTGTGACTAACGCCGCAACTTCTCCTGTAGTTGGATCAGCTGATGTGCTCTCTTTTGCTTTCAGCTTGTCTCAAAGTCTTTGGAAATATGATATCATTGAAATTGTTCCTCCAACAGCATATACACCAACTTCATCAGTTACTTGTGCATCTGTTACATTAACAGGAGTGAGTAATATTCTTTACGGTCCTCAAGGAGACAACAATCTACCTTGTGCCATAGCTACCTCAAGCAGCGCTTCAGCTGGCCCTCAATCAACTACAACAGTGAATGTTGCAAATAGTGTTTACATTTATGGCCTCGCCCAAGACGTTTACTTAAGTTCAAGCTCTTTATCAGTTAAGCTCAGCGTTACCTCTTTCAATTATCCAGGATATAAACAGCCATCATCCTCTAACACTTGGAAAGTCAACATTTGGAGATGGGGAACCACAAACATGATTGCCCAATACTCTGCATCAACTGGTCCTACTACACCTACTGAAGGAACTGTTACTGCTACATGGGCTCCTATTAGTGGAATTTCAGCAAACGATGTTGTATCAGGAATGACTATTTTCACAAAGGTAAGCTTTACAACTACTCACGATATACCTGCAGGTGGAAACGCTGTCATCGCTTTCGCAAATGTTGATATCCAAACTCCAAAATGGTGGTCCGATCTTGATGGCACAAATTCTCAAGCTGGCCAATGCTACTTGACAGTACCAATATCTGAAGCCTCTTGCACAGTTAACAGCGCCACTCAAGTAACAATTTCTTTTACAAATGCTCAAAAAGCTGGATCAGTTAGCATAGCTCTATTGGTGACTTTTAGCGCAAGCCCTAAAGTTTCATCAATTACAACTAGCAATGGATCTTACAATATTGACTATTCTACAAATTTAGCATCATGGACACTCAGCAGCACCAATACTGCTTTTTCACTTTTCAGATTCCACGGATATCAAGACTGTACAGCAGCTACAAACTATCCTGCTAGTGCAGCTTATACTGCTAACCACATTTATGGAGCAGATACATCCCTTGACTTATTTTGGATCTTTACTCATAGTGTTACATGGACTACATCTACTTCCATAGTAATCAACCTCCAACAGTCTACCACTCAGGTGTACAATCTACCATACATTGGATCTAGCCCTGGAAAATATGAAAAAGATACAACACTTGGAAGCGCAACACAATTAGCTGCCTTAGGAACAAATACTTTTACTATATCAGGAAACCAAATAACTGTAGCCTTCCCTAGTACTGCTCCTTCCAGTACCTACTATATAATGTCTCTCACAGGAACTACGACAGCTTTACCATACGTGGCTTCTAATTTAGGTACTTTTTACGAAAGTTATGCTAAAGCAACAACAAGCACTTCAATTGAAATTGGAAGCTCAGTCTATTCAGTGCTTGCTAAAGATTATGCAGGAACTGATATATATGCAACACCTTTATGCTTAAATAATAAGGGTTCTGGCATTCCTATTGTGGTAGCTTTTAAGGCTGAGCTTATGACTATTGATTTTACTTCTTCAACAAACACTTTTGTTCTTGAAATTGCATTTACAAGTGGAGCCAGCCTTGGTACGAGCTTAGCTGCTGGTAGCGCTCTTCCATATTACTCCTCAACTAGCGGCTTGACTGTTACTTTATCACAAACAACATCCCCAGCAACCCTCAAGATTACAGGTTTAGGAAGTGTCACAACATCAGCAAGTGCAATAACTCTATTTTTAGCAACAGGAAACTATCCTGTTACGGCATTTTCTAGTGTAGCTACTGTTTATTATACCACTAGTTCAGACTCAACCCTTAAAAATGTTTTATACAAGAGCACCGTCACGAAGACTCTTACTAACACTCAAACTGCATTGAGCGCTGGATCATCTGCAAGCACATGGTCAATTTCAAGTTCTGGCAGCTTATCAATTACAGGAGCAAAGTCTGCAGCCGATACAACCCAGGGTGAATATATTGGTATTGGACTTCCTAAAGGGTTCACTGCATCTTCACCTACTGTCACTGTTGCAAGCATTGCAGCTACTTCAAATATATATGTTTCTAGTAGTTCTGATTCGATGTCAGGTGGGTTTGTGATGGGCATTAACAGTGCAAGCACTGCTTTTGTTCTCGATGATACTACAGCTGAAGCAATAACTATAACTGGGCTAAGCGCACCAGGATTTTCTGGGTCGAGTGCTGCATCAACAAATAGTGTCACATTCAATTTCTTTGTATCCTCTGCCACTCCTGGGTCAGCGTGCACTGTGAATGATATTACATCAATCACTGGTACAGTTAGCACAGGTGCAATCTCAAGCTCAGCTACCACTTGCTCTTCATCTTCCACAACTGCATCAGGCCCAGACTCTGTAGATTCCACAATGACTATTGGAGTAACAACAGTTCATAACATTCCTAAAGGTGGAACAATTACACTTACTTTGAGCTCTTCATGGACCTACTATGGGTCCTCTTGCACTGTTTCAGGGCTTAGTGATTATGACTCAAATACCAAAGTCAGCTGTCTTGTTGGGTCAAATTCAGTTACAATTACCCAATTTGCTGCCTTTACTGCAGGAACAATCACAGTCACAATTCCTCATGTACTTACACCATCCTCAGCTAGCACTGTTCAATGTGTCACTGGAGTTACCACACAAGATGCAGCATCAAATTATATTGACTATGGAGCAAGTCTAACTCAAAATGTAGTTATTAGCGACGCTGTTACATCTGGGACTTCATCTGGAATTACTGCTACTGCATTTCCAAATTTTGCTGGAGCTGTAGGAGCAGATATTTATCTTTCATTTTCATTAACTAAAGCTCTTCCAGCTGGCAGCCTTATTGATATTTCTGCTGGATTTGCTTCATGGTCTCGTTCATCTGGATCTATCAAAGACTATTGCTGGGCAAATATTGACTATACATCTTGCTCAATAACAAGCTCAAAAGTGGAACTAGCTATTACAAATAGTCTTCCAGCTTCTACCACAGTTCAAATTTATCTTGATGCCGCTTTAACTTTACCTTCAACAGCAGGAGCAACAACATCAGGCTGGCAAATCACAACATCTTGGAATAGCGTAACAATTACAACTGATTCTACAGGAACTCCATTCACTGTTGGGGCTGCAGTCAGCACAGCTATTACTATTACATCTATTAAAATCAGTGACATTACCAATGCTGGTGAAGCTGGCACTTATGTATTTTCATTCTCCAGCGCCGCAGCTATTGCAAGCGGAGACTACTTTGTAGTACAATTCCCAAGAGGATTTGACGCTTATATCGGAGATGCCACAAACACTTACTCTGATTGTTTACCAAGCACTTGGTACTTAGGTTGCAGCTCAACTGCTCTTGGCAGCGTTTCATGCACTGCAGACCATTGGTATCTTCTTGTCAGCGGTCTTTCAAAGACAGCAACTGCTTCATCTTCCATCGACCTTACTGTCCAAGGTGTAAGAAACCCAACAGCAGGCTCAACAGGTTATTTCAACATCTATCACTATAAATCAGATGGAACTGTAAAAGCTTTCATAACATCAACCACTAGTGTTACTACAACTGCAGTTTCTCCAAGCTCAATCACCTTGAAAGATGTTATGACAGACTCCACTCAGCTTTCCGCCTCAGCCAAGTATACCTTTGACTTCTACGTTCCTTCAGGCACCTATACAAACGATAACAAGATTGTAATTACCTTCCCAGAACAGTTCAATCTTCAATTATACATTGGAAGCAGCGCATCAGCATCTTGCAGTACTTCTTACTATGATGAGTCTAACGGTACAGGAACTGACCACACTAAAGCTTTATCATGGATTTCAGTAACATCTTGTGCAGTCAGTGGACAGCAAATTACTATGGCTCTTCCCAGTGGAACAAGCCAAACTTTCGCTACTACTTCAAAAATTCAAATTGCTTTGTCTTCAATAAACAACCCTCAATGGGGGCTTGACAGACCAAGCACTGATAAATGGTGGGACAATGTGTATACATCACCTTATGGTGACTATTCATATTGGACAAGCAGGTTTGGTCTAGCTATAACCAGCACTACCAATACTGCAATTTCATATAAGAGCTATGGAATTCTTAACTCAGCCTATCTAGGCTTCGCTTTAAGCACTACTTCAACAAAAGTTGGCTCTTATAACCCTGCAAACATGAGCGGAAAAATCCAAGTTGCCCCAGGAACCCAAACTAGCGATATCACCGTCAAATTAGACGACGCCTGGCCACTTGCTTCTAGATCAGTTAAACTAACCCCAAGCTCAAACGTCAACTATGCAGACAGTGGAAACCTTAAATACACTTCAGCCCACTATAGCTGGATGATTTATCAAATGTACCCAAGTTTGAATTTCAGAGTTGCAGCTCTTACTGGAACTGCAGTAGGTATTTATTATATTGACTGGGCAATCACCGAAGTTCCACAAACTGGTCTATCTGCCATATACAGCACTCCATTGAGCATCATGGTCGAAGTCTGCCAAATCTCAGCTGCAACTATTAGCATTGCCACTATTCCAACCATTAACATTGGAACCAAGAGCATCCCAATTGCAATGACTCTTTCAAACGCTCCAGCCTCCGACTTAACTGTGACTCCATCATTCGGAACCACCACCACAGCCATATCAATTAATCCAACATCACTTACATTCAAGCAAGATGTCAATGTCTTATACTTCCAACTCATTGTTTCTAGCTCATACACCACTGCTTCACCATCCCTTTCATTCACCCTCACTGGAACTGATGCAGCTGCCTTTACTCAACCATCTGCAAAATCAGTTACTGTTTCAACCTCTTCAAGCACTGCTACTGCAGCAACAGTAAATTTATCTTCAAGTGTTAAGAGCGTCAACCAAGTAGTTGTCACTGCAACTTGCTCACAAAACATTGTTCTTTATTGGAGTCTTTCTTGCAAAGGATCTGTAGTCCCTACCTTCTCAGAACTCATTTCAATGACTGCAGATCTTATTTCTAAGGGCTCAGGAACTTACTATCTTCAAGAGCAATTAGACTCTGACTACTCAGCCACTGAAACAGCCCCTGATTACACCAAAGGTGACACTGATATTCAATCCTTCTTCAGAAGACAGCATAAAGAGCACTGCGCTTCTCCTTGGACCTCTTCTCAAGTTATTTACAGCGGTACTTCTGCTTCAATTGACTTGAACTGGCTTATGGGAGGGACTGATTACACCTTTACTGGTTATGCAGTCAATGAAGTTACTAACAACACTACTCCTGTCACTATTAGCTTCTCTACCTCTTCTCTTCCTTCAGTATCAACATACTCTGTCCAATTCTCAGGAAGCGTTGCCCAAACCAGTGGAGATAACATTAAATTAAGCCTAGCTAAGAATATGGGCATTAACCCAGCTTGGCTCACTCTTCAATCTTATAACGGACCTACCTCCAGATTCCTTGCTGACTCAACAACCACATTTACTTACAATGTTCTTTATGACAGAAGCAAGTCATACACCCCAGCCAACATTATTGCTAATATTGACCAAACTCAACTTTCCTCAGATTTGACCACTCTTGTTGGAACTTCCCCAACCTTGACCTCAGGAACAGCTGCCTCAGCAACCACCCCAACTTGGGCTACTATAGCTTTTTGCCTTGAGTGGCGCGGTATGGGCGCCACTTCGGCAAGCTCCTTCTTCCAGTTGGCCGAGCCAACTCAGGTTGGTTCGATCAACTGGAGAATTGACAAGTGAGGCCTTTTGGGGAGACTTGTCAATTCTAGTTGGCCGAACCAACCTGAGTTGGCTCGGCCAACTGGAAGAAGGAGCTTGCCGAAGTGGCGCCCGCACCGCGCCACTCAAGGCAAAAAAGCATGCCCCTGCTTATAGCACGGTTGGAGAAGGTTTCATATGTTTTGTCATAAAAAAAAATTATATCGAAAACAATTTCTTTTCAAATTTTATTTTTTTATGGGTTGATCGGAAATCGTTTAAAAGTAATTGTCACTTGTTAAAAATCTCGCTGTTGGAGAAACATCAGCTGCATTCACTGCTACCTCGACAGTAGCTGGAACTGTTCATGTATCTTGCACAGAAAGCGTCATTTCAGGAAAGAACGTTTATGCTTGGCAAGTTATCGATGGATTAGATGGTAATTCAGAAATTGCTTATGCAGCTACTAATAACAGCACAGCCAGCACTAGCACTACTTTGACAGTATCAGGCTTAACCGGTGGCACTACCTATTATACCTTGGGGCAGAGTTTAGGCTTCCTCAAGCTCATTTTTCCTAAATTGATTTATAAATTTTCTGTTAGCAAGCCAACTCCAAGCTGGCATAGCCAGATTGCTTCCTTGAATTTCAGCTTGAAGTTGGCTGATAAATTTAAGGTTGGTAAGCAAATCCTTCAAGGTTTATAGGTTGAGGTGCCTTAAGGACAAGTAAATAATTGCCCAGGTTATACTGCTATTTCACTGCTTGCAATAGCTATCCACTCTGGCCAACTTGCATCGATTATTCATCAACTGCTTCATTGGCCATGGTAACAATCAAGACCACCACTCCAGACGACGACAGCGCTATGGTCTTAGGTGCGATCGCAGGATTATTCTTAATCTTTAACTAACTCCCCCCCTTCCGTGAGTGAACAAAAAAATTTTGTTCACTCACGGAGGTTAATTTTTTTTTTAAAAAAATTCTATATAAAAATTTATAAAAAATTTTTTTTCGAAATTTAAAAAAATCCTAATTCGCAAAAATTGGAAAGCAAATATTAATTTAATTTATAAATTTTGTGTTTTAAAAAGCAATTTGTTTAAAATTAAACAGAATTAGCGCTAGATTTCATTATATTAATTATCACTTATATATCAAATTTTTTTTCCATAAAAAATTTTTCTATTAAAATAATTTTTGTTCACTCACGAAGGGTGGGTTTTTGGGCAAAAAATAGCGATTTTTCTAATGGTTTTGTTCACTCACGGAGGGGGGGAGTAAGCTTTTCATCTTAAACTGCCTGAAATTAATTATTTGTTTATTTGTCTATTTGTCTATTTTTCGAATTTTCTTTTATTCTTTAAATTTTTAAATTAAAATAATATTTATGTCTATAAACTTTTTAGTTAAATATTAACCATTACTTATTATGAGCGATTTTTGCATATGCATATGCTTCATCAATTGCTTTCTTAACACCGGCGCCTTCTTTAGTTTCCTCTCTCAGCACTTTATCTAATTTTAGTAAGTTTTTGAATACAAGGTATTGGGCTTTCTCCTCTTCTTTTTGCTTTTGTTTTTCCAATTTCTTTTTAGCGTACTTAGAAATCAATGCAATTTGTTCATTCTCGAAGTCTTCTAAATTTCCAGCCTGAATAAGAGTTACTATAAGAGACCATTTTTCATTCTGGTCTAGATTAAAAATTCGCCTGTTTCTGATTAGGGTTGATCTGGTCAGTTGCTCTGGGATTTGGACGTATTTTTTGCCTTTTTGATTTCTTAACAAGCTAAAATTCGACTCAATATGATTTTCAAGTTCACTTAAAGTTGCTGACCCGTGGGATTTTAAGTACTCAACCAAGCAGCCTTCAGAAGTTGCTTTAAATTTATTATTAGCGTCATAGTAAGCTGCTCCTTCAGTAGAAGTGCTTTGTAAGTTAGCTCTTTCTAACTCCCCTTCCGTGAGCGAACAAAAAGATTTTGTTTGCTCATGGAGGAGGGTTAATTTTTTTTAACAATTTATATAGAAATTTTGTTTTCGAAATTTTAAAAAATCCCACTTCTCAAAAATTGGAAAGGAAGAATTATAACTTATATATCAAACTTTTTTCCATAAAAAATTTTTGTTCGCTCACGGAGGGTGGGTTTTTTGGTCAAAAAAAAGGGATTTTTTTAATGGTTTTGTTCGCTCACGAAGGGGGGGAGCAAGTTTTCGGCTTCTCTTTCCATTTATATTTATTTTCCAGTGAATGATGACCTTAATTTTAACTTATATTACTTATCGATAAGTATCCTGTATGCCTGAAAGCAGTCATTAGCGTCTATGCTCATCAATTGCTTGTCAGTCGAGCATGGCATTCTACTATGCTATTCATTACAGGCAAGGGCTAATATTCTCACCTGAGACCAAGAGCACTGGATCAGCATTCCGCACTCAACGAAATTGCCTTCAAGAAACTCTGGCCATTGTTGACTAAAATGGAAACTCATAGCCCAGGACGCAACACCTCGCGAAAATTTCAATTGGCAAAGAACTAAATAATGACTCTGCAGGGCTCCCCTCCCATACTCTGAATCCCATTGCTCGTGAGGCAAAAAACACTCATGATGCGAGCATGTGCCGGCTAGCCATCATTGCGCTCCATCTAAGTTGCCAAAGTCTGGGCCGGATATATATTTATAAACGCTATCTTCTCTTTTCACAATATCCCTGGACTTTCAATAAGCCTTCCGGCTAAATATCATAAGGACGGGTTAGATCTAACACCACTTTAATGTGCATACATAAATGATGACATAAAAATTGCTATCAAGTAGTGAACTGTTTTATCAAATATTTGGTCTGGATAATTTAATATTTTTTTAATACAATTTTTGTGGTTCAAATAGTTTATTATTGCATCAAGAAAGACAGAATTCTTGAAAAACAATTTAAGGAATTTATGACTATTCTTAAATCAAAAAACTCTAGCCATAGTAATGATAATAATAGGATGCTTTTGCACAGGCACTATATAAATATTTAATAAATCTACTGCAATAAAAATATTCTTACCAAATGTTTGCATTTCAGCAAAATCAATTTACATCTTTGACAAAAATTTTTTTGAGCTATATAGATCAATTTGAGCAGAATATAATAAGGCTACTAATATAGCCACAGGCTCAAACATAAAAAGCCAAATCCTTTATTGGTATCAATAATCAACCCTTCGCAATCATATCTCTAAAATTCAAGTTAAATATTTTTGGTAGCTTTTAGCTTCTTCCGCATTTAATAATTATTGTATCTATAAAAATTTATAAATTTGATTATTTATTTTGAATTCTCATGTGAAATAATTTTAATTGGCTTTTTTAAGCTAGTCAAAGCTTTTCTAAATTTCCATCCAGAAATCTTATATTCTATAAACTGAAAGTCCTATACAAAATTGGAATTAAAATGTGTTTATACCTAAATCTTTCAAAAAGGCCTTGTGTAAATTTAAGTTTCAATTATTTAGAGCTGCTTGATAAATTTACTTGCTCATCCCTAATTTCTAATTGATGTTTTAAATGAAAGATATCAGCAGCATAACATTATCTTAAATTTGTTTAAAAACAATATAAAACCTTTAATAGCTTTTGAAAAATAAATTCTTTAAGCAGAAACAATAATTTTGTCCAGCTCTGCTATCGATAAGCTCAATAATTAGATTCAAGTCTGAAAATTCAGTCATTTATTAATTAGTACAAAATAATTCGCTTGAATTCACACCTTTTCCAAAATTTAGCTTGAATCATATGCTATTTTGAATTACAATTAACCCCTCATATTTTGTTAAACATTAATAAAAAATATGCATCATTACGTAGCCGCTGCAATTGTCGTGATTTTCATTTTTGTAGCTTCTTACCTTCTCAAACCAAAAATTATTGTTGATCCCCGAAGGCCTGAAAGAGTATACAGAAGTGATGAGTGCTTACTCTGCTTAGATCGTGTAAATAATCCAGTTCAAACTTCATGCGGACATGAATATTGTGGTCAATGCATTATACAAGTCTGGAAGCACGACAGATCTTTGTCATGCCCAGCTTGCAGAACATCAGTTCATTTGCTTTTCCCTGATTTTCAAGAAACAGAAGAAACAAAAGAACTAATGAAAGAAATTATTATTTATTGGACATTTTACTTATTTATAGGTATATAAGCCTAATTTTAGCCTGAAAAAATATTTTTTCATAAGAAAAATGGATGATTTAGTATAATACATTCAATTCAGATCGCTATCCAAGGACGATCTGGCAAACCATTGTAGAGGCTCCAACGCTGCTATTAAGGTTTATTATAAGTGGGGATTTTTTGAGGATTTTCAGGTTTTGGAAAGTTATTTTACTTGTGGCGTTTTGTGTAGTTTATGTAATGCTACCTGAAGATATAATAAATGAAGCTGAAGTTGGGCCTATAGGAAGTATCGATGACCTTGTGGTAGCGATATTGTCACTTCTATGTGCGTCGATTTCTTATTATAACAGAATTAGAAGGCTATCTGCTGATAGATTAGTAGCCAATTAAGTCGTTCTTTATGTGATTTTTGTTAATAACTCTTAAATAGTAAAGATATAGACATATTTTCCTTAAATAGTCAATATATATACCCTTTAGCGTTAATAAATCATAAAATATAATAATCGCATCGAAAAATAATGAATTTATATCCCAATAATTATAAATAATAATAATAATTAACGATATGTATTTAAGGTCCCTACTTCCAAGCGTGACATTCCTCCGCGCCCCTTGAGGAGCCGTGCTGGCACGAGCGAAAAGGATGGACTTCCATCACTGGTTCTCTGAGCCCAGGCCGAAACCCCTGGTTTCTCGGTAGTGGGTTGCCCTATTGGGTCGTCAGCCGACCGTCGCCGGGCACCACCATTTCCAACTCAGCCTTCCGCCCCGAGTTTACGCCAGTCTCTGTCTCCGGTTGGCCAGGCCGTCCTTCTTTCAAGGACCCTTTTAACTGGAGAGACCGCCTTGTTGTCTAATCTGCCTCCCTTTTTCCCAGCTTATCCGCTTGAGAAAAACTCAATCGCTTCCGCGATTCGGGGCAGACCACAGTAGCAGCTTGAGCAGGTAAGTCGCCCTGCTCCATTTCGGGCACCCACTGGCTTGGGCGCTGCTGGAAAAAGAAGATGCTCCTAACTGCCCTAGGATCTGGCCACGATCAGCGGGTCTGTGTTCTCCCCTGGTCGCCACCAGGGTCCAGATATTGCTGGGCTAAGTCGCTTCTCCTGAAAACCATGCCCGGATATACATGGGTTACCGTCACTGGGAGGACGGGTCGGACGTCATACGCCATTTTATGTATATATCCCAATAATTAAGATCAATTAGGCTAATTCTAAATCCATGATAATTAATATGGTTAAAAAGATCAAACTTAACAAAAAGAAAGCAGAAGCCACAAGCATAGAAAACCTTCAAGAAGAAACCACAAAACCCAAAATCCCAAAAGACCTCTTCATGATCGATAAAAAAGGTGACGATTCCATCCAAAAGAAATTAGCTCCTCAATACCCAGAAAAATTCGCAAAAGATAAAGAAATCCGCAGCTTCACTAAAGGCGAAAAAAGGAGGCTTGAAAAACTAAAGCCTTCAAAATCCAAGCCACAAAAAGAAGAAAATCTTTACGATTTATGGAACGACGACACACAAGCCACAGCTCCAGAAACCAAAAAAACACACATTCCTGCAGTATTGGCCCCACACCCTGGGCAAAGTTACCTGCCTTCAAAAGAAGAGCATAACGATTTACTGGAAAAAATCATTGAAGAAGAGGAAAATGCAGAAGCAAAAAAGCAAAAAGTCAATGAAATCCTTAATAGCTACAAGGTAGTTGATGATTTACCAAGCCCAGTAGAAAGTGAAGAAGAAGACGACACCCCTGCAAATTTCATTAAAAATCCTCCTGTAAAAGAGAAATTTTTGACAAACACAGAAAAAAACGTAAAAATGCGTGGAAAACTTAAAGAGAAGCTGAAAAAAATCCAAGCTGACGAAAGGAAATTTAAAAAACAGATAGATCAACTACCACAGATTATGGGAGAAATTAAAAAAGAGGAGAAAATCCGAAAACAAAGCAAAGAGGAGTTTGAATTGCAAAAAAGACTGAGGGAGGAGCTAGAAATGAGAGGAGAAAAAGCTCCGAAAATAAGAATGGGGAAGTTCCGATATGAGCTTCCTGAAACAATTGGGGTTGTTGATCTGCCTAGTAATTTAAGAAAAGTTAGTGTGAAAGGAAACGTGACTGAAGATAGGTTTGATTCCTTGATAAGAAGAAAAATGATTGATATGGATGAAGGTAAGCCAAGGAAGAGACAAATGGTGACGAAGGAGAGCAGAACTGGGGATACTGCTAAAGTTATGCATGAAGAGAGAAAAAAGAAAGAAGAGGAAAAGCTGACAGGAAATATTGCATTGAATTAGATAATTAATCTTTCTGAGTACTCTATAGAAATTATTTATGAGTATAATTAAAATTTATTTATTATATATTATGCAGCTTTTAAATGAGTATTAATTATTTAATATCAAGACAAAAATTAGCATATTCATAAAAAATGGTAAGTGAATAATATCATTTCTCTGAAAATTTGAATATCTATAACATCCTCAAGATCATTGTTTGATAAATATTAGGAAGCTCATAGCATGAATGATTATACTTCATGTTTTAAATAAGATTACTTAGAAAGTGCAAGACGATTACTTTGTTGTTTTTATTTAAATGTAATTTTTTATCCTATTTCTAAGAATTCCTATTACCATTATGCTGCACATATTCAGGTTAATTTAATGAGTAAATAATAGTCAGAAAATAATATCTTTAGTATACAAAAAAATGATGCGAAAAGGAAAAATTTGGAACGAAGAGGTGATTTTCATATAGGAAGACAAATGGATTAGGGAGCTTGTGGAGGAATTCGGTGATAAGAACTGGATTTTGATAGCCCAGAATTTACAAGAGCGTCATAAGGTAAAGGGAAGGTAATAATTACTTAGAACTGCAAAACAATGCAGAGAAAGATGGCACAACCACATCAACCCAGTAATAAACAAAGAAGCTTGGACAAAAGAAGAAGAAAAGATTTTATTTGAGTACCAACAAATCTACGGTAACAAATGGTCTGAAATTGCAAGATATCTTCCTGGAAGATCAGACAACTCAATTAAAAACCAATTCTACAGCACAGTCCGCAAAAACCTTCGCCGATACAATAAAAAAAGGCCACCAAATGAGAGGATTTTAGGCAAAGTCAAACAAATTTTGCAAAATCCAGCTTACTATGCGATATTAGCAACTAGTTCTGAAATCCCAAAGGAAACAAGTACAGTCCGCAAATCTGAAGACAAAAAAACAAAGCCTTTACCTAATAACAAAGAGCCTTTAAAATCTCCTCCCATTAAAAATCAAGCTGAAGTGCCTTTAAAAGATGAAAATATTCAGGACGAAACACCAAATATTCTATGTTCTCTATATGAAGAGCCTAAAGAAAAATCAAGTATTATTTGTCCACCGTTATATCAGCCAGAAGAAATCAAGCAGGACGATATTAAGATTGAGCCATCCATGCCAATTTTTAATTTGGCTAATTATCAGACTGAGTATAATTTCAAGAAAAATAACATGCTTAAATTTCCTGAAGATTTTCCGATTTGCAACTGGGATAACCCTGAGGTGTTTGATGGGACGCTACAAAGAGGGGATTCTTTAGGAGGCGTACAAGAAATAGGCCAAGAAATTCAGCGATCTGATTCACTTCAAAGCCTTAAAAAGTATGATTCTTCATCAGGGTGGAAATCAGAAATCAGCATGGATTTCTTACTCTATACAAAAAATACAATAAATCAAAAAATTATTTTTTTAAAAATTATTTATAAAAATATTTTTGATAAAACGAGTTAAGGCAGCTGAGAGCATCCAGCTTACAATCTTATACACTTCCGCCTTTTTCTCCGATGGACTCTTTTCAGCATATAAATATGAACCCTCGTAACAATAGTTAAGCATTCATGTATTTATCTTAATTTTTCAATTCCTCTTCCCAAAGTCAGTTATTGAATTTCACTTTTCGGAAAATTTAAATAAAATGGCAAACAAAGCAGTCTTTTCAATAGGCTCAGACTGGCTTGGACAAGGAGAATTGTTATTCGCCTGGCAGCGTTCAGACTCTCTAGTTGCAGTATGTGGCAGCAGTGGAATTGTGCATATTCTTGACCGCCAAGGCAAAAAATACACTGAGCTTTCCCTCCCTGAGAACCGCCCACTAAAGGAACTTGACTGGGACAAAGATGGAGAAGCAGTTGCAATTCTCCAAGAAGGCCTCACCTACGTCCTCGTCTGAAATATAAACACCCGCAATTACACCCAGCTAGAAATCGGGTCAAATGACCGTCCGAGTTTCATCAAATGGAGCAAGGTTCAGCCAGTCCTCGCAATTGGCTCAGAAAAAGGAGGCCTAGTCTTCTATAACAAAGGAACTCAGCGCAAAATCCCGACCGTCGGCAAGCACTCAATGAAGGTCATATCAGGTGACTGGTCAAAAGATGATCTTTTAATAACAGGAAGCGACGATAAGACTTTGACAATTTCTACTATGAACGGAGACACCAAAATGCAGAGCTCGCAAATAAAGGCCCAACCTTGGAACTTAAAATGGGGTAATGCAGGAATGGCAACTATGATGCTAAAAGACCAATGTTTATTGGCTTATTTTACAAATGATAACTTATCCTCTATAGAAATTTCTTTTCAGCAGCATTATGGACGGCTTTTGACTTATGAGTGGTTTAGTGAGGATAGGATTATAGCAGGATTTAGTGAAGGCTGGGTTGTAGCAATAACTACACATTTAGCGGAAATGGGGAATGAGATAAATTCAGTGAAGCTTTTTAATACGACACTCGATGCTATTTGTGTATGCAAAAGTTTAGGGAAGGTGGCTATTGCAGGGGATAATTCAATTAGGATTTTGGCTTTGTCAAATTTTAAGGAAAGTAGGAGTGACAAAATTGAGCTGGCTTTTGAGGATGGGAGGATTACGAAAATGTATTGGACTGATGACGGACAAATTTTGACGGCAGCTACCACAGGTGGGAAATTGCTGAACTTTTTGATGATTATGCCTTCTCTTTCGAGCTCTTTTGGGACTTTGGTAGGCCTTTTGACGTCTTTGACTGAAATTTCAGTTATTGAGTGTTCAGGCGGGGTAAGAGTTATCAATAAAGTTACCTTGGAGACTGAGCCTTCTATTATGTGCTTAGGACCTTTCCATATAGGTGTAGGAATTAATGCCAGTGTATGGTACTACAGATGAAGAGACCACAAAAAAGACCTAATTGACGGCGGAGTCTGTGTAAGAAAAAGGGATTACCGCGGCAGCGCCAAAAGTATGGTAATTAACCATGCCTGGACCGCTACTCTTTCTGATGGGATTTGTTCTCTGCATTTAATAGAAAACGACGACCCTAAAGCAGAAAAGCAGTTTCCTGAAGGAAATGATGAAAAAGTCGCTTGCATCGCTATGAGCCCAAGTTTCTTGTTTATTGGCGACGCTTCTAATAGGATTAGATGCTTTTCGCTAGAAGATATGAATTTTGTAAGTGAATATAGGATGGAATCCCCAATAGCGGCTGTATATCCAAGCCAAACCGGCACTAAAGTGGTTGTCAAAGACGTGACTGGGGCTGGATTTTTATACACCCCAGCTAATGAAAAAAGACTCAGCATTCCCAATTTTTCAAGCAGCGTGCTTAAAGTGATATGGGACACGTCTGACCAAAATTTATTTGTCATTTGTGAAGCTGAAAAAGTTCTGGCGTTTCTTTATAGTCCGGTAACACTATATGGGGCTACTATAGAGCCAGTAAGGGAGCTTTTATCTGTAGAAGATTTGGATAAGAATTTAAGGGAGTCTGTGACTATTATAGAAAAAGGCCAAAAACCGGTGCTGCTTTTTAATGGAATTTTATTTTGCTTATCTGAATCACAAGGGAATGTCAAAGGAAACTTTTTGTCAAGCCACACGTACTTGAACCAATGGAGAGGCAGAAGTGATACCCCAGAAGGCCATTATAAATTTTTCTTGCAAAATTTATCGCTAAAGCGGTTTCAACAGTGCTTTTTGGTAGCAGAAAAGCTGGGAGGAGTAAAAATCCCTGAGGTGCTAGGAAATTTAGCCTTGCAAAATCTTGATCTTGAGGTAGCTGAGCGCGCTTATCAGATTTCTAAAAATGTAGGGATGGTGTATGCTATTAAAAATATGAAGCATGAGAGTGAAAAACAGATTTTACTTGGAAATGTCGCTTTAATTTTACATCAGCATGATTTAGCTCAAGATTTGTATATGAAATCCTCACAGCCGAAGCTAGCTTTAGAAATGAGATGTGACCTACGTTAACATTAGATTATAGAGTAGCTCGCTTTCAGGATCCTAAAATTCTTATTCCTTCTATAAAGCATTACTCGCCTGCTTGCTAGCAATCGTAGCACAACCTTCAAAGTGTTATTCCTACGAACGCGGGCTTGAGCACACTCTCCGGTAGTAGAAAAGTTTGGGTCACCGTGCTGCACTCAACGGGGCTGGCTTCGAGGAAGCGAAAAAACAAATTTTCTGGTTGCCGGTCAGCCAGATGGAAATTCATAGCTCAGGAGCAATGCCTAGTATTGCGCTGGGTAAAATTCCTGATCGGCCAGGAGGAACCTCGCTTTTACTGCTGGAACACCCCTTTCCAACTCAAAACTCCATCTTGACCTGGAATGAGCTGCGGTCGGCCTAATCCGACGTTGCGCTCTATCAAATCAAGTAAAACCTGGCCAGAAACACATTACCGAACGCCATCCTCCCTTACACAAGGTTCCTCGGTCTCCCCAGCTTCAGGTGCTAAGAGGGTGAGCTGGCTCACCATGCCATATAATATATATGAGTTATGACCTACAGGACTGAATTATTGCCTTACAGCTTGCCAGATCTGTAGCTCCAGAAGAAGAACCAATCATTAGCAAACAGCTGGCTTTACAATTAGAAGCCCAAGGAAATTATTCTGAAGCTTTACGACTATTTGAAAGAGCAGCTCAGAGCATGCAAGGCTCAGGACTATCTTCTCAAGAGCTGAACCAAAATCTTATGCAGAGTTACGCAGGAATGGCCAGGACCAGCATAAGAAATGGCGACATCACCCGAGGCAATAAAATTGCTTTAGAACTGAACGATCCCCAGCTAAAAGTAGACTGTGCCCAAGTATGTGAACAAATGAAGCATTACATTGAAGCTGCTCAGCTCTACAAAAGTGGAGGACAGCCTGAAAAAGCAGCCAGCTTATATATCAGGCTGAAAAAATGGAAAGAAGCTCTTGAACTTATGAGCGTCATTAAGACCCTAAAACTATATACATAAAATGGCTGGAGACGAGCGACCCGTCCCTCGTGGCGGGTGTCCTTATGTATACCGGACGTGGTTTTTGGATGCAGAGAGCTACTCAAGGGAAGAGTTAGCCTCGAGGCGAGGCCCAGCCCAATTTCCACTGATTTGGGACTTGACCCGGGCAGCAGTTTTTCGCATTCTTTTTGCCAGTAGCGCCGAGGCCCAGACTCGGTGTCCGAAAGTGCAGGGTGAGTTACCTGCCTAGGCTACTTGGTGGCTTCGCCCCGAGTTCTTTCTCGGAGCTAATCCGGAAAAGAGGGGAAGGCGAGGCTTGACTCAGATTCTCAAGGGCATAAGTCTCTCCAGTTAAAAGGGTCCCTGAAAAAGGGGCGATCTGGTCGAGCTAAGCAGGGTTGGGTAATGCTGGCGCCTAGGTTGGAAATGGTGGTTCCTGGCAAAATCCGTATTACTCGGATCAGGAGGGAAATACCACTACCAAGAAACCGGGGTTTGGGCCGGCCTAGATTAGCCTTGGGGGAGCCCACCCTGCAGCGGTCGCTGCGGAACGCATGGTACTTCGAAGTAGGGACTATAAATATAAAGTGCATAATCTAATCTAATCTAATCTAAGACCCCAAAACTCCTTATTCAGTTGGCCAAAGCTAAAGAAGCTGAAAATTCTTTTAAAGAAGCAGAAGAAGCTTATGAAAAGGCTGGGGATTTCGAAAGCGTGATAAGACTTAATCTTGGGACACTTGATAACCCAGACAGAGCTAAAACTTTAATAAAAACAAAATGCCCAACTACAGCTGCAGCTTCTATGATGGCTGATTATTTAATTGACAAAGGCAAAAAAGAAGAAGCCTTGGAATTTTTAATTATGGCTGAGAGAAAACAGGACGCTTCCGTATTAGCTCAAAGCAATAAGTTAATAGAAAAATACTCAAAAATTGTACTAGAAAGAGATGATAAAAATGTAGAAGAGCATGTGAAAATTGCGCTTGTTGCTGAAGGACAAGATAAGCCTTGGCTAGCTGCTAGGCATTATGAGAAAGCAGGGAATCTGCAGAAATGCTTGCAGCTTTATATGCAGGCTGGGGAGGAGTATTATGATGAAGCTATAGATATGGCGGGAAGAGCCAAAAGCGACGTAATTTCTATGCAATTATATGACTTTTTTATGGGAGAAATGGGGGATGGGATTCCAAAGGACCCTAAGTACATTTTTAGGCTAAATTTAGTGATGGGAAGGCTTAAAGAAGCTGCAAATACTGCAATAATTATAGCCACTGAAGAGATGGAAGCAGGAAACTATAAAAAAGCTCACACCATATTATACGACACCACAAAACGCTTAAGAGAAGAAGGCCAAAGAGTTCCTCAAGCAATGCAGAATAAGCTCATGATCGTCCACTCCTATGTCATTGTAAAAAGGCTCGCCAAGCTGCAAGACCATTTAGCCGCTGCCAAACTTTTGAACCGAGTTGGCAAGAATATTTCTCAATTCCCAGCCCACACTGTACAAATCCTAACATCTACAGTCTTAGAATGCACCAAAGCTGGGCTTAAAGAAGCTGCTTACAACTGGGCCTGTGTGCTGGTTAGGCCTGAATATAGAGTGTATTTAGATGAAAAATACAAGAAACCTATTGAAAAAGTAGCAATTAAAAGGCCAAAAGTTGCTGACCCAGAGGAGACAACTTCTCAGTGTCCGTTTTGTAATGCTTATATTTTTGATTATGAATTAGAGTGTGAGAGCTGCAAGAACTCGATTCCTTACTGTGTTGCATCAGGAAAGCATATGATTTTGAAGGAATGGAGCCAATGTCCAAATTGTAAATTCCCTGCAATATTGTCAGAGTTGGTCAGGTCGTTGGAGTCTGAGCCGACCTGTCCTATGTGCAACCAAAGTATAACTTCTGGCCAGCTGAAGTTGTTGCCAGACCCAGTGAGTGAATTAAGGTCAATGATGGATAAAGCTGAAAATGAAGGAGAAGAAGGGGAAGAAGAGAATCAAGCAAGATATTAGTAATCATAATTATTATAATTTAAGAAAGTTCACATGGGTGTTTAATGCTTTATTTTTCAGCATTTTCCTAAAAACAATAATGGCATTTATGCTTAATTATGAAATAATTATAGCGATATAGCTTGTTTCTGATTGATCTTTTACCATATGATTGAATCACTTTTAGGATGTAAAATAATCATGGGATTTCTAAACGCCAGAAAGGATATTATTGTGCGAATTTATCAGAGAGGGAATTTCTACATTAGCTCTCATTAATTGTTTCGAATAATTCAAAGAAACTTTTAAAGTATTTTTAGAGTCTTATAGGCCAGAATTATATATAAAAGCTTAGTCCTAATAGCGTTTTGCCTATTCAAATGCATCATAATGACATAAATTAATTCTTTTCTTTTGAGTGAATTATTTTTAATTTTTTATGGGATAATTTTACTTAAACATTTACTCCTATGGGATTTTTATTATAAATTTTTTTTATTGGTAAAGTATGAATGAAAAAATAAAATCAAAGATATAAAAATTTTATTAGAATATGATAAAAAATAGGGAGATTAAATTATAATTTTCTCATAAAACTAATATAATTTTATTAAAAATTATTCATTATAAGAAGTGAGAGATTTTGCCTCACAGTTCTTGTAATAATCAATAATCCCTTCATATTTCTGAAGGATATTGTTCATTTGAGAATACTGCGCTTCATGCTCTTCTTCTTTTTTCTGTATCTCAGCTTGCAAACTGATCGCTTTTACTTTAAAACTCAAGGATTCTTGAGTGAGACTCTCAATTTTCTGCATCATTATCTCAAAAAGCAAAGAAACACATTTCATCATAGCCTCAAGCGGCTGAGCGTGCTGTGGAAATACCTTGTAAATCCCTTTAAGAATAGAACTCATACAAACCAAATAGTCAAGGTACAAACTTTTATAATCTGAACCATCAGCAATGATCTGCTTCAGCAAACTTATGGACTTACTCTGCAAATGTGCGCAAGTAGCTTTTAGTTTTCCGATTATCTTGATAATCCGACTCATATCAGCTGAAGTTGCGTCATTATTAGACCCTTCATTTGGATCTTTAAAGCAGGGAGTTATCGGGTTTTTTATTGAAAATGGAGGCGCTAGCTGACTCTGCCTTTTAAATTGGAATAAAAAATAGGTAAAATTTCCATATTTGGTCAATTATACAATTTTTTTTAAAATTAATTTTGACCTAATTTAATTGAATGGTACAATTAGAATATTATTTAAACAGTTTTAAATCAGATTAGTTTTTGAATTAATTCTTCATAAAATAAATTAAAATCCGAAAAGAGTGTGCTCAATTTTTAAATTTTTTAAACAGAAAAATTTAATCCGATTTTTAGTTAATTTAAAGGGGGAGTGAGTAAAAGAAGTTTGCATTAAAGCTTCTGGGTTATTTTGCCGCTTACCTTCATTTGTCTCTTTTTGATTAATAAATTGAGGTATTATCACCCTTAAATATTGCGATTTTAACGATAAGTCCAATGACAGCTTATTTCCTCCTATAGAAAAATCAATTGCAAAAGGGCTGGTTTCCTGCTGCATTTCTTTAGAAGAGCATCCAGATATGCTTGGCAGTCTTCTCTTCGGTGGGGTTATTGATTTAAGCCTCCCATTTTCAAACATATTTGAAGAAATCGGTGGCGGATCGTGATTTCTTGACGATTTCTGGCTTCTTATCGGCATCTCTAAATTTGACTTGATCTGCATAATAATAGCGATTTGGTCATTTAGCATTGCTTCATTTACTGGAGAAATCAAGCAATATTCACAATAAGAACTGGAGTCTGAGACATTGGTTAGGCATAAGCATTTTTTACACCGCTTAAAGCTTGCTGTTTCAGAAAGGTCAAAAGTAGAAATATTAGTCTGTGGGAAAGAATTTGCCTGCTCTGGCTTTAATTGGGATAAATTTCTTGGTAAGTTTTTGTTATTAGCTCGGCAGCTGCAACCACATAGTAAGCAGGAGTTTTTTCCTAATTGTCTGATTTCTTTTATATCCTCAGGAGACAGCTTTGAAATACCTAAACCTGACACTTTTTCAAGTAGCCCTATCCTTGTATTTTCTGCTATTTCATATATTTCGCTATGAATAATGCGTCATTCTTCAATGGAAATTTTATCGAGAAATTGATAATGCAGGCTACTGCTTATTGATCCTCGGTTTTTCAGTTTTGAGCTGAGCTCATTGGCTGAATCTGGCTCATCGTTAAGAAGTGTGCGCTCTGTATAAGATCTTTTAAGATCTGTAACTGAGGATTGCCTCTGGTGTTTTAGTCCTGGGACATGAACAGCAAGAGTGTTTAGATCATCTGTAAACGATTTCGGGATGCTATTAATATTTTGAGCTTTAATTATGTCAGCAAAATCACTTCGTTCAATTTGATGACTTTTTTCTTTATTATCAACAACTGTTTTCCTGCGGATTGCGAGCTCAGGAACGTTTCTGTGGAATTTTGAAATCGATTCTGCTATTTGCATATTTTATGAATTACTATAATTCAATGGAAGCCAATTAATTCATTATTTAATTTATTAGTGCAAACTACCATATAATATTCTCCAAAGAACTGGAGGAACAAATTTGGCAAACTTTACTTGTTTACAATATGGTGTATAGCACAAGTCTCATTTTAGATCCCTGAGGACAAGTGTTTTTATTTAAAAATTAATTAAATTAAGGAAAAAACTGAAAAGTCAATTTTCAAACTATAAATAGGACATATATAATGGCATTTTTAAATTGATATTTCACTTTTTGGTATTTTTTTAAAATAAATTTTTTATTTAAAGGGCAGTTTCCTTGAAAATCTATAGGAGAGCACGCGCTATAATCTGTATAGCACTACTTTCTATAAATAACGGTAAAATAATTAAAAATTAAAACGTTCTGTTTATAAGCTTTTCTTTTTAATATGTGTATTCATAATCGTACTTTTACATAAACCTACAATAGTTTCTCTAAATAATTTGCTGAATTTTTCAAGAGTGTCTGGCTTGAAAGTCTGCTTTACGAATTTCGGCTTGGGGATATAAATCCCATTATCTTTGCAAATGCAAAGTAAATCATTGCTTGATTTCGCGATATTTGCTTGGGAGTCCATGGATTCTGACAAGCTGCTGGTATTATATTTTCTTTTATTATATTCTTCTATATTTCTTTCAATTTTTCTTCACCTTTCTTGCTTTCTTTTCTTTTTTTCAGTTATTGATAGGTTGCAATTGTCAATATGCAGCTCTGATTTGGAAAGCTTCATTTTTATTTTCCTTACCCTAAAGGATATTCATCCTAAATTCTGCAATTTCTATTAATATAAAAATGGAATTTTGTTGTCTATTATAGGGTGGGAAAGCTAAATTAGCCAAATCCAAGCGTGATTGAGGGACTTTAAGCTGCAACTTTTTAGGCTCCTCTTCTGAGTCATCAGAATTACCTTGGTGCCTCGTGCTGCAATTCGTATTCTCTAAACTTGCATTGTGAACTGCTGCAAAATCTAAAATAGAATTCGTCGAGTGGTGCCTCTTATGGCGTCCTTTAAAGCACGATTTTATATATTTCGCACAGTCCCCAGGCTGCAGATTCTGCAAAGTGTCTAGATTTCTTGAGAATTTTATTTTTGTTTGGATTCTGATAGGAGATCGCTTTTTTTTGGTTTCGCTTTCGTTTTTTCACTTCTTGTAATCAATCATGTATGCTGGAAACATCTGCATATGAGAAAGTGGCTGTGAGGCTGCTGGGCTCTGTATTGGAGATAGTTTTCTAAACAGTCTTCTGGCGTTCAATTCATTAATTCCTAAATTATTGTCAAGCTTTTCTTTTCTCTTGACCTTAAGTGGCTTAAATGCAGGATTTTCTGACATGCGTTTTTCCTTTAAATTTTTTTAAAGATTATTAACTTGAGAATTATTTTCGTTTTGGCTTTCAACTGTCAGCCTAAGAGCTGCTGTTGATGGCCTATTTAATTGAGCCCTAGGGCTAAATAACACTTTTGAAGAAGCAGTGTTTTCTGTTTTATAAAGCCCAGACCCAGTGGTATGTTTGCCGTAAAACCTATTTTTCTGCAGCTTGTGGTTGTTTTTCTGCTCAGCTTTTAAGTTCTGGTACCTCTTTAGCAAGCTTTCCATCTCTGAAGCTCTTAATTTCTTAAGTTCATCAAAGCCTTTGCTGGCTTTTAGCTTAAATGCCTCTATTTCGTGTTCATGCCTTTTGGCCAAAGTTCCCAAACTCAATGAAATTTGAGTGTCTCTGTCTTTTCCTCAGTCTTTTTTTTCGTTTTCTTCTAACTCAAGCATCTGCTGCTGGATTGCGTGAGCTTCTACGTATTCTTTATTTCTGACTAAGGTGTCTTGGATTCTTTTAAGATTTAAATACTCAGAAGAATGCTTTGGGATAATTGGGATTGTTTCTTCTAAGCTTTTTTTGGTGGTCTCAAACTCGTTTTCTTGTTTATTTCTCATTTGCTGTTCCATTTCTTTGCAGTTTTCTTTATAAGTGTTCATGCGATTGTCCCAATCGTCGTTAAATGCTTTAAATTCTTCTTCAAAAGTGGTTTCTAATTCGGCAGCTTCTTTGGCTTGGCGCTCAGAGAGCTCATCTTCACGTCTTTTTTTTTGGTCTGCTTTAAGATCGAGGATTCTTTGATGGACTTTTTCAGCTTCGAGGAACTGGCCTGATTTTTCATATGTAGTTCTTTGGGTTTCTAGCTGTTTACTATGTAAAATCTTACATTATTTCGTCTGTTTCGTCTGAATTGCCTAATGCTAGTGGAGGAACTAAACTATTGCTTTCCATTTATTATTGGTCTGCTTAATAGAAATATTGAGAAAATATATCAATAAGACTAGAATTTATAATATTTTTGATCTTTCATCATAATAATCCTTTTCGGAAGACAAATTAATATAAGATTTAGAGCTGAGAGAAAAAATAGTTTTGGAAAGCTAAATATGGTAGATTTTTAAAAATAAAAATTTAGAAAATCGAATTTTTTAATTTGGTTTGAAATTTATATATGATAAGTTAATTACTCAAATTTAAGCTTGTCTTGAAGCTTAATATACTGATCGACAGCATATTTCAAAGTATAGCATGGTTTAAGGTCTCTTCTTGATAAGTTTTGCCTAGTTAATGGGCAGAAATCATGACTTTCCAGCCATCTCTCTATATGCTCCCTTTGAAAACAGTGCCCATAGGGTGTTATGACAGGATTTGTCATCAATTCATGAGAAATTGGGCATAAGAGCGCTTCCATTCCTTCAGCATCTTGCTCAGTTTCATCATTCTCTCTTCTTTCAGTGGGAACTTTCACCTTTTTCCCCTTTATTTTTCTTTTTAGCCATTTGGCAAATTTTTTAAGGTTTTCTCTTATCGGTTCTTCTTTTGCTGCTATCGCTACTAAAATAATTCCGGCTATTGCTATCTTTACAAAAACTGCAGCCATATTTAACAATTATTTCAAATAATTGGCTTGCAGAATATCTCCAATTTATTATGCTAAATGAAATATTAAATATAAACACGAATTTTGAGTCTTTTTAGGTTGCAATATTACTAATTACAATTAGAAATTCACCATTTCTACAATTAAAATATCAGAACAGCCATTTTTAATTATAATAATTTTTAGAATTTTATTTTTATGCTTGTAAGAACAGTTTCGGAAAGCTGTAGCACAACATCTTTACAAAATAAGGATTATCAATAAAGTCAATATGCCTATTTCTGCAGCACACAAGCATCTTCCCCAAACTAGTCTGCTTAAAATGCACATCAATTTTAGTGACTTTTTCTTTATTTACCCTTTCATATATATTATTAATCATTTCTCTATAAATAGGGTCTTCGCAGTAATTTTGACTATTTTCTATTCGTGCAGAATCTTGTGAAACGTAAATATCGTCAGGGGAGCTAAATAAGACAATTTTTTCAAAATATTCTAAGCCTGGGGTTTTGCTTAATTCATAAATATAGCTTCGTTTAGACAGGGAAGTGTCAGAAAGGGACATTTGCTCGAATGACCGAGAATTTTGCCATTTTTTGATAAGCCATTTGCCGAACTCAAATAATGGGCTTCATGAAGCTACAAGACCAAGGTGGGGAGTGGACAAAGTTATAAGGCAATACATATTGTTTTTTAAGAAAGCTAAATGAGGAAGTGCAGCACGAACGATCAGCCCACCTAGTGAATGAGCTAAAAAAGAAACCTTCAGACGGGAAAGAGAAATATTATTGACCCTTAAAAATTGGTTTATTTCAGTTGCAAGATTTTTTCCTTGGAACCCAATTGTATGGTTTGATAAATTTTCATTGAATTTTGAATTTAAAATTGTCAAATTAGGGTACAAGTGGCTAAGGTAGCCTTTAATTAGTGTCATATCATGAGAGCTCCCTTGAAACCCATGCACTAATACTAAAAGATAAATATCATTAACTCTTCAATATGGATTATCATCAATTTCTTGTGGCTGAAAAGCAGTTTCCCCTAAAATATCATTTGAATTCTCAACTACGAAAATTGGCTGGAAATTTATATTTTTTGAAAAAAAATGCTCAGGATATATAAAACTTGGCTCAGGATTTAAGTGCAATTTCAACCGAAATCTCAAATTTCTGACTTTTATTTTTCTATCAATTGGATTATGTCCCTCATTCAATTCTTCATCAGAAATGAATTGGTTGAAATATGCCCGGCTTTTATAATGAAAAGTTGCTTTCAAAAATTCTAAGAAATTAATATTTGAGTCATAATATCTTTTTATCATTCCGTCCAATGAAATTGTAGACGTAGAAGAAAAAATATGAATTACAGACTCCACCACACAGAAATACTCAGGCTCAAAATTCAATGGAATATATTGATCGGCTGTTTCTCAAATATTTGCTATGATATATCTTTTTACAGATACAGGCTTTAAATTAGCATTTCTATCTGCAAGTTTAAGCCTAGGGCTTTCAGCTTCTGCTTGAAAATCAAGATTATCGTACAAAAGTTCTGCTTCAAGAAACAATGGGGACGATAAATAAAGCGGGACCTCGCATAAAAAAACACAAAGCTCATTAAGATTAAATTTTTCTTTTTGGTACCTGATCAGAAAGGAGCAGGAGCAATATGAGTGGTCAGTGTCTTGGATATATGATGGGGAAACATAATTCGGGTCAGATCTTCCTAGCTTTTTGCTGAAAAATCAAAAAAATATGGGCTTTGCGTAACTGAGCTATTTATTTCTTACCTTATTTTGGTACGTGTAATATAGTTTTATTCGAATCTGGTAAATCCCTTGTTTAAAAAGCTCTATGTTCACAAATTTCTCCAAATTGATCGCTATCTTGACTTCTCCTTTCTTTGACATTTTTATATTTAAATAATCCGTTTCAAGGATGAGCTATCATTTGATTTTTTTCCCTTTTTTGGCATCATAATAAAATGGCTACGTGGGGAATTAGTTTATCTTAGAACTATTCCTCCTTGCCAATATCGATTATGGGGTTCAGTTTTCCACATGAACCTTTATCCACAATGTCAATATGGAATAACTGTATAGGCAATTCGGTGACTTAAAGGAAAAGGAATGATTTTACTTGATTGCCTGATGCACCCGAGGAGGATGACCAAGGGGCTCAATACGCGCTGAAGTAGGTTCGGGCGAGACCTTCTGGCCGATAGAGGGCCTTCTGAACCAATTTCTAGGCAAGATGGCTGCTATCGCTGCCACTTGGAAATTAAATTTGAGCTTCAGTCTAAAAAGTCCTGCTAAAGAAAAGGAAACACATTAAAATCTAATTAACGGTAATTAGTCCCTTCATTGACAAAAAAAAAGAAAATTTAATTGGCATATTTATTTGGGATAAAAAATTTAATGTTTTAAACCAGCCAAAAGGCTTATAATTGGAATAAAGCCAAATGAGGCATTGTTGTTATTTTTTAAAATTAAAAAATATTTATTAAAATTAGTAATCCTTGATAGAAATGGTTAGTTATAATAATTGATGGAATTTTCAATCCCTTATGCAAACCCTAATGCAAATTTTTTAACCCAAACAAACTCTTCAGCCCTCCAAAGCCGAAAATCAGTTCCAGTCTCTCATCTGCCTAAACTCAAAAATAATGATGAGTCAAAAAATGTGCTGGGGCTCCTAGAAGAAAGTAGGAAGCTTGAACTGATCCACCGAAGCCTTGTTGAAAAGAATAAGCTGACAAACAAACAAATCCATTATTTAAGACTTCCTACAATTCCTAGAGAAGAATCAGCTGAACTAGAAAAATCATCAGTTAGCGATTCAGCCTACATAAAACCTGAAGTCCCAATACATACAGTAAACCTGGAAATTTCAAAAGAAATTTCCCTACCAAACAATAGCACCTATATAAAAAGCAAAAAAAAAGTCCCAGTTCCTGAAATTGTTTCTGATGAGACCAGCAGAATCTTGGAAAACCAATGGGACGGGTCCTCAATCGTGGACTCAAATATGAAGGATTTTATCTTCCGTCCTAATAAGCAGCAGAGGACGACGATCTATCATGTCGAAGATATCTTTTCAGCTGAAAGAAAAAGCTCAATTAGGCCTATTACTTCTGAGAGAAAGCAAATTAGCGTTAGATTTGCTCATAAATCACTTATAGGTGATGGAGCAAGAGCTTATGAAGTTTGCTTGAACAAATTACATAAAAATAATATAAGCAAAAAACTCAAGCCTAAACGATACCCATTTGATTCTTTTGGGGTGCAGCTTGAAAGAAACTTGCCTAGAAAACTAAGGTCAAACAAAGAGCTAGAAGCGTGGACTTATTTCGCATACGGAAATGAGGCTAAAAGCGTGTTTGATTTATCTGATATCGCAGAAAAAGCATATTTAGTTTAAATTTATTGTAAAATTTGTATCTTTAAGGTTTATTTATTAATTTCAGTAGTCGTAAATCTTTAGTTTGCAAGTGAAATCTGTAAACTTTGTTATCCAATTCGAAATACCATGACCCTTGATATACAGTTTTGGACCTTATAATTCAAGAATTTCCAGCAGCCAAGCAGAGATTTTCAATAATTTCCCAATCATATGGATTTTTATATTTGCTTTCGTATAGCCAAACACCTCTTCCTACATGACTCGACACAATATATGCCCTATCGTCTCAAATAAATGCATAATTTAATGCAGAGGACGTTTGCAAGGCTATCATATGGGAATTTGCAATAAAATCATAAATTCCGACGATTTCTCCACGCCCAGCATATAAAATTTTGCCTCCAAACTTCAAAGCATTGCACTCTTGTAAACGGCCTGGAAGTTTTGCTAATGTTACTCATTTTTTACTGTTCAAGTCAAATTTTTGACAATCTGTATCCAATTTGCCCAGAATATATACCGCATCTTGATAGTAAATCCCTTCTGTATATGAAAAATGTTGATTAAAAGGAAGATAAGTTATCCTTTTAGTGTCCTCGATGATAAATGCAGTCCCTGAATTATCACTGACAAGATTTGCAAGGCAAAAAAGCTGTCCATTTGGAAGCTTGCAGATGCTGGATATATATTGGACTTTGCTTTTTAATTCATAATTAGAAAATTCAGAATTTCAATCCTCAAGATTTAGCTTTTGTATTGTTTTTGTGTTCTCTATGAAGAAAAATAAGTAAGGAGATTCAGGTTGAGGTGCATAAGAGAGCTGAAAATTCAATAAAGAGAAAGAGCTTTTAGCTGTGAGAGTGTCATCTAAAATTTTATTAGAAGTTTCCATTGTTATATACAGTGCTGAATTATTATCTACTAATAAAGCATTTTCTTTAGGCTGCTGCATAATATTAAGGCTTTTAGATATGATGAATAATATAGTATAAGAACTTCTTAACTCAGATATACGTCATTATGTATCAGTATAATCTAATATATGCTAATAAATTTATCATGATTGTTAATATACTATTTATTGATGACTTTTCTGGCCTTTATATAATACCCCTCTGAGTACTCTCCGCATATCAAAGCCCGAAACTGCTCTGAAAATCCATTTAAATTAAACTCAGGGTTTGCTTCAAATCCACTAGACTCTACCATCTCAAATCCATTATCCCCTAATACCATAGAAAACTGCTCCAAAGAATAAATATACCTCTTCCCTTTTAATAGACCATTATTACACATAAATTTTATTTTTTAAAATAGAATTCCGCCTGCTTACTTAAAAAATCCCCAATTAAAAAGAAATTATCTATTTACAGTTAAAGCATGCCTAATAAAACAGTGGCGCAAGGCGAAGGATCATTTTATATAATCGATTATTACCGAGTATAAGCTATATACGCTATCAAAACGAATTTTTCCTCTCTGGTTTGTAGGTCCACAAACGCAATTTCAGAAGTAGGAATTCCATTAGAATTGCCAGGATTTTTTAATATAGCGAAAAAATCGTGGCTTGTGAGCTCTCTAAATGTTTCATATTCTGTAGCAACTCTAGGATTCGCTGTAATAAATGCCATTTCTCCTCCAAGCTTAAGTAATTTATTGCATAAAAGAAAGCCTTCGCTTAGCCGTTCTAAATTTTGAGCACAGCAATGCAGTCAAAACGCTGAAATTGCATCAAAATAGCATTGGTATTCGGATAAAGGTAAAACTGATAGGACTTCTTGTGAGGAAAAACAGTCTGCTCTATATACTGAAAACTTGCGACCTGGGAATTCTATGTGTGATAATAATTTTTTTGCAGTTTCGACCATTTCTTGTGAAATATCGAGCCCAATGACCTCTTGGGCGCCTTTTTCTAGTAGATGGCCTATTTCTCGGCCTTGCCCACATGCAAGATCGAGTATTTTCATGCCAGATAAGCAATCTTGTGAATATGTTTTGCTTGGAGATAAACCTTTGATTATTGTATACTCATGACAGTGGTAAAATATTGGGTTTTCTTTTAGGATGTTATACATTTCGACATCATAAACTTCATCAGCATCCACCATATCAAAGTTTATATTAATTAAATAAGTGTAATTAATTATCGAATTAGTTTTTCTAAATTGCAGGAGAATTTATCTTTAGCTGAAATCTATCCGAGCATACTCAGCATAGTATCAACCTGAAGACTTATTATATTTTATATAGAAAAATATTTATTTTAGGGAGCTATATTAAAGCTTAAGATTTAGTAGATTTTTTGTATTTTTATGGAATAATTTTCATTAAAATAATACAGTCAAATGACTCAAATTAAGCAGCAAAATATTTGGTAATTTATTAGATTTCAGATGGCTAGATGTGAAAGCATTAACAGTGCGAATATTTAATGATATAAAGTTTGAGTGTGTACTAGAAAAGATATTAGATGCAAGATTAGATCTATAATAAAGTTCAGGCTTAATGGTGGAATTAGATATTATTGGAGGTTGAGTGAATAATGACTGCAAATTTATTAAGCTTAGGTTGACAAAAATAAGCTTTATAGTTTATTTTCCTAATTTTTATAACGAAAAATAATTTTGGCTTTGGATTATTGATAAAAATCATTTAGAAATTTAAGATAATTAAAAGTGAATATTGAGCTGAAGAAAGTTATGAAACGGCTGATATCAAAATATAAATAATACTCTATTTTTGAGAAAAAGGAAAAAATACCTTTAAAATATTAAATAGCAGCTTTTAAAAATTAATCGGGATGATGGATTAAGAAAGAGTGCAGATAATATAATTAGCATCCATTTTCATACGATTATTTACTCCCCAGCGAACAAAAAAATCTTGTTGCTCAATGAGGGGGTTAATTTTTTTTTTTTAATTTATAGATAAATTTTTTTTCTGAATTAAAAAAATCCCACTTCTTGAAAAATTGGAAGGTAAATATTAATTTAATGTGTGAAATTTATGTTTTAAAAAACGCAATTTGTTTAAAATTAAACAGAATTAGCTCGAGATTTCATGATACTAGTTTCTCTTAATATTAAAATTTTTTCCCATAAAAAATTTTACTATCAAAAAATATTTTGTTAGGCTAGGGAGGGTGGGTTTTTAGGCAAAAATAGGGATTTTTCTAATGGTTTTGTTCGCTCACGGAGGGGGAGTTAGCAGTTTCTTAAAAAAATGACTTTTAGGAATTTATGACAATTTTTAATTATTATGAAAACAAAATAAATGGGCCAAATAATTAAGATTTTTCTCTATATCCTATCTTGCTCACAAACCTATTCAATCTCCTTTACAAGAATCCCAGCAATGGACTCTCCACCTTCTAAAAGAGAATACGCATTATTAGCTTACAACAATGAAACAGATAACTTGATTGTATTTGGAGGTAACCTGGACGTATCAATTGTCTATAATGACGTATGATCATTTTCCTTAGAAACAAAAACCTGATCTAACCTTGTCCCACTTTCACAGATTTCGCCCAGTATTTGTTATTATAGTTCCAAGAATATTTTTTGGAGGTTTCGTTGATTCTGTAAAAAACAAGCTTTATATTTTTGGAGGCCTGACACTAAATGGACCACTTAACGATATGTGAAGTTATGATCTTAAAAGTTTACAATGAAATAGTATAAAACAGAAAGGCGATATTCCTTCCTCCAGGTATAGATTTGGTTATACAAGCTATTATGACACTGTTGACAGAAAATTGAAGTTTGCCCTTTATGGCGGATGTCTGCCGTTTGGATACGATAACAATCTATTTATGTAATCTCAAGTCAGATTTAACGTTGAAAACTCTACTTGGACGCTTCAGAATTTTCAAAAAGTAATTACACCTAAGCTAGATTTCGCGTTAATTGAGCATCTAAATGGCTTTATATATATGTGTGGAGGAATCGAAAAAGAAAGCTCAAACCCTTTTAACCAAAAATTTTTTAGATATGACATACACAATAATCTATGAGAAAATATCACAAATAGTCTGAATACATATACAAGCACTTATTACGCAGGAAGTGCTATAATAGGCACAAATTTTTATTTATTATATGGCTGATCTGAAGAATTTTATGGGGATATAGAAAATATTATGACTGTCGATCTTTCAGACCATACATATGAATGAAAATACGTTAACCCTATAACTGCTGATACAGTCTCTTTTCCGATTATCAGAGATTCTTTAAGTTTTGCAAGTAAGCCTGGCTCTTTTTATATGTTTGGAGGGTATAGTGCTTCATTAGGAATTATACTGAACAATATGATAGAATATACCTTAAATGGGACTGAGCTAGAATATAAGTTTATTTCGCCTGAATATTTAAGCCCAAGTGTCAGAGAAAGGCACTCATTGAATGCCATTTATGATAAACTTTATTTATTTGGAGGGAGAAATCAGACTTTGCTTTTAAACGATTTTTGGGTTTTTTATCCAGAAAAAGAAATTTGGGAGCCTGTTTTTCTGCTAGGAAATAACCCACCACCAAGAAGTGGTCATGGCTCTGACTCAAAAGGTGACATCTTGGTAATTTTTGGGGGAGAAGGATATGCAGGATATTCTAATGATTTATATGTGTATAACGTCCTTTCTAACCAATGAAGCTTAATAGAACCCTCTTCATCTGATGATGTCCCTACTCCTCGGACAGGCTCCTGTGCCAAAATTTATTTTCCTTACATTTTCATATTTGGTGGCCTAGCCTTAGCTGGGTATTCCAATGAGTTATGAATTTTTGACATTTCTACCTATACCTACACTTTAGTCTACGATGGAACTGACGAAGGTCCAGCACCTTCTGCTTTTTCTTCTTGCAAAATCGAAATTGATGACAGTGAAAACATCTTATTTTTCACTTTTTATGGGACTGGCAAAGGAGAAGCGCCATTAGGAGATGTGGACTATTTTAATTTTACCTCTAATAAATGGACAAATGTATACACTACAAATTATGAGACTCCTATAACAAATAGGGCTAATGCAGTTGTCCAAAAGGTATCAGACAAGATTATAGTAATGGGAGGAGATCTATGGGCTATTGATGTCTACAAGGATATTTTTATTTTGGATTTAAAAGAAAAAAGCTTTATACCCTTAGGGCTGCTTCCGGATTATATATATAGAGCAGCTTATGTGTATTATAAAAATAATATTTATATCCATGGAGGAGGGTCAATGTATGGCCACTCTATGAGAATTTTGGTAGGCAAAAATAGTTTTGTAAAAGTTGATTTTGAGGGGTTAGATTTTGAGTGCAGTCCAGGTTTTTTTGACAATAATGGAGAATGCCAACTGTGTGGGCCTGGGAGTTATACTGATTTTTATGGGATGGCCAGCTGTATACCATGTCCTGAAGGGACATATAATCCTTCTTATGGCTTGAATTCTTATAGCCAGTGCTATCCATGTCCTGAAAATACTTTTAGCTTAACTTAACTTAACTGTCTGGTGTTTAAGGTGTCTAGTGCCGCACCCCATAAAAATGGAGTTATAGCGAAAAAATTGATGACGTCGCCGGGCCATCTTGGAATCGCGATGGTTAGCCCCACCGGCCAAGCCTTCACTTGCACTTCGCCCCTCTTCGCCGCACATCTCACCCGGCGCGTTGCCGTCGCCCTTGCCCGACTCAGCTCCTGCGCGTGTTCCGCCTGAGGGTCATCCTCCCTTGGGGATGTGCTGAGAGGTAAAACTCCGAAATCTTGAGTGCAATGAGGAGCTGTTCCTTTGGTTATCCCCAAAGTTAAACAGCTATTGCTGTGCAGAAGTTCTCGAGAGAAAACCCAACCCCATAAATAAAATTCCATGAGGGAGAGAAAATTAGCAAAGCTAATTTCTCTCGAACCGAATGCCATTTTATTTATATGAAAATACTTTTAGCAATGAAATAGGTAGCAGTGCTTGCAAGAAATGTCCAGCTGGAAAAATTTGTCTGACAGGGAGTGTTAGCCCGCTTGATCAAAGTAATTACCTCGATAAAGAGTCAATTCAGCCTGATTTGTACACTAGTGGGTCACTAATTTCTGCTTCAAGTACAATTTTAAATTTATCCTTAAGTTTTGTAGTTTTCTTATTTCTGCTGATTTCTATTGAAAAACTGAGAAAGGAAATTGCGAAAATCGATATTTATGACGAAATGCATAACTACGTAAATGATTCGGTAATGATTTTAAGGAGAACTAAAATTGGAGGAGTGTTTACAGCTATATTTATATGCTGGTTAATATAAATTAAATAAAAATATTTTAGGATTTTATACCTGTGTTTATTGTATAGAGAAATAGGATGAAAGAAAGTGTTATTATAGAATAATGGGGTATAATAAATTAAATAAGAATTCCAGCAGTAAATAGCAATTTAGTCTTATTAATTTGAATATTTCTTGCATTTTTATTGGCTAGCTATGAGATTGGCAGCTATATAAATACCAATGTCCAAGAAATGAAGCATTTTATCCCACTGACTACCTTATGAGACCAAATTTCTACTTTTTCAGCCAATATTACAGTATCAGTTATCGTGTACGGCTACGGAGACTCCTGTGGCTCCGACAAAGTCTGTTCAGACCTCACTGAATTTTCATTCCAATACATCTCATATTCTTCCTATGAAATTTACTGTGCCAAAAACAATGAAGGCAGCTGCATCATCAATGTGGTTTTTACAAACTCAGAACTCTCATATGGCTCACATCTAGAACTGACATTTAAAGAAAAATTCAGCTATGCGTCAGCATTTAAAGTAAACGTTACATCAACTTCTTCAATCCCAGATGAAATAAGCAGTATGTATCAGTCATTATCTGCTAATAAATCCACTGTATTTCGAGGGCCCAGTCCAAGCCAGTTTCATTTTTCTTTGATCCCTTCGTATTTTATGTCAGAAATTTCCTCATGACCCAGCAAACTTACAGGATACCATTAACATTAACATTAACTAATATTATAGAGAGGCCCGTCGTATTGACTAGGGTTTCTCCTGCCCTACCTTCACCCGGCTGCTCACCACCAATCGGCCACGACCTTCAAGATGTTGCTCCTACTGGACGAGGATGTGCACTCGCTACCCGTAGTTGGATGAGTTACGCCACCCAGCAGTACGTCAACAGAGGTTGCCCATTCCGAAAATTTGAAAAACAAATTTTCTGGTAGGACTGTCGCTAAGATGGAAATCCAAAGCCTGGACGTAACGCCCAGTTTCACGCTAGGGAGTTGCCCGATTGATCAGGAGGTACCTTTCCGATGCTGCTGAGCTTCCCCTTTCCAACCTTGGAAACCATCTCCCCTGAGGTAAAACCCTTGGTGTCAGAATGAGCTGCGGTCGGCCTAGTCCGACGTTGCGCTCCACTGTGCCAAGGTAAAACATAGCCGGATACACATTCCGAGCACCTTTCTCCCTCCACAAGGTTCCCTGCGAACGCAGGCTACAGGTTTTGAGAAAAAGGGCTGGATCGCCGTCGCCATTTTAATGTATATACTTACAGGATACCACGTCTCTATTATAGAAGCTCCAGAAGAAGGTTCAGAAGTAAACATCATTAGCTTACCTTTTTCAGCAGGATTAAAGATAAATGTGTGGCTTGATAAGCGAGAAAACTGCTTATTTACAACAAGATCACAAAAGATGTCATTCAATATGCTTGCTAGTATTTTAATAGGGTCGATTTTTGGAATTGTGAATGGGGCAGGTGGGGCGATGAAAAAATTCGAAATGGCATATCATGAAATTTCTGGAAAAATCAAAAATAAGAAAAAAGCGACAAATTTGAAGCAGAGAAGGGAAAATTATAGGAATATGCTTAATAGCAATGTGATGGAGCATGTAAATTTTGACGGAAATGAGGCAAAAAGTGATATAATTTATACACAACCTTTAAGTTTGGAAAGTTTTAATTATTAACAAATAGACTTTCGATGTACAAAAGTGTAAATGGGAATAGCTAAGTTTTTATTAAATATAGCAGATCTTTAGAACTATAATTTCAATTGCATGCAGAATAATGCTTTTTCTATAAAATTACGGCACTAAAAATTTCTATAATGTTAATGCTAATAAGAATACTGTTTTTCAAAGTCCAGATTCTTGCAGTCTTAGCTTGGATTGATAGCCCTAACCATCAAGCTGTCTATGTCACACGCTAGCACCAGTGCGAATCACCTATCTTGTAGCTAAAACACTCAAGAAGTCATCTACTCTCTCGCTGAGTTAGGCTGTAGGATGTCATACCCCTAACTGCCATTTTATATTATGATTTCTATAGTTTTTAGCAATTACTCGATTAGTGCACAGGCTTGGTAATTTTTGCATTAGCCTTGGATTTTTGTCTATTATATATAACTTGGCATGCAGCAAAAATTAGCTAACACCATATAACATAAAAATGAAATTAAGTTAACTTAGGTTATTATAGAAAACTCCCGACAGCTTGAGAAAACTTTTCACGTCCCTTGCTCCGCACTATTGCTCCTTCCGGATGAGGGATTGCACTCGCTACCTATAGGTAAAGATGCTAGGTCACCGTGGTACACGTCGACAGGGTTACCTTTTCCAAAAATTCAAAAAGAGAATCTCTGGTCATTTATTGACCGAGATGAAACTTGTAGCCCAGAGTGCAACTCCCGATATCGTGCCAGGAAATGCCCGATTGGCCAAGCGGACGCCCTCTAGCTTTCTTGAGCTGTCCCTTTCTAACTTCCAAGTTCCATCCCCATCGGGGCAAAATCTTGCCCTAGATGTGGGCTAGCCTGACATTCAGCTCCATCAGACCAAGTAAAACCCGGCCGGACACACACCGAACGTTGCTCTCCCTTCTACAAAATCCCCCGACTGCAGGTGTTAAGAGGGCAAGCTGGCTCTCCACTCCATTTTATACGTAATATAAAAATGACAACACTAAGGCAATTTTCTCTATGCGATATATTTAGCTTTAACAAAGTCAACCTTGATATCCTTACAGAGACATATAACGTCGGCTTTTATGGCCGCTATCTTGCTAAATGGCCAGAATACTGCAAAGTCGCAGAAGGTCCAACTGGAGATATCCAAGGCTACGTCCTCGGTAAAGTTGAAGGCGCGAAGAACTGTGATATCAAACGAGACTGGCACGGCCACGTCACAGCTGTAACAGTAGCTCCCACAAACCGACGACAAGGCTTAGCATCTGCCTTGATGAAATTTCTTGAAGACACCACAATAGCCCATGACGGCTATTTCGTCGATTTATTTGTAAGGGCTAGCAATGAGGTAGCTATAGGTTTTTACCAAAAGTTAGGCTACATCGTATATCGAGAAGTCCGAGACTACTATTCTCAGCCAGAAGAAGACGCTTACGATATGAGGAAAGCAATGCCCCGAGACAAAGAAAAAAGCACACTGGTAGCGAAAAAGCGAAGCATTAGTCCTTCAGAGCTGGAATTTCATTAAATTACAAAAATTAGGAATAAATTGTGTAGAAAATAAAAGAAATAAATTAAAAATTCATTAATCAATCTCGCTGTCATAGGTGTAGGTGTGGATGGTATTGAGAAACGAAGTTGCGCATATCATAGGCATAAATGGATGCCATGATACATCTCTCGAACACGTCTCTCCAGTCAACATCTGCTCATGAGTCAGCGATCTCAGAACATTCACAGTCTTGCCTGTGTGCGCGTCATAAACATAAACCTGCCCATTATAGTCTCCTGTATAAATAAACCTCTGTCCTGTTATAAAAATAGGCGAAAAATAGCACCTTATCAAAGTAGTCAAAACGTGGTGGCCTCTAAAAGTCAATAACGAAGTGTCCGCAGCTAGCCTCTTCGTATATCCTTCCATAGGATACCTATTTCACCGATAATCAAATCCTGACTGATAATGGTGAGTCCTACTAAATGCTTTATATTCGTGCTTGCTCGAGCACTTTCTCAAGTGGTGCATGATTTTTGCCCGAAATTTTTTTGATATTCAGAGGAAATAGACTGAATTTTTTTTCATTTGTCTGTTTTGTCAAACAAATATATAAAAAAATTTTGAGAATCCACATGCGGGTACTAAAAAAAGCAAAAGGCAAATATATGTCGCCACTCAAGTCCCATAACTTCAACGTTTGGTCTTTTGAGTTTGAAATCAAATAAAGTTCATCCCCTTTAGAAGACACATGAGTAACCCCTTCTCTATGCCCTATCAAAACTCCTTGGCAGTCTCTTCCGTTCATCGCCCTGACATCCCATATCTTTACCGTTGTATCATCAGACCCTGAAAAAATCACATTGGACCCTTCTCTGTCTGCAAAACAAACTGTATTTACGTCATCATGGTGGGCATTTGGGACACTGCAAATGTTTTTTTTCTTTACTAAATCGACAACCTCAAGTGAAAACCCATTGGTCCCGACGACTACTTTGTTGCCTTCTCCTGAGAATTTTAAGCTGAAAACAGCATAATCATTACGAGCTGAGGTGTTTATAGCTATTTGTTCATTAATTTGAGCAGATGATGTTTGATAGACGTTTTCGCTGTCCGGAGAAATATTGGCAAGAAAAATGTTAGAGTTAAAAGTGCTATATATGATGTATTTTTGGCAAGGGCTGATATCGGCATCTGTAATAGTTCATTGGATTCCGATCCCATCGATGGTTTTTAGTAAACTCCAGTCTAAGGGGTCTGAAGTATCATAGATTTTGATATCACCTTGTGAAGTGCAATAATAGAGATCGCCTGTACAGGAAAATTGGCCATTGTAGACTCTTGAGTCAAATTCAAGCGTAGGGGGGATACACTACGTTAGTTTTACTGTTGACGGGACTAGTCGGCTTGAACTTCAATAGCTGTAAGAGCCAGGCAGGCCGCATTCTCGATTATAAAGTTGGCTTGAAATTGGTTCGCAGCCAAGATCTCGTGGCTTGAGCAGGGCATCAGTGAAGCACTGATAGTCTTCTACGTCGTCGGGAAGCTCAATTCTTGAGGGGCGACTTCCAAATGCAGCTCTAAACATAATAAGTAATTATTAGTAAATCGTCAAAATAAATGAGATCTCACACATGAAAAACCTCTGGAGAATCAGATTCTGATAAGTCGTCTTCTGATGAGAGTTCGTCAGAAGCAGATATAAGCCCTGTAGGTTATAAGCCGATACGACCGAATTCGTTGACTCTAGATTTAACTCAACAGATGATTGCGAGGAAGAAAAGAAGGTACTCATTAGATTCTAGCTCAGAAGAAGAATCCCCGAATCATAATAAGAAAGCTACTCATCGCCATACTCATGGAAATTTAGAGCATTCTCATACACGGCCAGATAGTTCTCAGTTCGAGCTACCAAAATCAAAGATTTCGCAAGCAAGGCCAAACGAAAATTCGAAACACAAGCTGATAATTGACAAAGAGCGGCTATCTGGTATTAATTCGAGCAGAGCAGTGTCTTGTTATCGATGCACTGTGATTTAATGTTTATTAACCGTAATTTTGACCTCTAGATCTACAGAAAATGCCTATTCAGTCTATTTATTTTTGCCCAGTTAAGAATTTTTCTATATTAAAGAAGTGTCTTATCTGTCTGCACTGTATGGCATATGATTGAAGAATAGTTTTGCTTCAAACTTTATGAAACTTAAGATAATTAAAATAACGAGCACATAACTGGGAGAGGAAGCTGAACCTCTCCCTTTATATAATTTTCTCGTTTAATTTGCTTGATATTCATCTTCGTCTTCGTGATTATCGCCATCTGAACCAAATTTCCAAAAGCATAGTTTCTCAAAATCAGCCCTGCAGATAAATCTCTCACACATATCCCGACTGCTGTGTTCCTCAGCACTTCATTATCTTCTATATCTTTTCCCTTATTTTTTAATTTTTTTGTATATTAATCATATTTTTTCTTACTAAAATCAATAGTCTATAGCACTACCCTTTATAGATATTCAAGAAAAAAATCTAAAAAATTCAAAATAAAATTTAAAAATTTCATCTTTTATATCTTCTATTTGTTAGTTTTAAATTTGACTTTTCAGATTATATTAAAATGTCAAAAGGAATTTTTCTTCTCGGGCATTTTTCCTCAGAAATCAATAAGGAGTCAGGCACTATAATATTATAAATAAAATATCAAGGCAAAAAATATAATAAATTTATACATCTGGCTGACTACTTCCTGCTACCACAATCCCGCTCCTTCTATTATCATAAACAGAATTCATTGTAATAACAGGGTGGCTATCCACCACCAAAATCCCATCACTATTTTCATATATATGGTTCCTCTTTATCCACGACACCCCTCCTTGGCAATTAAAAATCCCTTCACTTTTGCTCCTAAAAATTGAGTTCTCTATAATAGTGGTATCACTATTTTCGCATCCCCCAAAGGCAATATTCGCCTTCAGATTATTATGGACGCTATTCCTTTCTATATGAGCCGAAGATCCTTTTACAAGTAAAATCCCTTGTGTTCCATTCTCAAAAATATCGTTCTTGAGGATCACACAATGGGCATTATCCCTGACTTCAATCCCAGTTTTTTTACTATTAGAAATTTTTCCATTGCCCACTATGACAGTGCGGCAGGTGGGGCCTTCGCAGACGATCCCTTTATCGTTTTCAAAAATATCGTTGCTCATCAGTTTCCCATCACATCTGAGCTCTTTGTCACCTTTAAAAATGCAGCCTTCTCCAAGGTTCGATTTTATGATATTTAAAAACACAAAAGGGTCGCCGTTATCGACCTCGATGCCTTTTTCATTATTTTTGATTTCATTGCCTTTTATTTGTGCACAGCAGAAAAGACCAACTCTGATGCCTGACCCGTCGTTATTGGAGATTACACTTCTTTGGATTGTTGGTCTTGATTCTTCGCCTGAGCAGAAAATGCCACAATTCATGTTATTGGCGATTTGGCACTCTGAAATAAAGATAGAGCTGAAAGGAGTTCCGTATAAAATGAGCCCTCCGCCTCTGTGGTTAAAGATTTTTGACTTTTTGCAGGTGAGGTTTGCCTCACTAACATAAACTCCTACAGTGGGGACTTCTTCGTTTCCTTTAACTAAGCATCGGTCTAGGTTTAAGTGTCCATTGCTACAGACGATGCCTGTGAGTGGAGACTTAGCAGAAGCTAAAGAAATCCTGCAATTCTCAAGGGTGGCGACTCCACCGTCAACCCAGATGCCACAGCTCATGTTTCTAGAAATCTTTAGTGACCTAATTCAATGCTCGCTGCCTTTTTGGGTATCAGATAGGCCATAAAAGCTTTCATCAGTAGCGCTACTGAAGCTTTCTTGTCTTTTGCCTGCTGTTGAAGTATGGATTATTTTTATTCCTTTGATTGTACAGGACTCACTGTCTTTTAGGGAAACAGTTATTATAGGACCTTGGGGACAAGTAATTTGGACCTGTCCCTCCGGCTCCTGTGGCTCCAATACTAAACCAGGTATACTGATTGTAATATTTTGCGTATATAATCCTGAAGCAATCATAATTCTAGTACCAGGCGATGCTGCATTAATAGCTTCTTGAATTGTAAAAAAAGGCCCTTTTCAAGGTACAACTCTTAGTACCTTATACAATTCATCTTCAAATGGCGGGTCAGGTTGGCCAGGATTAAGATCCAGCATAATTTTGCAAAAATTTATAAAACCATATTAAATAAGGCTTATTACATTTGATTGATAAAATTCTCAAAGACTGTATCGTTGTCTGTGCCAACCATACAGAAATCAATATCATCAGTGAACGGAGACTCCTGCAGCTCTGGAGGTGAGGTGCAGCTCAATGGAGAGTCCCCGCTGTCAACTGAGGATGCTCCATGTGGGATATAATTCATTAAATCCTTACTTGCATAGTCATAATACACATATCACAAATCAGAGCCAGGCTGGCATTTTTTCGATAAATCTTCGTGTCCGTTGTTCTGAAACCAGTCCCGGAAAGCAGCTACAAAAATTGGCTCAGAAAACAGAAAGTTTTTATATTTTTTGCCATATGACAAGAACTGGTTACCTTTGCCTGGCTTCCCGCTAGGCCCGAGATATTCTAACCAAAACAGCTGTTCAGTTGTGTTGAGCCTTTGCTTGATTTTGGAGTATCTAGATTTCATATAAGCACGAAATACACGTAGCCAGTACTTGTCCTTTTCTTCTGTTTTCTTTTTAATGGGGTCGTTGGGTCTGATTGGTTTTCGGCCTCGCTTTTTGCGATTTTCTGAGCCTGGAGATAAAGGCTCAGGCTTAGGCTCGATTTTTGGAACGACTATCTCTGGGCTGCTGGTTTCAACCTTTAAGGCTTGGAAAGCGAGGTTTGGAGGGTTTTCTAATGGCTCTGACGTTGGGATTCCAAAGTCTTCTTGCTTCAAAATTGAGTTTAGGCGATAATCAAGCTCTTCTTTGTCTAGTTCGTGATGAGCCATATATTATCGTTATAGCACTATTAGTTAGGGAGAACTCTGCAGGTGGAGATTATGAGACTTAGGAAATAGAAATAGATGAGCTGGAGGTGGAGAGAATAATTTATTAGAAAGTTAAAATTGGAGAAATATTATATAAGGGAGTCACAATAAGATAATTAAAATTTTGGAATTTATGGTAATTAAAAAAAGCTATTTTCAGATTTTATCATACTAAATCCTCTATTCTGAAAATTTTTGGAAATTAATAAATGGTTTTATGCAGAATGTATTTGATATATGGGCAAATTTAATATAATTCTATTAAATTATAGGCATTTAATTTTAAAAATTTTTTTGGATTTTGTTTATTATTATTAAATATTTTTTTCAAAAATTTAATCCTTAATAAGGAACACACAAAAATCATATTGTTTACAGAGAGGGAATAAGCAGCATGATCGATTATAAATAGATTAAGATTTTGGTTGTTTTAATAAAGTTAAATTATTATATTTCATTAGAATGGTAAGGGCAAGTCATCAAATTCAATTGATATCTTATCAGACTCAGAGTCAGAAATATTTGGAGGGTTTATTATCATTTTGTTTCCTTTCACAGGAGGAACTTGTGCTTTTACTACAGGCTTTGGAGGCTCTTTTACAGGATTTGGCTTTTGAGGAGATTTGGATGCCAAAATGTTTTGGTTTTGGTTTACCACAGAAAAGCCAAGGTTCCAGTCATCATTTATTTCTATGCTGCTTCCAGTATCAAATGCTAGCCCTTCTCCTAGTTCTTGTTTGGGCTGTTGAACAATTGCCTTACTTTCCTTTACAGGAGCTTTTGCAGACGAACTTCAAGGATCTTGCTTGTACTGCTGAAGAGGAGCTTTTGAAGAAGACTTCGGAGATACTTCCCAAGGGTCTTCTTCATCTAGAACATTGCTCCATTCATCCTTAGCTGCAGGCTTTTTAGGCTCTTCTTTATACACATTTTGCTTTGGTATTTCTTTAGGAAGCTTAGGCTCTTCTTGTTTCTTCTTTTGCAGAATTTCGTCTACTATTGAGGGTTTTTTAACTTCTTTTACAGGCTCAGGCTGCTTTTGGACTTGTTTAATCGGCTCAGGCTGCTTTTGGGCTTGTTTAATTGGTTCAGGCTGCTTTTGAATTTGTTTAGCAGGCTCAGGTTGCTTAGGAATTTCTTTTGCAACTTCAGGCTTTCCAGGAATTTGTTTAGAAATTACTTCTGGCTGTTTTGGGATTTCTTTAGACACCTTTTCAGGTATTTTTTGGCTTCCTTTTGCAATATCCACTGGTGGCTTACTATCTTTAGCCTGCTGATTTACTTTTTGCTGAGGTTTTGGTGCATATTTGATTTCTTCAACACTGCTATCATGCCTGCTCGCGAAAGAATGGTTTGGGCTTATTTTAAGCTGCCTGATATTTTTTAAGCTGTCACTGCTGATATTAAGCTTTTTTTCTTCTTGTGGAGTTTTATAAGAAGAATAAGGATCTTGGGTTAATTGTTGGCTCCTTTTTCTGGCAAGTGCAACTTCTTCAAAACACTTTTCTAGTTCAGTGTTGAAAAGATTTTTGGTAATTTGTTGGATAAATGGAGCTAGTAGGTCATTTCGGCTCATTTTTTTAGGCTCTTCTTGGGGTTGACTCTTTGGTTCTGCAATTTTAGGGGCTTCTGCAGCTTTTGGCTGAGGTTTTACTTCAGGAGGTAATATTGGGTTTTCTACAATTTTTGGCTGCGGCTTTATATCAGGAGACTTTTGGATTGGCTGCGGGTTAATATCAGGAGATGTTTGGGGTGGCTTTATATCAGGTGATGGCATTTTTTGAACAAGCTGTGGCTTCTCTTTCTGCTGAGGCTTTATTTCTTGGATTTCTTTTGCAGGCTCCTTTTTAGGGCTCTTTTGGGGTTGATCTGGGATATTTATCCCTTTGAGCACTGGGCTTTCTCTTTTACTATCCTCACTATCCCTCGGTTTAATATCTGAAAGAGATCTTATATCTTCAGGGATCCCTTGAGCCCCAAAAGAAGACAATTTTTCAAACTTTTGGCTTTCTTTCTCAATATTATCAAAGCCAGCCTTTGCACTTTTAAAAGGATTTGCGTCTTTTTGCTTTTGAAAAGTCTTTTTTTCTTGGGCAATTAGCTCAAAATCCCCTTGTTCGCTTCCTGAAGACTCATTTTCAAGCTCAATTATCCTCATCTCAATCCCTTCGAGCTCTTTTTTGATTTCTATCTGCAAAAGTTTCCCCTCTTCGAGTCTTTTGTTTATTTCTTTAATAATCTCATTGATTTCTTCTCTCTCTACTAAATTCTCTGTATCTATTTGTACAGGCTGGCTGTTTGCTGCAGATTTTCTAACTTCTTCTAAATCTTGTTTAGATGCAAAATTCCCAACACTTTTTTGCAGACTTGTGAACTGTTTTCGTAGGTCTCCAATCTCATACTCAATATCCCCAAGGGAAAATTCATTTTCCAGCCTCTGAATTTCGCTTTTCAATTTTCCGCACTCTTCTGTAATACTATTTTTGACAGTCGCAATTTTCTTGGTCCAGTCTTTATTTTCATCATCAATTCTGTCATTAATCACGTCATTAAAATCCCTGAACTTTTTCTCATACATTTCTACTGTTTCTGAATTAAAATTTTGCAGTGTTTGCCAGTCCTGGCTGATTTTATTTTCAATTTCGTTTATTTTTTCAGCTGTTTCTCTGATAACTTCATTTTTCAAGTCAAGAATTTCTTTAGGGTTTATCATTGATTTTGCCAGCTCTCTGAGACGGTTTTCTACCATAATAAAGGCTTCTTCTTTAATCCCATGCAGCTCGCTCCGTAGATCTTTAAAATCAAGCTCAACTTGGGCTATTTGGTATAAATGGGTGTTTTTCACAGACTCTTCAACTATTTTTAAATCATCTTGAGTCACAAACCCACGAAAAGTTTCTTCAAGTCTCCGTGTTTCTGCCAGGCATTTATTTTCTACAGCATTTAAAGACTTTTGGAAATTCTCTTTATTAGCTTCAGACTGGGCTTGGCTTGTTTCGAGAATGGCTAATCGGTCGTTTATGCTATTGATGTCATGTCGCTGGAATTTTAAAAAATCGGTCACGATTTTTTCTATGTGAGTTTTCATGTAATTTGGTTCTATTGGTGAGTCTTCTGGCTGATTGGCAGTTCTGGGTCTTGATCGGATATCAGATGGATCATTGCTTTGATATACAGCAGAGGTTGCTGGCCGAGACTGTTCTTCATAGAGCTGCTGGAGAGGGGTTTGGATGCGATGAAGATTCATTTCGGTTTTTCTCATTATTGAAGTAATTGAGTCAGCCCAGTAGGAGCTTTTGCGATATTCCATAATAAAAGTAAATATGAAAAGATTTGAATTGTCATGAACTTGATAAAGAATATGGCATTCGGCTCAAGAAAAATTAGCTTTGCTAATTTTCTATCCTTAATGGAATTTGGTTTTAATGGAAAACTTCTGCACAGAAACAGCAGTTGAGTTTTAGTCGCATAGGGCTAGAGAAACTGCTCATTAGTGCATTCAAGAGCTTAGGTTTTAACACTCAGCACATCCAAGGAGATGATCCTTAGGCAGAACACGACAGGAACTGAATCTGAAAAGAGCGATAGAAACGCGCCAGGCTATAATTTGGGTCAAGTATTTACAGGAATTCCTACCATATAGTGCGCAATTTCAAGTGACAGGGTGGCCTGTGATGTCACTCTATGGGCTTAGTCTATAATAAAAGGAGTGAGCATAGAATAAATTAAGTCAAGAACTTGATTAATGAAATGGGAAAATAGGTTGAGATTTATATTAAAAAATCTTACTCCCCTCTCTATAGAAAACAAAACCAATGGGAAAATCCCTATTTTTTGCCAAAACTCATCCTCAGTAAGCAAATAAAATTTTTTGATATATAAGTGATAATAATTAGTATAATAAAAATCTCGAGCTAATTTTATTTAATTTAAAAAAACTTGATTTTAAAATATAATTTTTACAAATTAAAATTAATTTTTACTTCTCAATTTTTATGGATTGGGAATTTTTTTAAAAATTTGAAAAAAAAATTGCATGAAAAAACCCGTGGCGAACAAATTTTTTTAGTTCATTCACGGAAGGGGAGCTAGCGAAAAATTAATCAATCTAATATTAGATTTATTTAGCATAAAAGAACCGGCAATGATAATTTTCAATTAAATACGATATCTTATTCTGATTTAAACAGAATAAATAATACTGATTTTAATAATAGCTCAACCATAAATTTCATTTATAAATGATTCTCTTTGTGTTTGTGTTTTTTATTCTTTTTGTGCGCATGATCTCTGTAACTTCAACGATAAAAATCAATTTATTTATGCAACCATATAGCAAAGGTTCTTTATACTTTTAGCATTTTTATTATTTATCTAACCATTCAGAGAATACTTTAAATTTTTATTTTTTTACAGCCAGAGGATTATTTAATAACGCGAATAATCTCCAAAAACTCAGAAATAATCCCCTCGTTTACTCACACTTCTTGGTCAATCCCTCAATTATATCCTTTTCGGATACTTGACCGAAATGCTCAAGAAGCGTTTTCTGGTATTTTTGATAGTCCTCTTCTGCAACAAACAAATTGAAATCAAGCAAGAGCAAAAATTGGCCCTAGGAGTTTTTTTGCAATTAAAGTCCAAATATGAATTTTTTTCCATTATTTTGTTTATATTTTTTATTTTTAATAATTTTATTTTTTTTTGATTAATTTTCGATAAAAAGACTTTAAACTGCAAAAATTGGAGTTCCAAAAGGTTTAGCTCAGAGTTTGAAATCCCTCCTACCTTTGCATAGTAAGAGTTTTTATAGTAAATGTCCTCTGAAAATTTTGCGGCTATCATCACACCTGTCAATATTAGACGATGGATGCAAAGGGAATCGATGACGAAAAATCGCTCGTTAGACGTTATTCGATCGATATAGATGAGTGCAAGGACGTAGCACTCTTCGGAGCATTTCATGTAATCCTCAAGCCTTCGAAGATAATTCTTACACTTCTTTTCTAAATTGGAACAGAATTTTTACTTTTTCAGTAAATTAGCCCCCTTTAAATTAAGCAAAATTTTAATTTTATCGTATTTTATAGGTCAAAATTTTAATTTTATATATGGAAGAAGTGCCATTTAAAAAACAGTTGACAGGCTGAATTGAATTAATTTTATGAATTAATTTTCATTAATATAAATTAAAATTTAATCATATATTTTTTTCATTTTATAGAGAATTTTTTTTTCAAAAATTTCAACATCTCTTAAATTAGAACAGAATTTTTTGTTTCAATTAAAACTGAGCGAGCTAATAGATATGTTGGGAGGCTTTTTAGAATGAAAGTATGTAGTTAGGTTTACACTCGGTTCGGGATCTGTCTGCTCTAAATAAGTCTCAAGCATACAAGTTACTGCTTGAACCACAGACATTTTAATTTAACTACTCACTTAATATTTAACTAATCAAATTAATGAAGATATGAAAATACTTATATCCTTATTAAGCATATTTTTATTATTTCCAGTTGCTATTTCTCTAATGATTTAACTCAAATTATAAATATCAATAATATTAATAAAGATATTTAACCTTTTCAAATAGAAATAATTTTATCTAATTTTACTTGCCATCTGCTTCAAGTATAACCCTGCAAATTTTTCAGCTTGCTGAATCGCATCCCCTCTCTGTATAAACCTCAAATAAATCTTCTCAGGCAAGTTTTCTTCATGGTCATCTAAAACCAACAATTTCTGATTCAGCTCTAGATGCCAGTCCCCCAAGTTCTTTTCCATAATACTAATCCCCGCCTGCTGCTTTATGCTAGAAATAGGTAGCTCTTTCATTGCGCTTACCAATTCTTTTATCTTGATGATAAGCTCTACTAAATCTGAATATTTAAACTCATTTCTATAAAAATCCTCCATTCTTTGTGCAATATGCAGGTATTTACAATATAAATCCCCACTAAAGCTCCATGAAGCGAGCTCATGTGACTTTTCTTGAAGCGGGAGAATAATTCGCTCATATAGATGCTCATATAGGGCGTCCCCTTCAAAAGAAATTATGCATTGTGGGGCAGCGTTTTCCATAAAAATGTTATGAGCTCTATAGTAGTCTTCACAGTTTAGATAGTGCATGATGGAGTTTAAGTAGTCAAAAGTGGCTTCGCAAGCTAGACCTTTGGCTTCATCTATTCACGCTTTGGGGATATGCAAATCGTCTATTAAAAACTCTTCATGAAGGTCAATTTCAAAAGCATGGCGAGATATAAGCTGCTTTATCAATTTTTGAGAGTTGGTTATGAACATTAGAACATAGACAGCCCATTGCCAATTTCCATTAAATTCCAGCTCTTCTGCGAAGGCATATGATAGTTTTTGGAGATTTTTAAAAATTTCGTCAACGTTAGAGTTCAGCCGATTTGACCAAAAACTGTCAGAGAAATTGGAATAATAGTAGACCCCATACAAAGGGCTGCTATAAAAAATGACAAATTAATTTTCTATGGTGTTTTTATAAAAAAAAAAAATTACAGTTACTTTTATAGAGAAAAACCCTTCTTATCATGACCCATATAAAGCCACCATAGTCATTCATGAAGCTTCTAAATTAAAATTCTGCTGAATTGTGTGAGGATTTAGCGCAAAAGTAAGGTTTTCTATTGCATCTTTTGGCCTAGAATAAAGCTCTATTAAATAGTAGCAAAGGTCGATTTTTTGCTTATTTATAGGCAAATATGGGTAGCATTCAGCGTTTTCTTCTTTAATATGCTTATCAAAATATTCAAAAGCCTGCTGGATGTCTGTATTTAAAGGAAGCCCATACGTCATTACTAGCTGAAGGGACTGTTTTCAGTCAACCAGCTGGGCTATATCAAGCTCTCCAGACATAAGTCTATAAATTTTATATATAGACTCAGGGAAAAGATCAACTGTTTTGTTACCCAGTCACGCATCCAGCTGCCTTTTTACACATCTTTTAAAGTCCCCAGACGTGCTTTGGCTTAGTAAATTAGCTAAAAACAGATTTTTGCTTTGGATTGCTGTTATTACAGCTTCTTTTATTTCACCTCTTGCCATTTGGCTAACTCCCCCCCCCCCCCCTCCGTGAGCGAACAAAAAAATTTTGTTCGCTCACGGAGGGGGGTTAATTTTTTTTTTTTAAAAAAAATTTATATATAAATTTTATAAAAAATATTTTTTTCGAAATTTAAAAAAAAATCCTAATTTGCAAAAATTGGGAAGCAAATATTAATTTAATTTGCAAAATTTATGTTTTAAAACGCAATTTGTTTAAAATTAAACAGAATTAGCTCTAGATTTCATTATACTAATTATCACTTTATATATCAAAATTTTTTTCCATTAAAATTTTTTCTATTAAAAAAAATTTTGTGTTCACTCACGGAGGGTGGGTTTTTGGTCAAAAAATGGCGATTTTTCTAATGGTTTTGTTCGCTCACGGAGGGGGGGGGGGGGAGTAAAGGATTTTTTCGCCAGCATCTTCAGTTTCTAAAGGCTCAAATAAGCAGTTCCATGCCTTTATCCAATACCTGAGGCCTCTTTTTCTGTTTAATGTCACGCTTTCAGGACTATGCTCAGTGCTCGTCCAGTTTTCAAGGTATTCTTGGGAATTTAAAGCTTCATATGTATTTATTGTGGAGTCTCCATACAGAACATTTACCAAGCTCCAGAGCATGGCGTTTCCTGGTCACTCTTCTTTGTTCATCTTCATTATATACAGCTTGGCTAGTCTTTTCCATAAATTTTGCTTATTTTTAAAAGAAAATCCGCTTATTCCTGGAACTTTTTTGGCGATTTTGGGGGGTTCGAGATATTGTAGGTGCAGCTCAAGAGAGTCAGCGACGTCATGGTCTGGCTTGGCAACTGAAAACGGGACAAGCTCATTTTTTTCAGTCGGCAAAAAAAATTTACCGTTAGGACTGAAGCAGATGCGGAAATGCTCATTAAGACAGATATGTTTTGGCTCGTCTGCAGGGTGCTCAACAACCATTTCTGCTTCTTCAGCTTCTTCTTTGGCTTTTCGTGATGGCGGCTCTTTGAATTCTGGGATATAAATTTGTGCTTCCTCTTCTTCAGAAAATAAGCCTTCTCCTTTGTCTTTGGGATAGTCTGGATGCTTGGTATCTCTAGGGTTAGGCTGCTCTTCGTCTGAGTCTGTATCATCAAAGAAGCCATAGCGCGTAAAATGGGGTACCTTAAATGTTAAAGAATTGGTATTTTTATTGGATTCAACCAGTTTTGACTAAATATTCCTTACATCTGATGCTGGCAAAAACTTTAGAAGGGCTTGATTATAAACTTTAAGGCGAATTTCCCAAAAAAAAAAAGAATACCATTTGATTAAAGGTAAAAACACAGCTTAATTTTTTTGGCAATGGTACCATAAAAAGTTATGCACGCTGGCTTATTTAGCCCTTCCCCTACCACTGGCTTGGAAAAATCATCAGGATAGACTGTGACATCATTTTTCTCTATATTCACAATTTTATCAAGATCCAGGCCTCTTAAATCGGTAAAGCCTTCAAACACAATTTTCCCATGCCTGTTTGCAATTGTGAATCCGTTAACTCTAGAAAGCTGCTCACTTGAAAAATCAGATAAAGCGCTTATACTTGGAATGGTGAAATAGCCTGGCTTTGTAAGTTTCGGGAAATGTGTGGGACTGGATGACTCTTTGGACATGTTAATTAATAGAAAATAGGGAAATTTGTATTAATTTAGATAGTAAAAATAATTTATTGAAATTCATTTAGTATATTCAATGCATTTTGGAGGTTTTTAATTGCAGGGGCTACGTTTTTATATTCTAGTTCTTGAATTGCATATTGGGCTTCTTTTTTGGCTTTTTCTATGGCAGCTCTAATTTCTCTTTGCCCTTTTGGTACTCCAGATGGGATAGTAGCTGGTTTTGAGGGTGGAGGAGGATTATTTTGAGGCTGAGGGGTTGTATATGGCTGAGGAGGAGGTAGGTCGTACCCAGAAGGCTGGCTTGGAGGAGGCAATCTTGTCTGAGCTGGAGGAGGTGGATAAAAATCAGAAGGCGGACTTGGAGGTGGCTGTCTTGTCTGAGCAGGTGGAGGAGGTGGATAAAAATCAGCAGAAGGTGTAGAACCTTTTGATTGGAATCCTGTCGGCGGACTAGGCAGCGACAAATCATCATATTCCTTCTCCAAGCTATATACATTAAAATGGCCGCATGTGTCAATTTCCCCTCTTGAAGCAACAGTCCAGACTTTATGACCACGGCGAAGTGGGACGGACTCAAGTCGAGAATCAAATGCAGGCTCAAGAGATGTGCATCCGGTAGGTTTTGGCCGTTTTCCTGTGATTGGAAATGGAGGTGTTAATGTATAGCATTTGCATTATAAAAATTTAAAAAAATATGTAGCACAATTTGTATCAAATCTGTAGCCTATATATAAAATTAATGGATAATATCTTCCAAAAGAGTTATGGCTATTAAAAAAATGAGAATAAAAATAATTTTAATGTATAGCATTTGCATTATAAAATTAAACCAAAAATAGAGCACAAAATATAAAAATTTGTAGCCTTTCATTGGTCAAGGGGAAAGTGAAGAAAAGATTAAATGGCTCAAAAGTCTTTGGCTAGAAGAGAATTTTGGGGAGGACTCACCTAATAGACTCCGAGTAGTTGATCTTTGAATCAAGCTACTTCAATTGCCATAGCAGGGCTGCAGAAATCCATAAGCACTCAAGACTGAAGCCGTAAGGCAAGGAGTAGACAGAAGGTACGGAAGTGGCACAAACCCTCTGGGCTGGAGTCGAAAGCGGTAGAACCTCTTGTACAAGAGGTCTTTGGTGACTACGTCACCAATATGGCTAAACCTAACTTTTAATAATCCTAATCCTTCTCCAAGCTCTTATCCCCTTGCTCCGGCTGTACTTCTCCTTGCTCATTTTCTGCTTGGGCTTCTCCTGGTCCCCCTCTCTGAGGCACAAGTCCTGCTTTCAGCGCTTTATTGATATCATTAGCTTTCCACTTACAATAGACCCTTTTCTCTTCCCAGTCAGGCGGCAGCTCCTCAAACACCCTCATAGCTTCTATGAAATAGCTGGTGACCAAAAAGGTCTGTGCCGTAAGTTTTGTTGAGCCTTCTTTGCGATCTTCAGTATCAGCTTTGACGAATAAGGCAGTGCAGAAGGACTCAAATTGGTCTTTAGGGTTCTGGACTTCGCCAAGCTGGGCTTTTTTTTGTTCAGTCTCATTTAAGAGGGTAATGACATATTGTCGGACTGTTTGGTTTTTGGAGTTTTGCTTGTGGTACTCCATTGCAAGCTGCACAGCGTAGAGGTGGGTGTAATAGGAGACCAGCGGCATTGCGGTTTCCATTTCAAGGGACCGAACTAGGAAGGGCTTGATAAATTTCAACTCGTCAGGTAGCTTCGCCATTTATTTTAGTAGAAGGTATAGGATTTTATATGGAATAGCTGAAATTAGATTAAATTATTAATAATAATCAATTCACGTTTATGCATTTCTTTAAATCTTGGTTTATACCTATATAATTATTTTTTCATTATTTTTCCTACTTTGCCTTTTTTCTGCTGTGGGCGGACAAATTGCACAGGAGGTCTAGGATTATTAAAAACTGCTTCTTGTATATCTCTATCCTGGGCTAGTGGCAAGAACTCTTGCCCAGTTGTTCTCCCTTCAGCTCTCCTTTCCCACTCCATCTCATAAAAGACTTCATGCTCTTCTCAGTGTTTATCGCATACCAAGCACAAGAAATTTGACTCAAATCTGTAGCAGGGGCACAATACACAGGACTGAGTATTTGGGTTATGCTCTTCATGGGTATGGTTACATTTACATTTTATTCTTTTTTTAATTAATTAGGCTCTAGGCAATTCTTATTAAAATTAATTATATTTATTAGAAAAAGAGATACTCGATAGGTATTTATATTGAATTCTTTACGTCTAGGTAACCACCATTCTCCAACCTCTTCTGGCCTTTGTGGAATAAACTGAAATCTTTTACAAACACAAGCTTGACAAGGGTTTGTTTTCTTATTAATATCATGGTCTTGAAAAAAGTGCCCACAAAAGCATTTGCAGCCTGGACCTACACGGGTGCATTCGTGCCTTGTAGAAGGCGATCTCCAAGTTATATAGAGCCCTCTTTCTATTGCCAGCTGAGCTGCTTGCATTTCTAGGCTTAGCATAGCTTGAGCGCCTGGGGCAGGCCCAAACCTATTGACGGCATTTCTGATTGACGCCTTATCAGTTGCTTGTATCATATTTAAATTGGATTTATTATTATTTTTTAAATGGAATCAGTGACTTTCGAGAGTTCTGAAGACATCAGGGTTGTGCCTTCTTTTGACTTGCTTGGCCTTCGAGAAGACCTTTTAAGAGGAATTTACAGTTATGGCTTTGAAAAACCATCAGCTGTTCAACAAAGAGCAATTTTGCCAATTATTGAAGGAAGAGATGTAATTGTCCAAAGCCAGGCAGGGACTGGCAAAACCTGCGTTTTCTGTGTCGCAGCTTTGCAAAGCCTTGACTTGTCAGTCAGAGAGCCTCAATGCTTGATCCTGTCACCTACAAGAGAACTTGCAGAGCAAAGCCAAAGAGTGGCTATGGCACTCGGAGACTATATGAGTGTTCAAGTTCATGCTTGTATCGGCGGAAAATCCCTTGCAGAGGATATCAGAAGGCTTGACCATGGTGTTCACATCGTTTCTGGCACTCCTGGACGTGTTTTTGACATGATCCAGCGTCGAAATCTTCGCACTCGATCGATCCGTCTACTAATTCTTGACGAAGCTGACGAAATGCTCACTCCCCCCCATCCTTGATCGAACGATTGACTGTAAAAATTCCTAAAAATTGGGGAAATTAACCCCCATCCTTGATCGAACGATTTTCATATCATGCAAATTTTTATATATATAAAAATATAATAGTTATCAAAAGCTTGGGAAGATGTGCATAATGAAGTTGTTTTCAGAGACTTTGAGACGACAGAAAGCTTCGGAGTCAACCATCAGAAGTGATTTAGTTATCAACCTAGGCTTAAAAACTCAATAATCTAATAAAATAGAGATTCTTTAAAATTTTAAAAAAAAAAAATTAATTTTAATGAGGAACAAATTAAAATTTATACAATTTAAAGGGGTAGCTAATAAATCAAAATATTAAAAATTGGTATTTTTATGAAATTAATTTAATTTTTTGCTGTAAAAATAATTATGAAATACTCTTATTTCTCTTATTTAAAAGTAAAATAAAATATATGTATATAATATTTTTTTTTCCAAATAATTGTTTTTAGCCCCCATCCTTGATCAAACGACGGCGAGTCGTTCGATCAAGGATGGGGGGGAGTGAGCAAAGGCTTTAAAGACCAAGTCTACGACATCTACCGTTACCTCCCGTTTAACACCCAATGTATTGTTGTCTCCGCGACTCTCCCCAAAGAAATCCTGATCATGACTGAAAACTTCATGAAAAATCCTGTCAAAATTTTAGTAAAAAGAGACGAGCTTTCCTTAGAAGGAATTAAACAGTTTTTTGTAGCTGTGGAAAAGGAAGAATGGAAATTTGACACCCTTTGTGATTTATATGATACACTAGTCATTACACAAGCCGTCATTTTTGTAAATACAAGGAGAAAAGTAGAATGGCTGACTGGGAAGATGAGGGAGGCAAATTTTACTGTGGCTATGATGCATGGAGAAATGCCACAGAAAGAAAGAGACGCAATTATGGAGGACTTTAGGAGCGGGACCAGCAGGGTTCTAATTGCAACTGATATATGGGGAAGAGGGCTAGATGTCCAGCAGGTGTCACTTGTGATTAATTATGATATTCCAACGAATAGAGAGTTGTATATTCATAGAATTGGGAGAAGTGGGAGATATGGGAGAAAAGGAGTTGCGATTAATTTGGTAAGAAATGAAGATGTGAGACTTTTGAGAGATATTGAGCAGTATTATTCAACACAAATTGATGAGATGCCGAAAGACATTGCTGAGCTCATTTAATTGGAAAATAATAAATATTTTTGAAAATTAAGAATCGATTTATATTTATCAAATTATTCAATTAAACATTTTAAATATAAATAACTGATGCCTCCAAAAACTGCAGGGAAACCTGGAGGACGATCCAAAAAAGATATGCTCCAAGACGAAACCACAGAAAAAGTATATAGACTGTACAGAAAAAATCTCCAAGCAGCTGGCCTTGCCATGCCTCGTAAGCTAATAGAAAAATTCATTATTTTAAGAGATGAAAAAACCCCAGGAAATCTAGAAGAGCTTGCCCTATGAGAAAACATCGGCCCAGAAGGAATGAAATGTCTAGCAGACGCCCTAAGAGAGTATGACTATAAATACTTAAAAGAAGTTCATCTATGGGATGCTGGAATCGAAGATGAAGGTGCAAGGTCTCTATCCATGTACTTAATAAACGCTATCTCAATGAGGACTATTGAAATTGTGAATAGTAAAATCAGTCCTTTAGGCTGTGAGTTCATAGGCCAAATTTTTGGTATCGGTTCAAGAAATTTTATATTGAGCTTAAAGCTAGACTACAATAACTTTGGCGATGCAGGGGTAGAGCTGCTTTCTAAAGGGCTTCGGCTAAACCAAACTCTATTTCACTTAAGCCTCGCGTTTTGTGGAATAACAGGAGAAGGCGCAAGATTCATCATGGAAATCATCATTAATCAGCAATGCAATATTAAAGATCTAAATCTTCAAGGGAATTGTTTAAGAAACCAAGGAGTCGTTATTTTATTTAGAGGGTTAATGATAAACAGCTCAGTTGTGTCAGTAGATTTGACTGATAATCAGTTTGGAGAAGAAGAATTAGTCCTGACAACTCTGAGAAATTTGGTTTTTACTAATAAAACTCTAAAAACTTTGGATTTTACCCATAATGGATTTTACGAGACTGGCGCACAGTTTATTCTTGGGTTTTTGACTGAGAAAAATGATGAAGGAGCTGACATTGTCTACGCCATAAACGAAATTAAGCTGCCAGAAAAAATATCACGAGACACTCTAAAAGCAATTGAAAAAGCTATCAAAGACAACAAAAAGCTGAGAACTAAAGGGAAAAAGAAGAAAAAAGGTAAGAAGAAAGGCAAGAAAAAGAAATAAACTTGCCGTAATTTATTTTAAATATTTCTTATATAAGACTTATCATACTATGCGTCTTTACAAATCAAGCTTTTCATCATACTAATTTGGGACATCATCCCTTGGATATCTTCGTCATCTACCTTAAACTCAGTAAGCGTCAAATAAAACATTTCTGCATAACAATTGTATTCTTTAACTGTAATTCCTTTTGCATGATGCAATAGTAAGCACAATTTAATGGAGAAAGATTTCATTAATGAAATACATGAATGGAGCAGAGTGATATTGACGAACTTGAAGAATTGTGGGGAAAGGCCAGACTTGAAGGTCTTATGGCCATAAATTAATTTTAGTTAGTTTAGTTTTGCATGATGGGCAGCTCTTAATCTTCCTCGTAATTCTAGGTTAAGGTTTCCATGGAACATTTTGAACATCCCTTTTACGATCATTTGGAAACTTTCGATTTTTGAGTCTTTAAAATACTTATTTAGCTCGTCACAGCCCAATACTTTGTTATAGAGAGAAACTATTCTCTATACAAATGTATTAACATTAGTGTTTTTTATTAGGCAATTTGCCTATTTTTTTAAAAAAAGTATATATAAATTTGCTCCAAAAAGCTTCTCCACCATATTTTGTGAATAAATTTATTTTTTTTGTTTTTGCGATATTTACATTCATTTTCATTTCTTCGTAATTGTCAACAGCTTCTGAAAAATATTTTCGTGTAGATAAAACCACAGGGCTTTCGTCATGCTTTTGCTCTCCAAATGGACATTTATCAAATTTAGCGACTGAAGCATGGGTAGGAGTTAAGTCAGGAAGATGAGGCTGAAAATTATTATAATTACTAACTCCCCCCCCCCTCCGTGAGCGAACAAAACCATTAGAAAAATCGCCATTTTTTGACCAAAAACCCACCCTCCGTGAGTGAACAAAAATTTTTTTAATAGAAAAAATTTTAATGGAAAAAAATTTTGATATATAAGTGATAATTAGTATAATGAAATCTAGAGCTAATTCTGTTTAATTTTAAACAAATTGCGTTTTAAAACATAAATTTTGCAAATTAAATTAATATTTGCTTCCCAATTTTTGCAAATTAGGATTTTTTTAAATTTCGAAAAAAATATTTTTTATAAAATTTATATATAAATTTTTTTTAAAAAAAAAAATTAACCCCCCTCCGTGAGCGAACAAAATTTTTTTGTTCGCTCACGGAGGGGGGGGGGGGAGTAAGGTAATTTTGGATGCTTTCTGACCTTGTCAATGAGGAATGAGAAATCTTTTGAGAGCTTAAGCGGTCTATTTTTTCATTAATTTTGTTAAACCTGTCATAAATATCATTCATTTTTACAGTTGCTTTTCTTTTCTTAATCGGGGTCAGCTTTTCCACTGTTTTCCTCCTTTGAACTTGTTTAGCCCTTGCAGACATTGGGTGGTTCAGCTCGCTCATGCTCCCTGTATCAGTCCTATGCATCCCTGGAATGTCCATATCAGTCAGTTTCAATGGGTATTTCGGGCTATGCACCTTATTGCTTTTCTCCATATGTTTCGAATGGTCAATTAGATGTTCTTTACAGTCAAGTAAAAACCATTTATTATTAATATCCTTCACAAAGTCAAGTACTAGTCCTTTTGTTTCTCTATTAAATACATGATAAGTCAAAAACTCAGCCACCTCATTGACCATTTCATCAATTTCTTCAATTTTCCCAAAACTTTCGCTAGCCAGGCAGCTGGCTGTATCATTTGTGATAACTAAATATTCTTTGCATTTATTCCCGTGAATCACCATATTTTTCTCAATTAAATTGTCAAAATTAGTCGCGGATTTTGTATCGTTGGAAAAGGTTTTAAAAATATCGGACCTGCGGGATTTATTTTTGGACATATAAGGGGAGCCAAAAGGGTTTTCACCTTTGGAAGATTTTTTGGATTTAAATGGGTAGGTAGGAGAAGGGCTAGGCAACGAGGCAAGAGAATAGCGGAACCCAGTCGTAAGCTTTTTTCGTTTAGATGTCAAAGTCCCTGAAGCGTTGTGTATGAGCCTTTTTGTGGCTGCTTTTCTATTTATTATAGTAAAATATTTATTTTTTGTCCCTTTTTTCCATAACACCCTGGTAATCGCTGATGGGTTTGCTTGACTTTGTATGAAAAATTGCATCAAAGCGTCATCGTTGCTAGAATTTCACAGTTTGGCTGCCGTTTCTTTTGAAAACGCAACTACGATTTCTTTAGCGAAATTTTTAAAGCAGAACGAAGGGAAGCCTGGGCTGCTGCTTGTGCTTTCCAGCTCAAAAAATTCTTTTTCCACACATTCTCTTATCTCCACAATATTTTTTTTATTGGTTTGAATTAGAAGAGGAGACGGTTCTGATTTCAGCCTAATAAGGGTGGTTGGGATATTAATATTTAGTTTAGCTGAGTTTGCATGTGTCGCAAGAAGGCTAAAAAATTTTATTTCTTGGTGGTTAGGAGACTTGGGTATAGCTTTTTTGTCCCTGAGGATTCCTATTGACCATAATTTTTTGGTTATATATTAAAAATTTGTATGGGATTTAGCCATTTTGAATTGTAAAATTAAATCTAGAGTGATTTATTGTGATGGATTTAGTATAGAAGATTATTGATTCTGCTTATCATTGTGTTTCAGCTGATATCGGAGCCAATGCTATCCAAAATTTTGGTAGATTCAGCCAGTAGAGTTTTGATTTCTTCACTGAAAGCGTCGATTCCGTTTTCGTCGTTGGGATTTTGATGATAGTCGTTTAGGTGTTCTAATATCCTTGGAATATCCATTTAGTAAAGAAATGGAAGAGATGCAATTATTTTTTGTTTTTTATTTAACAGGAGATATTAGATTAGATTAAGTGATGTGTCTCTATAGTCCCCACTTCCTGGATACCATGCATTCCGCAGCTATCGTTGCGGGGTGAGCTTCCTAAAAGGCAGCTTGAGCCTGGCCGAAATCTCCAGTTTTTCGGTAGAGGCATTTCCTTTCTGATTCGCATAACACAAATTTTGCTGGAACCTACATTTCTAACCCAAGCACCAGCATTACCCAGCTTCGCTTATACTAATTGCCCGAGAATGGCGCTATTTGCGCCATTCTCTGGCAATACGGAAAATCGGCTCAACACGGGAACGATTTTCCACGTGTAGAGCCATTTTTTTCACACGTGGAAGTCAGGATTCTCACGTGTGAAAAAATGGCTCCACATGTGGAAAATCTTTCCCGTGTGGAGCCGATCCTCGGGCAATTTCTATAGTCGGCCAGATCTCCCCTTTGATCTGGGCCCTTTTAAACTGGAGAGATTTACGCTCTTGAGCCTCACATTCCCCTCTTTTTCGGATCATCTCCAAAAAGAACTTTACATCCTGCAGCATTCGAGGCGAAGCCACCAAACAGCCTAGACAGGCAATCCATCCTGCCTCTTTCAGATACCGAGCCTTTGGTGGCATAAATCACGTGAAAAACTGCCGCTCGAGCCAGGCCACAAATCAGTAGAAGTTGTGCTGGATTTCTCGCCTCGAGGCTAGCCCAACCCTTGGGTATGCCAATTGCCCGAGGATGGCGCTATCTTGCACCATCCTCGGGCAATTCAAAAATGGCCCCACACCGGGAATCGAACCCACGTGTGGGGCCATTTTTGGTGTGTGGCCAACATAGACTTACACGCACCAAAAATGGCCCCACACGTGGGTTCGATTCCCGGTGTGGGGCCATTTTTGAATTGCCCGAGGATGGCGCAAGATAGTGCCATCCTCGGGCAATTCCTATAGCTCTTCGCACCAAAAAAGCCACGTCCAGATACACATAAAGACACCCATCACTTGGATGACAGGCAACTCTTTACCGGCCATTTAATATATATTAACAGGAGATATAATAGCTAGATATTAGATAATTCTAAGAATAAGGGATGGAATACTTAGGTGGTTTTATTTAGATTTTGATATGAAGATTGGAGGTTAAGTAAATTAAAGTTTATTAATTAAATGGGTTTTCAGATTAGGTTAATAAATTCTAATATCCTCTTATAATTATTTAATTCAATTTTTATTTATATACCTCACTTAACTTTTTAAAAAATATTTTAATTAAAAAATTCAAGATCTCCATATGCTACGTCACGAAGACTAAGAAAAAGACTCAATGCCTTATATCAAATCTCCTGTCTTTTTTGCAAAAAATTAATCATTATTCTTTATCCTCCCATTGAGCAGCTAAAATCCATTGCTGATAATATGTCACAAATAATAAGACATAATAATAAATCAGTAAAAATGAATACAATTTAATTTATCATGCTGAAATTAAAGGGTTGACTTACATATTAGACTTTTCATTGATCTTATTTGTGACATAATTCCTTGTCTATCTTCTTCAATGATATTGAAATCCACTATTGTGTCCTCAAAAATATCAACATAGCAGTTGAACTCTAATTCACTAATCCCTTTCGCATAGTGAGCTACCCTAAGTCTTCTTCTTAAATCTAAATTAATATTTCCTTGAATAATCTTAAACATCCCTATAATGATTTTTTCAAAACTCTCCATTTTGCAGTCTTTGAAATGCTTGTTTAAAATATCACATGCCAGCACTTTTTTATATAACGAAATAATAAATTTATTCCAAAACTCAGCCCCACCGTATTTTTTGACGATATTTTGCTGCTTAACTTTGGCTGCTCTCACATTTGTTTTCATTTGTTCAAGATGATCAATCACTTCTGTGAAATGTTTTTTAATATAAACCAGCTGACTATCCACAATTGGCAGTTGGTCTGTGTGCAAATATGATCTTGACTCACTAAAAATGCGAGAAGTATTTGGGACTGGTGTTCCTCTATATGAGGGATTTTGGTTATTAAAATTTTTCACATAATAGCTGATCCCTTCTTCTCTCCCTGATATAAATATTCTTTATATGATAATAAATTATCCAAATTATTTTCATTTTTCCATTATAATAATTTCCTTGACAATTGTCTATTTATATCAAAAAGAATGGATTCCTAGGTGTTTCAAGCTCAGTCGGGTGGTGTATTTTTTCATTAATCCTGTTCAGCCTTTCCATAAAATCTCTTTCTGTCAATGAAGAAGACTCAAATCTTCTTGGCTTAGATCGTATTTTAAATGGACAAGTTTCAGGCTCAACTTCTAATCTGGAATTTTCTTCAGCTGTAGGTGTTAAAAATCTGGTTTCCGATTCACATCTTGGCTGGTGCACTTCTATTTTTGGTAGATTTAACGAGTTTTTTGGTGTTTCCAGTCTTAATAAGGTCTTTTTTTCTTTCAGTTTTTCGTTGTTTTGGTCAGTGCAGTGTTCTCGGCTGTCTAATAAAACTCAGCTGTTATTTTTGTCTTTTAAAAAATCAATCACAATCCCTTTAAGCTCATTACGCTGAAATGCTTGAGAATTGAGGAAATCCACGATTTGGTCTACCATGAACTCGATTTCGTTTATTCTGGTGGAGCTTTTGCAGGCATAGCAGCTTTCGGTGTTTCGGGTCAACACAAAAAATTCTTCGCTTGATTCGACTTGTCAATGAGGGATGCTTCTCGTTGTGATTGGGCTGTAACCGTCGGTTTCTTTATTCTTAAATATACCAAACATATAAGAATGGCTTTAATAATTCATATATTAAGATTTAAATTGATTTTTTTTGATAAATAATTAGAGCTTGCATGGCTATAGAAAACTTCCTTGGAGTGGCGCTGCAAGCGCAGGCCACTCCATGCGGAATTCATGGGTTGGTCGAACCAACGCACAGTCTTGGTTCGACCAACTCCTATGTTGGTTAAACCAACACAGGAATTCCACATGGAGTGGCCTGCGCTTGCAGCGTCACTCCAAGAAAAGAAGTATACTTGGTGGTGCAGTTATTAATGCTATTGAGTATAGAGATTTCAAAGAGTCATGATGCATAGCTTCTTCTTGCCACTCAAAAGGGCACATTGTTAAGTGCTTTCGCCGATTATTCCGATTCAGAGGTACAGGCAAAGGAAACGGATCAGGATCTGGCTCTGGGGTTGGAGATATTGAGGCTTGATGGCTAATTAGATCGGTTGATTGTTTGCTTAGTCCTCCTCGTCTATGAGTTGGATTAGAAGAATTGCTAGGCTGTTTGTGTATAATCACTTAACTATTTAAAAACTTAAAAAATAATCTATTGATCTTATTTTTTTATAAAAACAGCCTCCAATCCTCCACAAGTATCCCCAGTCTTCTTACAAACTATAATTTTTTCACAACTTTTTTCCGATTTGTAATAGTGTATAGCTCATCCGCCTAAGTGGATTGCCATATGCTCGACACCTCCCAAGACGGTTGGAGTTTGGTTTTCACCAAGCCTTGAAATGACAAATCTGATTATTTGGTCGATTTGCCATTCCAAAAGTTGGTGAAGCCCCCCAACCGTCCAAGAAGACTTCAGGCATATGGCAATCCTTTTAGATGAATGAGGTATAATATTTATTTTTAAATCCTTTTCTCCACAACACCCTGATAATTGTAATAGGATTAGCGTTATTCTGTACATAGCTCTGAATTATTGCAGCAGTAAACGATGAATTTCATAACTCCAAAGCACTTTCTTCTGAAAATAACGTGACAGGATTTTTCCCTGATATTTTATAGCAGAATAAAGGGAAATAATTATCATTTCCCATACTTGGAAGGCTGAAAAATTCATGCTCTGTGCATTGTTTGGATTGGATTATCTTTGTATCTTTTTTTGTTTGCAATAAATACATTTTGCCTTCATATCTTACAAGGGTCGGTGGGATATTTGCATAGACTTTGCAGATGTTTGAGTACTTTGCGAGCATATTGAAAAGATTTAAGGCTTTGGCTGATGACTTTGGGAGTAAATTATTTAGTCGTTTAATCATGTTGTTGGCTGTTATATCTGGGCAGAAAGCTTGACGGCCATTAGTTGATTCTGTGATTAGAGCTTTGAGATCTTCTCCAAAGCTGAGTATTTCATTTTTCTCATAGGCGTTCTGATGATAATCATTCAGATTCTCCAAGATTTTTGGAATTTCCATTCTAAACAAATAATATCATAATTAAAATGAAGAGATTACTAAACTGCCCAACCATTAGCGAGTAAAGCCTTGTAGTCTGTAAAAATATTTTAATTATTCTAGATTATAACAATAAAAATTATCTAGAGAAGATTGAATTCGAAAATATAAGCCACACAGATTTTTGAAAATTATTTGCACAAAACCTTAAAAAAAGTATTACCTGGGGAAGTTAAAGAAAATAAAATAATTTTTCTAATAAATGGAAAATTTTTTCTAAGGTATCTTTAAAGAGTTTTAATGAATAAAGATTATATTAATAAGAAAAATTATTTTGAATTAGCTTTATACAAGAAATTATATTAAATATTTACACCTTTTTAGTATTCATGTTTAATTTTGAGTTGCTTTGAGCTAATATCGCTAATGGGTCTATATTTTTATCAAATGCTTGAATAGCTATGCTTGCTCTTCTTGAATTTGTGTATTCTTCTTTTTCGAACTCTTTTGTTTTCTTTGCAAAATTAGATGAAAAAGAGTGTCTATGTCTCCCTATAACTTTGACAGTTTTTGGAGGTGCTTTTTCAGTTTGTTCGTTGGCAAGTTTTTTTGCAATGTTGAATTCATTAGCTTCGAATTCATGCAATTGTTTTTGAAAGTCGGTACTTGTATCTCTATGAGTTGGTTGATCTATAATATCTACATGTTTAGCTTGCGCTTTTATGCTAATTTCATTAAATAATGCCTTAAATAGCCTTATTTATTTAAAATATATATTTAAGGGAAAGATAATATACAGCCTCTGAGAATTCTCATTTTTCAAATTCCCTTGATTTTTTTCTAAAAATCATTTTTTCAGTTTCTGACAATTTAGGCTTCTCCTCGGATGGAATTATTCTAACTCGCTTTGGTTGGTCAAATTTTGCTGTGCCTTGTAAGTTTGAGTTAGATTTAGAGGAATCAGAGCTTTCTTGCTGATTTTCTGATTCTTCATCTGCATTTGGAGCATATTCCTTTGATTTCTTCACAATTGCAGCTTTATTGGCCTCTTCATTTTTTCTTAGGTTTCTGAAAGAACTACTTGAGACAGGGCTTTCTGAGTCTTTTTGAAAAACAATATGCTTTTTCTCAGTGTTTCCCATAATTTTTATTTATTATTAATGAAAGCTTTATCTCACTAATTTTTGCAGTCAGAATCTTGCCATTTTTGCTGTGGCTTAATTTTAATTAATTAATTATATTTCTATTTTATAAGAAAATATTTTTATAAAGATTTAAATGACATATAAAATTTAGTTTAAAATGCTTTATTCTTCTATAAAAACATCTCTATCTTTTTATAGGGCTTTTTATATTAATTTATTTTCAAATATATATGTTTCTATCTCAATTTCTCAATATTATTAACTTATGAAATTTCTTATTTTAATTATGAAATAATTATTATATAAAGAAAATGAAAAGAATCTGTTCAGAAAGAGAGGTTTCTGAAAATGATACCCAATTCAAAGATAATTTTGATCAAGAAGATATAAATCCTGCATCTACTCCTCCCTTTAAGAGCAAAGATTTTTATTTTGCAATATAAAAAATCTCTCTTAATATTCGAAAGAAAAATCTAATTTAATTTATAAAATTAATTTCTAAAAGATGCAGGCTAACTAAATTTAAATAGATATATCTGAAGATTTCGTAATAATAAATTTTTATTATGTATAAAATATTTGAATATAAAATAGTTACGTAAAACATTATTTTGATTATCTTAAGCGAATTTAATTTCCCAAAAATAGGCATTTTTTGAATGTTTTTGTTCATTCTTAATAAAGGGGGAGCTAATTATTTCTTGAATAGCTGCCAAGTTCCTATATTAAATAATGAAATAAATTGCGAAACAAATTCAATAATAAAAAGACGAAAAGCCAGAAGCACGTTTTTGTCGTGATTTTTACCTGGTAGACTTTTCTCGGCATCATTTGGTCGGAAATTTTCCTCATCAGACATTTGCTTCAAAAAACTGTTATTTTCAACCAAATGTCTTACTTGAAAAAGTTTTGACCAGATATGGCTGATGAAATGTATGCAAGAATAAATGCTCCGAAGAAAGGCACGCAGCCGAAAAGGCAAATGGCACGCTGATGAAGATTTCTTATTAATTCGTCAATACATCGAGCATGGACCTAATTGAACTTTATTTACCTCGCTATTTAATAATAGAGGGCCAAAATCAATAAAGAGTCACTTTTATTTATTAACTCCCCCATCCGTGAGTGAACAAAAAAATTTTGTTCACTCACGGAGGGGGGTTAATTTTATTTTTTTAAAAAAATTTATATATAAATTTAAAAAAATCTCACTTCTATAAACATTAAGCAAATATTAATTTAACTTGTAAAATTTATGTTTTAAAATGCAATTTGTTTAAAATTAAACAGATTTAGCTCGAGATTTCATTATACTAATTATCACTTATATATCAAAATTTTTCTATTAAAAAAATTTTTGTTCACTCACGGAGGGTGGGTTTTTTTGGCAAAAAAATAGCGATTTTTCCAATGATTTTGTTCACTCACGGAGGGGGGAGTAAGAAATCGAATGACAATGGAGCAAATGGAATTATTAAATCATCAAATTTTGCTTAACAGAAAAAAAAGAGATTCAGGGTTGATATACGAAAAGTTAAAATTTTACGAAAATGATATAAAAGATTATAAAAACAAAGAGCCATTAGATGAATCAAAAGCTTTAAAAGTATGAAATAATGATATTAAATGAGAAAGCCTTTATGAATCAGAAAATGAAAAAATTTTATCAAAAATTTTCGAATTAAAAATAAAAGAAGCCTTATTGGAAAATCAACTTTTTGCAAAAAAGAGAGAGTTAAGCGAATATAGAAAATCGCAAGGATTTATTGAAGATGCTTTTTAATATGAATAAATAACTTGCACAATTATATTTTATTGCTTCAAATTATTGCTAAATGTGCCTATTAATATAATTAAAATGGAAATTTTTGCTCTCAATTTTTTTTATCATTGCTCTTGAATTTTCATTGCAAAATCTTTCTTATACTTCAAGCTACTCTATAGATATTAAAATATGCAAAATAGAAATGAAAATTAATTTATTTCTTAAATCTTATAAAGTACGATCAAAAAAATGAAAATGCCTAGATTCATTTAGCTAGAAAAACAAACAATATTAAAATAAAGAGCTTTAGTTACTAAAACTATAGAGTATTAAAAATAGAAAAATAAGCAGTTTATTTGAAAAAATAATAATTTTTTGTGCAGTCCTATAAGAGTCTATTACAAAAAATTCCGTTATATTTCTTCCCAACAGATTTATTATCATTCTTAATGATGAGCTATCCATTAGACAGATAATTATCATTCTTAACATAAGCTATCCATTAGACATACAATTAAATATCAGTACATCTTAATAAAAATTTTTATCACTACAATTTATAATCAATATTTTGAATAAACAGAATATATAGAAGTTTCCTATGTTTGGCGCTGTAAGGCCGATAAATTCTGATCGGAATTTATCGGTAGGTTGCACCAAATCAATGCCTTGGTCGGACCAAAAAGCGATTTGGTCCGACGAACTTGGAAAGCTCCTGGGAAAATGTCTGCGCTTTTAGCGCTATATAGAGGAAACCTCTATATGATGAATTTCCTTCTAATCTAATACACTAATATCTAAATTTTTTACTTTAAATAATTTCATAATAGATTTAATACTCATTAAATCAGACATATTTTTACGAGCCAAATTATTGATTTATAAATAAATAAATGAAACAATTTAAATGCAATCTTCCTGGATGCGATCTTGAATACAGCACAAAGTATAATTTAAATCGACACATAAGAGTATTCCACGTAGGAGTAAGATACAGATGTGATGAATGTGGGCAGCTTTTATCTTCTGCACAAAATTTACAAGACCATATGTATGTCCACACAGGAGAAAAACCATATATTTGCAAAGCTAAAGGGTGCGGAAAGCGATATAGCTCATACCCCTTTATAGATTTCTTTATCGAGCAAAATGTACTGGATTATTGAACGACCAAGAGAGACTCTATTAAAGGAACGAGCTGGATATCTATATCAGGAAGTGCTAAAAAGTGACATGTCAAAAAAATGGGTGACAAGTCTGAAAAAAGTTGACAAGTAAACGCGCCAATTTTTAAAAATGGATTTATTATTAAAATAAATTTAAAACTTAAGATATTTTAATTTTAATCAATATTTAATTATGCTAAGTATTTCTCATATGAGTCGATAAGAACTTTGCATATATTTAAAATCACAAGACACGCACTTCGCAAATTATAGTTTTAGTCTTCATAAATAAATTAGCATAAAATAAAGAAATTCTATCGAGCCGGAAAAATGCACATTGAGTTGCAAATTTTTGATTTTAACTTATAAGCCATATTTAAATTTTGCTAAGTACTTCTCATATGAGTCGGTAAGAACTTTGTATATATTGATATTAAATTTTTGCTAACTCCCCCCCCCCCTCCGTGAGCGAACAAAAAAATTTTGTTCGCTCACGGAGGGGGGTTTAATTTTTTTTTTTTAAAAAAAAATTTATATATAAATTTTTATAAAAAATATTTTTTTCGAAATTTAAAAAAATCCTAATTTGCAAAAATTGGGAAGCAAATATTAATTTAATTTGCAAAATTTATGTTTTAAAACGCAATTTGTTTAAAATTAAACAGAATTAGCTCTAGATTTCATTATACTAATTATCACTTATATATCAAAATTTTTTTTCCATTAAAATTTTTTCTATTAAAAAAATTTTTGTTCACTCACGGAGGGTGGGTTTTTGGTCAAAAAATGGCGATTTTTCTAATGTTTTGTTTCGCTCACGGAGGGGGGGGGGGAGTAAGTACTTCTCATCTTAGTCGATAAGACCTTCTTATGTATTGAAATACACAAGCCACGCACTTTGCAAATTATAGATCTAGTCTTCATAAATAAATTAGCATAAAATAAAGAAATTCTATCGAGCGGAAAAATGCACATTGAGTTGCAAATTTTTGATTTTCACTTACGAGCCATATTGATTTTTGCTAAATACTTCTCATATGAGTCGATAAGAACTTCTTATATATTGAGAATCACAATCCACGCGCTTTGCAAATTATAGCTCTAGTCTTCATATATATAAATTAGAATAAAATAAAGAAACTCTATCGAGCTGGAAAAATTCACATTGAGTTGCAAATTTTGATTTTCACAGCTATTATTAAATTTAAATATATATAAATCAAAATATTTAAAGCCAATATATAATGTGTAATTATATCTTCTGTATAATTGAGTATCTTAAGTTTTAAATTATTTTAATAATAAATCCATTTTAAAAATTGGCGCGTTTACTTGTCAACTTTTTTCAGACTTGTCACCATTTTTTGACATGTCACTTTTTAGCACTTCCTGATATAGATATCCAGCTCGTTACTTTAATAGAGTCTCTCTTGGTCGTTCAATAATCCAGTACATTTTGCTCGATAAAGAAATCTATAAAGGGATATAAGCTATATAGACAAGTGAGCCAGCTGTCAGTCCATAAGAGAAAACACATGAAAGCCTGCGTTCCAAGAAAAAATTTCATTATAGACTGGAAAATCAAACTTTTTATTGATGAAAAACCAATGATCTTTGAAATTCCATCAGGACCATATAAATTGGAAGACATCAAATTAAGTCCAATATTTTGTTAAACTTAATAAAAAATTTAAATTTGAAAGCCATTTTTTTTCCCCTTTTTATATTTAACCGGACTAATAATCTGAGCTGATAGTCCATTTTAGAAGTAATGAATAAGTATTTTAACTGCAGTTGAAAATCTTCAAGATAAAATTTTTGAACAAACTAATTAAATATAATTTACGAAAAATCAAAAAATTTTAAGGAAAAATTAAAAATTGGATAAAATTTATAATTCTTTCTTAAGCTTAATTATCAAGGAATTATTTTTTAAAGGCCATATCAAGCTAAAATTAGTGAAAGAATACAATTTTTGATTATTTCCCTTTAATTTTCTTTTAAATCTCAGAAAATATGTTTTCACTCATCAAAGGTACTCTCAGTTGATGTTTTGCCAAAAAAGTCGTCAGAGTTCTTTTGCTAGGCTTAGATAACTCAGGAAAAACAGTAAGCTCTACACAGACCTTTTTAGAACAAATAAAGAAGCTTTTTGGGCAGCGATCCATGCCAATTCATAAAATCCCTCCTACAGTAGGTTTAAACAGTAAAATTTATATAGTCGCAAAGCTAACTCACAACAATATTCAAGTATTAATCTGGGATTTAGGAGGAAAAGAAGGGATAAGGCAGATTTGGAACCACTATTACTCTGAAGCCCAAGCTTTAATTTTCATGATAGACGGATGTGATAGAAATAGATTCCAAGAACTTAATGAAGTTTTAAAGCAAACTTTGGCTGAAAGCCAGCTGAAAGGGGTGCCTTTGGCTATTATTATTAATAAGCATGACCAGGACTCGTGTGCAAGTATTGGATTTATAAGGGAAATGTTTGAAACAGATACTATAGAAGGAAGGTCAGTTGAGATTATGTATGGGTCATCGTATACACAGGAGGGGATTGAAAAAGTAATTAATTGGATTTTGTCTGTTGCATAAAGAATGAATTTATCCAATTACGAATTAATTTTGGTTTAATATTTTCTAAGTATACAGATCAAATGCAAGTCTGATTTTGCTATGTAAAAAGGCAGAATTTATACAATTATTTGCATTTATTTGATTAAGATTATTTCTATTTTAAAGTAAATTTTAGCTCACAAAATGCCAAAATTAATAGAAAAGGCTTTATTGTATAATTATTGATAAACTGCCTTATTATTGGATGATATTTTTTAATCCTTTGTCTCTTTGATAAGTAGAAATTATCAGCGACAGATGATAATTTTTGCTATTGTTTAGAATTAGCATTTATTTAAAATTATTTAATTTTATGAGCTTTTAAAACTTATATTAATTATTAAATCGTATGGCAAAATTTATTTACTATTTTAAAATCTCCCTTAAATATTAAATTCTATAAAGAAATTCAATAAACTCTATATTTTCAATAAAGAATAATTAAAGGTTACTAATCATGTTGTAAAAGTAGCCTTTTTGACTCATCAAATCTTCTCTAGTCCCAATTTCTAGGATTTTTCCACTTTCTAAAACCATAACTTGATGTGCTTCAGAAATGGTTTTCAGGCGATGGGCAATCATAATGCAGGTTTTTTCTGCCATCACTTCTTTTATTGTAGAAAGCAGAACTGCCTCAGTTTTTGGGTCCAGTGCACTTGTAGCTTCGTCAAATATTAATATTTTAGGATTCCTAATAATAGCTCTTGCTATAGCAATACGTTGTTTTTGGCCACCACTGAGCATGCTTCCTTTAATCCCAACTTGGCGATCAAAGGTTTCAGGGTATTTGGAATCTGTTATAAACTCCAGAGCCTGGGCTTTTCTTGCAGCCTCTTCTATTTCTTCTTGATCAGACTTTACTCCATAAGATATATTTTCTGCAATAGATCCAGAAAACAGCACAGGCTCTTGGCCTACATATCCTATTTGTCTTCTTAAGTGTTTAAGATTGTATTTTTTAATATCCATGTTGTCTATTAGTACTTTTCCGCCAGCTGGGTCATAAAGCCTCAGCAATAGTTGAATTACTGTCGATTTCCCTGACCCAGTCCTGCCAATAATCGCAAAATGAGTGCCAGGTTCAATAGAAAAGCTCAGCGATTTCAAAGCCATATAGTTTCTATTGGGATAGCTAAAGGATACATCTTTAAACTCAACTTTTCCTTCAATTTCTTTTTTGTCTCCATCTTTGCTATTAACATTTATTGTAGGCTTATACTCAAGGATCTTAAACAGCCTCTTTGCTGCCTCAATCCCATTTTTTACGTCTGGCATATAAACTCCTGCAATCATAAAGGAGTCAGACCCAAATTGGCAAGTTACCATAGCAATGACCATATTTTCATAAGAATCAAGGCCATCAACTACCAGCTTAGCTCCATACCAAAAAAGCAGCGAATATACACAAAAAATAGCCCCAAAGCCTAGCCCATAGGTAAACCCTGATAGCTGAGCCTTTTTCTTGATGCCTGCAAACTCAGCCTTGGCAGGCTCCAAGTACCTTTCAAGCATAATATTTTCCAAGTTAAAGGCTTTGGCTGTTCTATAGTTCATTATAGCATCAGCCGCTGTCGAAGTGCAAGACTCATAGTCAAATTTGACAACCCCAACAGACTGGGCAAGAAATGATGCTGCAGTTGCGGTAAAAATAACAGGGATAACAGCTAAGAAAACTAAGCTCATTCTCCATGAAAAAGCAGCAGCAGTCCCATGGGCAACTGCTAGGGATGCAGCGATGCTGATTAAAATTCCTATCATGCTGCCTGATAAACCATTTACTTTTTCACAGTCGTTGCAAAGTCTTGCTGAGAGAGCACTGCAGTTGTTTTCTGGGATATCAAAAAATGCTGCTTCAAATTTAAGAAGAGCTTTAAAGCTGGCTTCTCTCATTTTTGTAGTAATATTTGCACTCATTCTTGGATAGCTGATGCTTTCCATAATTAAGCCTATAGCTACAAAAAAGGCAAGGAAGCAGATTCATCCTCCATACTCTGCACTTTTACTTAGCATATCATTATCTTCATTGGACAGGACAAAAATTTGTTTCCCATTAAGCATTCCTGATATTGGATAAGAAGCAGCAACAACTAGCGACCCAAAAATTCCGAAATAAAGCCAAAATCTTTCACTTTTTGAAAAACTCAGCATTTTTTTCCTGACGTTGACGTCTTCTTCTTGAACCACTTTTTCACCTTCACTTATCGATTTGCTTGCGTCTAGGTCTGTCAATTTTCCTTTGACTTGTTCCTCATCTGCATTTCTCTGTTGTATTTTTTGCATTTTTATAAGGTGATAGTATTTTGACTTGTTTTTCATTAACTGCTTGTGATTGCCATACTCAAGGACAGTGCCTTGATCAATCATTATGATAAAAGTGGAGTCTTTTATTGTGAGTAAATTCTGTGCAATAGTGATCCTCGTGCTTTCAGGCATAGCTTTATCAATATCGTCAACAACAGCTTGCTCGGTCTGTCGATCTAAAGCACTTGTAGCTTCATCTAATAACAGAATTTTTGGGTTTCTTATAATAGCTCTTGCAATAGCTATCCTTTGTTTTTGGCCTCCTGAAAGCTGAGAACCTTTTGCGCCAGCAGGGGTTTCGTAGCCTAAAGGTAATTTTCTAATAAAGTCGTGAGCTCCCGCTTTTCCAGCTGCAGAATGGATTTCAGCTTCTTTTGCATCTAGTTTGCCATACCTTATATTTTCATAAATACTTGTATTGAACAACAAAGGCTCTTGGCTGACAATTCCTATATTTTCTCTTAAATAGCTGATTGAGTATTCTCTGATATCATGCCCATCAATAAAAATACTTCCTGAAGTTGGCTCATAGTACCTTAATAGCAGCTGAATTATGGTGCTTTTCCCTGAGCCAGTGCTACCTACAACACCTAATCTTTGTCCTGGTTCAAGCTCAAAACTCATCCCTTTCAGTATTTCTGAATGTGGGGTTGAAGGGTAGCTGAATTTTACATTATCAAACACGATTTTGCCTGAAATTTCAGTAGTCCTTGTACCTTGGACAAGCTGACTTTTTGTATTTATAATTGCTAATATACTATGAGCAGCTATTCTGCCTTGATTTATAATTTTCAAACACGGGACACACAGTGAAATATTGTTAAAAGTCATCAAACTGACCCACATCACAATAATAGTCTTCGTCAAATCATAAGGCTCCTGCAATACCCAGCAGTCTTCATTTTTATCAATAAACCACGCCCCAATAATAAAAGTGATCCCATTCATTACTATAAAAGAGGACATCGCCATCGCAATCCCCAGCCCTGCTTTTAACCCTCCTCCATACATAGATTTTTTTGACTCCTTTACTGCATTTATATATTTACTTGCTTCATGCTTTTGTCCGTTAAGGGAGGATACTGTTTTTATTTCTTCTAGTGCTTCTTCTGCAATTCCACCAGCTTTTTTATAAGAAGTGTCAGCGAATTTTGCATTTTGCTCAAGTCCTTTATTGGCCAAGAAAAAACCACCTACAATCGTAGGGCAAAATAGTAAGCAAAATAAGGTTAATTGGGTACCTTCTATTATAGAAATGATAAAGGAGGATAGGATCATCCCTATGGTAAAAATCAATATAACAAGTTTGTCACCTGTGGCTCTTTCGACCATTAGGGTTTCTGTAGCTAAGGACTGAGGAAGCTCAGCGACTTGTTTGAGGTCAAACCATGAAGGGTCACAGCTCATTATGGACTCGAAATATTTTTTGCGGAAGTTAAAGGCTTGTCTCGCCCCAACATTGATAAAGCACATGACTGATAAATATCCAGTCACCCCAAAAACGAAGGCACAACCTATAAATTGGTAACACACAATCTTCGCGTTGTCATAAAATTCGTTTGCAGAAGTGTCTGGTCCCATATCTCCAAAGAAATTTCCCATGAAAATAAAAAATAGAGGCTGGATTGATCCCATTGCAATGGCAGAAATGCTTCCAACGGCGATTAAGAAATAGTCAAATGGGGTTGCATATGTGTACAGTTCTTTTATGGAGCTCTTTTTCGTTTGATTTGGCTTAGAATTTTCGGGAAAAAGAGTGTTGACTTCTTCGGTGTCTACTATCATTTTATTATTAGCTATTTGGTCGACACCTCAAAAATGGTGAGTAATTGTTTGGAGAAAAGTTTTCAAATATGGTAAGAAGACCAACTAACAACTTTTAAAAAAATAGTTTGCCTTATCAGCGATGCAGAAGGCGTTTAAATTTACGATATAATTAAAGATAGTCATCTTTTAATGACTTTTGCTTTAGTAGCAATGGAATAGAATTTTTTGGAAATTCTTAAGTGCACGTTTAATTGCTTTAAAACTTGATCATTTTGCTGAAGTTAAGCGGCTTTGAGTTGTATAGATGGATAGGTAAATATTTGTGGATGAGTTTTGAATTGCAGCAGGAAGACTCTGGTTGTCCTATTTGTTCATTAGATGAGGAATATCAATAAGCATATTTTTTGGAAATAGGCTAAAATTCCTGATTATTTTCCAAATATTTTAGACTGCCAATTTATATACTCGATTTTGAAGCTTTATCTTTAAACTTTGTTTTACATATTTCATATAAATAGAAATTTTATCTTAAATAAAAAAATTATCAAAAAGTTACTGAAAGTCCTTGATATAATAATTTTATTTCAAACAAAATTATTCAAGGCTAATTGATCTCTTTTCTAGTAATTTCTTCATACTTTATTATTTGCCATTCTCTGACTCAAGTTATTTTAATTTCTATGAGGACTATAGTTATGCATAAATGTGTCAAAATATAAACATAGTTCTATGTTAAAATATTTTGATAAAAAATTATTCGAATAGCAATTAAAATATGAGTTAAACATTCTCTCATTTTTTATGCTATATATAGAAAATATATGAATTTTCTAATAAATATATAGGGTTTTCAGTTAGATAGCCCTGCAAGGTCAGTATGTTAGCCGGACCAACTCACTTGTTGCTCCACCAGCTAAGGATTCCGCCCAGAACCCACAACCCTTGCAGAGCTCTCTAGGGAAACTCCTATAAAATAATCTTGAGAAAAATATAGTTCACTTATCATTGCTGAAGAATCAAAACAGTCAACTTATATTGGAATCGGAAGACTGAAACAAAAGAATATTACTATATAAGCATGAGTCAAATAAAATTTAATTTGAGACTATATGTAAATGCATGACTTTTAAATTGCACTTATATTAGATTCAGACATCTTTTGCATAGAACAAATTTAAAAGGTTATCACATTTTTGAAATCATAGTAAATATTCTTCTAACAAAAATTGCCCTAAAGCAGGAGTTGCGAGTTATAAAATATGCACTTAAAAGTCTGACACAGAATAATTCTGAAAGTTTTAAGGGAGTTACCTCTGATATGATTCACCAAGCCAGTAAGATCTGACCCAGGTTTATGATTATTAGATTCCTCTCTTATACCTCCCCAATTATCTCTGTTTATTAAATTTTTCTTTCTCAATTTTTAAATTAAAATTTTCAATTCTTCCTCGCTTCATAATGCAATCCAGTCATCATTCCTACTGGGAAAAATGCCTTTTCTTATTCCAGTTCTCATTATCCTATCATCCTTTATCCTGCCTTCAAGCATCCTGTCTTTTGAAATTTGTAACGCAGTTTTTCTTAAATAATTACTCTTCTCAGATTAAGCATGCTTGAATAAAAATATTAGACAAAAATTATGAGGCAGTTATTTTTAAGCCAAAGCAAATATTTTGGCTCAGTTTTGGAGGGAAAGCCCTTAATATTTGAGAGATACCAAAAGAATTATATAAGAATGAAGCAGAAAGATTTTTGAATAAAGCATTAAAATTAGATATTATGACTGCTTTATATTAGATTTGAACAGGTTTGTAAACGAAGGCAGGGTTATTGTCCCCTGGCTGTTCCCCATTTTAAGTAGTGGAAGTTGGGGCTGCTCGATTTCGAATTTTTCTCAGTTTAGCTTTTCTGGGTTACTGTAAATCAAATCAGGTATATGTATTTTAGGGTCTTTATTAATTTATAACAGAACAAAAAATATTTAGTTTAATAAACAAACTGTAATTTTCTGTCAATGAAAATAATTTATTTTAAAAAAATAATAATGCCTATATTTTAGTAATTCCATTATTTTGTACAATTTCAATATTTCCCTCTTTTATGTGGATTCTTTTATGTTTTCTTAGACTTAATTAATCTATACACGTTTAACGTTTACTACCAGGTTGCTCAACCATAGCTACCTCCAGCACCGCATTGGGGCGAAATTTGCGCCATTTTCCTCGGCCGCCACAGGTGTGGCACCTCTTTTGATCTCAAATGAGGACGTCAGTCCATAATTTAGGGCTTAGACAATTCTTCTTTGAGCTCAGGCTCTTAATTGGGCCCGAAGAGCATAATAAAGGTCCAAGTCTCCACCTCCTGGAGTAAAAAAAGTGCCCTTCTGGAAATTATTCCCTAAGCCCAAGCTTCTGGTAGGAAACACCACCCAGCTCTCACTTCCCCTAGCATAGCTGGGTAATTTCACTATGGGAAGCCAAACCTCATAATTAAAAATATATAAGAGATAAATTTTCGGTCTGGAGACCAGAAAATTCGAGCAACGCCATATTTTAATTATCTTTTATGGAGTGTCAGTTGACTAGCTTGTCTATATGATTTACCACAGTTTTCACAGACAAAAGGTTTAACTCCATTATGTATATGCATGTGCTCCCTTAAATTCTGTTTACTTGACAAATTTTTTTTGCACACAACACATTCGAATTTTTTGACTTTAAGATGTATTGTTTCTATTCTTCGAAAATAAATATTTTGAATTTTTACCTTATAAATCTCTATTTTCTATATATAAATTAATTGCTGGGTCCTAGTAAAATCTTATAAATTTCTATAAAATAGCTATATATGATGCTTGAGGTTGAATTTTGTTGTATATGTATTACCACAGTTTAGGTGGTAGCAACAATAAAGAGTCATCGATTCTAGGCACGCTCTTGAAAACTTATCCATGATTTTAAATATTATAAGATTCATTTTGCGATGCGTTTTATATGTTTTATGCATTGCAATATGAAGTTACAGGATTTTTATTATTTGAGGCAGATAGATAAGTGATTAGATATTGAAGGATCAGAAGATAGAGCTGACTTATAACGAAAAAATATTTATTGAAAAAATGAAACTCATAAAAGTTGTAACGGGTGATGGACTTTTGGAAGAGAGAAGACTAAGAGAACTGATATTAAATATTGTAGAGAATATCTTGAATGCTCTTAATCTGCAATAAAACTGTCTTGAGCTGTATATAGGCAGAGAGATCTCAAAAGCGTTTCAATTTCTCTTCTAATAAAATATGTTTTAAGATATATTTTTTTATTTATATATAGATGCAAAGGCAGTAAAATTGATATGCTTTGTTTTTTTGTAAAATTGAGATTAGCATATCAGCTAACTTAAAGCTAATGATATATAGTTTTTATAGAGAAATTATCAATAATTACTGATGAAAAGCTCAAAATTACCCTTAATCAAACGTTGGCGTTAATGTGGTAATCGAATCATCGCTGCGGACAAAATTTTGAGCATTTTTATAAAGTAAATATAAGTTTGTTTTTATAGGCGTGCTTTCTATAAATTCAAAGTAAAGATCAACTATTTTTAGTTTAACTATTTATAGCGCATATTCTACATTATTTCTAACTTATTTAGAACTTATTAACTTTTTTGTAAAATATGAAATAAATAGGAGTTACCTTAATACATGAAAATATATTTTTTAATATATAGTTTGCAATAATACTACATTTTACCACCTTGATGTGTTTTAATTATGATTTTCAATCTAAACTATGCATTTAATTGCTTATTTTAATTGCAAGATATTGCAGCGGTTGAGCTTAATTTGAAATTCTTAACTCAGTTAATTATAATAAAAATGAACAATTATATGTCAATTTTTGTATCCCTGATGCTTTTTAAACTCTTTATTTTACTATGAATTATATTTCTAACCTATAAATTATTTTATGATAATTATTTGATGCTTTTATTTTTTACTTCTCACTGACTCCTGTGGCATTTTTCTCTGAGGCTCAGGAGATCTCGAAGTCTCATCTGTTTTTCTCGATGTCCCTTTTTTCGGCTCATCTGGCTGTACACGCTTAATTTCTTCTTTATTTTTTCCTTTTCTCTCTTCCTCTACAACAGGAGCGTTTTTACCTTTTTTCCCTTCTTCTGGGACTCTTTCAGGCGATCGATTTTTTGCTTTTTTATCCTCTTCTTGGACAATTTTTCCTTTTTTCTCATCCTCGATTCCTTTTTTCTTATTAGGCTCTGGAGGTTTCTTTTTTTCTTCTTCTCTAGGCTCTTCACCTTTTACTTTTTTCTCTGGGGTGGCTTCTTGCTTGGCTTTAAGAGCTAACTGTCGCTGCTTTGCTTTCCATTTCTTTTCAAATTTCAGCATCATAAGTGCTGCAAATTCATAAAGGTCACCAGTAGGCAGGCCATGCTCACAGAGACTTGTCAGAAGATCTGGTTAGTGATTACACTCATAAGCTTGGACTAAGCCGTTTTTTTCGAGAAAGTTAATTGCTTTGTTTGCAGGTTTGTCTTCCATTTTATAACTGTTATAGATAATAATTAGTGATAATATCATATAATCGATTATTTATAGGAATTTATTTACTGTATAAGTCTAATTACTCTAAATTATATATAAAAACCTAAAAATAAATATATTTCTATATTTGTTGATGATAATGCTAATTTATAACCCATATAATGCTTGCCCAGACTTTTGAAATGCATTGCATTTCCTTAATTTTATTCTTATAAAATGGCTCTTCTCTTTCCCCTTTTATTTTCTCTCGTGCTTTCTCTAGACCCCAAACTTGTAAAATACGCCGTCAACTGTGGCGGCGACTCTATTGTTGCGCCAGACGGTGTCACCTACATCCAAGACAACGGTTTTTCCTCAGGCACAGCTAGCGATTACGGCAAACAATTTCCGATTCGCCTCACAAGAGATACAGAAATCTATCAAACTGAGCGTTATGATGAGCAAGATTTCACATACACAGTCCCAATAAAAGAGGAAGGAAATTACGTGCTTATTTTACGCTTTTCTGAAGTATATTTCTCATACCCAGACGCTAAAATCTTCCACGTAAGAATTGGGGATACTTATATAGTCAAACAATTAGACATTTTCTCCAAGGTAGGGAAGGCTGCTGCTTATGATGAATTTATTGAATTTACCTATGAAGCAGGAAAATTAAAAATTAAAGAAAAAGTTGTACAAGGCGGAATTTCTAATGGGAAAATGACCATCACTTTTGAAAAAGGGCCAAAAGACAACCCAAAAATAAATGCTATTGTTTTGGTTAAAGGGGGATTAGAGGATACACATCAGTTTGAACAAAACCAAGCCCTGGCACGAATTCAAAAGGAAAGAATTGCAGCACAGCAGCAAGCGAGAGAAAAGGTGAATAAAGAGGAAAGAAAAGAAGTCCTGGACGACACTGATTTTGAAAGCTATGAGCAGGAAATCCACACAATTGAAGAGTCGGATTCTTTGCTGTCAGTGATTATGAGTGGGCCTGGGCTGGTTATTATAGGGATTATTGGAATACTGGCAGGAGGAGCTATTATTTCATCAGGTAAAGGAGATAAAAAGAAAGAAAATTAATTAAAAATAAGGGTTTTCTTATAGAAAAATCATTTTAATAGTAATTGAAATAAGTGTTATTTTTAATATAAATTTGTGATAAAGACTGCAAAATATCCATCTTATTTTCTCAAAATATCTATGATTAATTTTAGCCACTATCTTAGAAATCACCAATTCAAATTATTGACGAAATTTCCTTAAATTAATAAATCCACTACCTTAGCTTCAAGCTAAGCAGATAATTTACCTATGTCTTGTTTAATAAAACTAATAAGATCTCTACTGCTGAGAAACACTGAGTCAGACACAAGAAAAGCTGACTCAAAGTCATTTCTCATCGTAAAGGTATTGGTCATAAACGAATCCATTATAAATTTTGAATTGCACTCTGTTTTTTCATCGAAATATTCGACATCTCCTTGAGTCACTCTTCTAGAAATAAGACTTATATCTTCAAATTCTTCATCAAGTGACTTTCTTTTTTCTCTCATTATCATAGCAGCCTCATAGCTCGGTATTGCAAACTCAGATTTTTCAAAATTAATTCCTTGACAGCAGCCCATTATAATTATTCCCTATATTAAAACTATACAAATATGGCATACTTACACGTGTTTTTAAGCTTGATTTGCTTGTCCCAAGCTGTTCTTTATGACTATTCCTCTACAAGTGTCCATATTTTGACATCACAAAATTTTGATAAGCAAGTAACTAGGAGACGAGACAAATGGGTCAGTGTCATTCATTTTTATAAAGAAAAAGATAGCAGATCTAAAATTCAGGCTGAAGAATTCAATCACTTTGCTGATGAGTGGCAAGGTGTTTTTATAGTAGGGGTTGTTAATTGTGACACACATTATGAGCTTTGTGAAGCACAAGACATCAGAGAAGTCCCTGCAATTAAAGTTTATCCACCTTTTCCAGCGCCAGTCGGGGTTTATGAAGGGGAAGTCACGTCAAAAGCTATAAGTGCTTATGCTGCCAAATTTATCCCATCTTATGTAATTGAACTTAGCAATGAAAACTATCAAACTTTCCTAGAGGATAAGCCAGCTGTCCCTAAAGTTTTGCTTTTTACTGAAAAATCGTCAGTTCCAACTTTATATAAAGCACTGAGTGTAGCATTTGAATCGAAAATGTTTTTTGGGATTGTGAGGCAAGAGGACACAGAAGCGATTAAAAAGTTCAAAATCAAGCAATTCCCAAAAATTTTGCTTTATAAGACTGTAGATGCGAAAACGACTGAGTATAAAGGAGAAATTAAATATATATTTAAGTAAAATAAATAATGATTTTTTTTTTAAAAAAAATAAAAAAAAATTAATTAAATATAAGTAGAATAGATCAATATTTGAGTGGCTAAATGTACATTCAGAAACCTTTGTACATGGAGGGACTGAAGAAAGCTCAAGCACGAAGTCCTGGATCGTTGAAGCTTTACCTCAGTTACATAGACTTTCAGCTGATGATATTTGCTATAAACAAGAAGTTCTCTGTGGGATATTTTTCTTAAACTCCCCTCCTAATGACTCCCTTATCAATACTGCAAAAGAAGTCGTCAATATTATTGGGAAAAACAAAGACAGAGGAGTTTCTGTTAAGTTTATGTGGCTTGATCTTAGTGCTGACAAAGCTTTTGCTGACAAATTTGAAGGCGTTGGGGCTGGGAATTTGGTGTTTTTAAAGTATGGCAAAAGAAGCAGATTTGTCCTTCATGGTGGAGATAATGCAGAGGCTGCGATAGAAACAACAATTAATAAAATCAGCGGCGGGGATGGCAAATTTATAAATATCAAAGGAAATTTACCTGATCTGTCGTTTCCAAAGTCAAATAAATAAATTAGTGAATTTATAACGATTATTTTACTTTTATTATGGCTTTACAAATAAAGTGGGTTTTCCATGTAATATTGCATAATAAATTTATTTATGGAAAATGAAAGAAGCCTTCTTTAGCAAAAAAGGCTTTATAAAAGCTATCGAGATTATATTTTGAGATATCTGAGGCTGACAGAATCTCAATTTTAGTCCTGATTTAGTAAGCTTTTTCAGAAAAATTTTAAATTCAAGATATAAAAATGCAATTGAAATCTTAAATAAGATTTCCTCAATGCCAAAAATTATATTTTTTGAATTTAATTGACAAAAAATATTAACTCCCCCCTCCGTGAGTGAACAAAAAAAATTTTGTTCACTCACGGAGGGGGGTTAATTTTTTTTTTTTTAAACAATTTATATTTATAAAATTTTTTTATAAAATTGTTTTTTTTCGAAATTTAAAAAAATCTCACTTCTATAAAAATTGGAAAGCAAATATTAATTTAATTTGTAAAATTTATGTTTTAAAACGCAATTTGTTTAAAATTAAACAGAAATAGCTAGATATTTCATTATAATAATTATCACTTATATATCAAAATTTTTTCCCATAAAAAATTTTTTGTTCACTCACGGAGGGTGGGTTTTTCGGGCAAAAAATAGGGATTTTTCTAATGGTTTTGTTCACTCACGGAGGGGGGGGAGTAAGAAAAATATATGAAAAGTTTAAGCCCATTTTTCTCGGATAATTTTACTAACCAATAATTAAATTTTTCTAAAATGGTTGAATGCGTTGACGATTTCCTAGGACCTGAATGTACAGTCCCACTTGAACTCATGCTTGAGTCAATGCAAAGTGAATTAATGCACCCTAGAGAACGTAAGTTGTCATTTGTCGACTTACTAAGCCATTCATATTCGTATTACACAGATGTAAACTCTTTGCCCAGCATAGAATCTATGCCTGAGCACTTTGATGAGCAAGCCCTTACACAATCTTTCAGCACCCAAGATGATGGGGAAATCACTTTAAACCCTTTAATTTATGATATTTATGAGACTCAAATGCAAAAACTGAAGAAAAAAAAACAAGTCGTTACGAAAGAGACCGTTGTAGTCATACACAAGCCTGTCGAATTAACGCCAGACCACATTATCGGTACAATTACTCTTGAAGAAAGGCGAAAAAAGATCAAAAAGTACCTAGAAAAAAGACAACGAAGAACGTGGAACAAAAAAATTTCATACGACTGCAGAAAAAGAGTTGCTGACAATCGTCTTACTCCCCCTCCGTAAGTGAACAAAACCATTAGAAAAATCCCTATTTTTTGCCCAAAAATCCATCCTCTGTAAGCGAACAAAAATTTTTTATGAAAAAAATTTATATATAAGTGATAATTAGTATAATGAAATCTTGAGCTAATTCTGTTTAATTTAAACAAGTTGTGTTTTAAAGCATAAATTTATAAATTAAATTAATATTTGCTTTGCAATTTTTGCGAATTAGGATTTCTTTAAATTTTGAAAATAAAAATTTCTAAAAATTATATATAAATTGTTTTAAAAAAAATAACTCGTGAGCGAACAAGATTTTTTGTTCGCACACGGAGCGGGGGTTAGAATTAAAGGGAGATTTGTCACAAAGGAGCAAGCAATTGCAATCCTTGGTATAGACCATCCAGCTGTACAAAATTTGCTGGCAATGGAGAGAGAAAGTCAAATTATGGTTTTTAAATTATATAAGGCAAAATGAGCATAATATTTTTTAATTATATTAATGCTGAAAATCTAAGAAAGAATGATTAAATAGTTTAAAAAAGTATAACTAGATAGTACACTAATCAAAAAATATACATATTAATTACCTTTGCATTTTATATTGTCTTTTGATATAATAAAATTTTTTTCTATTTGAGGAAAAGATTGCTTTAAACGATCTTGAATTCCATAGGCTCTATTGTTTTTTGGCTTAATTTTAGGTTTTTGATAGAAATTGACATTTCTTATGCATAAAAAAGATTGTTTGATGCATGCTCTTATTAGCTTATTAAGATTATCAAGAAGCATCGGCATGCCTGAAAAGCACTTTCTCACACTTGTGTCAATAAATTGCCTACTACTGTCTCTTACAGGTACTATGCTCCTCTTTCTGGGGCCCGCGCCATATTGGAGAGAAAAGTGGGATAGGTCATTATTCCACACAGTTTCGTAAAACTAATATTCTTGTCGGGTTATTGATCAATATGGATCTCGTAGCTCAGGACGTATACCTGACTGGTCAAGCATAGGTCGCAACCAGACACCCTCTCCCCAATAATGGAAATCCCTCCTAAAAATGGTACCCCCACCCCCTCTCGGGTTTATCCTCTAGAAGTAATTGATAGGAAAAAAGCAGAATAATATTAATATAATCCAATTAAAACACTATATTGATTAATTAAGTACATAAATTATTTTAATATTTATGATTAATTAATACATTTAAACTAATTAACAATTAATGAGAAAATATATTTAAATTTGTTTTTTATATTTATAAATATATGCCAAAGATATAGATAATGACATTAATTATTAAAATTAGCCAAGCAAAATACAATAACTTGCATTAAATTTATTGATTCATAAATTAATGCCCATTGTACAAGGATTGCAGGACTGAATTGGCAGCAGGATCAATAGTGCTAATAAAAATCGTATTTGCTATTGTCATTTTTACTTTTGGATCTCTAATTCTACTCTTTAGCCATTTTCCCACAAAGTTCATAAATATATGCAGGATATACTCCTAATTAATATCAAAGATCATTATTATGCTTGCTAACAAAATTTCTTAGATGTGGTGTCTTAGTAGTTATAGGAAATTCTCTCACCCCATTCCACCTACTCCTTAATCGATTGTGCTACACTATGTGGATATTGTATAAATCAGTAATTTTGAATATTTAAAATAATAATTTATTTATTACGCTCTAAATTAGCATTTGTCATATATCTATGCTATATTAAGGGGGGGTGGGGGTGGGGTGCCATTAAAAGGGGGTGGGGGGGGTGCCATTAAAAGGGGGGTGGGTATCATTAAAAAGGGGGGGGATGGCTCTGGAGAAAGTGCTTGATTAGCCACAGGAATGCTATGGCTATGCTGTGCATCCCCTTTCCAAACCGAGATTTCAATCATCTTTTAGAGTAAAACCTTGAACCCAATGTGAAGCATCCAAGGTTTCCCTCACCAAGCAAAGTAAAATCCGGTCAGATACACGCCAAACCATTATTTTTAAGTATGCTTAATGCATGTTTAGTAATGACATTATGCATATTTATTAGGCCAAAATTTTATAATGGCAACACGTTTTAAATTCCTGTATTTAGGTAAAAAAGTGAATACAAGTTTAAGAAAATTATAATCATAAGCCAAGAAGCTTTCTTCTTTACAAGAGTATTTTCTCAAATTTTTTAAAAATATTTATTTATTACCTGCTCTCGTATTTTTTTTAAATTCACCTTATTTGATGTAGCATGCATTATCTAAACAAGTAAGAAAATTACTTGAATAATATTTAAATAATTCACAAAATTATATATAAAAGATCTTTGTCAATAAGATTGGGGTGAGCCAAGCTAAAACCCATTTTCCATTTGAGTTTAAAATGATTTCAAATTAAACTATATTTATACCTTTATTTTCAGAATAATCTTTAATTCTGAGATTGAAATTGTTAGGTAAAAGGGATCAATTAAAGGAGATATTTTATATTTTCTAATTATAAAAAGTTTATTAAAAGAAAAAGAATTATTTGATAAAATATTTAGGTAAGATTTTTGCTATTACTGCCACAATTATATTAATTAATATTAAAGAAAAATTAACTAGAAAAAGATTAAAACATGAAAAATTTAAAGATATTTCTGCCCTGAATAATTGAATTTAATTTAATTGCCCAGCAATGATTAATTTTTTCTTCTTAAACAAAAATTCAATTTCATATCATTTATTATCTAAAAAGAACTCAGCTTGATCTATCAATCCTTTTTATAAATCCATTAATTAAGCATTTCTTAACACAAAATATGGGAAAGGTGCATGGTGGTTTGGCTCGTTCCGGAAAGGTAAGAAATCAAACTCCAAAAGTTGCTAACCCCCACCCTCCGTGAGCGAACAAACCATTGGAAAAATTACTATTTAAACCAACACTATGTGAACGAACCAAAATTTTTTATAAAAAAAATTTATATATAAGTGATAATTAGTATAATGAAATCTCTAGCTAATTCTGCTTGATTTTAAACAGCTTGAATTTTAAAACATAAATTTTGCAAATTAAATTAATTTTTTACTTCTCAATTTTACGAATTGGAATTTTTTTAAAAATTTTGAAAAAAAAATTGTACAGATAAATTTTTTAAAAACAATTGACCTCTCTGTAAGCAAACAAATTTTTTTTTTCGCTCGCGGAGGGGAGTAAGCAAGAAAGACGTAAAAAAATCCTTCAAGGAAGAGCTAAGAAGAGAAACCTCTATAACAGAAGATTCCTTAACATAGTCTCAGGCCCAGGCAAGAAGAAGGGACCAAATGCTCAATCCAAATAAGACTAAAGTTAACCAATTCACTCCAAATTTTAAAAAATTATTATATTACGGTCTAGCTTTATAAAACAACAAATAAGATGACGCAGTTCCAATATCTGTCGCTTCTGTCACTTTAGAGTCATTAAACTCAAGCCACTTGTTTTGCTCAACGTCAAAGCACGTCGCTGTATAATGCCCTCCACCTAAATTTCCAAAATGATTGGAAACTGCATACAAATCATATAAAGGCGGCTTTTCAGGTCCAATTACAAAGCCACTAATATCAAGTCCTTGGTCTGGAAAAGTGACAACTGTTGAGAGTTTTTCTCTATAATATCCATGAGTTTTGAAGCGCTTCAAGTGGATAATCAGAATTGGTGGAACCTTGTAGATCTCCATTTGTTTTGTAGCTTGAACATGTGTGCGGCATGTTGGACAGAACCATGAGTTTTCTTTTTCAAGCTCTTCTGGGATCCTGAACATGTGAAAGCACTCATTTATGCTGATTGGAGGCCTTGCTGTAACTCTTTCTTCACTAGCTGATGGATGTTCTGAGCATCTATTTATATGCTATTTTTGGCTGAATTTAATTTTAAAAATAATTATTTTTTTTATTTTGTAGACAAATTGTAAGCCAGGATATCTTGTAAATTTACACCTAAATCATTGCAATCTTCTTTCCATCTTAGTTCAATAATAATCCGCCCCTTAATATGCAGAGATTCGATTAGATCTGTAGAATAAGGCACTTGGCAGCCAGGGCATGAGGATTCTTTGCACAATGGGCAGTTAGAATCTTTTTTAACACTAAAATATAATCTATACGCAGGACTCTGTATAAATTTCTCATAAGAAGCCTGAGTATTTTTTGGGGCAATTTCTTTGTATTTTTCTATATAAATTTTGACTTTTTTAAAAGCTTCCAAATGAAGATTTTTAAAAGAATTTGACTTATGGATAAAAACTATTCTGGGGAAAGCAATAAATTTGTTTTTATGCCTCTCTTTTGTAATCTGCATTTCTACAGGGAGTTTTATGGTGCAGTCTTCTTCTTGGAACGCAAATAATGTGATGGATTTTAATGTATCGATTTTTCTGTCATCATCCAAAATTTCTCTGACCACGTCATTTACTATAGATATAAAAAGAAAAGAATTTTGAGGGATTTTTAAGGCTTTAGCTACTGAATGCCGGACATATGATAAAGATGAATCATTTGACACGTCACAACCCATTCTTAAAGGAGGCTCATTTGGGCTTGATTTTATGTAGTAAAATAGCAATTTTCGTTCTTGAGGCTGAGGGATAGGAAGAGATATCGAGTTAAAAGGGTCAAAAGTATGTGAATAATTTTTACAAGTAGGGCAGAATAGTGTCGATTTGTATTGGCCATGCATCAAGTCTACCACAATGCTTTGGTTTCTTGCAATATGTCTATCCCAGCTTTCTTGTGATAGCATTTCATCAGATTTTCCTTTATCGTCCACATCTTCAAAATACGGTTTTTTCTTGACTTTATTTAAGTCTTCATGAAGCCCATCTAAAAGGTAGCACAAAAGTTCATGAGCATCATGCTGATGGTACCCTACAAATTGAGGAGCAAATGACGATAAAGTCTTTTTAAATTTCCAAGGCGCAAATGATAAGGCACCACTTTTCCACAAATTTTCTAAAAGTTCGGCATAAGCAGTGGCCAATTTTCCTTTAGTCCCGAGTGGGTTGGATTTGTTGATTTCTCTGGAGTATTCATTGGTTAAGAAATATCGAGTTAATTCTTCGGTGTGGGATAAACATTGTAAAGCAGAGTTCATAAAGCAAGTGTTTCCTAAATTCTGTAGGCCAGTAGCTGTGTTTTTGCTTCTTATTATCTGCCTTTGTGCAGAGACTACTACTTCGTCTTCGTCGTAATTTTCTAGCTTTTCTGAGTGTCGGCATAAGCATCTGAAAATGCTGAGCTTTTTTGGCTGCTTGCAGTTGGCTTTGTGCTCTTCGGCGTGCTTTCGTTTGCAGATGGCTGTACAATATTTTACTTTTTTGCATAAACTGCATGATATATAATATTTTTCGTTAATTTGCCTGGTTTTCTGGCCGATTAAATTTTAATAGACAATTTAAAAAGGGAAATTTGATATTAGCGCTTCCTGATTTTTGGCAAAAAACGCATTTATCGACAGCTATGGCTGGGTCATCTGAAAATAAAAAGATGCCATTTCTAGTGGCTACTTCAAATGGCACATATACCATAAAGACTTTTTTATCCTAAATTTTTTAACTGCTTTTCCCATTGTTTGTCTATTTTTGGGTCTTTTTGCCCAATTTTTTAGCTTCTTTGTCTAATTCTGTCGAAAAATATAGCATATCGTTATTTGCAGATTTTTAAAACTTTACCACCTAAGCGTGGAATTTTTTCCGCGTGTGAAAGAGGATTCCACATGTGAAATCAAAAGGGCTCCACACGTGAAAAACACCTTTTCACACTCGGAAAAAAAATCCATACTTAGGTGGTAAAGTTCAAAAATCTGCAAATAACGATAACAGATTATACATTATTTAATATTAAATAATGATTTAGGCACTTAAAACATTAATCAAAAATAATTAAGTAATACAATATTCAAAAAAATAGGCCAAAAAAATTAACTAGGTCCAAAACAAATGATCAAAATTTAGACAAAAAAATAGGCTAAAAAAAGTCGTTGTGGAATAGGCGTCATGTGAAGCCGCAATTTCTAGCTGGCTCTATCAAAATGATGTCTTCATCCCCAATTTCTGCATCATCTAGCTGCAAGTCTTCTTTAACAATCATCCCTCCTTCTATATAAACTTTGCTATTTAATACAGTAATTGCTTGTAGCCTTTCTAATGAAATTGAGCCTAAATTTACTTTCCAAACCCTCGCATTTATTGAAGATCCTCTATAATTCAAATAGCTTTTCTTAAGGTTTGCTATAGTTTCTTTCCTGCTCATATTAATAAATCCAATATCCAGAGTCATTAAGCTCGGAAACCCAATTTTTACTCTTTTTAAAAATATTTCTACCTGATAAATCGAGTCATTGACTTCGATCGCGAATCGCTTAATATCATTGGCACACCGATAAATTCCTTCTAAAAATTTGAATGCTTCTCTAGGCAATACAACATAATTGACATTTTCTATTAATTCTGGCTTTAAGCAGATTTTATTAGTTGAGGTTGGATTTTCTGAAATGGTAGCATTCGTTGCGTCGCTGTCTATGATGTCTTTATTATTAATAGTTCCAGGGTGTTCTACTTTTCCTTCAATATTGAAATTAAAGGGCAAGTCTTCGTTGCCATCTCTGACTGTAAGGTTCACATAGGCTTGCCAATTTTGAAACCACGCATTGCTGACTACGTGCCATTCTGAGCCTGGATGAATTGCCATGTTTTCTCTAAAAATGTTTAAAAACTCTTCTCTTTCAGACACCAGTAATGCTTCGTCGTATTCTCTGCTACTACTGCTTTTTAATCGAGAAAACATATCTTGGGCTTCTGATCTTAATCCATTTTTTTGAATTTTTTATCTTTTATTTTTTTTATCTTTTATTGTTTTTTTTAATTTTTATTGTTTTTTTAAAAAAAATCCTTCTTAGGGAATTAAATTCCATTTTTTCCCAAACGATATTACTTTATGCAAATCATCAATTGCTTGATCAATTTTTGAAAGTCTTTCATAAATCTGTGCCCTTCTATAGAGAGATTTGTAATATTGGTCTTCTTCGAAAGGCTGAGAAATTTTCAGCAGTTTTATTGACTCAGTAAAATCTTTTTCAGATTCTTGCCACTTATTTAGGTACATATAGCAGCAAGCTCGATTATTAAAAGCAAGCCAGGAAGGTTTTGCTATTATTAATTGGCTATACTTTTCAATTGCTTGATCATATTTTCCTTCTTTAAAAAAGTTTTCTGCTTGACCTTCAACAGTTTCCATAATTGTATCTATCAGTCAATAAATAGATTATTATGAGTTAATTAGGCAGAAAAATAATTTTAATGTGTAATTCAGGATTTATTTATTAGAAATAATGATAAGGATTACAATTAATTTTAAAATCTATATCATGCCATCAATTATTTCTTTTCTTGGACATAACTAGTATAGATATATTTAATTGATTCAAAATTTTTTTATTAGAATTTTCTTTAATATTTATAAAAAATATGATGGATTCGTATAAGATTAAACATTTATATCTTCAAGATCTCTTGTGAAAGTGGGTAATTAAGGCCAATCAAGATTAACACTTTCAGCACAAACTGCTCGTTGCCCATGATACTGCTTTATATCAGGGTGTAATCATCCTCTAATGTCTTGAAATCAGCAAAAAGTTTTGGCTATTATCATAATTATAATACTATAGAGGAGCCTTGGCCATCCCAACCTAAGACCGTGCAATAATTTGGCTTAAATCATTATGAATTGTATAGACCCCGAGACTCTGACCAAGATTTTTTAGCTGTTATGCCAAAGCAAGAATAAAATTGATTAGCCCATTTATCCCTTGTTTAATAAATAGAAGAGTCGTCGACAGCAATTCATATCATATTTTGTAGGAAAGCATGAAAACCAGTCTACAACATATTGAGCTTGGCTTTTCAAATCACTAGAATAATAATAATAATAATTTATATTTATAAAGATTTTTTAAATCAAAATCAAAAATGAAAATGAAATTCTTTATCCGAATATAGAGAAGAAATTTTACTATTTTAAGAAGGGCTTCTGTTTTTATAAGAACTTTGGAAATAAAAACAGCCTATAAATGCATTTAAATTGAATACCAAATTATTCCTCAATAAAAAAACTCACTCCCCCCCTCCGGTGAACAAAACCATTAGAAAAATTGCTATTTTTTGCCCCAAAAACCCACCCTCCGTGAGTGAACAAAAATTTTTTTAATAGATAAATTTTTAATGGAAAAAAAAAATTTGATATATAAGTGATAATTAGTATAATGAAATCTAGAGCTAATTCTGTTTAATTTTAAACAAATTGCGTTTAAAACATAAATTTTTTAAATTAAATTAATATTTGCTTCCCAATTTTTGCAAATTAGGATTTTTTTAAATTTCGAAAAAAAAATTAACCCCCCTCCGTGAGTGAACAAAATTTTTTTGTTCACTCACGGGGAGTCAGTCTTTGCGTATATTATTTGGAATATTAAGACGCTCACCGCAACAAAATTTCCATAAAAATACTATTAAAATTCGACTAGACCTTTCTAAATTTATCATAACTCCTACTTATTTTTAATCGTGCAAAATTCTATAAAACTTATAGAAACCTCCAAAGATTTTCTAATTTAAAAAATGCTATGAAATTTAATTTTTTCAATTTTTAAGGAAGATTTTATTTTAAGGCCACCAATCAGAGTTGACATAAATCCCACAAGTAGACTTAGTTATAACTTGGGGCAGCCTTTTGGCTGCCCCTAACTCAATTCTTCCTACGCATCATGAAGGAGTTACTAATCAGTCTTCTATTAACAAATTAACTCCATGTTGACAATACCAGAGATAAATTTCTTATTTTAAGTAATCTTATATCAAGCCAAAAAGTCTCGCAGACTATAGTCCATGATACTGCTTCATGTCAGCCATCTCCCATCCTCCGAAAGGCTGGAAGTCCATAAAATTTTGTTGATTATCATAGTGGTAATACCAAAGGCCAGCCCACGATACTCCACTCCAATTAAGCCCTACAATGGTAGACCATTCAGCTCTGCTCGTGTAAATCCCAACACTTTGTCCTAGACTTTTGAGTGTATTTGCCAATGTTGTAATAAACGCTTGATTTGCTTGTACATTGCTAGACCATTGGTAGGTTTCCACATCAATTCATATAGAATCATAAGTTTGGCCTTTAAGAGCGGTAACTAGATCTTGAGCTTGCTTGGCTGGGTTTCCGCAAGGAAAGCATGGGAACATATATACTCCGACTGTTAAAAACGCGTTTCCAGCGTTTTGGATATTTGGTACAACGTTAGGGTCTACGTTCCCAGAACTCATGTAACCTCTGACAATTGCAGATTGGATTTGATATTCGGCAATACAATACCACTGAGTAAAAGAGCCTAGATCGGCTGTATCAACGCTTTGTGAAGATTGCGCTACGATGACTGCAAAAGCTAAAATCAGTAAAGCTTTACCTCTCATATTTATTCACCAGTGACGATATTGACATCATTATTTAAGATCCTATTTTAGCATTAAATAAGGTGATTTTTCTGGCCATGACTGATAGGATTTTTTACTATTAATTCAATACTCTTAGGAAAAATAATTTTCCAAATTTATTATATCTGTAAGAGTTAAAGCACTAAGAAAAATAAAAAATCTTATGTGTATCCAATTAATTAGGAATATCGATTTTAAGACCAATCTAACCCTACGTTAGTTCCACAAAGGGTGCTTGAAGCGTTATATTGTTTTAGCGTTGGAGCAGTCCATCCAGAAAAAGGTTGAAAATCGCTGAAGCTTTGAACATTGTTATAATGATAATACCATAGAGGAGATCCTGAATAATAACTATAGTCACCCATGATATTTCCCCAATCATTAGCACTTGTGTAAATTCCAAATTTTTTACCAAGAGTTAAAATTGCATCTGCCATATCCTCGAAAAAGAGCTGGTTATTCCCAACTGTGCTTGACCATTGGCTACCTTGGACCGCAATCCAAATATTCGCATACTTTTGGCCTCTAAGAGAATCTACTAAAACTGTGGCTTGGCCCTGAGCATTGCCGCAAGGAAAACAAGGATAAAGAACAACATCAACCTGCTTTTGGCCACCTGAAATTGCATTTTTTATATTTTGTATTGCGTTTGGGTCCAAAAGTCCTGAACTTTGGTATCCTCTTAGTATCGCATATGTTCTTCCCAAGCCTGCTAAGCATTTTCAAGCACTACTAGACACCAAATTTGATGAATCTGTGCCTAATGTTGTACTTGCTGCTATAGCTGCAGAGAGAAACAGCATAAAGAATGATTGAAACTTCATTTTATTACTCACCAATATCATTAAATTAGCTAAATCTTATTAAGTCTCTACTTCCACAGATTCTCTGTACGGCTCGGTTAGATGCAGACCAGTTGCACAAGCGAATTGGATTAAGTAACTTTGAAACCTAGGCAGAAAATTCTTTCACGGTATAGCCCAGGGCTTGTATATCAATAAAATGAAAATCATAAAATCTTTTCATATCTGTTAGATAGAAAATAAAATTATACAAACTATGAGGGAAATTAATTTTTATTTAATTGAGATGCTTTGGCTGAGTATAGTTATATAGGTAGAGGCTTGCTAAATATTATATTTTCTTATTTCATTTAAATTAGGCTATTTAAACTAGCTATCTTTTTAGAGCCAAAAATAGGTATTCATATTTTCACCAAAAATGATGTAATTAGTTAATCAAATTTTTATTTTTAAAATAATTAATTTTTCAACTCAAGGCTCAATTTTTGGAGTGATTAAAATAACCAAATAAAAAAAAGTTTTATTATTTCAATAAAGGCTAAGAGCATAGATTTTAAAATAATAATATAAATAATCTTAAATAGAAGTGCATTTTAGGCCCTCAAGCTAATATCTTAACTATTAGATCGCTTATTGTGTGTAAAGCTTAGATATTCAAGGATTAGAAGTCTACTAGCCCTTCTAAATTATCTTTATTTTATATATTTTTATTATTTAAAACTTAAAATGATTTCTAATTAAAATTATAACAAATTAATATTTTAGATGAAGGTGTTAATTTAAGGCCAATAATCAGAGTTGGCATAAATCCCACAATTAGACTTTGTTAGTCCATGATACTGTTTTATACTAGCCGAAGTCCATCCTCCAAATGGTTGAAAATCATTAAAGTTTTGCTGATTATCATAATTATAATACCAAAGGCCAGCCCATGATACTCCACTCCAATTAAGCCCTACAATGGTAGACCATTCAGTTCTGCTCGTGTAAATTCCAACTGTTTGTCCTAGACTTTTCAATGTATTTGCCAATGTTGTAATAAAAGCTTGATTTGTTTGTACATTGCTAGACCACAGGTAAGTTTCCACATCAATTCATACAGAATTATAAGTTTGGCCTTGAAGAGCGGTAACTAGATCTTGAGCTTGCTGGGCTGGATTTCCACAGGGAAAGCATGGGAACATATAAACCCCGACATCTATTGAAGCACTAAACGCATTTTGAATATTTTGGTAAACATTAGGGTCTACATTCCCAGAACTCGTGTATCCTCTGACAATGGCAGCTGGGACTCCAGATTGGGCAATACAACGCCACTGAGTATAAGATCCTAAAGCAGCTGTATCAATCATATTCATAGATTGTACTGCAATAATTCCTAGAGCTAAAATTATCAAAGTCTTACCTCCCATATTTATTTCGCCAATAAAGGTTTTGGCATTGTTTATTTAACATCCTATTTTTATCATTATATAAGGATCTGATCACGACAGGCAGCATTTTTTACTATTAGTTTAGCCTTCAAGGAAATAATGATCTTAATTTATAAATTATGAGTTTACCTCAAAAATAAAATTTTTTCAATTTAAAAGAGGGTAAGAATAGATAGTTTTTTTTAATTAATGCTTATAATAAAATTTAAGACCTGGCTTAGCATTGTTTTTTATTAAATCTGCATATAAGTATATTTATAAAAAGCTTTGAAGTTAGTATATTTAAAATATTTTATAATTTATCAGAAAGATGAGTCTGTTTAACTTTCAAGAGCATTATCTTAATTTGGATTAATTCTCTCAACCTCTTTATAACACTCTTTAGCTTCTTTTTTTCTGCCTAATCTTAAAAAAGTATTTCCTTTATTTATATAATAATCCGCACAGTACGGATTTATTTCAATCGCCCACACAGTAATATTCTAACGCTGTTTCATACTGTCCCTTATAATGTAAGAGAGTTCCTATGCAATTGTATGCATCAGCATTATATGGATCAACTTCGATAGCTTTTTGATAGCATTCCATTGCCTCATCTCTTTTAGATAACTTGGCAAATGCATCTCCTTTGTTTTTAAGATAAAGTGTTACATTTGGATCAATGTTAATTGCAATGTTGTAATATTCTAGTGCTTCATTATACTCTCCCTTATCATAGGAGATAATTCCCATTCAATTGTATGCATTAGCAGTATTTGGATCAATTCTGACAGCTTCTTGATAGCATTTTATAGCTTCATCTTTTTTGTCTAACTGTTTAAGAGCATCTCCTTTATTTTTATGATAAATTCTTCTATTAGGATCAAATTCTATTGCTTTATTGTAATATTGTAATGCTTCTTCATATCCCTTTTCTTCATAGAAGATAAGTCCTATGCCATTGTACGAATCAGAATTATCTTGCTTAATGCTGATGGCTTCGTGATAGCTGACCAGTGCTTCATCACTTTTGCCTAGCTCTTTAAGAGCATGTCCTTTATTATTATGGTAAATTGTTTTATTTGCATCAAATCTAATTGCATCGTTATAATATTGTAATGCTTCTTCACATCTCTTTTCATTGTGGAAGATATTTCCATGCAATTGTATGCATTCACATTAGTTGGATCAACTCTAACTCCCCCCTCCGTGAGTGAGCAAAACCATTAGAAAAATCGGCATTTTTTGCCCAAAAACCACCCTCCGTGAGTGAACAAAAATTGTTTTAATAGAAAAAATTTTTTATGGAAAAAAAAAATTTGATATATAAGTGATAATTATTATAATGAAAATCTAGAGCTAATTCTGTTTTAATTTTGAACGAATCGCTTTTTAAAACATAAATTTTATAAATTAAATTAATATTTGCTTTCCAATTTTGTGAATTAGGATTTTTTAAATTTCGAAAAAAAAATTTTTTTTATAAAAATTTATATATAAATTGTTTTTAAAAGAAAGGATTAACCCCCCCTCCGTGAGTGAACAAAATTTTTTTGTTCACTCACAGAGGGGGGAGTAAGCATATTTTTATATATATTTAACTCAGAATATATATCCATTAGCTCTTTCTCAAAGTTCAGACGCTCTTCAAGACTTTTCAATCCAAACATTATTTCACTTGAAGTGTATCTAGATTTTTTCATCAAAACTTCGAAAAATTTTATTAATCTTCCCTCCCATTTCGCAGAACAGCTCGAAATTTTTATTTGATTTCTCTGTAAAATTTTTTTAGCTATCTTAGCAGCTTCATTTGGCTGCAAAGCTAGTAAATTTAAATCTGCATCTTTCTCGAATTTTGATAGCCTTTTTACTTGAGAGATTTTTTCAGCAGAACTGTGCATTTTTGTAATATCAGAGTCGATTTCTTTTAGAGTTTTTTTAAAAATATTTTCATAGGTTAAAAGAGTTTGATAAAAGGTAGTAATAATATCTCTTTTAATTTTCTCAATATTTTGACTTTCTTCTGCAAGAAGGCTAGAGATCGCTATTTTTGTGCTTTCAGCAGGCTCATAAAATATTGAGTCGAAATTATGGTTGCCTTTAGATGTGCAATGCTCCTTTAAGTGCTCATTGCAAGAATAGATCTCAGGAGAAGTGCAGCTGCATGAAATCTCAACTTCTTGATTACACCCTGGTTTATAGCATCTCGTGGTGCTCATATTTTATAATTTATACTCCTATTAATATATAATCTTAAATCTCTAGTTCAATGCAGCTTTTTTTAATAATTCTTAATGATATGAATATAATTTTTATTTCAATTAGCATTTTAACTTTATATTTCCTTATTTAGCTCATTTGGAATGCACAAAAAGGTGCATGGCTGAAGAAATTAAACATCCAGCTCCTTTATTTAGAAGTATTTAGCAATCAGATAAGTGAAGCAATCAGTATCATCAATCCATTGATATTAGCTTCTATCAAGGTTTTAATCTATTAAATATAGCTAGTAGACTATTTAAATCCCTTTTTTACATTTAGTAAGAAATACAGCACAGAAATATAGTTTTAAAGCAATGTGAACTCGAATCATTAGTGTCAATAAAATAATTATTACGTATTTCAACAAGATTTGCTATTTTTTTTCATTTTTCTTAAAATTGGTTTTAGCACTCAATTTAGTATCTGCACTTAGGTGTTAAATTTTTTTCCCTAAATTTGTCAAGCTTGGCAATTTAATTTCGATACAAATTGTTTAGGATTTAAAAGAATTAGCCTAAGAATTATAATTTTAATAACAAAGCATTAAAACAAAGGCACATAAAATTTCTACCAAAAAATTCTATATCGCAGGAAAGGACAATTTTTTAAAAAAAGCTTCAGATAATAAAAAATTTCTTCTAAAAATCCTGAGGTGCTAAATAAGTGTATGGATGAAAAGAAACAGCCAAAATGCAGAATTAGCAATTTCTTAATTGAGAGAGAAGTTGATTGTATAGAATTAATTTCAAGTAAGCAAAATAAATATAACTCGTACACCTTAATAGATCTCTATACCTCAGCAGAATACCGACCAAAAAAAATATGGTACAAGGCACCTGCCTTATATAATATAAGCCTGATTAGGCACCTTAAAACCATAAACGGAGATTTGCCATTTTCGTTTTTACTTTTCAAAAAAGCTGACAAGTACAAATTAATTTTGGAAATTAAAATGGATGGGCAGTAATGATCTAAAATATATATTTCAGGGGCGATAGCGCAGCAAAAAAATACAGTAAATAAAAAGAATATATTAAGTATACTATCAGTAATTGATATATCCCTAAAATATTTAAAATCATTATTGACCATCCACCGTACATGTCAGCTTTTTTGAGAAGTAAAACGAAAATGACAAATCTCCGTTTATATTTTCAAGATGTCTACCCTGGACAATATTTTTTTCTGTTTATGTTTTGTTGATGTATAACGATCAATTATGGTGCGTAAATTATATAATTGTCAACTCAAATATTACTATGATTACTATAAAACAGCAAGAAAGCTTAATAAATAATCTTAAACTGTTTATTTCATAAAAAGTGTTTTTAAACTGGAGAAGGAATTCATAAGAGGGAGTAAGTGGGCAAAGTATTATTATCGAACTTATTTTATATAAATATGCAAGCTATAATATTTCATCGACTTTTTTTATATCCAAACTAAACTTTCAGTAATTGTATCTAGGATTTTGAATGCACCCTATGTAAATTCCTCCTTTATTATATGTGCATGAAACTTGAAGAGGATAATGGCGTAATCCTGATTTTGCTATTTTTTTCAAAGCATATACATCTTCTACCTCGCTTTCATAAATAAATCCCATTTCACATTCAATTATATACAATCTTTCTGTATTTATAAGAATCTTTCTGGCTATGTTAAATTCATATGGAATTATAGTGAAAGAGTCTAAGAAAGCTGAAAATAGCATAAGATTTTTCTGTGCACCAGCAATCAAAATGTTCCTCTTAAATACTACAGAATGGCAGCAGTAGTCACGTTGCATCATTGGGGGTAATTTAAATCATTGATTTTTATCCAAGTCAAACCTTTCTGAGAAAGTTGAAGTTGAAATTCCATTAACTGATCCTCCAAAACAATATACAGACTTGTTGAAATATATAGCTGATGATAAATAGCGTGGCGTTCCTGTGGGCAGTTCTCTAACACTGAAATCGTCAGAAATTATAAAAGCAATCCCAGAAGGCTTTCTTCTGCCAAAACAGAATAGCTTACCATTTGGAAGTCGAGCTATGCATGTAGTGTTGTCGATTTTCTTACTCCCCTGCGTGAGCGAACAAAAAGATATTCGCTCACGGTTAAAATTTAAAAAAATCCTAATTTGTAAAATTAATGTTTTAAAACGCGATTTGTTTAAAATTAAACAGAATTAGCTCGAGATTTCATTATACTAATTATCATTTATATATCAAAATTTTTTTATAAAAATTTTTCTATTAAAAATATTTTTTGTTCAAAAAATAGGAATTTTTCTAATGGTTTTGTTCGCTCACAGAGGGGGAGTTAGAAAAATTCAAAGGTTTTCTTATCTCTTTTTCACTTTCAGTGTCATAGATAAATAAATTAGCTCTCTTGTTGACTTCTCTAATAAGATATAAAGAAGCAATTTGGTGATAAGCATTTACATGTCCTTGAAAAGCTTCTTGGAGATCCAGGGCAGAAGCAGAACTCTGTTTTTCATATAATGAGCAAGTTCTCCTGTAATCTCACTCTATTTCAGGACTGTTGACGCTGCTTAAAATCACAGATGTTTTTGCTTTTAAGTCTTGAGGATCCAATGATCGATTATCAATTGTATTAAACTGATTTTGAATGATTCCGCCTTCATTATTTTCTCGATCTGGTTAAACTGATATTGAAGCAATTTGAGAGAATTCTGAGTTTTAAGCTCCATCTTATAGGGAGTAAGTATTTTGTATTTAGTTAGAGGTTGATTCAACACTAAAATTATTTGTTTATTTTTCTTGGATTTCTATTGATATCATTGAGACAAAGAATAAGTTTTTGAGTATTTTTCACCAAAATGACGTAAATATTTTAATTGTGTTTTTATCATCTATCATTAAAAAAATTCTAAGTGGGCAAAGTATTATTATCGAATTTATTTTATATAAATAAGCAAGCTATAATAGTTCAACTACTTTTTTTATATCCAAGCTAAACTTTCAGTAATTGTATCTATGATCTTGAACGCACCCTATGCAAATTCCTCCTTTATATGTGCATGAAACTTGAAGAGGATTATTGTGTAATCCTGATTTTGCTATTTTTTTCCAATCATATGCATCTTCTGCCTCGCTTTCATAAATAAATCCCATTTTACATTCAATTATATACAATCTTTCTGTATTTATTAGAATCTTTCTGACTAAGTTAAATTCATATGAAATTATAGAGAAAGAGTCTAGGTCAACTGAAAATAGCATAAGATTTTTCTTTTCCCCAGCAATCAAAATGTTCCTCTTAATGACTATACAGTGGCAGCAGAAGTCACGTTACATCATTGGGGGTAATTTAAATCATCGATTTTTATCTAAGTCAAACCTTTCTGAGAAAGCTGAAGTTGAAATTCCATTAACTGATCCTCCAAAACAATATACAGACTTGCTGAAATATATAGCTGATGATAAGTAGCATGGTGTTCCAGGTGGCAGTTCTATAACACTGAAATCGTCAGAAATTGTAAAAGCAATCCCGCCAAAACAGAATAGCTTACCATTTGGAAGCTGAGCTATGCATGTGGTTATGTTGACTTTCTTAGGAAACTTCAAAGGTTTTCTTATCTCTTTTTCACTTTCAGTGTTATAAATACATAAATTAGCTTTCTTGTTGGCTTCTCTAATAAGATATAGAGATGAAATTTGGTGATAAGCATTTAAGTATCCTTGGAAAGCTTCTTGGAGATCCAGAGCAGAAGCAGAACTCTGTTTTTCATATAATGAGCAAGTTCTCCTGTAATCTCACTCTATTTCAGGACTGTTGGCGCTGCTTAAAATCACAGATGTTTTTGCTTTTAAGTCTTGAGGATCTAATAATTGATTATACCTGCTTGCCAAAATAGCTCACTAGCTCTACCCTCCGTGAGTGAATAAAAAAAATTTTGTTCACTCACGAAGGGGGGTTAATTTATTTTTTAAAAAATTTATTTTCGGAAATTTTTAAAAAAATCTTAATTTGCAAAAATTGAGAAGCAAATATTAATTTAATTTAGAAAATTTATGTTTTAAAACGTAATTTGTTTAAAATCAACAGAACTAGCTCGAGATTTCATTTATACTAATTATTACTTATATATCAATTTTTTTTCATAAAAAATTTTTTCTATTAAAAAAATTTTTGTTCACTCACGGAGGGTGGGTTTTTGGTTTTGTTCACTCACGGAGGGGGGGATTAAGGAGCATTTTTTGGTTCGCCATTCTTAAATTTGGTTAGCCAGAAAATATGGCATGCCAACGAATTTGCCAAACCAGCTATTGTCCGGCCAACCAAATATGCTTAGTGGGCTATTCTTAGTAAATAAGTATATCAAGAATTGTATTAAATTGATATTGAATGATTCAACCTTCATTCTTTTCTCGATCTGAGTTAAGCTGAGAATGAAGCAGTTTGAGAGAATTCTGAGTTTTAAGCTCCATCTTATAGGGAGTAAGTATTTTGTTTTTTAGTTAGAGGTTGATTCAACACTAAAATTATTGCTTATTTTTCTTGGATTTCTATTGATATCATTGAGCAAAAAAATAAGTTTTTGAATATTTTCACCAACGTTTTAATTGTGTTTTTATCATCTATCGTTACAAAAAATTCTAATGCATTTTGACACAGATTAAACTTGAATTTTAATATATTAAATGGTTGTATGAACAGCCTGTTCTCCCTGTGGTGAGCGAACGTTAGCATTTCTGGACTATTTTTGTGCAAGGAGCTCAAAAAGTAGCTTGCCTTGAGGCAAGAGATCCAGCGCATTTCACTGATTTGGTCTGGCTTGAACTCAGTTTTGGTGAATATTTTTGAGTCAGAACTCAAGCCAGCTGGATAAGCTTGTATTTTAATTTTCATTATTTAACTAACCTTAACTTTATTGATAAAAAATAAAATAAAACTCTCATAAAATTTAATTTAAAATAAAATCCATTATCTAATTTAAATTCGTTTAGCTTAATACCAATCGAGATCTACTCCAACTCCACAAATGGTGCTGGATCCGTTATACTGCTTCATAGCAGGGCTTGACCAGCCTCCGAAAGCTTGGAAATCACTGAAGCTTGGGTTATTGTCATAATGAGCATACCAAAGAGGTGCCCAGGAAACTCCACTCCAGCTGAGCCCTACAATGCTTTGCCAGTTATAGTAGCTTGTATAAATTCCGACATGCTGTCCAAGATTTTTAAGTGTATTGGCCATTGTTGTAATAAAAGCTTGATTGGAAGTTAAGCTGCTTGACCATTGATACACTTCAATATCAATCCAAACCATTCCATAATTTTGCCCTCTAATAGCATCAACTAGTGCTGTAGCTTGTCCTGCTGGATTTCCACAGGTAACACAAGGGAAAATATATACGTCTACATCAGCTTGGCCTCCTGCTCTTGCATTTTTAATATTATTCACAACGTTAGGGTCAACTTGTCCGAAACTTTGATACCCACGGATAATTGTAAATACTCTTGAGTTACTTTTCAAGCAGCTCCATTGGCTTGCAGATACTGCAGTTGAGACATCAGTCCCCAAAGTGGCGTTTACAGCAATAACTGTAAGAGCTAAAATAATCAGTGCTTGCGACTTCATATTTATTCACCAATTTTCTGAAGAATTAAAACATGAAATGGTATAATTCCACATGGAATATTAATAAAATTTAGACGGAATAAGGATAGAGATTGATTGGTGGAAAGGGAAAAATAGGCAGTATAAATTTGGGGAATAATTTATTTTGAGTTTTAGTTGTAAATTAAGATGGAGAGTTTAAAATTAAAAAATTAATTATGTGGGAAATGCGTGAAAGCTGGGTATTAATGAAGATAGAAATAATATATGTTTCTGAATGTAAAAATAAAATTTTTATACAAATTTAAGTCGAAATGATAATTAAGAAGTCTTAGTACCAATCAAGATCAACGCCAACTCCACAGATGGTGCTGGATCCGTTGTATTGCTTCATGGCTGGGCTTTTCCATCCACCGAATGCTTGGAAATCACTGAAGCTTGGGTTGTTGTCATAGTGAGCGTACCAAAGAGGTGCCCAGGAAACTCCACTCCAACTGAGTCCAACAATGCTTTGCCAATTATAGTAGCTTGTATAGATTCCAACGTGCTGTCCAAGATTCCTAAGTGTATTAGCCATTGTTGTGATGAATGCTTGGTTAGAAGTCAGGCTGCTTGACCATTGATAAACTTCAACATCAATCCAAATCATTCCATAATTTTGACCTTTAATTGCACTAACTAAAGCTTCAGCTTGGCCTGCTGGATTTCCACAGTTAACACAAGGGAAAATATATACATCTACATCAGCTTGCCCACCTGCTCTTGCGTTCTTAATGTTTTGCACAACGTTAGGATCAACTCTTCCAACGCTTTGGTAACCGCGGATAATCGTGAATACTCTTGAGTTACTTTTCAAGCAGCTCCATTCGCTTGTTGACACAGCAGTGGATACATCAGTCCCCAAAGTGGCGTTCACAGCAATGACTGCAAGTGCTAAAATAATCACCGATTGTGGCTTCATATTTATAAGGTAAAAGCATGGATAAAAGATGTGGAATTTTTACTATAAAAAAGAGGAGAATTCTTTAATTTATCTTTATAAAAATTATTCCAAACATTTTTTCTTCTTTTAGTCTGAGGTTATTAAAATACTGAAAAAATTATTTTGATTTAGTTTATATTTGAAACAGAAATTTTTAATTAAAAATCAGTTTAAATTTTAATTAAAATTACTTAATATTTTCAATAAATTTTATATTAAAATTCGAGGAATATTCCTTATTATAAATTATGTTTCTAAAAATCATAAAAAAAGAAGACAGGTATAATAGAGCCCAATGCTATCATATAAACTTCTATTAAATTACTTTCAAAAATTATTTACCCTTCATTTTGCACTAGAGCTGGCAAAAAAACATTCAGGACACTTTTATTTTGAAGCTTATAATTGCATAATAAATCTCCATTCTTAAGCTCTTTTCCATTATAAAACATCCTTACAGCCTTTAGCTCAATTTTATGGGTGTCCGCAAAGAAACTTTTAAGACTCTCTACTTTGTCAGAAGAATTTACAGTCGCTACTAAATCTTTATCAAATTTTGGGCACCTCAATGAAAGTTCTCATACTTCATTTCCAGCTAAAATCAATTGTGAAGATTTAGGTGTCCCATATTCCGCAGAGGATATACATTAAAAATGGCGACGCGTGCCAACCTGCCCTCTTGGCGCAACAGGACAGACCTTATGGCTATGGCGAACTGTGACGGACTCTGAGTCGAGAATTAAGTGCAGGCTCGAGAGATGTGCATCCGGGTAGTTTTGGCAGCTTTCCTGTGGTTGGAAATGGAGGTACTCAATAGCGTCCTTTAGATCCGAGGACCCATGGACATTCCTCTACCGGGAAGCTGAGGGTTTCCGTTCAGGCCACAGTAGACTTTTTCCTGTAGCTATCGAAAGAAGGCACTTCTGCATCCGACAGACTTCAAGGATTTGATCCTTGGAATCAAGCCTCTTCAATAGCCTGTAGCTGGGCTGAAGAAATCCATAAGCACACAAGACTGAAGCCTCAAGGAAAGGAGGAGACATAAGGTACTGGAAGTGGCATCCACTTTGGGGTAAAGAACCTCTGGGCTGGAGTCGAAAAGTGGTTGAGCCTCCCGAATGAGAGATCTTTGGTGACTGTGTCACTTTTATGGCAAACGCCTTACTTTAATAGCCTAACCTAACCCATATTTCACAGGTGGGTTGATTACAAAAGGAGGGAGATCATACCGATTTCCAAGCGCATCAAATGTAATTGACAGTGACCCTTCAAACAAATTCATCCCAGCAGATTGAATTATCTGCTGCGCTGCATTAGCATCAGGCTCATCACAAGCCATTTTCAATGTTATTCAGCCAACAGGATCTCCAGTCACTCTCGTATCCCAAAACTCCTCAATTTTCTTTTGAACTTCTTCAGGGGTGCATGAAGTTTCCCATGCAAGTGTTCGTTTGCAGCCTTTTCCGACTGTTTTATTTTCTATATAGAAAATACCATAAATACTTATCATAAAATTCCCAACTTTTTGAATTTTAATTCTGTCACGACTTGAGCTTTGACATGTACATCCACCTCCCATTTGAAGATTAATCTTTTTATATATACTTTTATATGCTAACCTCTATTATGTTTTTCATTATAAATAAATAATTATTTTCAATTTAATATAGAATATTTATCCATTTATGATAGAATAAATCATTTTCTGATTCCACCTATTATAGTCAAGATGATAAGAGTTGGAGCCAAAAGACCACGTGGCATTAAAGGTGTTAAAAATCCTGTTTACGATGGCTATAAAAACATTGACGCCACAAGTGGAAGTAATAATAAGCTGGTTTCTCCAATAACCAAAGAGGTTGCCTATGCAAAAGAATTATCTCCATTAAAAGGCAATTTAAAGGTTGAAATTGATGGAATTTTATATGAAAATTTCGAAAATGCTTGACAATGCCAAAAAGTTTACCGAGAATTTGGACACTGTGAAAAGAAAAATGGGCGCTGGGTTGTGACCAAAAAATTTTTAAAGTGAAGAAAAAAGTGGGCAAAAGTAAAAAAAGGCCATCGACATATGCCAGGAGCGAGAAAATTAAAACCAATTGGAGCTTATTGGGATGGAGAAATTATCAGCTATAAAGATAGCAGAGAATATTATATAAATTTATACAGAAAATGTGTAGAAAATTTACCAAGTATCAGAATTATGACAGAAATGCTTGAAAATGGGGAAAATATTATGATACTTGGAGGTGATGGGCCGCCACTAAAATTTATTCCAAAAGGAAATAAAATGTCTAAGGAGGAGCTGGCTGAGCATTGGTCTACTTTTCAAGATGCTTGGCCTGAAGGTGCAGAGGTTACGCCTGAATTCTTAGCAGAGAGGAGAGAAGATATAAATTATCCCTATGGCCATGAATATGTCGTAGCGAATATTTTATATGATAAGCTTAATTATTAAGACTGAATAAGTGATTTTTTTCTAAAAAATCAATAAATTTGCAGTATAATCATATAAATTATCAATATTTTAAAAAAATAAAATTTTATTTTTTATAATCGGGTAGAATGTCAATGAAAATATCAAATTTTTTTAGTGCCAAATTTTATTCTAACAATCACAAAATGCCTGAATTTTCATTAAAAAATAGTAAATTCCAATGAAATCTCCATAATTCTGATTGAATTTGTAAATTTTACCCTTTGCTTAATAAATCCAATTAAAGTAATAAATAATATGGATACTGTAAATTAATTCGCCATTATTCAGACACCAACTGATGGCAAATAATTTATTCAATTATGAATCCTAATTCTTTCCCTTCCACTGAAGATTTAAGGAGGTGTACTTCTTTTACGAGCAATATTGAGAAAGAATTTAACGAAGAAGAAGATCTTTTTCTTCTAATTCGTGGGGTCTCTATACTTATCCACTAATAAAAGCAAAATTTATAAAGAAAAAATAATTTCTTTAATAAAATATTTTATGCTTTTAAGCCAATCCACTATCAAATCACTATTGATATTGAGCAAAACAAGCAAAATCTAGGCGATTCTACATTCGATGAAGGAAAATATTTAAAAACTAAAAATTTCCCTCAGGAGAGAATTGATCAACTGAAGCAGGTGCCAAATGATATTATAGTGACAAAGTTTTTAGAAGCGCTTTATAACGGAATTCAATGCAGTCCGGAATGCCTTATTATTTCGCTGGTATATATATATCAAATAATAAAAACTGACCGACTTTTCCTTCGAGAACTAACGTGACGACCAATTATCCTTTGTGCGCTTTTTATTGCACACAAGGTTTTTGACGATCTGCCTATGACAAATGCAGAATTATCCAGAATTTACCCATTTTTTACCTCCCACGAGCTTTGTGAGCTTGAGTCGAAATTCATGGACTTGATTAATTTTAACTTGTACGTTTCCCCAAAGAAATACGCTCAGTTTTACATTGAGATTCATAGTATGTTCAGCGAAAGCAACACAAAGCCGCTTGGGAGGCTCACAAAGGCCCAAAAACGAAGGTTGGAGAATAAAACCAAAAATTTTGATAGGGAAAGTTGTGCAAGCATACTTTTAAGTTAATTTAATTTATTCAATATGGGAATTTGTGAGTGCGTGCAAAGAAAAGCAAATCTGGCTAAAACTGAAGAAGAATTGAGAGGAGAAATGCTTGTGAAATATCTTAATCGGCTTGATCAAAATTTGTTGTCAGCTCAAATGAAGCTAAATGAGATAAGTTGTTCGGTGCCGGATGAAGTGAGCGGATATCAAGATTCAGGGGTTTATAATGAAGAATCTGTTGCTGATGAATTATTAGTTACAGATGGACTTAATCCTTTTTTGAGCCGAGAAATCATAAAATTTTTGAGAAGTATTGTGTAGAGCTGTAAAAAATATCACTATGCAAATTTTTTGTATAATGATTTTATATAATTATTAATCTTATGGATCCCCCCCCTCATTTGTCAAATTTTCTAGTCTTTTATCATTTGTCCACTTTTCTAGTTATTTGTATAGGAAATAAAATTTTTTTTAGGACCTCATTTGTCCAATTTTCTAGTCAAAATTTTGATAGAAAAAAAATTTTCAGGACCTCAATTGTCTCATTTTCTAGTTTTTGTAAAGTAAAAAACTAAAATTTAGGACATTCGAAAAAATCCAAAAAAGACTAGAAAATGGGACAAATCATTTTACAAGATTTTGGGACAAATGAGGTCCTGAAAATTTTTTTTTCTTACTCCCCCCACTCCTCCGTGAGTGAACAAAAAAATTTTGTTCACTCACGGAGGGGGGTTAATTTTTTTTTTTTAAAAAAATTTATATATAAATTTTTATAAAATTTTTTTTTTTTTTCGAAATTTAAAAAAATCCTAATTCGCAAAAATTGGAAAGCAAATATTAATTTAATTTATAAAATTTATGTTTTTAAAAAAGCAATTTGTTTAAAATTAAACAGAATTAGCTCTAGATTTCATTATACTAATTATCACTTATATATCAAATTTTTTTTCCATAAAAAATTTTTTCTATTAAAACCATTTTTGTTCACTCACGGAGGGTGGGTTTTTGGGCAAAAAATGCCGATTTTTCTAATGGTTTTGTTCACTCACGGAGGGGGGGAGTTAGAAAAAAAAAAGACTAGAAAATTGGACAAATGAGGGGGATCCTTACAATTAAATCTCAAGTAAATTCTATTAGATTTTAGAGAGCTTGCATTTAAAAATAAATTATTATTTCAATATTAAATTGATAAAAATATTTTGAGCAAGCCAAGAAATCATGCGATCTGCAAATAAGTTAGCAATATAAAACGAGAAAATGAGAGTTTCCAAAATAAGAAAACTGAAAATAATTTAGAATTTCTGCTTTCACCTTTAACTGCTTCATTTGAATATAACCCCGTAACTGAGTCAGATGCGAGGATCACTGTAAATAGAGATTTTTTGGAAAATATTGACGACATTTTGCTTGACGAGTATCAGATTTCTAGTGATTTTGCGTCAAGTTATGAATACGGAGCTCCTCTGAGAGGAGCTTCTGTCTTTGCACCGAAGGAAAAGGAAAGTTTATCTAATAGAGGATCAGTTAGGATGAGTGAAAAAAATTCAGTTTAATATGCTTCGTAAATCCATAGCCTTCTTTAATATTTTGAATTCTTTATTTAATTATTAGTTAAGTCTTTCTTATAAGATTTCTCATAAAATTTTTTTATTAGCATAGAAATAATTATCATAAACTTATGCAGAGATATGACAATATGACCATAAAAGATAATTATAATAATCAAAAAATATCTGCAATATATAACCCAAGCCTACTCTTGGCTTGGGCTATCAAGACATCTCCAGACGCTGGAAGGATAATTAGTTCTATTAACATTGTTGGTAAAACCAACTCATCAGATGGCAAATCTTCAATATAGAGTACTTTTATTTAGATGAAGGATGGCAGATTTAATTCATCCTCTTTTCCGACCAATATGCAAGATAAACTTGATATTGGTCTTGGAGAAGACAGAATTATCTACGGCTTTTCCTCTAGAACCTATTTTTTACCAGAGCTTGAAGAACAAAGATTTTTCGAATTGTCAGTGGAATTCTATCTGTCAAAATTTGTCAACAACTGCGACCAGAAAAAGAAGATGGAACTCTTATCAGCGTTTTGTATTTCGATTAACCAAAACTACCCCCCTGGATCAATACTAAGATGTCACAGACTTACATCCGGTGATGCAATCTGATCACCAAAGAAAAATCTATACAAATAGAATTATTGAATCAAATAGTGTATAACCTTAAATACAAAGGAAGAAACATTATCATTCCGGCTGGACTCTTGTGACTAGGCTGCAAAATCAATTTCTGCAGATACCGAATTAATTTTACATTACCCCCAGAAACAATTACCTATTCAAATTGAATCCTAAAAGACCTTTTTAAAAACCGCTTCAGAAAATTTTTGGATTCGTCAATACAAACACAAGCACATACAATTGATTAATCTCAGGCGTTTCAGAATTATGATATTCAGCTGATTTAAATGAAGACTTAATTTTTTGAAAAATTATGAAAAAGGCGCCTGAAATAGAATGCCGTTTTTAAATAATTAACTTATTAATTCAATATAGAGCGGATTTGCCATCTGAGGAGTTGGCTTTACCAAAATCCAATTCCCCTTCCGAATTCGGAAGATATCGATATAGCCCAGCCAAAGGAGGCTCATGCTATATCAATTTTACATCATTAAAAATACTATTTTTAGCTTGATAATTCCAATATCATTTTATTTTTCTAACAAATAATATCATCAATTCTAAACTTTTTATTCCAACATTTTATTTTATTTATCCAAATCTTAGACATTTTAACTATTTTATCTTATCAGCATATGAGAAGAAAAACAACTCGAAACACCGAACCCAAAAGAAAAGAATATTTAGACTTCAGCACTTACGTAAATTCTCTTAAATCCACACCTTCAACCACAAAAAACAATCGACATCCCGGATTATCCCTCAACAACTCTCCAATCTCTCAAGAAAGACAACGAACTTCTGGTACCCGGACTCCCCACACAACCAAACATAGGTCTTCCCACCCTTCTTTAATGCTCTCCGAAATCAGGTCAACCGAAATAAACCCTCCTGATGACCCCAAATTTAAAAATTTCATACAAGATGAAGCAAATAAAAGACTATTCCGAGGCTCCAGAGGCGAAATTTTTTTGTCACTTTTAAATCCAATTTCTCGATTCGACTCAGTCGAAAATGCTGAAAAATTTTTTAATTTGGAAAATGAATTAGAAAACGTTGACAATGAAAAATTTAAAGAGTTTACTGAAAGCTTATTTTATTTGAAAAAACTGAAATTTGACTTAGAATTGACATTTCAAATGACGAGGGCTAAAGATTTAGGAAAAGAAATAGAAAAATTGCCAGTTGGGCTTTATTATCAGTTAGAAGATGAGCTGCATCAGCTTACAAATGTGGATGCAAAAAGAATTCTAAAAATTCCTAGCTCGGAAATTGTGGAAAAATTAAATAGATATACTGTATTTGTAAGGGAAACTATAAGAGCTGTCCGATCTAAAGGCGCTTTAGATGAAGCGATTATTTTTGAAATGCTGTGAAGAGTTGTTTTAAAAGCATTTGATTTGTCATTAAGAATCCATGATTACACTATTACTGATGCTGTTGAGATGATGAAGCTAAAAATTAGGGATTATATATAAGAATTTATGCTGATTAGCCTATTAAGAAGCAAATATCAGCTGGCTAATTTAAAAAAAGTTAAATAAAGCTAGCCAAAAATACCTATTTTTAGGCTATTCATCGTAAAATTGTATAGAAAAACACAGAAAAGAAACAGAAACATTACAAAATGATTTAAAAAGAAAAGACGCTTCATATTTAGAATATATTAAAAACCTCAAAAAGACTATAGATGATATGAAAGAAGAAATAAAAACACTAAAACAAGCCTCATTAGACAAAGATATCAAAATTGTAGAGCTTACAGAAATAGACAATAGGTTCGACATAATAAAAGGTGTAGGAAAAATGCTAAAAAAGCTGGACTCCGTTATAACAGAAACTGTAGACGAAAATGAAAAACAAGCAGTCACACTAAATACGATATCTGGGATGATGGAAATCGCGAAACATATTGATAGCAAAAAACCTTCAAAAGAGAAAGATACACAAACAGACTGGTGTTTCATACAAAATAAGCTTGGGATACAGGAACAATCATATCCGCAGCTATCAATTCATCCTTTTTATGACATTATAAAAGAAGGTCCTTGTGCTTTAAATGAAGAAGACATAAAAAATATATTTTATGAAGCTTTACAAAGCTATAAAGGTGCTGAAAAATTTCCGAATTTTTTTTTATCAAAAATAGTCCCAAGGTTTTTTTCAAAGGAAGAGTTAGGTGTTGGGCTGTATAATATATGTAAAAAAGTAAAAGAATTGAAAAATAATAATGTGCATTGAGCTGTTGTTGCTGAAAAAATGCTGAGCCTTTCATATATGTTACCATTCCAAATAGAAAATTTTATATCAAAATTGATATCACAGTTCTTAGACCTGAAAATTCCAAATGGGCCAATTTACCAAGCACCTTTTCAAGCACTGCAGCAAAATTTAGAAAAATTAGCGATCCGAGACCAAGAATTAGCAGAGTTTATAATGACAAATATCAATATATCTGCCCCATTTGCAGACAAAAATACACTAAATGACGAAGAATTAAAAATAAATTCAATACTTATCAGATTCGTATACAGCCTTAGCCAAAGCAAGAAAAACTACAAAAGCATAATTGATAGCGTTGATATTGATAAATCTGGACAAAGTAATCAATAATTAGTCAATTTTGAATCCTTTACCATTCTCATTCGAGAAAAGTGTGGATTTTCTCTATCAGATGAAAATTTGCATTTATTTTGAAAATATTTTAACCCCGAAAATAAAGAATTTATCGATAAAAAATTTTTTATTTACGATCTCAAATTTAACGAAAATTTAGAAAAATCGAAATCCTGCGTAGTTTTTATCGAAGATTTTGTGCTGCTAATATTGACAGAGTTTGAGAAAAGATATAACGAAATAAAAGAAAACTATGAGGAATTGGAAAATGTTAGCACATATCAGGAATATTATTCAATTTTAAATCAGTTGCGTCCAGACTTGAATGAGGAGGTAATAATGAATTCGTACACAGATTTTCTGATTACAAGTAGCTTACTACCCCCCTCCGTGAGCGAACAAAACCATTAGAAAAATCCCTATTTTTTGCCCAAAAACCCACCCTCCGTGAGTGAACAAAAATTTTTTATGGAAAAAAAATTTGATATATAAATGATAATTAGTATAATGAAATCTAGAGCTAATTCTGTTTAATTTTTAAACAAATTGCTTTTTAAAACATAAATTTTATAAATTAAATTAATATTTGCTTTCCAATTTTTGCGAATTAGGATTTTTTTAAATTTCGAAAAAATATTTTTTTATAAAATTTGTATATAAATTTTTTTAAAAAAAAAAAATTAACCCCCTCCGTGAGTGAACAAAATGTTTTTGTTCACTCACGGAGGGGAGTTAGGCTATATTATTGATAAATACAAGCTTCTCCAATTAAAAATCCCTCAAGTGGAATTCCGAAGGTCGTCAACTATTATATCTGGCAGAAGAAGGACATTGTTTAAATAAAAATCCATTAATATCTTTAATTTAAAAAATACTTACTCCCCCCTCTGTGAGATTTGAAAAATCCCTATTTTTAGCCAAAAAAAACCCCTCCGTGAGCGAACAAACATTTTTTTAAAGGAAAATTTTTTTAAAATATAAGTGATAATTAAATATTACAAAATCTCGAGCTAATTCTGTTTAATTTTAAGCTGCTTGCATTTTAAAACATAAATTTTATAAATTAAATTAATATTTGCTTTCCAATTTTTGCGAATTGGGATTTTTTTTAAAATTTCGAAAAAAAAATTTTACTATAAAATTATATATAAAATTTTTAAAAAAATTAGCCTCCTCCCTCCATCAGTGAACAAAATTTTTTTGTTCTCTCACAGAGGGGGAGGAGTTAATAAATGCTACATAAAACCCCGACAGAAAACTCGATCAATACAACTTGCTCAACTCCTCTAGGTAAACCACCTTCAATGTTTTTTGAAAGATCTCCTAACAAGCATCACACAACGATCCCAGCTTGCTCTTCCACCCAAAACTATTTTTCGCCAAAAAATTTGACTCCCAGATCATCATGGGAGCATCACTCAGAAGCCAAAGACCACATATCAGCAATTCTTCCACAAGATCAAATGAATTTCTTAAGCTTTAAAAACGAAAAATTAAAAATTGAGGTCGAAAGAGACCATTTCAAGCAACTCAGCCACAATTTTGAGCAAAAATTATCTGCAGCTACTGATGAAATTAGCCAGCTCAAATCCGAATTAGACTATAAAGATGAAATGCTAAAACGTCTAAGTAAGCTTGTAGAAGAACGTGAACAAAAATTCAAAGATTTATTCGCAAAAGAATCCCAAGAATACGAAGAAATTATGAAGGAAAAAGAAAAAACTATAAAAGAGCTGAGACATGAAATAGAAAAATATAAGAAAATTGAAATGAAGAGAAAACAAGCAATTAAGATAGAAAATGAAAATTTAGACATAAAAATCAACAAAATTGGCAAATTCAGTGATAATGAGTCGAAAAAAGACGAAAGCATTTTGCTTGAATTTTCAGAAGATATTGACCTTTTTATCAGCAATAATCCACACAAAGCGAAATTTGATGTAAAAAATCATCCTGAAATAGTATCAATAATAGAACAGATTGGAGATTTAAAAAACATAATGACGAGCGTCATAAAAGGTGAAAAAATATCTATGGAACTTTTAATCGAAAGTGATAAAATTGTGGAGAAAAGAAACCTAAAGAAAAAATCAGCTGGAGAAGCTTTAAATGATCTATGTGAGATTAGAACGATATTATCAGATATATGTGCAGAAGATTGTGGTAGTAAATGCCGAGTACAATAAATGATCATTTAACTTAAGTATAAAACCCTATTATATTAATAATAAAAATATGGAAGGCTGAATAAGTGATTATTTTATTAGATATTATCTGTATTATATTAAATATTGCAATTTCTTGTGGATGGCGCTGTTTTGGCCTTGATTTTCCTACTGGAAAAACATTTTTGGTTAGACCAGTACCATATGGTTTGGCCAATAAAAAAATTTTCCCAGTGGGAAAATCAAGGCCAAAATATCGCCATCCATGGGAAAAATCCCATATCAACAATTAAGAATCCCATCTTTTTTTATTTGTATCATCATAGCTATTTCCGGTCATTTTCAAATTCACAACATTATTTGACTTTTTTTCGCGATTTTTTCCGCCCTCTTCCTTTTCTCTATTAATTCGTGAAGCTAGCTCTGCAGCCAGCGAAAAATCTGAAAATTTCGGGGTGTCAGCCCTAGAAAGAAAAGGTTTTTTATATAAAAAGGCGGACTCCAAGTCAGATTTTGTTGGATGAGGCGTAAAGCTTGTAGACCTCGGCCTAGGTGAATTTGGCGTGGACTGGTGAGTTGTAGGGTTTAGCATAGACCCATCATTGTTTTGGTTAGTATTTGTGATAAGACTATCATCATGTGAAGGAAGACTTATATCATCAAAAGAGTCAGAATTTTTTAAAATAAGGATATTTTCTTGACGTTTAAGCGTGTTCGGTGAAGAAATTATCAGGACTTCTCCGGTTTCTTGAGAACAGCAGCAGCATCCCATATTAATTTTATCGTAATCCTTTTGAATATTATTTTTAAACAGAAATGCAATGATAACTGAACTTGATAATTTTTCGACAAAATTTGATAAGTCTTTCATGTTTGTTAAAATTTTATGCAAAATCCCTATTTACATAATCAAAAAATACTGATACCAGTTTTTCTCAACCCATAAAACATGGACGCTGAAAGCAAAAGCAAAATCAACACCTGGAAAGTACCTGTAATTTAGATGATTTTACATGTAGAAGATGACCCTACATTGGAAATAGAAACTGCGTTGGATTTGCCGAATCAGCGAGTTATAAAATCTGATGTCGAAAGAACTCGCACTGGAATTTTGACTGAAAATGAACGAAAAACACTAGAAATTTTATTAACATTTTACTGTAAAGAGCACACAACTTCATATAAGCAAGGGATGAATGAGATCATGGCACCTTTTTTATTATTGATGCGTGACGGGCTTCCAAAAGAGCATGCTTATTTAATGTTCAAAAAATTTATACACACTTATCTACCTACAATGTTTATAGACAGTGTAAAATTTACTTTACTCCCCCCCCCTCCTCCGTGAGTGAACAAAAAATTTTTTTAATAAAACAATTTTTTATGGAAAAAAATTTTGATATATATATGATAATTAGTATAATGAAATCTAGAGCTAATTCTGTTTAATTTTAAACAAATTGCTTCTTAAAACATAAATTTTATAAATTAAATTAATATTTGCTTTCCAATTTTTGCGAATTAGATTTTTTTAAATTTCGAAAAAAAAAATATTTTTTATAAAATTTTATATATAAATTTTTTAAAAAAACAAAAATTAGCCCCCTCCGTGAGTGAACAAAATTTTTTTTGTTCACTTACGGAGGGGGGGGGGAGTTAGGGATTCAGACCACTGCAAGCGTATTTTTTGGTATTTCGCTTAGTTCTGCGATATCATGAGCCTAGATTCAGTAGTTTTTTACATATTAATGGGATTTCTCCAGAGCTATATGCAACTTCTTGGTTTATTACACTTTTTGCCAACAAAATTAGTGATGTAAACTTGATTTATAAGCTGTGAGAAGATTTGGTGAAAGAAAATGACCCTTTTTTCCCAGTCTATATAGGGATTGCAATGCTTTTTCACTTTCAGTTTCAAATTTTATACCTAATAAGCTTAATTTTACTATTTTTAAACACCATTTATTTTTTAAAAAATTCAGCCAAACTAGCATAAACAGCCAAGACCAAATGATAACACAAGCGATTTGTGAAATTAATTTGGAAACTTCCCAAGACGTCGAAGAAGTGCTACATAAGGCTGCACAAATAAAACAAAATATGCCATATTCAATAAAAAGCAGCCTAAGGAAATATGATGTTTTCAATATGGAAACTATCGATACATTGCTAGATACCCTAAGAAAAGAGTCATGTTTATATGTAAGCGCTAAAGAAATTATATTAAAAGCATATCCTGAAAAGTGCATATGTGAAAGAGATGAGAATTTTTGCAAATTCTGTAGAGAAAAAGCTAGAGATATACCTATGCTAGTATTAGACTGCAGAACAGAAGCTGAGCAACAAGCTGGGATTATTCCAAACTCAGCGCTATTAAATCCACAAGCTTATAATGATAGCAATGTTATGCTTGATATCCCAGACGCGTTTTTATGCATGAGAGGGATTTTTCATTTTTGTCTGCTTGGCTCAAAAACGTTTAAAGCGTCTAGTTTTGAGTTCAGCTTACAAAATGAGCATTATAATGCAGATATTGTACAAAATATGGTAGAAAATATATTGCAAGCGTTTTTGGTTAAAGGGTTCCCTTATGTCAGTATAATTGAAGGAGGTTTTGAGCTGTGCCATGGGATTATTAAGATGTTTAATTTAAATCTGGAAGGCCATGACCCTAATTACTGCTTAGTTTGTAGCCCTGAAGGGCCAAAAATTATGCATAGGGTTAAAAGCAGATTTAAAAGTTTCACTGGGACTATTGGGAAGCTAATAAGGTCTCGATCTCCAGAAAAAAATAACGAAAAACCAATAAGTGAAAATAAAACAGAAAAGGGAGAAAACAATATAAGAATTGACCCAATGTTAATGTTAATTAAGATTATAGAAAAGCTCCCTGTCGGGGCCCGAAAGCCCTTATTCCCTTCCATAATGCTCCACTCGCCTGCTCGCCAGCAACCGTCTCACGGCATTCAAAGTCTTGTTCCTACGGATATGGGCCTGCACATACATCCCGTAGTCGGAAAGTTTGGGTCACCATGCCGTACGCCAACGAAGGTTGCCTGCACAGAAGTTTCAAAAAAATGGGAATTTCTGGCCGACTTTCGGCAAAAGGGTAAAACTTGTAGCCCAGGGCGAAACTCCTGGTTTCTCGCTAGAGAGTTGCCCGAATGGCCTAGAAAGGCTTTGCTGGGCTTCCCCTTTTTCCAACTCCAAGTCTCCCTTCCCTCGAGGTAAAAATCTAACTCGGAAAATAGACTAGGGCTAGTTATCTAGCATAACTGTCCATTTCTTCGCTAGCAAAACCTTTCCGGATATAATTAAAATAAGGCTCGATACTGCTTGGCCGAGAGGCCAAGCCAAGTGTTGAGACGCCATATTTTAATTATATAAGAATTGACCCAACTACAGCATTTTATGTAGCCAAAAGATTTTATAAGGACACACGGCTGGAGTCAGAAGATGAGTATTTTTTCTGGGTAAAAGACAGATGGCTCTATATAGGCGTTTGTGGATCCCTCGACCTTAAAAATTCCTCCAAAATTTCTTATGTTTTTAACATTTTGGATATTGAAAAAATCACAAGCAAAAAGCGCACCCCAAAATTCCTCACTTTTCACTTTAAAGGCTTCAAAAAGCGATATTCCTTTGTCATGAAAACTGATTTAGAATCCAAAAAATTTGTCAACCAGATCACATCCCAGTATCAATTACTATTCAGAGGCCCAAATATAATCCAGGAAACCCTTAAAGTTTAGCTCATCAATTAGTGCTATTATTTAGTAATTTAAAATATCCTTTAATTTCTCAATAAAAATTGATTTTAATTAATCAAGGAAAATTAAAATAAAATTTATGAGTATTTAAAGGGAAAAACGACTACCCTTAAATGGCTAATATTAATGGCAGGCTTCCTAGAAGAAAATCAAGAATCACTCAAAGAGTTAATGACACTAAGGGACACTTTGGGTCTGGCCAGTAAAAATCCAAGAATCATAGTAAATGAAATCCAAAGAAAAGTCGGCCATGGAAGCTTATCATTTGAAGACTTCTCAGATTTGCTGATGGACTTGGACTGTGCAACAGAAGGTACTGAAAAAATGAGAAAAAGAAGAGCCATAAGAAGATTGTTTGATCTGATCGATCAAAATAAAAATGGGACACTTGAGGAAGATGAAATATACTGGACCAGACTGAATTTTTAAAAAAAATTAAAAAAATAAATAATTCAGATAGGATGGGCATAATAAATTCTCTTGTTGTACTTTGTGGTGGCACTCCAGATGAGAAAATTGAAGCAGTTTTTATGCTTTATGATACTAATGGTGACGGTTTAATTTCTTTTGATGAACTTCTTGCTCATCAGACTGCTGCTTTTAGGATGCTTTTTTCATGCCACCCTGAGCTGGAAGCCCAATATGGTGAAACTCCAGAATTCATGGCAAGAATAACTGTTGAGCAAATATTTTTATACCTCGGGAAGCTGAATTTGATAGTTCAAAAAATAATAATTGTTTGGCCACTTCGTGGCCAATAAATCTTAATATATATAGTTTATTTTATTGATTTTTAATTATAATTTTTATAAAAATTTTAAAAAATGTTCAGGCCAATCAATTATCTTCAATATAGAAATTGATACTAATAAAGACGGAGTCATTACCCTCCCAGAGATGAAAGCATGGTTTAACGGGCAAGAAATCACTGAAAAAATCCAAGAAGATAAATCCTTAAAAATCGAAGCCCTCAAGCAGAGAAAAGACCAACTCCTGCACAGGCTTAACCAAATAAAAGCCCAATTAAAATCCCAAGCAAGAATCGATAGCATCCACAACCAAAAGAAAATTACAGGCCTTGGGAGAATCCACGTAAGAGACGCCCTCAGGACTTTTAGAGAACAGAATTCCTCAGGATTTTTTTCTCGTCAAGACTTTTCAACCATCTTAAACAGCCTCATAACTAAATACGCAGGTGACGCATCAATTGATAAAACTGCTTTACATCTATTAATTTCAGACTTGTTCTCACAGTTTGACGATGATGGCAATGGTGTTGTTAACCTTTTTTAATGAATTATTAGAAAATAATTACAAAAAAAGATTTTTTTTAATTTATTTATAATTGGTATAGCATGGGAGAACTATTCTGTGGACTATCTGTCCTATGTGCAGGCAGCTTAGGTAGCAAACTTCAAGCTGCAGTAGAATGCTTTGACCAATCAGGAGATGGAGATCTACAATTCCCAGAAATCGTGAAATTCATGAAATCAGTATTCCGTGTTCTCATCCCTGAAGATGTCACTGAAATCAAACCTAGTGCTATTGCAACAGCCACAGCCAAAAACTTGTTCAGGTCTGAAGGAGTTAATTAAGATTATTGAAAAGCTCCATGTAATGCCTGAGCCAGGTATTTAACTCACCTTGCTTCGTTAGGCCGCCTGACCACCCCAGCAGGGGTTAACTCCTCTTCACTTGAGGCTCGTGTCAAACGGAGAATAGAGTAGGATGGGTCACCGTACGTCAGATGAGGCTGTCTTCACAAAAATCCCAAAAAATGGGATCTCTGGCCAAATTTTGGCAAAAAGTAAAAACTTGCAGCTCAGGGCATAACCCCTGGCTTCACGCAAGGGAGTTGCCCGATTGGCCTAGACACGCCTGCAGACCTTGTTGGGCTTCCCTTTTTCAACTCCAAGTCCCTCTTTTCCTCTACGTAAAATCCAGCTCTGAAAGCGGACTAAGGTTAGGCCCCCAAACGCAACTGAGATTGCTTACCTAGCATGCAGCCCATTTATGGGCTGGCAAAGCCTCATGGATATAATTAAATATGTACTCGAGGCTGTATGACCAGGAAGCCATGATCTCCATATTTAATTATATGGTCTAAGGAGTAGACATCGAAACTGGAGGAGTTTCCTATGAAGTCATCAAAAAATGGGTCAATGAGATGAAAATTAATTAACCTCTCTTAAATTTAATTAAAATGACCGAAGAAAATTTTATTGAAAAGAGGCTGCAGTTAGCTTTGGATCCTACTACTGATTACAATGTAAGTAGGAAGCTGGGACATTTAATTGACCCTGATACATGTGAAATCGTGAATAATTGTCTGCTTGACCAGGATATTGTAGAGAAATATAGGAATCATATTGAAAAATTGACGGAATCATTGCAAACTCATATCCCGCTGACCAAAATGTTAATTAATTATTTTGGGATTGCAGGAGATGTGTTTGAGTTTATAATTACAGTAGGTGCATGCATTTTATATGTAATGTCCACTTATATGAGTGATGATTATCCGGATGAATTTGAAATCATTGATCTGGTAGTTGCATCAATTTTTCTTTTTGATTGGACTTTTCATATGTGGGCAGCTTCTTCTAGATGGGAGTTTATTTTCAGCAAAATGACTGTAATAGATATGCTAACTATTATCCCGGTTTATGTTGATTCATTTGGGTCACAGTCATTTGGGACAAGAAGTTTAAGCTTTTTCAGAGCACTTACTTCTTTTTTAATAAATTTTTTATAAAAATTTATTTAGTTATTATTTTTAGTTTTTTTTAAAATTAATTTTTAACTCCCCTTTTGTGAGCGAGCAAACTCTTTCGTGTGGGTTAAATTTATAATAATTTTTTTTACGGAATTTTAATGAAATTGGAAATTAAAATTTAATTAAAAATTAATTTTTTAGAATGCGAGCTGTTTAGATTTCAACAGGTTAATATTAAAAATAATATTAAATATATATTAATTTTTTTAAAAAAAATTGATATTATAAACAGCTTTGCTTGTTCAAGAAGTGGTTTTAATCCAAAAATAGGAATTTTCAATGGTTTTGCTCATTCTAGAAGGGGAGTAGGGAAAATTAGAATATTTAGAGCTTTGAGAATTTTAAGAATTTTTAAAACAATTGAAGCTGCCAAAGCAGAAGACGATGAAAGTGGAAGGCTAAAATACACTGTCGATACCTCAGGAATTTCTAAGCAGCTTGGGATTACAGCTCTCACTATATTTTCTGTTTTATTCATAGGCGCAGGTATTGCTAGCTCCCTCAATGATTTACAGCCTGGCTCTTTTAATTGTCTAGGCACTTTCGATTTTTTATCAGCAATTTACTATTTAATAGTAACTTCAGTCACAATTGGATATGGAGATATTTATCCATTAAAAGCAGCATCCCGTATGGTTGTAGTATGTTTCGTCCTAATCATGGTTTTTATAGTAACCAACCAAATTTCAAAATTCGGGCAGCTTATGGAAAGTTACTCTAAATACGACACAAACTATAACACAAGCAACCACATAGTAATTATGGGAAATTACCGATTTAAGGTATTGCACAGATTTTTAACTCAATATTACCATACTGACCATGGAAATGTCAAAACAAAATGTATTGTCATTGGTGAAGAATACCCAACACAAGAAATGCTTGGCATTATTAATGATCCAAGATATGAAGGGAAGGTCCAATATTTAGAAGGAAAGTCATCAAATTCATCTACATTTAAAAAAGCAAATATTTTTATAGCAGAAAGCATTTTTATATGCTGAAATATTTAAATAATATTTTTAATAATTAATTAATATTGATTAGTCTTATTTATCACAAAAAAATTTACTTACAGACCAGCTTAATGATAATTTATTATCCCAAGACACCTATGTTACACTATTAGCCAAAATGATCCAAGCCAGAGCTCCCTTTGTAAGGGTCTATATCCAATTAACCAGAGCTATGAACACTGACAAAAAAGAAGAAGAATACAGTCCTGGGAGCTTAGCAATATCTACACAGTCAGTCAAAATGGGGATTTTAGGCTCTTCTATACATAATCCAGGATTTTGCACCATTATGGGCGGACTTTATATTACAGTAAACGACTCAGTTGGTGATGGGCATAACGCAGAATGGCTATTAAAATTTGTCAGAGGCCTAGCTCAGGAGTTTTACTGCGTGCCAATATCAAGCTATTTTGCAGGCATGCTTTTTGACCAGGCTGTATATGTAATTTATACTATGTGCAACGGAATTTTGGCACTTGGGGTTAAGCTTGGTAGCTCAAAAATGGAAAAACATGACGTCCTGCTAAACCCTTCAAAATACGTATTAAAAAACGGGGATTATTTATTATTAATTTGTGATGACCAAGAAAGTGCTGATTTAATATCAAATTATGACGCAGGAGAAACCCATTCTCGAGGGATTATTTCAGAAAAAAGACAAAAAGCTATTATTCAGATGTTTGAAAAAGAAAAAATCAAGCAAAATATCTACAAGTGTGATGTCACCAGTAATGTGATTGACCTTATAAATGAAGATTTAAGCGGAAAAATAAAAAATCATGTGCTTGTTTTTGGGAGTTTAGAAGAGTTTGAGCTGCTTTTAAACACTATAAGAGTTTATTCACAGCAACCGGTCTGCTTTTTTAGTGACCAAGACCCAGACGCAAGATGGGAAAAAATTTCAAAAAAAGGGAATGTTTTTTATTTACAAGGGAGCATGCTTAATTTTCAAGATCTTTATTATTCTGGAATTGCTGATTGCTATTGTGCATTAATTCTATCGTCAAGTAGTCAAAATAGCCAGTCACCGGATTCTGATGTGGTGCTGCTTAGCAGAATTATTGAAATGTCGTTTCCTAAAGTAAAGTATATAGTGGAGCTTATGGATGAATCTTATATGAGGTTCATGGGAAGCCGCCCACATGGGGATTATATAAATCTTCCATATCATTTTTGGCCGAAGTATATTTCTGGAAAAGTGTATTTTACTTCATATTTGGAAACATTGATTTGCCAGACTTATTATAATCCTGATTTAATTGATATCCTGATGAAAATGATGGGAATCACAAAGCCACAGCCAGAATCCAAAAAATATCAGGAAAATTCTATAATAAAAACAATAAAGCTGACTGCTGATTATTTTACTAATGGTGAATCCTGCCCCTACCATGATTTATTTATTGATTTCATCCATTTAACTCCTCCAGTGATTCCCTTACTTCCCCCTTTAAATTGGAAAAAAATATTCTGTTCAATTTAAATGGGGGTTAATTTTTTATTTTTAAAAAAAAAATATATATTTAATTTTTGATATAAAATAATTTTAAAATTTTTGAAAAAATATATAAAACTTTGAATTTTAACTAATTTTATGAACAAATAAATAATTTAAAATATATCAGTATGCAAATGTTTAAATAGCATTTTGTCTATTAAATTAGGCTATAAAAATTATTATTTTAATTGATAAAATTTTCCTAACAAAATATGCAAATTTTACAAATGTTTTGGTCTAATTTAAAGGGGGGAGTTAGGGATTTTTTCAAAGCGATATATGCGTTCAGGTACCGAATCAGATGAAGAGCTCAAAAAAATGGCAACAGTTGACCATGAAATTGTCATTACAAACCCTGAACCCAATATGACAGTTTATAAAGGAGATAAAATAATTGTAATTGGAGAAGTCCATGAAACAACTAAAGAAATTTCTTATTACCCAGAATTAGATGATTTGATGAACCAAAAAGAAGAGAACTATTTATCAAGAAAAAATAGCAACATAGATCAACTGGAAGACATTGAGTAATTTTTATCTAGTGAAGAGGAAAAAGAGGAGGAAGACGCTATTAAGGAAATGATTCAAATTTTAGGCAAAAGACTTGAGGCTACTCCAAAGCTGCAAAGAAAAATTGAAGCTAAGACAAGAATGATCCAAGACCTGCATAAGGAAACAGAAAACTTGAAAGAAGAACTATTAGGGAGATATAATATGAAAAACTCCTAATATTTTTACAATAAACAAAATTTCTTTATTTATTTCTCCAAATATCTTAGTTTTCTTGTCAGTTCTTATCAGGCATTTAAGATATAGAAATTGCCCGAGGATGGCGCTATATTGCGCCATCCTCGGGCAATTGGAGACACGGCTCCACACGGGAATTGTGTTCCACGTGTGGAGCCATTTTTCCACGTGTGGAGCCATTTTTCCACGTGGGAAAATGTGGATTCCACACGTGGAATACGGTTCCCGTGTGGAGCCAATTTTCGCTTGCCCTAGGATGGCGCCATATAGCGCCATCCTAGGGCAAATCCTATAGCTAAAAATCCATAATTATTCCCTCAATCAAATAATTGCATCACTTTATCTATATTACAGTAATAATAATGGCTGGAAATTTTACTGCTCTTCTGCTTAACTATTAATTATAATAGATAAATCAGCTTCATCTTTATAAATACAAAGCATTTTCAAAATTTAATAAATTATTAACATTTTCTCATATATATCCTAAAAAATTAATTTTTCCCTAATTTTCTAACACAACCTCAAAGCTGCAGCCATATTAAATCTAATAAAAAAATGTTATCGTTGAATGTATTTCAAGTTATTTGTGAATTCTTAACTTACAAGGAGCTTACTAAGCTAGCTCAAACATGCAAAAAATACAAGAAAATAGCTGATTCAGACAAATTTTGGAAAAATGAAGCTGTGAGACTTTTTATGAGTGAGCTTGATTTATATCAGATTTATGATGAGATTGCTATATATCCAAAACTAGCCAAGCATGAAAACGAATTATCAGGCTCACAGTGGAAGATTTTAGTAAAAAATCAATTTGAGATTAAATATAGTTGGAAACAGCTTGAAGGGGAAAATTTAAGCAAAAATGAAATAGATGAGCTTTACTGAAATATATCAGAAGAGCTAAAAAATCCAACACCTCCAATTCCAAGCTTAAAAGCTGAATATTTCCCTTCAAACTATCAAGATCTTCTTGGAAATTCTTTATTTTTAGACCCTAATGAAAATAGCTCTCATCAAGGGATTCTTCAAATTTTCAATTCAAATTTCCAAGGATTCTGTGCTGAATTTACCTCAATATCCCATATCAGCATGCTAATTAGCGCAGTCTATAACACTTGGAGCCCTGATTTCGAGCTAAAAAACTACCCTTGGATTATGAAATTTTATTCATTACTTTATCAGATGATATCAATAAATTGCAAATTTTCCTATAGCAAAATTGTGTGTTATTCTGGAGAAAATCTTTTAGACGAATATATGCTGAGATGGTCAGCATTTTCTGCGGCCATGCAAAATTTATCTGAGTTTCTCAGGCCTTTTACTGAGATGGTCAATTATATCAGAAATGAAAAAATTAAGGAGAATTTAAAAACCAAGGAATTTAAATTGCACATTTTGATGAATAAAATATGGGAGAGGAGAAAATAATATATTTTTTAGAGATTTTTAGCAATTTTTTTATAAAAAAAATAATAAATTATGGAAAGAAGAAGTTTTTGAAAAAATTCAAGCAGAATTAAGTGAAAATATTTTGAATTTGTGAAGAAAAATCAGAAGCTCTGACAGTGATTCTGGATTAAATCTGCTGATAAAAAGTATGGACTGTATCATAGATCATAGCGTGGATGAGAAAAATTTACTTTTTAAAAATCATACGCATCATTTTACAGCAAAGCCCTATAAGTTTATACATGATCAAGCTATAGAAAAAACAAAAAAATATTATGAAAGCTTGAATTTTTCAAATGAAAATTGACGAACTATTATTGATAGAGACATTAGGATCGTAAAATTAGCTTTCCTTCCTGCCACACAAAAAGCAATTGAAGAGCTGGCTTATAGTAAAATCCAGAAAATTATAGCTTCCCAAATAAGCAAAGAATTCTCCAGGTTCTCAATAAAGAAAATATACCCATATAACGAGCAAATTATTAGTGAATATGTGTATAGTCCAATTGGCTTGCTCCTTTTCCATCAAGAAAAATCAGTCTCCAAAGTTCGGTCTTTTATTTCTTATGGATTATCGAAAGAGTCTTATATTAATTTGTTCAGAATTTATAATGATGGATTTAGAACAATTTCTACGATATATGACAATCAAGATCAAGAAATAGAGCTTAAAGCAAAAAAGTGTGGGTTCTCATCTGAGGGTTCCAGATGTAGTCCTACCACTGAATTGGAGAATTGACTTTTAGAAAATATCGTCATAATATAGGTTATATTAGATCGCGTTTGCTATTCATAATTAAATAGGAATTTTTAAATTTTTCTTTTAAGAACTTTATTATAAAAGCATTGGTATTTATAAAAAAGTTGCCTTTATTAAAATTATATAAAAATTATTTTGGTTTCCTCTTATAAGCTAAAAAGTTTAAAACGATTCTATTGGCTTTATTTTATCAAAATTGTCCTTTTTTAAAGCTGCAATCTAATATAAAAATGAAAGGCAACGTTATCATAGAAAATTTATCAGGATGGAGAGATTGGCAGAGCAGTTTGAATAAGCACAAAACGCATGTAAAACAAATACTAAGCTCATCCTCACGAATTGACAACGGAAAACCTAAAGGTTTTCCAATGCATTCACAAATGGCATCAACAAGGGAGTTTTATACTCATGGTAATGATAACTCAGAGCGAAAAAATGAAATCCAAAAATCCAATGAAAAATTTTTAGAAAGACTCCTTGACGTGACATCTACAGTGCAAGTTTCTCAAGCAGAAGAAAAAAATATCAAAAAATATAAAGAAAGATGCAAAAAAGAAGTAGATAAACAGAGGGATAGAGAAAATTTAGAAATTTATAAAAGAATTAGCCATGCATCAAGCTCTTTAAATTTTACGAAATTTGAGAACGATTTTAAGAAAAGTAGGCTAAAAAATTAAGCGGATAATCACTAATCTTTGACCTGTATCGGCTGAAAAAGCTAGTCTCCATAGATCTGAGAGGTCAAATGTGGAAAAATGGCAGACTCCATTCTGGATTTCCAATCTGAATCATCTGTCTAAGGGGATTAGCTCCTAGGGCAGAACCATCATCTTTTGAATGATGCCCGATGTCCTAATAAGTAGAGGCCATATGGTAGGCAAACCTGTCTAGTCCGTCTGGCAGGGACAAACAAAGCTTTCCTCTTTGGTAGACATCCCGAAACCCTACAGTCTACCTCAAAAATGACAGAGGTACTATGTTTGGCTTCATCAGGATGGGTCCTATCTACTTATAAAAGTATCCTTCGGATTCTTTCTTCCTTTGATGTCACCATTTCATTTCTAAGAAAAGCAAGGAATATTCAAAATTAAGGACGAGAAAAAAATTCTCGAAATTTCCTGCTTTAGGGAAGAATGGTGGCAGTAACTCAAGCAAAGAAATAATAAGTAATTTATAGTGAGTATAAATAAAAGAATTTGTCCTAAAGATTCAGTCTAAAAATCTTGAAAAACACATAACTTATCGTTGACCTGTTTAAATTACCCAGCTCCCCCCCCCATTTTGATCGAACGACTCGCCATCGTTCGATCAAGGATGGGGGTTAAAAAATTTTTTTTGGGAAAAAAAAATTATATATAAAATAAAAAATATATATATATATTTTTATTTACTTTTAAATAAGAGGGTTAAAAGTATTTCATAATTATTTTTACAGCAAAAAATTGAATTAATTTCATAAAATACCAATTTTTAATATTTTGATTCATTAGTTACCCTTTTAAAACTGTATAAATTTAATTTGTTTTTTATTGAATTAATTTGTTTTTTTTAAAATTTTAAAGAATTTCTATTTTATTAGATTATTGAGTTTTTAAGCATAGGTTGATGGCTAAATCACTTCGAATGGTTGATTCCGTAGCTTTTTGTCGTCTCAAAGCTCTGAAAACACTTCATTAGTACATATTCCCAAACTTTTTATAACTAATATATTTTTATATATATAAAAAATTTGCATGATCTGAAAATCGTTCGATCAAGGATAGGGGTTAATTTCCCCCAATTTTTAGGAATTTTTTACAGTCAATCGTTCGATCAAGGATGGGGGGGGGAGTAAATAATAAAAAATATTCAAAATAAGCATTATCTTAATATTCTATCAACAAATAATATTCAAAATTAGAGTATCTTTTATTTATTATAAAAATCAAAATACAATTTTCATTTCATTTTAAAAATAATTTGCTAATAAAAGCAAATTTCCCTCTCAAAAATTATTTAATAAAATACTACCACAGGTTATAGTTTATTTTATTATCCAATATATATTACAGTCAACCCAATCTAAATATCAAAATATTACCTCTTCATCAAGCATTTAATCTTATTTAATTTTTCTGAAATTCTTTTAAATACCTATTCAATATACCTTTTTAAAGCTCACCCTCTTGGAAATCATTGAGTCAGCAAAATGCCTTCATGTTTGTAAATAGCTATTTCGGAAATATATTAATTTTTTCAGTTTTTGAATATAATAAATCTATACAAATATTAATATAGGCAGACTTCATAAATGAATTTCAGTGAGCATTTGCCGCATTTATAAGCTATTTTAATTTCATTCCTCCTAGACAATTTATCAAGTATCAAGCTATTTCACTCAATAAATAACTTTGAACGCAGCTGTCTCTTTAAAAGCAATATCTTTTATAATAGAAAAATAATTCCATTACCAGTTCTATCCTTACTAATTCCATAAACAAAATAATGGTGGACTTACTTTTATTCGAAATCTTTCTTTGCCTGCTTTTTGTCTCAATTTTCCTGATCCTAGGCACATATCTTCCAAAATGGGGTGTAATCATTATTTAGTTTTGGTTTATCCATGAATCTGGCATCGTAATCATCATAGGTATAGCGATCGGAGCAATTATGGGAGCAGTAAAATTTATATAGGCATGAACAAGTCCATCAGAATTCGATGAAGGAATTTTCTTTATACCTTTTTTATATGAATTATTGCTTTTTTCAGCTATAGGGACGAATTTATTGGATAAAATAATAATTTCATGCTCCCTTTCTTGATTTTGAACGCAGGCTACAATTTGAAGAGAAAAAGATTTTTTAAAAACATTGGCCCAATTTTCCTTTTTGGAATTGGTGGAACATTAACAGCTTTTATTGTCATAGGACTTGAAGCTTATCTTTTCAGCGAAATGGGTCTTATAATTAAGGATGGAAAAACTTATCATATACCTCTACAGGATGGGTTATTGATAGGTGCTGTCTTGTCTTCCACGGATATCGTCTGTACTCTAGCAATGGTAAAAGAAGATAAAACACCTAAATTATTTACTCCATGTGAGGAAAACTTTTGAAAATAAATTAAGTCTATTGATTAGATATCTTGGATTTTCAAAGACTAATTCTATAAATTAATACAAAGCCTTACAAATTGAGTTTTTCGATCGAAAAAAATTACAGTTGCCAGTCAATCTTTCTTTTTTTTACAATTCACCATAAAACTCTGAGATGAATAATTTCCTATGAGACCAAAAAAAATTTATTAAAAAATTGACTTTAATCATAAGAGAGTTAGCATTTTATTAGGAGAATCTGTGAGTAATGATGCTATTGGGATTTTATTAGTGCAAACTCTAAGTAGCATGGATTTAAGCAATATTGGTGCTAAAGAACTTTTTATTTTTATCGGAAAATTTTTATATATAAAGATTTATAAAAACTAATCTATTTTTTCCAATTACAAACAAAAATTTCCTATACAAAGTAGAAATAATTTTAATTTTTAATGGTGCATATTTTTCTTATGAAGAAATAATTGCTTCACAAGCACCATATGTGGGTCAATATTCGGAGTCGTCACAACTTATATGACAAAGCGCTTCAAATCCCTTAGAGACGACCCCAGCAAAATGATCGGGCTATTTTTATATATTTCATGGATCGGCTACACAGTTGCTGAATTACTCGGGATTTCAGGCGTTATTTGCATCTTAGTCGCTTCAATTATTTCCGGGCACTATTCCTTCTATAACATGACTCCAAGTTCCCGAATTGCTTGTACTGAATTCATGCATTTCATAGGAGACGCCGCAGAAGCTTTAATTTTTGCCTATTTAGGCTTAACTACCTTAAGCTACGACGTATTCAGTGTATCATGGGTTTATTTATTTTTTATGATTATTGGTGTGCTGATTGCTAGACTTTGTGGGACTTTTGGGCTCAGTTTCCTTGCAAGATTCTTATCTAGAGGCAAACATAAGCTTACTATTAAACAATTAGCAGTCTGCTGGATGGGCGGAATTATCAGAGGTGCAGTCAGTTTTGCCCTTGTGCTGACTTTGGACGGAGAAAATGAAAAAATCATGAAAATGACTGTTTTAGCTCTAGTTATTGTGACTACATTGGTATTTGGGGTTGTTTTACCTTTGTGGGTATGGTGGGTTGATCCAAAAGAAGAAGACGTTGTGACTGTAGATGCACAGAAAGTCCTTGGGGATTTGGCAATTGGACATAACAGAATTGTGATCACTAAAGGGGATTCTGAAGAGAGAGGATGGTTTCATAGGACTTGGAGGAATTTTGATAATAAATATATCAAGCCATTTTTGATAGACCCAGTTGCATTAGAAGAAGCAAGAAAAATCAAAGCAACAATTAAGTCATTAGGAAGGTCATCAGTTGGATCTGTTGGAGAAGGTCATGAAGAGCACCATTAGATAGAATTTAAATAGAAATTATAAGAATTTATATGAAAAATTATTGGATGATTTTGATACAAAATAACTATTTAACCTTCGGGTGAAGAGGTGGAAGCTTACGGGCTATATTTGGCGTATTTTCTAACAATTTTACAGCTTTTAGAAGCTTGGAATCTAAAGCTTCTACGTTTTCAGTTATGCTCTGCATAAAATTTACAATAATTTCTTTTTTTACATCAAAATTACTAAAATTCATTGTATCACCCAGCATAGGTGTCACATCCCCACTAAGCGTCCTCCGTCTTTTTATTTTTTTTGTGCCTGCTAATTGTTTTAAAGTGTTTTCTTTCCTCAATTCTACGACATCCAGCAAGTCTATTATATCTTTTCGTGCCTGAATATTTTTTTTATATCTTTCAGCTGCGATTTTTTTTATTTCTTGGGCGACTTTTGGATATTGCTCCAGCATCATTTCAAAAATATTTTTTTTCATGACTAATAATATGCATCATTTTTTTGTCATAACAGAAAATTCTCGAGGTTTTTGAGACAGTAGCTCTATTTCCCCAAAATAAGAGCCATCTACCATAGTTTTGAAAGTAAAATGCTTTGGACCATATACATAGCACACTCTTCCTTGAACAATAAAATACATATTGTCGGCATAGTCATTTTTTTTATATATAATTTCGCGTTCTTGAAATTCAAGCCTTGTCAAACGAGGGACAATATCAGCAATTAAAGCTTCGTCCTTTTTTTTAAAAAAATGAACTTTTTCTATTGCATTATCAAACATTGCTTTTCCTATTTCATATCTCAGGTTTTTTGGAATTGTTGTAATCAAGTTAGATCTTTCTTTGTCGTCTAATGCAATTTCACGTAAATATTCTTTTGCTTTTTTAGTGACTTGCTTTGTAAGATTTTTAGGTAATTTTATATCATTAGCAAATAGCTCAATGTGCCGCAATTTTGTTTTGATTATAGCGCCTTTTTCATCTAAGCTTGATAAGGCGCTTGCTAAAGTTCCCATAGAGAAAGAAAAAGAGCTGATTCCAAATAGCATTCAGAACATTGTAATTAGTATTTCATTTTCTGTGAGGGGACTTATATCACCGAAGCCTACAGTGGCAAGTGTGGTTACAGCTCAATAAATACTTGCTAAATAAATTCTAGAGTTTGGGTAGTCTTAATCTTAATCTTGACTTATCGAAAATTCAATAATTCCTGAAGGATAACTTCCACCTTAAAGCTAGCTTGCTCGCCAGTTCGTTATATGATATCGTGAAGGCTACTACTGCCAGACGAGGGCCTGCGTTGGCCACCGGTAGTTAAATGATTTTTATCATCAGACTGCGGGTCACAAAAATGCTGCCCTCCATAAAAAATAAAAAATTGTTGAATTTTCTGACGATTCTTGGTCAAAATAGAAATAATAGCTGGCTCTATGCCCTAATATAATGCATTGCACTGATTATGGATTGCATTCAACACGTGAAGAAATCCTCATGTGAAATGCATCCATAATCAGTACAATGCACTATACACATTCGTTAATGCTATCCTCCTTCCTCAAGTCCCTTGCACAGGCTAGACGTAGAATCATCCAAGGAGTTAAAAGGATAGGTTCATTTGTCACACCATTTTACAATATAAGAATTTCGGTAGTCAATTAATCCATTTCTGACAATCCAGGTCCGAGGGCTATAAGAGTCTAATTTTGCTGAAAAAATCCATATACAGGCTACAAAATGTGTCATTATAGCTACTATCATAAATAATCCCAAAATTCTTGCCCCTTGGTAATTATCGAGAAAATTATCCAATTTTTCAGAGCCAGTTAAACTCTTTACTATAGAAGCCAATTTTTTAGCTCTGACAAGTTTGGTTAGTTTAGTCATTCGTAAAAGCCTTACAAATCTATTAGCACCTGAAGCTGAGCCTAAAGAAAGCAGATAAAACGGGAATATTGAGATTATATCAATAATAAGCATTCCTTTCAAATAGTCTTTAAAAATTATAAGACGCGAGGTCTTTAGTTTTCCTCTTGAGTCATAAATCGCTGTATTTAAATTTATTAATACATCAAATAGAAAAAACAAGTCACACGTCGTATTTATTCAAAATCACCTGTCTCCTATAGTTTCCTCCATAAATGCGACTTCTAATGGCACTACCGTGAATGTGTAAATCAAAAAGAAAAGCAATAGGATGTTTCATATTTGTTTGAATTTTGAGCTAGGATGAAAAACTTTGTTTTTTATTTTAATTTCCATTGATTTTTCTGATTCATTTGAGGTAGACTTTGACTTGAGCAGGCATGAAATATTACTTTTGCATGAGTTATATGAGCATAATGAATTTGATTTGGTTCCATAAAGTCTGATATCGTCTACCATGGATTTTCAAAGTAAAATACCTCTTATCTTTATTAATGCTTTTCTGAACATAGCTTGGGTTCACTCATTTTTAACCTGACGAGTTAAATAAAATTCTCTTCTACGACTGGTAAGACTTCCTTCATGATCGTCATTTCACGAGGCATTTGCATTTGTAAGCATATCAAAACTGTCTACTGAGCCTAATGAGTTGTTGTTTGTTCGTGGCTGGGCTTTTCGTGCTCTTTTCTTTGTATAGTAATCTTGGTATTCATCTTCAAAATTAAAACTCATAAATGTTATGGTCTAATAAAATTAAAACAAGAAAAAACTCTGATAAGTGATAAGAAATATTTTATTTTGCTATGGATTTATTGATAGGTAGGATTAATTAATTTAAGGTTTAAGAGACTCGCTTAGCGTCTACTACCACATCACCTGAACTGGCTTCTGTTCCTGCTTTGGGGTTCCCAGTCCACCGCTAAGTCGTGTTCAAGGCTGAATGGTCCCTCAGCGTTGTGCCTTCGGATTTTGATGGCTGCTCTTCCAGCTTGCTTGAGTATGGGTGCCTGCACAAAAAATTTCAAAAAATAGAATTTCTGGCCAACTCTTGTCAAAAAGGGAAAACTTGACGCCCAGGGCAAACTCCTGGTTTCATGCGGAGAGTTACTCGACTGGCCTTTTGGTGTCAAAAAGCCTTAGAGGGCTTCTCCTTTCCCAACTCTAATCTTCATCTTCCTAACAAGATAAAATTCAACGCTAAAAAGGGCTTGGCTAGGTTCCACACTCTGTCGGAATTGCTTACCTAGCATTTCCATCTATTTCTGGGTTGCCAGATATATTAAAATATGTACTCGGCGCTGCATGGCTGGGAGGCCATGCCCTGGCTGAGATGCCATATTTAATTATGCTATTGGATTTTTATAAGTATTAGTGTATTATATTAGGTTTATAAAAAAAATAATAGTGAGAATAAATGTAACAGTTTTTTCTTACTTTTATCTATCTTTAAAAAGAAAAAATTATAGGTAATTATTTTAAATAATATTACTTGCTAAAAGCAACTAAATCAGTTTTTGAATAGTATTATTATATTTACCGCCAATAAATTAATAAATACTTTTCCAATTTTGGTAAAAAGCTTAAGGCAAGTTAGAAATGGAAAGGTAAATTTTTTATATCTTATCAGACCACCTTAAATCTTTAATGAATTATCATTTTAATAAATTCAACTTTTCTTATTATTAAAGTCTCATTAATAATTCCATCATCAAATGTGGCTCAGCTTCAAGTTCTTGAAATGAGGTATTTTGTTTAACATCTTTGAAGTTCAAGCATATATAATCCATGCATATTTCTTTTAAAGAATTTGCTCTATGATAATAAGCAACTCTCAAAATAGGAACAACATTCTCAATTGTAATATTTTTCCTTATATTGTCTTGGCATAATGCTTTTAGCCTGTCTATCATGAATCTCTCTGCAGCTACCATAACTGATACGCCTTACTTAACTTAAAATCTGGTATTTAAGGTGTCTAGTGCCGCACCCTCGCAAAAGGGATATAGTTAAGCTAGTGCGTCACCGAGCCATCTTGGTTTCATGGTGGTCAGCTCACCGCCCAAGCCTTTTACAAAGCTTCGCAGCACGTCTCACCCGCTATAAACTGATACACACATATCGACACTCATAGGCCGAATGGTATCGGTATGCAAATATTGTAAAATTTCTTCAAAAACCTCGTATTGGACATCGTCAATATGGACAAGAGGATCAGTTTGTTCTCGCATACCTCCGAAGAAAAGGGCGTTAAAGTGCTCACTTCTGGCAGCTAATAGTGACCTATTTGCTTTAATTTCTTTGTCTTCGACAATAAAAGTCACGTCACTAAAACATGGATGGTTTATCATGTTTTTTATATCACTAAAAAAACTTGATGGAGGAATGGCAACCATTTCGAATTGAAATTCGTAAAAATCATTCAACACCAAGTTTCCATTGTATCCTCCAAATGCAAACATAGAATGGCTGTACACTTGGATCACCAGGCTTGATCTTCCAGTTGGAGGATCTTCCACAACTAATTCACCGATGGGTATAATTTTTTTTTCTCTGATTTATCATAAATATTTTTGAGGAGGAATTTTTTTTTTAATTTGGAAGAAAAATAAATTATCTACCATTATAAATTCAATTCAAAATATAACCAAAATAACTATATATTGCTTATTCTCATATCAGAGTAAGCAGCTCCAGCGTTTTTTATTAAAATCAAATTGATATAAATCTTGCAGCCTTTCTATACCATTATAGCCTCCAAATAAATACATACAATCTCCATATACAACAGAAGAATGAAAATACCTTGGCGAAGGTGACGGTCCTGTAAATTGTACAGGCTTTCATGCTTTTTCTTCTAAATCGAACTCATAGAAATCATTCATCCTATGCACACCATCATAGCCTCCAAACAAATAAACACTTTTCCCATATGAAACCCAAGAAGGGCAGCTTCTTACGCTTGGGGAAACTCCTTTTATATCAAGTTTAGTCCATTTCATTTTTAAAAAGTTGTACTCATGCATGTCATTTAGCCAATTAGACCCATCATAGCCTCCAAATACTAAAAATGTATTATTTTTCTATTAAATAATTTTTTAAAAAAAATAAAATTACTAATTTTGCCAATTTTTTAAAATGGGATATCTTTTCATGCTGCACTTACGTAGCCAAACCTAGTTGATGGCAGATTTCCTTCTTTTGCTATAACTGGAGTCCAAGCAAAGGAATCTAAATAATCTTTACGTAAATCTAAACGGTGAAAATCATTTAGCCAAAAGCATCCTGAGTAGCCACCAAATATATACATTCCACCCTTATATAAGACAGCACCATTATTTTCTCTACCAGGTGGCGATGTCCCATGAGTTTCTAGCCTATGCCAATTCTTTTCACAGAAATTGTACTCTCAAAGGTCATCTAAACGTCCATTTCCTCCATATCCGCCAAATATATATAAAGAGTCTTCGTAAACGACGCTTGCGGCTCCACTTCGTGGCCCAGGCCGAGGACCATTTTCATATACAATTTGTTTCCACTTATAAGCTTGATTGTTTTCTAATAAAGAATGTCCAGCAGCACCTGATGGATCGTTGTGGTAGGATCTGGAAGGATCTTCATATGCTTGCATTTTGATAATTTATTATTGAATTTTTGGAATATTAAAGTTGATTTATTTGAATAAAATTAAATTTTATTTTATTGGATAATTTATATTTTAATATAATTTTTTCGGTTATCTTTTTATTTCGTGTATTATGTTTGATGCGACAACATTATAAAAATAAGTGCTTTTCATGTAGAAATTAATGGTTTTTATATGAAGACGAATAAAAATATATGAAAATGGTTATAATTTGCTAGTATAAATCCATAATATATTAATTTACAATGACTAATATAATTTTTATAATTTCTTTTTGCTTAATTAAGTTCTATTACAAAAATTAAAAAATAGAGTTGGGACTATATCGTTTTTATTTAAAGCCAAAGAAAATGTCTTAAGTCGCCAATTTTTAGGATTAACAAAATTGATTAATAAATTTTTTTTATTTAGGTACCCTGATTCTCATTAAATTTCTCTAAATAATTGCCTTAATTCCCTAATACACAATTCAACTATTATCATATATACTTTGAAGCATAAAAAACTGCCTGTTTAAGGCTGATATACATTAATTACATCAATAACTGCACCTTGCTTTATTTTATAGCTGTTTAATAGACATTTGTCCTCTAAAACTCTTCCATCTAAAAACATATGGACATCATCTAGCCCTAGAGCTGCTTTAGCTTTTGTCCTTAAGGTACTGACTTTTTCTCCGGCTAGAATTTGAACTTCTTCCTTCCTACTATCGACTGTTTCAAAATACATGATCATCAGTTCATTTGGGCTAATTTCATTGATTTTATCATCATATTTACTGAAATAGCAAGAGGTATTGCCATCTTCATGCAAAATTTCTATGTTGCTTATATCAAGCTTTAGCATCTCTTCCATTGTCAATTTTTTGGGTTTGTCTGGTCTTGATGCAGGCTTTTCTGACTTTTTTGTTAGGACTTTTAGACAGTTCCCCATATTTATTTACTGATAACTATTGTTTCTCCTCTTTATGATGGGTTAGATGGACTATTCTAGAATAGGGATTTACTGTATTTTCAAAATTTAAATTGAGAGCAAGCATAGACAGTATAAATTATATAAGGTGGAAAATAAAATAAAAGTAAAATTTGCCTTATAGAAAAATAATCATCAATTTATGAGTAATTAATTTTAATTGAGTCTTAGAAATAAAAAAATTGAAATATTGCAAACTTGCAGGTGAATCTGATAAACTGTGCACTTGACATTTCAAATTCAAATAAAAACCATATACCGTGCTCATTGGGCACATTAGAGCTATTAATTTTTAAAAAAGCTTAAATACGACCTCTAAGACTAAATAAATTTAGTTACGTATACCTACTCTTACATAAGGATTTTTTCTCTCAAAATCTGCTTAGCCTTTGGGCAACTTGTCAGATTTTTGTTTAAATTTTCATTATTATATTGCCATTTTTGGTATAACCACTCAATTTGATCACTCATTGGTGATGGCAAAAATGAGAGTTTTTCACTTCTATTCTCTTTATCAGCAATATCATTGAAAAACTCATTGAAAATATTATGACTTTCAGTTTTACTAAAAATTTCTTTAGTGAAGTCTATGACTTGGACATTTTCAGTTTCTTCATCTAAAGATATGCAAGTGCTTGCCTTACAACTATCATGCTGACTATCATATAAATCAATTTTCTTTGTAAAGCTCGGTTGAATTATAGTTGCGGAACTTGTCCTTCTGTGGGCAAAATCCAGTTTATTTTTAATTGATACTGCTTTTTCGAGATTTGTTGGTGATAAAGTCCTTATTAACTGAAAGACACCAACATCTTTTGTTTTGTTTTTATCATTATTCAACTGCTTTTCTGATTTTACTTTTCTTCCTTTCGGGCAATTATTTTTTAAATTTTGGATTTTTCTATTGCATTTCTCAGTTTTCTTATTCTCCATTATGATATAATTATTTTAACTACATATCTAACGATTTTGCATTTCCATTTTATTTCCTTACTCCTTTATAAGAGTTAGGTAATTTTTATTATTAAAGTTTTTTTTCCCCAAAAATAATAAAATCCTATGTTTTATAGGCTTGGCGGTCAAAATTTATGAGTATTAACTAATTTTTAATTAAAATAATTAATAAAATACTATAAAAATCTCACCAAATTATTTAATTTTTCAATTTTTGATTGTATCTTGTTGGGAAGGAGTTAGAACAATGGAATTAATAAATGCTTAAAGTCATCACTCGAGCATTTTTCTTTTCAATGCCAAAAGTAGCCCCAGGTCCAGACTACCAAGCGAAGATGGACGAATTTTCACAAAAATACAACAAAATCTTTACAACTGAAGAACAAGAACGATTGAGGAAGCAGAAATCGACATTATCCCCAGAGCAGATTGAAAAGATTGATATAGTTCTTAACCAGATCTTGAATTTGTCTGTTTCCGAAATGAGGGTGTTAAGATACAACATTAGCTTAAACTTATTTCAGACTGGGCTACTTTGATATTATTAGCCCAGTCACAAGAATCCCATAGGGGATTCTACCTCTTTGCGAAGTTACCAGGGAGAGCTTGCTCGAGTGAGATGAGATTCATGGGTAGCCAAGTCTTGGACATCACCTTTTTTCTCTTTCAGCGCCTACTTCCACGGTCATCTGAAGTATAGTTCTATATCTCTATCTCCTCTTTCTTTTCAGCTCCAGTGTTGAGTGGGGAGGCTTGCTGCTTGGTTTGAAAGAAGTCTGTCTACAAAAAAATCCCAAAAAATATATAAATTCTGGTCGACTTTCATCAAATAGGAAAAAAATCATACCCTGAGGCGTAGCTCTCAGTTTCACACTAGGAAATTTGCAGATTGGTCTATTTATTGTCTTTCAATAATTTTGGGCTTTCCCTTTCCAACTCTGATTTCCTCTTCCCTCGAGGTAAAATGCGGACTAGGACTAGGCACTGTTCATTACCAGAATTGCTTACCTAGCATAACCCCATTTGTAGGTTAGCTGGATATATTTAAATATGTGCTCTGCAGGAGGCAATGCCCAGGCTGAGAGACACCATATTTATTTATGATACAACATCGCTAAATTCAAAGGATCTGAATACTCCTGGCCTATTTTTGAAAGAACTAATAAACCACAATTGGGATATACTTTTTTAAATAATGATATAAATTCTTATAAATTAACATAAATAAACATTTGTTTTAAAAATAATATATTAGTGTCAATATTAACTATTGGTTATATATTAAATCGTCATATAATTTAGCTCAAGGACCATTAGGGGAATTAGGCTTTGCAGAAAAGCCAGCCGAGTTTTTAGAGCAAATCGTATTTTCTGCACCTACAGAAAAGGTAGAAACAACCCAAAAAGTTGAAGAGAAAAAGGTAGAAAAAGATATTTTCAATTTGGTATTAAAAGGTTTTGACCCCGCCACCAAAGTGAAGCTTATTAAACAAGTTAAAGACATGCTTGGACTAGGCTTAAAAGAATCTAAAGAATTCGTAGAAAATGTCGCTAATGGCCCTGTGTTGCTTTTCAAGAATGTGTCTAAAGAATCTCATAAAGAAATCGCTGAAAAATTAGTAGCGAATGGAGGAATTATTGAGTTTCAGTAAATATAACTGATTATTAAGATTTTAGTTATTTAAATATCAATTATATATTTCAAAAACGACGAAAAATCATGTTTTAATTCTATACACGTCTCTGTTTAAAAATTTTCATTCTCAATCGATTTTCTATGGTGAATTGCTGATAACTCTGGTGATCCTATTTCGCTCCTTGAGTCATCTCGCTTTAAGCTCTTAAAACTATAAGACTTGTGTGGTATCAACATGTCAGAACTGTTCATATTATAAGCGTATTTTATACTAAATTTAATTCATTTTTACAGTCTTAAATAATTAAAATTATTTAAGAAAATAAGACACTGATTTTCCGGATTTTAATGGATTTAAATATATATTGAGATTATCCCTATATTGGCTAATATCAATAAATGCGCTTTTGCCAAGTCTTGATTTTTCTTGTTTGGCTAGCTTTGTTTGTATCATCCCAATAAGCTTTGTGTGGTTTTTAAGGTTCATGGTTCCCATTTTTGTGCGCTGCTTGTGGAATTTTTTAAGCCGCTCTTTTTCTTCTGATAAATCTATAGCGCTTCTGGCATTTGGATCTTTTGTGCAGTGGCGAGGAGTGTGGCCTGTACCTTTACAGCTGGAACATCGCTGGTGCTTGGATTTGTCTTCTTTGTCTTCTTCTTCATCTAATTCATCAAGTCTTGGATCATGCTTATGTTTAATACACCCTGGGGCATCTATTCTGGTTTTCCCACAACATCAATATATAGAACCGTTTCAGTCATTAGGGTGTATTGAGCAAGACCAATTAAAATTTTCTTTTTCATAATAAGATTTACCACAATTTTTGCACATTTTTTCTTCGTCGGCGTTATTAAGACGATTTCTGGGGCGAACTTCTCGGGCATATTGTCGTAATTTTTCGTATGTTTCGGAAAAATCTTTGCTTTCTTTTTCTAAGCTTTGGAATTTATGCTGTTGTTAGATAAATAGATGCTATTAATTAATACAACCTACATAAAAAATAAGGCAAATATAATATATATTGTTACTTCCTTACTCCCCATCCGTGAGCAAATAAAAATATTATGTTTGGGGGATAATTTTTTTTATAAATTTTATAGTAATTTTCGAAATATAAAAAACTTAATTAGCAAAAACTGAAAAGTGAAAATTAATTTAGTTTAAAATTCATATTTTTATGCAAGCTGTTTAAAATTCAACAGAATCAGCTAGAGAATTCATTATACTAATGATCACTAATATCGAAATAATTTTCATAAAAAAATTGTTTGTCTGTCTATAGAGGGTGGGTTTTTAGGCTAAAGAAAATATGAATTTTCCAATGACTTTATTCTCTAGCGGGGGGAGTTATAATAATCCAGTATATCTCTAAAAAAATCTCTTTCCACCACAGCTTTTTGTAAATCTTTTTGTTTTCTACTAATAATATCTTTCATTTGGTTCCTAATTTTCCTCATTTCCATTTGATTAGTTAATTTATTCTTCAAAATATTTTGATTTTGAAATTGAAAATCTGTCGCATCCTGCAGTGCTAAAAATGTTTTGGCTGCTGTTATTTCTTCAAAATCATTGATTTCCTGGGCAGAATTCATAATAAACTGTTTTTCTCAGTCTAATTTTTGGCTTGAACTGTTTTCTCCACAGAGGCTTACAACAGAATCAAAAATCCCTTTTAATCTTTCTCCCATTATATCATTTTGCATTTTAAGAAGCGCACTTCAATGGACAAGCTCCTTGGTTTTTATTTTTAATTGATCATTTTCTTCTCGTTCACGTGCACAAAGCCGTCTAAGTTTTGATTTTTCACTAGATGTCTCTTCACATAATTTAAATAAGCCTCTATTTTTTTGCTCAACAGAAAACGTATATTTATTTAATTTGAAATTTATAGAAAAAATAATTTATTTTTATTAGGGATAATTCATATAAATAAATCATAATTAAATCGTCGGTTTCTAATGAAAATCCTGAAAGTTTCAGCTGAAATTTAATATTTTCCAGAAAAGTTTTCGCATCTTCCATCTTAAGCCGTGTCTCAGTTATTTCATTTTTTATTTTTTCAATTTCATCAATAGTGTTCTCTCAATTTCCTTTTAGCTTGTCTAATTCACCAGTAGTCGTAGCTAATTTCTCTTTTATTTCGTCACTCAGCTTATATTTTTCTTGAAATTTTGCTCGATTTTGAATTCCTATAGACATGGATCTTTTTTTGTCATTTAACAATTTTGTATTTGTTTCAAACATAGGAATAAAATATTCTTTAACTACCCTTGCAGCTACATGAGGATTTATTTCGATTTTATTATGTGACTTACGCCGATATAATTTTTCAGAAAAAGAAGGCTCATAAGAGCAAATACTTGATTCAGATTTTTTGAGCTCTTTACTCCCCCTCCGTGAGGGAACAAAAAAAATTTTGTTTAGTGTACGGGAGAGGGTTAATTCGCAAAAATTGAGAAGTAAAAATTAATTTAATTTATAAAATTTATGTTTTAAAAATGCAATTTGTTCAAAATTAAATAGAGATTTCATTATACTAATATGAGTAATAATCACTTATATATCAAAATTTTTCATAAAAAAATTTTTTTGTTCACTCATGGAGGGTGGTTTTTGGGCAAAAAATAGGGATTATCCAATACTTTTGTTCTCACAGATGGGGTTAGGGATTTTTTTCCGTATTTTAAAGGAGGCTCCAGCTGTAGTAGATCTTGTAATATTCAATAAAGAAGGCTCGCTATATGTAAGATTTAGGAAAGAATTATTCATTTATATTGGAATAATATAAATTAAGAGATGCTACGATAATTATATTAATAAGAGCATAAAGAATTGAGCTAGTTTATGCTTTGTGAATATAAATTATTACAAAATAAAGCGCTAGCAACATGAATAATCCAAAGCTAAATTTAATTGAGATTAATGTGTTCTTTTAAGCAAAGAGTTTAAATTAATCTGAAATTGATATTTATATTATTAAAATCAGAGCCATTTCAAGAATTCAGTTTTAGAAAATGGTTCGAAGCCCAAGAACTCACGGATTCAGCTTACCGTTGCATCCCGCACAGATTTTTAGCTGATTGATTACTCTTTTCAACATTATTGTGGTTTCTTTGGTATATTTTCCGAGTATGAAAATATATTCTAAAGTAAAAAATATTTAGATAACCTTTGCAATATTATTTTACGTCTCAGAATTGTTTTGCATAGATTTCGCTTTCTGAGCGATGGTTTGTGACCCTACTGATCCTATGGTATATGAACATCGTGAAAAGCTTATGAATGGGATTAAAGATGAGCCGAAAGAAAACCACGCATTTTGCACAATCTGCTGCTGCACTGTAGATATGAAAAGTAAACATTGTGGCCAATGCAATCGATGTGTGGATAATTTTGATCATCATTGTATATGATTAAATAATTGTGTTGGCAAAAGAAATTATGTTTACTTTATTAAGCTTATATTAGCTTTTGAAATCAATATGATTGTGATTTTTAGCTATGGGTTTAGCATTATAGTGAAATATTATAGAAATTATGATGATTACAGACATGATATAGACTCTGTTTCATATGGCAGTGAAAGCAGTTTTATTATTTTGACTTATGTAGTAACTATAGAAGGAATTTTAATAGCTGCAATTGATAGCTGCCTTATTGGTCTCCATATTTGACTTAAATTCAACCATATGACAACCTTTGAATACATCCTTAAGAAAAGAAATGAGAAAAAAGAGCTTAAAATAGCCAAAAATATAGCCCGTTCCCGGTTATAGATCGGGCTTAGCCCGATCTTTGCAGGGAAACTCGGGGGGTTGTCTGCGTCACCTTGAGGTGACGAGTCAACTCCCCGAGTTGACAAATAGCCGCTATATGGTGATTTGCCAACTCGGGGAGTTGACTCTTCACCTCAAGGTGACGCAGACAACCCCCCGAGTTTCCCTGCAAAGATCGGGCTAAGCCCGATCTATAGCCGAGAACGGGCTATAAAGTTTCAGATTTCAAAGAAAATACCTCAGCTTTGTGGGATGATACCACCATTTCTTATATTGAAAGGAAAAAAGGAGATCCCAAGCTAACGCTTAAAGAAGAAGACGGAAAGAAATCTGACGAAATTCTTACAAATGACGCAATTCAATTAAATATAAATTCTGAAGGGGTTTTGACAGGGAGGAATACTGAAAGACTATTAAATATATCATAATTTTTCATAATTTGCTTTTTTATATTTCAGCTAAGTTTTCATAGGCGATAATAATTAGAAATCTATGAAAACTTTAAATAAAACTATGCGAATTTTATTATAGGGGTTATGGCTGTTAAATAATGATTAAAAATGATTGTTTAGTAATAGAAATGTGAATAAATTTCCTAAATAAATTAAAATTTCACAAGTTTTGTAGATATAAGTGCTGTGGAATTAATTATTAGTGAAATTCTTCTTCCATAGGCTAAAAAGCCCTCAAAATACAAAATTTAAAAGTGGAGAACAAAATAGCTATACAATCAACACTCTTTTTACTATAAGCAATTCAAAATATATTAAAAATTAGCTGATTTCTTCAGAGTTTTCTGCCAGTGAAGTTCTGGTTTTCTCGTTTCTCTCGATATTAGCCTTTGTTAAATCTTCGTCCGAGTTTTCGTCGATAATTATACTTACTCCCCTCCGTTAAATCGAAACAAAAAACCCTGCTCCATTTTAAAGCAGTTAATTTTTTTTTAAAAAAATTTTGTATTTTGTCTATTTAATTAAGTCAAAAACTAATTTTTAGAGTTTTCCTATTAAAAGCAATTTAAAGTAAAACAATTTTACCGATGTTTTATTCCAATTTAAAGGGGGATTTAGTCTATTTAGAGCTTACTGATTGTTAATTGATGTTTCTTCATAGTGAGCTAATTTGAGGCTTCCTTTAAAAGTTGATCTCAGCAATGACTCATCACAGACTAAATGGATTGAATGATCTTTTTCCATCGCTTGAGGCAAACTTTGGTTTTTTGAGCAACAATTTCCCATTTATGAAGTTGAATGGTAGCAGAAATGATGTCATTTAATGAATTTCTTAGAAAAATGCTAATATTTTAATTAAAGCTGGGGATAATAGTGAGTTCTTAGATCAGAAAATGGTTTATTCCTTTTATAAGTTTTTATTGCTAAATTTCCCTAATAAATTTCTTTCTACCTTAAAAATTCTATAATGCTTTGGCCTCAACACGTCTGGATATTTCCCACATGTGGAGCCACCCAAGTGTGAAAACTCCACATGTGGTATTTGGATTCCACATGTGGGAAATATCCCGACGTGTTGAGGCGCTCACAAAAATAATTCCAAAGCATTATATATATGAATGCTATTAGCAATAAATTTAATCTCCAAAATCCATTAAAACTAGCAATATTTAGGCTTATTTATTACCAAATCCTCTAGTGTTCTTTGTCGCTTATAAGCTGCAGCAGCTGAAACCTTACATTTCTTTTTTCACATGCAAGATTCTTTTCATTTTCTTGCTGAATGCTAATAATATTAGTCATGCTTTCTGCAAGAAGTTCTATTACTTTGTCTTTATCAGGCTCTTGCACTATAGATGAGTTTAAACTTTTTTGTTTCTTTAGGATTGTTCTAATCGTAAAAATTGTTTTTAAAAATTTTTTATCCAAAATTACAATAATATAAAAAAAAATATTTTTAGCCAGGTCTAATCGCATCAGTATCTGAGGCATCCCCAGAATCCTGAGAGTTGCTTTCACTTAGTTCTCCTAAAGGAGAAAGATCACCAGGTTTGCATACATATTTTGTTTCTTCTTCACTAGGACAGTCAAGTTCACTTACTATGATTTCAACACTTTCAGATACTGAACTAGAAATGTTTGTAGAGGAGGACAAATAAGGGTTAAATTTATTGGCTTGATGAAAAACAGAGCCTGGATTATATGCTGAGAATCGTAATTTTTTACTCAGATTTTTTAGAGATGATTTATTTTTATATAAATTAAGGCATTTTTATTGTAAGGGATGGGATTTTTTAATAGTAATTGGGATATTTTGATTGTTTTTTAGAAGCTGGCTCATGAGAAGATGGGGAGTTTTTTCGATTTTGATTAGGAAGCTGAGATGAATGAAAAGCATTTTTAGGCGAGGTTTCGTCAGGGAATTTGTAAGATAAAAGGTCTTTTGATAAGCGAGGACGGTCTGGTATTTTATTTTCATAATGATCTCTATTGGAGTTTTGTTTAGGGGCAGGCTTGTATAGATTAGATCTATTCATATTAGGAAACTTTACATTTTTGAAAATGGAAATTGAAATATTATCTTTTGCTAGCTTAGATTATAAGGAAATGACTTTTAATTTTGATTTTAAGAGTTTATTTTGCAACCTTAGAAATAATTAAAATGGTAAAAAAATATAACTCATAAAATCAACTTCAAAATTAATCAAAAAGGTAAATCAAATTTCTGTATCTAAGACTCTTTTGTAAACTCAGTTTAAATTGATATATAGTTTTTATATTTTATCTATTATTTATCTGCTAAATTTTCGTCAAGGTCGCCTATGTTTTATGAAGCCATGAAAAATAAAACAATTATCAATAATTGTATTTTTTATCAAAATATTCGTATGCTACTTAAACGAATTTCTGTTTCACAACTATTTGAAACTTACATATCATTAAAACCAACATATCACAAATATAACAAATATTTATTAAAACACTAAACTATTCCTAATCCCCTATCATTATCTTTTTATAGATAATATTTTGACTTTTTAATTTCTATGTTCCTTAATTTACTTTCTAAAATAAATGTTCAGCAAATTTGGCAAAATTTGTCAAGAAAGGTTCCAAATACTCAAGCACAGAGAAGAAATCCTTTCAGGCAGATCTCCACGAAAATCACCAAGACCTCAAGCGCCAAGATCTAAATCACAACAGCTGTCACCAGAAAAACTGCAAGAAATATTAAGGGATAGTATCGTTTCAGACTCTCCACAAAATAAGTCGCCTCCAAAGCAAAGCTATGCATTTATGTCTCAAACACGAGATGAGTTTTATAAAGCAAATGGCTTAAAAAGCCCAGCACCACCATGTAACCACTATGATGCTCGATATGAATTATGCTATTTTTCATTATTATAAGCTATTTTTTAATAAAAAAAATAATTTTGAAATTCAATATAAATCTATATAGTCGATAAACAGCCTAGAAAAACAGATTTCAGAGAAAGACCCAAAACGGCTTCAAGAGTAAGAAATCAGTCAAAAATAAGCGATTTAGAAAATATCCCAGAGCGGCCAAGGACAAAATTAAAAGGTGCAATTCCTTTAGATAAACAATTACCAAGACCAAGTATCGTTAAAATGACAAATGATGTAAACGAAAAAAGATTCGAACATTATGAAGACATGCCAGTTGTGCTAGGAAAATATAAAAGAGTTAGCACCCCTGATATAGCAAAATCAAAGCCAAGAGATGATAAATTTTTGCATGAAGATGTGTTCCCTACCTATGATACTTCATATAAACTTGTATCAGATGATTTAGGAAAAGTATAGTATTTTCTATTAAAATTGGAAAAAGTTTTATTAATAAAAATAATTAAGTTTTTTCAGTAAAAAAATATAGCGAATTTTGATAAATATTCGCCGAGAAAACCTATATTATTGAGCCATCTAACAAATATGCATGGATATAAAGTAAACTATGGAATGGTTGAAAGGAGAGTTAGCTCTCCTGACTTCAAAAAGGTGGGATCAAGACCTGAAAGTGCTAGTCCATTACCAATTTATATGCAGAAAATTAACTCAAGGGCGTCTCTTAACATTTTAAGCGAAAAAATGCTTGAAATGAACTCAGCTCTGGATATATCCAGAATCTCTTTGTCTGGGAGCCCAGTAAAATTAAGATCGCCAAATTTAAGCATGATTTATTAGTTTTAAGATTTTTTAATTATTTTAAATTAAAAATTTGGCAAAAATTAAGTAAAAATTTGAACAAATTATATCCATATTATGCTGGTGCTTAATAATATTGTAAATTAACTCCCCCCGTTTAAATTGTAACAGCACTCCTCTTAAAATTTAAAGGGGGTTAATTTTTTTTTAAAAAAATTATATTATAAAAAAAAATATAAATTAAAAACCAAATTTTTTTTCGAATTTTATTTATTTTATGAAGAATTAATTCAAATAATTAATAGATTTATTGTAAAAACTATATAAATAATATTCTATTTGCACTTTTTCCATTAAATTAGTTAAAAACTAATTTTATAAAAGTTAAAGGGGTTAAAGTTTCAAAAAAATTAAAATTTTACTTCAAGTAATAGGGGAGAGAGTAATTAAGGCAAAATTTAAAAACAATTAATCATTATTAATTGGTATAAATGTTAATAAACATATTCTGATGGGTTTCTACGACCAAATAGAGATCGAAGATATGGAATGGGATGCAGACACTGAAGTGTTTTTCTACCCATGCCCTTGTGGTGACAAATTTCAAATCTCTTTTGAAGAATTGTGCTATGGAGAAGAGGTTGCTCGATGCCCAAGCTGTTCTCTTTTATTGAGGGTAATCTATGACGAAGAAAACATTACATTAATTAGGTGTCTAATGCCACACTCCCACTAAAGGAACAGAGCCAAAATGGTGATGATGCGAGCATTTCCATCCAAAAGGTCGAACCATCCCAAATAAATCTTCTGCCACCCTGACTAGCACTTCTCACTCGATGCGTGTCGTCACCCTTCCCTGGCTCAGCTCCTAGGCGTGTTCCGCCTAAAGGTCACCCTCCTCAGATGTGCTGAGAGATAAAACTCTGAGCCTCTTGTCTGCACTGTGGTGCAGTTTCTCTGATTATCCCCAAAGCTAACCGCTATTGCTGTGGAGAAGTTCTCTAGAGAAATCCCAACCCCACAAATAAAATTCCATGAGAGAGAAAATTAGCAGAGCTAATTTCTCTCGAACCGAATGCCATTTTATTTATCCTAAGACGAAGAAACACTTTCTCAATTTGGAAATATTGAAATTTAAACACACAATAAGTTTTTTTTGAAAATTTTGCTTATCTTAACTATAAATTTAGCTATAAATTACAGCTTATCTTCTATAGCTTTATTCTAGAATTTATATTTCAGGAAATATAATCTATATATTTTTTAATAAATTTATTGCTAAAAATAAGCAATTCAATGCCAGTCTAAGTTTAATTATTGCATTTATCTCATAATGAATTTTTTGAAAATTATTGATCAAAATCCTCAATAATAATCAACTTTTCATTCAATATGATTCTCCCTTAAATTTATTCTCTTTCACTCTTAAACAAATGTGGATCCATTACAAATAATTTTCCCCAGCTTCTTCTAAAGCTATGATCTTTCAGTCCTTTAAAGCTATCTATGCTTAGTTCCGCAGCTTTATCTTTGGATTTTCGAAATGCTCTATCAGCACTTTTAATATTCCTTTCGCTTTGTCTGGATTTCATTCTGCTCATAACTTTTGCTCTCAAAAAATAATCTTTATCATGGAGGATCTTGCTCCCTTGAGCAAGCTAAAAATTTTTTGTTTGCTCAAAGAAGGTGGTTAATTCGAAAATATGAAGAAACGAAAAGGAAAGGGAACAAGAAGAGCCAGATATGTGAAGCAGCCAAAATAATAATGAGAAGTTAAAAATTAAAGCGCCTAGAGCGCGATAATTAATAATTGACTCTGATATATAAATTTTAAAATCTCAAAACTTTGGTAAAAAATATTTAATTTATAAAATATAAGTTTATAATGCATATATTTGAAATTCTTTTCACCTATATTTTGCAGGTCAACTTTTCTCTTCATGAGAAATTTCATTATAATGAGAAATTTCATTATAATAATTATTATTTTATTTTTATATTGGGAATTATTTTCGTTAAAGGAGGGGGAAGTTAGGCTTTTTTTTAATTTTTAGTTTTTTCTCCATATCTCTTTTGTGCGCATTTATTTCATATTGAGCTAAAGGATTACTTGCAAAAGGACTGTTATAAAACCTTCTGAATGATCTGTCTGCTAACTCATCTTTATATCTTTGCACTAAAAATGAGCTATGAGCTCTTTCTAATAGAAATTGGTGTTTATATTGAGCCCTTATAAAGTTTTTTTTTGATTCAAATGGCGATGGCTTGGCAAAGTATATGCTGTGTGGTGTACTTATACCATCTCGCGAACTTGTTCTCATTTTTATAGCAATTTTAATTTTATTATCAATTTTAAGCTAATTTAGCCAAAACCTGGTGACATTGAGGGCAGATATGGACTTTTTTTTGGTTTAACCACATTGGGCCTTCACAACACGCAAAGACGTTGGATGTTATTTTTAAAAAAAATATTTCAATTCGGCTTCCAGTAAAACTAATTTCTGTATGTATATCTTTGAAGCAATTTTTACAATACGCTGTACAAGGCATCAATCCGAATTTTGGAATTATTTTTCTTTCATATACAAAGTCACAGTGTTTATTTGAAACATCTTCGATTTCGTGATCCAATAGTAAAAAACTATTGCAATCAGTTGTAAGTATTTTATCTGAGCTGTAATATGAGCAATTTTCTTTTAATGGAGTCTTCATAAAGCTTTTCACTCTATTAGATTGCAGCGAAATTTCTGAAAAATCAGAATTATTTATAATAATTCCATTAAAATAATTTTATTATTTTTTATTTATAAATATAATAAATAATCATGTTAAATATCATAAAATTTGATCTATGTCTTCGTCTTCTTGTAAAGTCTCACTTTTCTTATCATCAAAAGCTGGTGATCTCGAGCTGAGAGGTGAATGGTTATAAGAAATAATCCCACTGTCCACTTCTGAATAAAATGACACTGCATTGCTATTTCTGTTAGAAAAATCATGATGATCGCTATTTTTCGGTGAATTTTTATTTGAATTTCCTAAACGAGGCAAATCAAGCATATATGACGAATTTTCTTTGTTTTGGTTTGAATTGTGTGGGAGTGTTTGGCTCAGTTTTTCTAACTGATTAGGAGGCTCGCCAGAAATATGAATATTGCAAGTGGTTTCAAATATGAGTTTTGAGGTAAATTCTGATGAGTAATTTTTGTCCGATGCTTGTGTTGAGGACATAAAACTATCCGCGGGCTTTTTTAGATGAAGATTTAATCTCATTGATTTGGATTGTTAAATGTAATTTACTGTATAAAATAGCTTTATATGAAATTCTTATAATTAATGATGACCCCCCCTCAATCTTCATGTCTATTGCAACAAAAATGCAATTTTTTAATATAAAATTTTATATAAAAAAATAATAATTTTCATGTCTCTTGCAACAAATTATATACATTAAAATGGCGACACGTGTCAGCCTGCCCTCTTGGCGCAGCAGTCCAGACCTTATGGCTATAGCGAACTGGGACGGACTCCGAGCCGAGAATCAGACGCAGGCTCAAGAAGTGTGTATCCGGGTAGGTTTTGGCTGCTTTCCTGTGGCTGGAAATGGAGGTGCTCAACAACGTCCTTGGATCCGAGGGACCATGGGTATTACTCTAACGAGAAACTGGGGGTTTCAGCCCAGGCCACAGGGGAACAGTCTTTTTCCTGTAGCTGTCGAAGAAAGGCACTTTAACACACCCAATAGACCCCAAGAGCTGATCCTTGGAATCAAGCTACTCCAATCGCCTGTTGCAGAGCCGCAGAAATCCATAAGCCGCCCACTCAAGACTGAACTCCCAAGGCAAGGAGGAGACAGAAGGCACCGGAAGGGCACTCGTAAGAGGATAGATCCTCTGTGCTGGAGTCGAAAAGTAGTAGAACCTTCCGTACGGAAGGACTTCAATGACTGCGTCACCAATTTGGCTAGCGCCTGTCTGTAATAATCTTAATCCTAATCCTCTTGCAAAAAATTTTCGATGCATCTTAAATTTTTTCCGTACTTTTTAGCTAGATAAATTTAATAAAATGGCGAGCGATGGCATAGCCGTCCAAATCTCGATGAGAAGGTCATTGACACACCTACAGTAGTGCTGTTTTATGGTTTTTTTGAGAAACTCACCTAGAGAAAAATTCATTAATTTTTTTTATAAAAATGTCGTGTTGCAAGTAGGCATGAAGATTATTTCGAAAAATTTTTGTTGCAGTAGACATGAAGATTGAGGGGGGGGGATCATCGTTACTTTTATAGTAATTTTTAAAAATTTTATTAAAAAAGCTGTAGCCGTTAAATTTATTTAAACCATTTTAAGACTGTTAATAAAAATAATTGGATTTTTTTCATATTTATTGAAATAGCGAGATAATTAGGAAATGCTAATGATAAAAGCAAATATAGAGTCAAGTTCACTATCAGATAACTCTCGCTGGCAGCTTGGACACCTGGAATAGCTTGCGCCACATCTCAAACAACTAATGCAAAGTTCGCAGTTGCAAACCAATGATATAGCATTAAGGGCAGACTCAACTTGACAAAATGAGCATATTGCACTTTTTCGAGCTACTTGCTGGTTTATTGCAGGCTCTGCAAGCTGTACAAAATTTTTGTATTCATAATTAGGTTTTTCATTTCTGATTGGCTCAACAAATTCACGATTTCTTATTTCTGTGTTTTCTGGCTTTCTTTCGACATCTTTTTTCTTTGGGATTTCTGGGACTTTTTCTACTTCAGGCTTATTAATATTGCTTTTTGGAATCTCTTTTTTGGCTGGCTCAACAAATTCCTTATTTTTCACTCCTGTTCTATTTTTATTTCTTTCTGGCTCTATTTCAATATCTTTTTTGGGGACTTTTTCTACTGAATCGATAAAATCAGCTTTTGGAAGTTCATTTAATGCTTTTTCTGGCTCATTTTGAATTATTTTCTGAGATATTTCGGGGTTTTTTATTGATTTTTCAATCAGCTTTTTTAAATCATCCTCAAATTCCCATTTTCACTTCTTACAAGTTTTTAGCATTTGAAGCTCTCTATTAATCCTTTCACAAGACTCTTCACTGATCATAGCATTATCCTGCATATAGGAAATAATTTTTTTGATAAAGCTTTTAAGCACTTGTGAGTTGCCATTATTGTCAATTAAATTGGATTGGTCTCCTTTTCCATCTTCTATAGGCATAGCATAAGGCAGCTCAATTGTTTGAGGGCTAGTATCAAGGCCTTGACTTTCATGGTACAAAATTGACACTTCTAAGCCGTCTGGTTTTTCTATTTGCATAAGAGTTAGTAAAATTGGATTATTGAAGGGATTGTTTTTTATTTCAAAATGAGATTTTACATCATAAACCCATATAGTAATATTCAGTTCTTTAGATAAGTATAAAAAATCAATATTGTTTTCTTTTATTGTTTGGGTGGCTTCAAGCCCAAAATTTGTACATAAGTCATTTATTTCGGTAAGAAATTCAGTGCTTACAATTGTTCCTTGGAATTCTTCTAGACTAGCATTTTTTAATCCTATTTTCTTTATTCAATCTGAAATTATAGGGAAGCTTTGGCTTGTAGTTTGCTTTATTTTCTGGATGCTGCATAATTATTCTATATAATATTATTTTATTATAATTCGTCATGGTAGTGTCTCTATTTTCTTTAAATTCACCGATTACCATATCATTTCCTTAATCATTTAATACTAAATCAGTATATTACAATGACTCCAAAAAAATCAGCCCATGGCAATTAAGCTTTTGCAGCCAAATTAACTTTTCCATCAAGCTTACAATAGTAATGCCAGTCAATGACAATCCTGCACAAGGCCGAATAGCCACATATCGACTCTCTAGCACATGAAAAAATCCCTCAATCTCTGGAATAGCAAAAAGATCCATTTTAACTTTTATAGAATCCTATATAAAACTTTCACTATAGCTAATTTTAGGTTATTAGACATAAATATCATAGGGCACTTCAGTCTCAATATAAGCCATTTGTACCTGCTCATCTACATAGTAAGTCGTGAAATCTGGATACCATTCGTTGTCTCGAGGAGTCTGGAAAAGTCTGTAAAAAAGCTTTAAGGACTGCTGGTCAAAGTGGTTACCATAGAGTTTGAAAGATAATAGTTTTTGATTGTGGAATAAGGCTTCAGCCAACCTTGAAAGTCCTTCGTCTCCAATGCTATTTCGAGTTAAATCAATGTGAATTAAGCTTTGATTAACTGCTAAGGCATATAAATTAAAATGGCGTGGCTAATCAGCCCACCATCTTAACAACTATAGCTGAGGAACCAAGGGATCTTGTGGAAGGGAGGATGCCATTCGGTAATGAGTATCCGACCAGGTTTAGTGGAGCAATATATTGGATTAAACAGATCGCAGCTCACATCCATGTCAAGGTTTCGCCTAGGAGAAGATGAGGCTCAGAGTTGGAATGGGATCTCCCTGCAGCAGCACCAGTAGCGTTCCTCCTGATCAATCGGGAAAGCTTCCCAGCCGATACAAGGCGTTATGTTCTGAGCTACGGGTTTCGATCTGGCCGAGAGGCGATAAGAAAAATCGTTGTCGAATTATCCGGAAGCCAAACCGATGTACTGCATGGTAACCCAGAGCCTCTGACTCACGAGTCAAGAGTGCAAAGCTTCGTTTGTAAGGGGCAGCACAGTAAGAGGCTGTGCTCGAGCTTGCAAGCAAGCAAGCGGTGGAGTGATACGAGGTGAATACGTCCTACCCAGATATGCTTACAAGGAGCTTCTCTTATAGTCTTATGAATTTAAGTTAATGTTGACAGCTAAGGCTTGCGCGATGGATTTTGCACCTAAATCTATATGTTTTAGACTAATTTTAGCTTATATTATATTTCTATAAAAAAATATTACCATTTAGCCAAAAATATATACGATTTTATTGACACCTAAAATCAAGCTTTCTAACCCACAATACTGTGCCTTCAAATACCTTGATAAATATTCTGCCCCGTCTGATGAAATTTCGTTGCATGACAAATCAAGTACTTTTAATGTTGAGTTCTCCATCAAATGGTTAGAAATCGTATAAATTCCATCACATCTCAATTTAAATTTTTTTAAAGACAGTTTTTGCAAGGTCTGATTGATACTTAACATTTGGCCGAAATGTACCGCAGTTTCTTGCATTATAGAATTTAGTCTTGGATTTTCTAAATTTATGACTATTTATAATGATTAAACAACTATCAATTTAATGCTCTATTATAAAAAAAATAACTAATATCATTCAGTATAAGACTTCTAAAGCTAATCTTGCTCTGTTAAGGGCAGTTGTAATAGCAATTATTCCATAATGGTCTATATAATTGTTTCCTATATCAAGCTCAACGATAGCAGGACATGTGAATAAAAGCTGAACTAAAGCGTTTGCACCTGGAGTGCCTATTTGGTTTCCATTAAGATTGAGATAAAGTAGCCTTTCATGATTTTCTAAGCATTCTCCAAGCTTTCTTGCCCCTTCTTCGCCAATGTTATTGCTTTGTAAATATAAAGTTTGCAGATTTATTGCAGGCTTCAATAAATTACCTAAAATAATGGCTCCAGCATCTGATATTATTCTAAAATATTTAATTAACCTTATTAATTTTCTACAAAAAATCCTTATTTTTATCAAAATAAGCTCAAATTTAATTTTTAATTTTTTTCCTATAAAATTATAAAAAATATAAATTAAATCTCAAATCAATGTGCTGTATTAAGATTGCATGGTCCACTAAAGCTCCCACAAGCGGATAAAGATTTGAATCAGTGATTCTGCTTGAAAAATTCAGTTTATCATTGCCTCTGAACATTAAATCAAAATGGTTTCCTTCTTCAATCGTGTAGTCTTCTTGCTCTGCTCTTTCTCGCTCTGCTTCTTGCTGGATTGCTTGCTCTTCAAGGTATTTGTAAAGAGAAAGATTTCGCGGCTCATTTGATTCTTCACATTTCTGAACGTAAAGGTTGAGAAGCTCTGATTTAGAGACCATAACTGCCATCTTAATATTCAAGTCTGCCATAAAGAATTTTTATTTGTTATAATTTAAGCTAGGGTAAACTGCATTGTGGGTTTATTATGATAAAGATATAAAAATTATATTAAATTAATAAATTTTAAAATAATATAAAGCACAGATATAATTAGATAAGAAAAACAGGTCTACTGCTAGATTAAAATAAGCTAATTATAATGCTAAATGAGTTTTTAATTAAATATAAAATGAAGGAATAAATTTCTGCTAGTAGTCTAACTAATAAAACTACTCCTTGTAATTTTTTAGATAATATCTAATGTTTTTTTGGTAGGAATTTGTCTCTCGAATGACATTTCTAAATCATGATATAATTTTTTAACGGAAAATGAACTTCATAACACCACCCAAAAATCAAACTGAATTATCAAGACGATATTCAAATGCGTCTACTAACTCCCAAAGGTCAAACCAAAGCAATATTTTCCCAGATGCACGCTGTGGAACCCATACATCAAAAATTTCAGAGACTCGATACCAGCATACTCCATCAATTGCAGATATGCAGATAAGTGAAAATAATAGCTTTGACAGCCATCACAGTTTATCCCTTTTATACTAATTATCTATTTTTTATTAATTTTTTTAATAAAAATCATATTATATGTATCCTTTTTAATAATATTTGCCTATTCGCTGTTTTTAAAAAATCATCTAAATCTATTCTTTCTCAATAGAAATAAATACTATAGGCTTTTCACTCAAAAGTATTTTCCCAGACTCGGTAAATTATGACATTAGAAGCTCAAAAAAGCATCAAAGAGGCCTTTCCCAGCCTCCAACTGTATTGAACCCGGCTTTACTTTTGCTTGATAAATACAGCAAAAATGGTCTTGGACTCAATAAGAGTTTTTCAAGTATCCACAAAATGTTTTATGGGAAAGAAAACTACAAAAAACAAAAACAAGTCTCTGTGCTAACAAATGAAGCCTCCTTTAAGGAGATTAAAAACACATCCCATTGTAGACATGCAAGTGACGCTGATTCAGTTCTATATATGGAGCCAGACTCTAAAGAAATTGAGACGGAAAATCTTCCAATTACAGTGTCTACATATAATCCATTTACTACAGAAGAAAATAAAGAAAAAACAATGAGGATTTTATGCTTTGCTAGATAAATAAGAAAAATATGGAAATTTTAAATGGAAAAGATAGGAAAATGGAAAAAAGGATAGGAACAAAGCCTTGCACTGCTTATTGTGAGAACTGCCAAATGGATGTACATACAAATATTGAGTTTGATAGCAAAAAAGATATCCCAAGGCCATTTTTAACATTTTTTAGCAGTATTTTTGCATGCTGTGCTACAGAACCATCATGACTTGGGAAAAGAGTGCATAGATGTTATAAATGCAGTGAAGTGGTAGGGTTTTGCAATTAATTAATATATATTTCATTTATATCTTTTTAATAGTGTTTAGATTTCAAATAAAATTAAATTAAGGAAGTTTGTTGATATAAAAGAAGACCAAAATGAATTTGAGGCTAAAATACTGAAGAAATTTTGGTCACTTAATTTCGTGCTTTTATAATGTTGCAATTTTCATTTTAGAAATGGATATGGCAAAAGGTAAAGGTTTATCATAGAAAGTATTTAATGATATAAAAAAGCATGGCTTCACCTTTTAAAGGGTCTTTTCTTTTAAATTGGAGATTTGAAATTATAATATGTAATCAATAGTGAACAAACCAATAAAGAACATATTTTGGTTAACCTAATTCATATATAACTTTCCAAGAAAATGGTAAGCCAGCTGAGGCCGATTAGCAAAAATATTTTTAGTAATTTATAGCTTAAAGCCAATCAAAAATTTTTGGCTATTTGGTGGCGATGAATTTTATTGCACTTATTAAATAGTAGTGTATATATGCAGGATAGCCTATTGAAATCAGAAAAATTAACTGTTAAAAATTGATATTGAAGCAATTTTATATAAAATCTTTTTAAAATAGAAAAAAAGCTACTTTTTATTTTTCCATGCTCCTTTCTATAAAAATTTTTTTTGCGATATTTCTTGTACTCGTAAACCTTTTTATATAGAGGTTTTCTCTCATATGAATTCAGATGAGCTTTCAGTTAAAATTCAGATAAATCTCTTTCCTTAAAATTAAGCTTTTTACCAGAAGGAATTCGAAAGTTTCAAATTATTTCCCTCAAATATCTAAACTTACTTATACTCCAATTAAATTATTTTTATAAATCGTCATGCACTCATGAAGTTTAAGTCTCAGATACTTATAGCAATCTATCACTAGCTAGCATAATAATGAATATACACAATTAATAGAATTATGCTTATAATTAAACTTTATTTTTTTCTTCTGATTTCTTAGTCTTTTTACTATCCTTAATATATTTCAATAACTCAGCTCTCTCGGATGAATCCAACTTAGGCAGAAGCATCATATATTTTAAAAGAAATCAGAAATATAAGAAATCCAATCCAATTATGATGCATTCTATAATTACAAAAGCTGTGTTATCCTTTATAATAACTACCAAAACAGCTCTCAGAATTATAGTTCCCAAAACATAAAATTGCTGTAAAAAAGGTAAAATTCAATAAAATCTGCGATAGAAGCAGCATCAAATGATTGGCAAAACTATCAATAGGTAAAGTATAAATAAACCGCCTACACCATACATGAACACGAATATCCCATCAGTGATATTAAATCTGAAATTTCAGTCTCCAAACGTTTTAATTTTAAGAAGTTCTTCATCAATTTCAGCAGGAGCTGGAACTTCATTATTTGCCTGAGCAGGTTCAGATTTATCGTTGTTTTCATTAATTTCTAGAGGCATTGGCTGTTTTATCTCTTCATTTACTTTTTGATCATGATTCCAATAATTAGCTAACTCTATATCCTGAAGTCTTTTAGCAAAGCTTTCATCACCTGACATTTAATTATAGAAGAATCATAAATGATAAAAATGTACTTATTTATGAATTTTATTTAATATAACACATAGATAAACTTTTCTTTTGTTATCTGACAACTAAAAGCTGATTTTTATTGGAAATCTGCTAATTATAAAGTTTTATAAATTATTATATTATAATTTTGGAAGCTCAGGGACTTCATTCATCAATTGGTATTATATTAAAGCTTGATAATCGCTCTGCCTATAAATTGCATTGAAATTCTCTAAAATGCTTCTTAATCGCTATTTGTCCTGTTTTTTCTTCATTTTGGCAAAACATCCTGTGGTGAAATAATCCTTAATTGTATAAATCATCATACACTCACAAGATTTGGGTCTCATAAACTTATAGCAATCTATCACTGGCTAGCATAATATTGAATATATACAATTAATTGATTATGCTTATAATTAAACTTTATTTTTTTCTTCTGATTTCTTAGTCTTTTTACTATCCTTAATATATTTCAATAACTCAGCTCGCCCGGATGAATCCAAAGTCGCTATAAGCTTGATATATTTTAAAAGAAATCATAAATATAAGAGATCCAATCCAATTATGACGCATATTATAACTGTAAAACCTGTATTATCTTTTATAATAATTGCCAAAATAATTCTCAGAATTAGAGTTCCCGAAACATAAAATAGCTGCAAAAGAACTAAAATTCAATAAAACTTGCGATAGACGAGCACGGCAGCTAGCGAAAAAGATTGGCAAAACTGCCAATGAGAAAAGTATAAATAAACCGCCTACGCCATAAAAGAGCACTAATATGCCATCAACGATAGAAAATCTGAAATTTCAATCTCCAAACTTTTTAATTGTAAGGAGATCTTCGCTAATTTCAGCAGGAGCTGTAGCATGATTATTTGTCTGAGCAGGTTCAGGCTTATCGTTCTTTTCATTAATTTCTAGAGGTGCTGGCTGCTTTATCTCTTCATTTCCTTTTTGAGGAAGATCAACAATATGACCTCACTCTATATCCTGAAGTCTTTTAGCAAAGCTTTCATCACCTGACATTTAATTATAGAAGAATCATAAATGATAAAATTTACTTATATATGCATTTTATTTAATCTAAAGCCTAGACTAGACTTTTCTTTTGTTATCTGACAACTAAAAGCTGATTTTTATTGATAATCTGTTAATTATAAAGTTATAAAATTAGTATATTATAACTTTGGAAGCTCAGGGACTTCATTCATCAATTGATATTAAATTAGAGATTGATAATTGCTTTGCCTAAAATTGTATTGAAATTCTCTAAAATACTTCTTAATCGCTATTTGTCCTATTTTTTCTTCATTTTTGCAATACATCCTGTGGTGAAATAATCCTTAATCGTATAAATCTCTTAACATACCATTTATAAAGGCACCATAAGGCTTTTCTCTTGCATGGATACTAAGATGTGTTTAAAATAAAAATTAAAAGAAAGTATTTTATCATAAATTTTGCAATGTGATTGTTAGTAATTAGCGATATTAGAATTTATTAACGAAAAATCAATTAAAGGAAAAAGAATTCTTAAAGAAGCAAATTGATCCCATAAAGAGATTAATTTCTTTGTTCATGCTCAAAATCGTCTACCCTTGTTATACTATTTCTTTTTAAACTTTAGCTATGCAATTTAAAATAGCCAATCGAAAGCTTAATCTTATATCTTTAAATTATGAACATTTTCTATCCTAATAAAACAATTTCTGCATATTTAAAATTTTTTAAATAAAATTTCCTTGTGATTATCATATCAGAACGAATCTTTTTAGAAATTGACTGTTTTTATTGAAAAAATATCTACAAAAAAATCAATGAAATAATTATACAATTAATAGAAATATGCTTATAATTAAACTCTATTTTTTCCTTCTGATTTCTTAGTTTTTACTATCCTCAATATATTTCAATAATTTAGCTCGCTCGGATGAATTCAAAGTTGACAGAAGCATGGCATATTTTCAAAGAAATATTCAATATAAGAGCTCCAATCCAATAATGATGCATGCTGCAATTGCAAAAGCTATATTATATCTAAGAACAGCTGCAAAAGTAGTTCAACAAATCATAGCTACCAAAACATAAATCAGCTGAAAAGTAAGGAAAAGTAAAGAATATCTGCGAATGACGAAGCAAAAAAAGATTGGCATAGCTAACAATGAGAACATTATAAGTAAGCCACCTATCCCATAAAAGAACACTAATAAACCATCAACGATATTAAATCTAAAATTTCAATCTCCAAACTTTTTAATTGTAAGGAGCTCTTTGCTAATTGCAGCAGGAGCTGGAACCTGATTATTAGCCTGAGCAGGTTTATGTTTATCGTTCTTTTTATATATTTTTGGAGGTATTGGCTGCTTTATTTTTTCATTTCCTTTTTGATCGTGATTCCAATAATTAGCTAACTCTATTTCCTGAAGTTTTTTAGCAAAGCTTTCATCACCTGACATTTAATTATAGAAGAATCATAAATGCTAAAATTTTACTATATGCATTTTATTTAATCTAAAACCTAGACTATACTTTTCTTTTGTTATCTGTAAACTAAAAGCTGGTTTCTATTGGAAATCTGCTAATTATAAAGTTTTATATTAATTATAATTTTGGAAGCTCAAGGGCTTCATTCATCAATTAATATCAAATTAAAGCTTGATAATGGCTCTTCCTAAAAATTGTATTGAAATTCTCTAAAATACTTCTTAATCGCTATTTGTTCTGTTTTTTCTTCATTTTCTTTTCAAATTTGGCAATTCATTTGTGATGAAATAATACTTGATTGTATAAATCTTTTAGCATAGCCTTTAGAAATGCACCATAAGGCTTTTCTCTTGCAGAGATCATAAGATGTTTTTAAGTAAAATCGAAAGAAAACATTTTGTCATGAAATTTGCAATGTGATTGTTAGCGATTATTGAGAGATATCAGAATTTATAAACGAAAAATCATTCAAAAGTAAAAGAATTCTTGAAAATGCATTTTGATCACCTAAAGAGATTAATTTCTTTGTTCATGCTCAAATCTTATGATATTGCAACCTGAAAAAAGGTCACCTAAATGAGGACAGTTCTAATCAAGCATTGATGCATGGACTCAGAGAAACAAACTTTATACTTCAGTAATATGGCAGGCAAAACCTGTCTAGCCCATCTGGCAGGGCAGGAAACCTTCTGGGAAAAAAAAAAGCTTCCCTCTTTTGCTGGCATCCCCAAACCTGAAGGCCTACTTCGAAAAGAGCAGGGACTGTTTCAGCTAGATCAGGATGGTTCCTACCTGCTCCAAAAGGGGTGCTCCTTGAAGTCTAATTCCGTCAACGCCACACTTTTATTTCTGTTCCCCGCTAGGAATGCGCTAAAGGAATAACGAGGACAAATTCACTCACCTCTCTATTGTATTCATCTTTTATTCATATCAAAATTGTCTACCTTGTTATAATAAATTTTTTTCAAACTTTAGCTATGCAATTTAAAACAGCCAATCAAAAAGTTTAATCCCATGTCTTTAAATTATGAACTTTTCTACTATTTTCACTGACATTAAAACAAAAACACTATTTATTAAGGACAACTTAGCTTAATTTACAATAACCACTCTATTAAAGCTCTCCTTACCAGTGCTGCTTAATACAGCACTGTCTGATAAAAATTAATTGGCAAGCCTTCTGATCAGGCTAATGCTGAGTTTCTATTTTGACACACTCCACTTCAACATTGGTTATTCTAATAATAAAATTCTGATTATATAAAATTTTTCAAATAAAATTTCCTTGTGATTAACTATATCGAAACGAACATTTTTAGAAATTGAATGTTTTCATTGTAATATAGCTGTTTATGATTTTCAATATTTATGAGATAAAAATATTATGAAACTATTTTTTAACAACTTTCTAAGCTTATATATAATCTTAAAGCACGCAAATTTATTCGAAAGAACTTATAATTACAAATTAGTAGAAATTAAATTAAAAAATTTGCACAAAGCTAAATAGAATCAATATATTAGATTTATAGGAATAATTATGAATTTTATAAGTTGAAATAATTTTCAAAAATACATGAAATTCTCTTTAAAGTGCCTATCACATTTCAATTTCTGACAAAATTCTGTTCATACTTCTTTAAAGATGTTTAAATATGGACTGCATTGATTTTTAACTAAAAAAGTGGATATCACATGCCAATTCTTTAACAAATGAGAATAAAAAAGCTCTCGATTCGTCGGCAACTATTTTTAGCTACATTAGCAGTGAAAGCTGCTGGTTTCATGAGCATTCTTATTTAGAGCAGCAACAGCCAAATATTAATGAATATTTATTTATCAACATAGTTATTGCTTATAATCAATATTTTATTTTGCATCATCAATTATTTTCTATTTAAATTTTATTAACGAATAGCTAAATTCTGGCTCATGAAGAGTTTATTACAGTAATAATAACTCTCATTTTCTATCAGTAATTTATAATTTCTATCGAAATAAGAGTAAATATACTAATAAAAACCCTTTAGCAATCAGATCCTTAGAGTTTTAAAATATTTACGAATTAGATATTCCCTTAAAAAAATTAGAAATTAAAAAACTTAATCTATTTAGAAATATAGAGCTCAATTTCATAAATTACTCATAAATACCTTATTTATCACAGAAAAGACTTAAGTAAGCATATTACAGCTTTTATGTAAATTTTAAATGGTAAATGCAAATGCATGTATGATTAAATTTCCAATATTAATACCAGAATTTAGAATAGCTGTCGAAATTTGTAGTTCATCACAACTGTGGGCCAGTAAATAGGTATTAATCCTAAATAATTTATAGGCTGAAGATAATTAAATTAAGAAAGTAGGCTTTTGTAAATTTTATAACAATTAACTTTGAATTTTCCAAATAATTATGCATAGTATGCTAAAATTAAAAGTCAAAATCTTTAAAAAAAAAAATTGGAAATTAATAATTTTTATTTAGAAATTACTAGAGGATTTTAGTTGAATCATCATCGATATTTTTTAGTCTTTTTTAAGAAAATTTTAGTTACAATCTGATAATTTTAATATATGAGAATTTAATTTCTAAGATAATACAAAATTGTAAATTAGAAAATAATGTCAGTATTTGATGATTCTGAAGCCCTAATTCAAAATAGATTTTGGAAACTTGATATGAGGAAGAACTTTCCGGAAACCTTTAGAACGGCAGTTTTTCGGAAGAAAAAATCTGGAGATTTCATAGAAGTCACCCTTTTCCTCAGCCAAAATTGGCTAGTTAAGATTAGTCCGAATTCATCCATGAAATTCTCTCTTCTTGATTGAAAAATGTTTGAGCCTTTTGAAGAAGATAACGGCCAGTTGAGAAGATTCGGCTTTTCGGTCAGCAGCACTCAAAACTGTAAGAAAGATTTTTATGTGGAAAACGAGGAAACTCTGGATGCCTGAATTATGCATCTATCCTCAGTTTGCATTATGACAGACTTCGAAAATGATTTTTCACTAGTAAAACGACTTGGCAGTGGATCATTTGGAACCGTTTATTTGGCAACAAATAATGACACTTGTGATATGTTTGCAGTAAAGTCTATTGACAAACATATTATAATTGGCAATCAAGGAAACCTCTCAAATCTCATGAACGAAATAAAATTCATGAGGAAGCTGAATCACCCAAATATAGTTAAACTTCATTATGTTTATGAGAGTACAACTCATATTTATTTAGTTATTGACTATTTAGAGGGAGGTGATTTGTATGGTAGGATCATGAAAAGAAAAATTTTAAATGAAGAAATAGCTGCAAAATTTACAGAAAAACTATTAAATGTTATAAGCTACTTGAACTCATTTAACATTGTACATAGAGATCTGAAGCTTGAAAATATTTTAATGGTCTCTGAAGATGATGACTGCAATTTCAAGCTTGCTGACTTTGGCTTGGCTACTGAAGTAACTGGTGCACTTCAGCTTAGATGTGGTTCCCCTGGATACACAGCTCCTGAAATTCTTAGAAAATGCTCATATGGGTTAAAAGTAGATATTTTTAGCGCAGGAGTTATTTTATATATACTTCTTTGCGGTAGAATGCCATTTTGGGGCAGGACTAATCAAGAAATCCTTCAAAAAAATAGAGATTGCAAAATCTCATTTATGGATGAACCTAAGCAAAATATTTCTAAATTTGGGTGTGCTTTCATTTTAAGATTGACTGAACCATTGCCAAAGCTCAGGCCTTCTGCAATAGATGCTCTAAATGATCCTTGGTTCAAGTCTCTATCAAGCCCAAGCCTTTCTCAGCATTGTTTTGATCAGCGGAGCTAGAAATTTTTAAGTCAGAGATTATTAATTAGAATTATTAATACTATTCCTAAACTTGTATTGATATTCTCAGAAATATTTCTTTTTTCGACATTAATTTTTTTTCGTTTACTTCTCTTTCTTCTCAAACTTGTTAATACATACCGTGAGAAGTGATACTAGATTATGTAAATCTTTTCATACACCTTAATAAAGGCACATATAGAATACATCATTTTTCAATTTAAATTAAAAGAAGCCCTATTCCTATAAAATTTGGTATAATACTTATTTCAAACTAGCATGCAAAATATAGACATCAAGAAATCAGCTTTTATATGTTTCTACTTTAAAACAAAGTTGCTTATCCGATAAATTTTTTTTAAACCTTTAAGCTTGCTAATATTGGATAAGATTTATTTTCTCAAGGCTTTATTTAATTTGATTTTTCTTATAAGAGCTAAAGAAATAATGAGGATAAATTTGCTCTCCACTCTATTGTATTTATCTTTTTTCAATACCAAAATTGTCAACCTTTGTTATAATTCTAAAGCTTTAGCTATGAGCAATATCGAAAAGTTTAATCTTATAGCTTTAAATTATGAGCTTTTCTTCTATTTTTCACTGACATTAAACAAAAGCACTATTTATTAAGGACAACTAAGCTCAGCTTGCAATGACCGCTCTATTAGAGCTAACCTTAAAAGTGCTACTTAATACAACACTGTCTATTAAAAGTTAATGGGAAAGCCTTCTGATCAGGCTATTACTGAGTTTTTATTTGATATACCCAATTTCAGCATTGGCTATCATAGTAATAAATTCTGACTAACTATAGTAGAACGAATATTTTTAGAAACTGAATTCTTCCTTTGCAATATTAGCTGCTTTATAATTTTTAGAAATTTATCAGATAAAAACAATTATGAATTTATTTTAGCAGCTTTCTGAAGATACGCTTTAAATTATGGGCTTTTCTTCTATTTTTTGCTGACATTAAAACAAAAACACTATTTATTAAGACAACTAAGCTCAGTTTACAATGGCCACTCTATTAGAGCTCACCTTTCCAGTGCTGCTTAATACAGTACTCTCTATTAAAAACTAATTGGCAAGCCTTCTGATAAGGCTATTGCTGAGTTTCTATTTGATATACTCAACTTCAACATTGGCTATCATAATAATAAAATTCTGAGAATTTAAATTTCCTTATGGTTAATTATATCAGAACGAATATTTTTAGAAATTGAATGTTTTCATTTTAATATTAGCTGATTTATAATTTTAGAAATTCATCAAATAAAAAAATTATGAATTTTTTTCTAACTACCCCTCCGTGAGCGAACAAAACCATTAGAAAAATCCATATATTTTGCACAAAAACCCTCCGCAATGAGCGAACAAAAATTTTTTAGGAAATAGAATTTTGATATAAGTGATCATTATTATAATAAAATCTCTAGCTAATTCCGTTTAATTTTTTAAAAATATTGCATTTTAAAACATAAATTTTGCAAATTAAATTTAATCTCAATTTTACAAATTGAAATTTTTTAAATTTTAAAAAGCAAAATTTTTATAGAGATTTATTATACTAATTATCACTATATCAAAATATTTTTTTCATTAAAATTTTTCGAAAAAACAATTTTGTTATCTAAAGGAGGGTGGGTTTTCCAATGGTATTGCTCAACAAGGGAGGGTAGGAGTGAGCAAAATATTTCTAAGTTTGTGTGCACTTTCATATTGAGATTGATTGATTCATTGCCAAAGCTCAGACTTTCTACAAGAGATGCTCTAAATGATCCTTGGTTCGAGTCTCTATCAAGCCCAACCCTCTCTCAGTAAAGCTAGAGGCTTTCAAGTCAGAGATTATTAATTTGAATTATTAAAACTCTACCTAAATTTGTATTGATTTCTCTGATTCTCTGAAATACTTCTTTGTCGACATTCATTTTTTTCGTTTACTTACTTTCTCTTTTCAAACTTGATAATATATACTGTAAGAAATGATACTTGATTATGTAAATCTTTTCATTATAAGGGTACATATAACGAGCATGCTTTTTTAATCTATTAAATTTGTTATAATAATTTTTTCAGAATTAGCATGCATACTATAAACATCAAGAAATCGACATTTATATGTTTTTACTTGAAATTAAAGTCGTTTGTTTAATAAAGGTCTTTTTAAATCTATAAGCTTGCTAATTCTTCTTTTGAGAGATACGAATCCTTAAATTTTGTGCTAAAATTTTAAGAAGATAAAGTCAAGTTAGAACTGAAGGTTTGCATATTACTATAGAGAGACTCATACTGCTGGAAATGAAAAAAAATAGGGCTAAACTTTTTTAATTGATTATTGATTCCAATAAAAAAAATTATCACACTATAATGAAATAAAATATAAAGCCATTAGACTATAAAACATAGGTAAAATAGCTCATCATATTATATATGCAGTGCTGATATTTTATAACCAGCAGTAAAGGCACAATAAATTTTCATAATTCAAATTAAGATTATGTATTCTGATATGAAAAAAAAAGTGCATATCTTATAATCACCCAAAAGACTTGGTTATTATGAAAGCTATAAATTCCGAATGTGAAAATTCTAATGTGCATTAAAAAGAATGGCCAATATGAAATGTCAACAGATTAAGTCGGCTTATATTCTTCTTAATTATTAATTGGGAAATCTTAATATTTAGCTTCAATTTCTTTTGTATCAGCTAATTGATCTAATTTCATATTTTTTATAATGCTTTGCAAATTAGAAGGATGACTGGTGTGTGAAGTGCTGTTGCAAAATGAAACTTAATAGACTAAAATCAATTAATCGCTTCCAAATTTGTAAAACCAAAACTATATATTAATAATTATGAGTTTTTATTTTCTTCAGACTACTAGAGCACGCTAAAGCTGTAGTGCAGCTTTTTATAAAATATCGAATGATAGATAGAAACTCATATATGATTAGAATTTTAACACCGGAATTTAGGCTTTTAATAAATTTTATAAAAATTAACTTTGGGTTTTCTAAAAGCTACTTAAAAATACAAATATTGATGGAACAGCACACTAAAATGCAAAATCACCAATGACTTAATTTTTAAAATAAAACAACACTTTAAGAATTAAAAATTTCTATTTTGAACTTAGTTGAGCATTTTAGCTAAATTATCTTTGACATTTTTTAGTTTTTTAATACAATTTCAAGAAGCGTCTGATAATCTTAATATGCAAGAATTTGATTTCTAACTTCACAAGATTGCAAGCACTTAGAAATTAAAAAACTTGATCTCTTTAGGGAATAAGAATTCGACTCCATAAAATACTCATAAATACCTTATTATCAAAGAAAAACTTAAGATAAAAGCTTATTTCAACTCTTTATAAAATACCGAATGATAGATAAAAACTCTGATTTGATTAGAATTTTAACACCGGAATATAGAATAGTTGTTGATTATGTTGACATTATAGTTGCGGGCCAATAAATAGGTATTAATCCTAAATAATTTATAGGCTGTAGATAACTAAAGTAAGAAAGTAGGCTTTTAATAAATTTTATAAAAATTGGCTTTGGGTTCTAAAAGCTACTTGAAAAATACAAATATTGATAGAATAGGATACTAAAATGCAAAATCACTTATAGCTTGATTTTCAAAATAAAAAAAGGTTCAAGAATTAAAAATACCCATTTTAAACTTAGTTGAGCATTTTAGTTAATTCATCTTTGATATTTTTTAGTTTTTTAAGATAACTTTCAAGAAGCGTCTGATAATCTTAATATCCGAGAATTTGATTTCTAAGATATTAACAAATTTTTATACGTCAAAAGAGCAATTAATAAAAAATATGTCAGTATTTCTAGATTCTGAAAACCTAATTATAAAAAACTTCTGGACCCTTGATACGAGGGATAAATTTCCAGAAACTTTTAGAACAACAGTTCAGCATAAGAAAAAAAATGAAGATCTGATAGAAGCCACCCTTATACTCAGCCAAGATTGCCTAGTTAAGATTGGTACTAATTCTATAAAGAAATCAACACTGCTTGATTGGAAAATTGTTGAGGCTTTCGAAGAAGACAACGGTGAATTGAGAAGATTCGGCTTTTCTGTCAGCACTCAAAGCTGTAAGAAAGATTTTTATGTAAAAAACGAGGAAACTCTAGAAGCATGAATTATGCATCTATCCTCAGTTTGTATTATGGCAAACTTCAAAATTGATTTTTCACTGATAAAGCAAATTGGCAGTGGATCTTTTGGAACCGTTTATTTGGCAGCAAGCAATGACACTTGTGATATGTTTGCAGTAAAGTCTATTGACAAACATATTATAATTGGTCATCAAGTGAACCTATCAAATCTCATGAATGAAATACAATTCATGAGGAAGCTGAATCACCCAAATATAGTTAAACTTCATTATGTTTATGAGAGTACAACTCATATTTATTTATTTATACCCTCTACTGGTGAATATAAAATTTTTATTTTGATTTGTCTCATATAATCAATACCTGCACAAATATTTTAGAGTATTATAGTTATTGACTATTTAGAGGGAGGTGATTTGTATGACAGGATCATGAAAAGAAAAAAATTCAATGAACAAACAGCTGCAAGATTTACAGAAAAACTATTAGATGTTGTAAGCTACTTGAGCTCACTTAACATTGTACATAGAGATCTGAAACTCGAAAATATTTTAATGGTCTCTGAAGATGATGACTGCAATTTCAAGCTTGCTGACTTTGGTTTGGCTACCGAAGTAAATGGCGCACTTACGCTTAGATGTGGATCCCCTGGATACACGGCTCCTGAAATTCTCAGAAAATGCTCATATGGGTTAAAAGTAGACGTTTTTAGTACAGGAGTTATTTTGTATATACTGCTTTGTGGGAGAATGCCATTTTGGGGCAAGACTAATCAAGAAATCCTTCAAAAAAATCGAGACTGTAAAATTTCATTTAAGCATGAGCCTAAGCGAAATATTTCTAAGTTTGCATGCGCTTTCATTTTGAGATTGACAGAACCATTACCAAAGCTCAGGCCTTCTGCAAGAGATGCTCTAAAGGATCCTTGGTTTGAGTCTCTATCAAGCCCAACCCTCTCTCAGCAAAGCTAGAGATTTTCAAGTCAGAGATTATTAATTCGAATTATAAGACTTTATCTAAAATTTGTATTGAAATCCATGAAATATTTCTTTTCTGTCATTCATTTTTTTTCGTTTATTTACTTTCTCTTTTTCAAATTTGTTAATGCATACTGTAAGAAATGATACTTGATTAAGTAAATCTTTAGTATACACTTTATAAAGCGCATATAATGAGCATGCTTTATTAATTTAAATCAAAAGAGGCCATATTCCTATAAAATTTGCTATGATACTTTCTCAGAACTAGCATACATACTATAAACTTCAAGAAGCAGCTTTATATTTCTACTAGAAAACAAAGTTGTTTATCAGATAAAATCTTTTTAAACTTATAAGCTTGCCATTTTTGGATGAGAAAAGTTTTCTTAAGGCTTTATTTTTCAGATTTTTCTTATAAGAGATACTAATACTTAAATTTTATGCTAAAATTTAAGAAGATAAAGCTAGTTTAGGCTGAAGGTTTGTATATTTGCTATAGAGGAGGCCTATATGACTCAAAATGAAAAAAAGACTAAATTTTTAATTGATTATTTATTTCAATAAAAAATTATCCCATTACAATAAAATAAATTATAAAACCATTAGAGCTGCATTAAAGCCGATTAAATGAGTAAGATAGTCATGCAATCAGTGTCATTTTGCTATATTCTGCTTTTTTGCACGCAATTATAAGTATTTGAACGAATTGGGTCAAATCTTTTAGCATTTATTTAACATGCCTTGATTTTCCACATTTCGGAGGCAAAGTGAGAAGAAAATTCATTTATCCTTTTTTTTAATGGTCTAGCTAAATTACTAATTTCTTCCTTTCTGTTGAAAAAGGCTTCAATGGCTAATAGAATATCTTGCTAGCTCGTTTTCTCATAATTTTGTGAGAAAGAGCCAAGCATCCTATAATTGATACTAGAGCTTCAACAAATTTTTTTGCAAACTTCAGCATATTGAATAGAATTGATATTCAACAAGATGTGTGCTCCTGGGCTAAGTCAGTCTATAGCATACATAATATAATGCTTTGCAGATTAGAAGGATGGCTGGCATGCCAAGTGCTGCTATAAAAATGAAATTTAATAGATTAAAAATCAATTAATCGCTTCCAAATTTGTAAAGCCAAAACTATATATTATTAATTATGAGTTTTTATTTTCTTCAGGCTTCTCAGGATGCATTATTGCCAAAATCTCTTTTCGCTCGCTTTCGTCTATGTTTGGCAGAAGCTTGAAAAATTTATAAAGAAAAACCAAATAAAGGACAGTGAGTATAACATCGACGACAACTATAACTATAAAAGCAATATTATTCGTGACAATAGCTAACAAAACGATTTTTAGAATTGTACCTATTACAAGGATAATCATATATAAAACTAGCAGAACTATTTGTAAATATCATTGTGCCCAGTATCCCAAAAAGACTAAAATTCAGAATGCCATCAATCCATAAACACAAGTCGCAGCGTACGCAAAAGCAAATATGCAGTAAATAATGCAAAAATATTTAGTATACTTCGCAAATTTTATAATTTTATTGAATTTTTGTAATTTAGATTCATCGTCGTTAGGAGGATCAGAAGCTTGAACAATAGCTTGCTTATTAGCTTGAGGAGGAAAAGTAGCAGGAGGAGCAATAAATTGATTAAAACCTTGTTGATTTACCTGAGCAGGGTTAAATTCTAGATGAACACTATTAGCTTCTATCGGCTGCTTTACTTCTTCATTTGAGTTTCGTTTAGGAGGCATGCAGTAATTGTACTCTTCATCTTGCAACTTTCTTGCAATCTCATAATCACTTAGCATTTTATTATAGAAAGATTATCAATGAGAAGTCATTTATTACATAATCATATAAAAATTATATATTGCAGTTTCTAAAATTAATATTTAGCAAAAAATGAGGATTTTTAATGCAGAATGAATTATTATGTGCTAATAAATAATAGCAATGCATTACTGATTAGTTAACAAAAATGATGAAGATAATGCAAAAATAGGCCAATAATAAAATTAAATTTGTTCTTCAGCCTTCTTAGACTTCTCAGCCTCTCTCATATTTTTCTTAGCTCATTCAAAAGTTCAGGTCATTCAGTGAAGTCAAACACGCCAGATTCTTTAAATTTTTATAAAGAAAAACCAAAAAAAGAAGTCAATGCAATGATCTATAAAAGGTAGATAATCTAAAGTGAAAATCAAAATAATTATTAAAACTGTATGCATATAAGGTAAAACAGTATAACTAATCAAAGATTATTTATTTTATTGTGATATTTATTCTATTGATTAAATTCTGTAAAATATAGTTTATTTAGTATATAAAGGCATACATGAAAATTAGCATGCAACCAAATTGATCAATTATATTTAAATTAAATCAATTTTTTATTTTAATAATTTTATTATTTACTATCTTAACCCTCTATATAAAAAGCACACCAAAATAGTAAAAGCAATATATATTATTTTTATATATAATTTTTTCTAAAATTTTTTAAACCCCTATCCTTGATCAAACGACTGGGATCATTCGATCAATAATGAGGGGAGTTAGATAATTAAGATTATAATAAACATAATCCTGTAAAAGATAAATAAATTTTTTATAAATATTTTGAATGAAACCATAATATATTAATCACTCTTGAATTTCTCAATTATTTTAAGCTCATAGCTTTCTAACTGCTTTAATTCTGAATCTTTATTTTTAATCAATTTCTTTATTTCTTCAAGCTTGCTAAACTCTAGAAAATGTTGGTTAACTAATTTTTCTATTTCCCTAAAGCTTGTTAAAAACGGATAATATTTTCTCATAGCATCAACCCAATCAAAAGTAATTACGAGCCATTGAAAAAGAGTCTCTTCTGTATATGAATAATTCCCGATTTGTATTAATCTATTCCTATTAGCGTTTATTGTTGGCAATAAACCATAAAAAATTGGCTATTATAATTATTTATAATAATACTTTCATATTTGATACCCTGTTGAGTTTTAATCCTATCCCTTCGTTAATCTTTTTATTTGACTTTGATACTAATTCTTTTTCTGCATCTTCGAATGCTTCATAATTCGACGTTTTGGCGAATGAAGTCCTACCATCTCAGATACTGCCGAGGGATCTATAGGCTCGCATTTAGAAACTAATCTGGGTGGATTAGCCAAACCTTTGTCCTCGGCCTGTAAGATAAAAATACCGACAGCATCATCAGCTCACAATCTGGAGGAGCATTTTGCTACCTTTAAATGGTGAAGGTAGTCTCAGAAGGAGGTAAGACCATTCTTTCATACTCTGAGCACTAACAGGCGTTAAGAAAGTCTTTTGCTATAAAGTTGGGTTATTTTCCATGTAAGACTAGCGAAATCGCCATTTTTTCTGGATCTAGGAAAAGGATAGTGCCTAGCTCCACACGAGCTTTTAAGCTAGACTATTTAAAAAGGAAATAATTAGTTTAATCCTTTAATTTCAATCTATCCCTATCATACTTACCCTTCTTATAAAAAATTGAATCAGATATGTCATTGCAGTCTAAATCCACAAGCTCTTTTATCAATGAAGCAGGGCTTGAAAATTTTGAAAAAATAGCTTGATTGTTAAGCAGCATGCTAACAGCTTCAGTTCCTGGACCATATGCCCTGCGGTCTTTATAGGTGCTCATAAGAACTCACAAGTCATCATTCATATGTGTTAGACTTCTAGGATATAGAAGATTATTTATGATAGCATTTCTGTCTTGAAAAAGCTGAGCTAGATCAATATAATGATCTACAGCTGCTTGTAGTGTCTGTTTTTGTAAATTTAAAAGTTCGAGTTCAGCTTTGATTGTTTCGATTAAGTAGGTAATTTTGTCATAAAGGTGAACCGCAGAGGATTTTACTTTTTCTCCGTTTTCAATTAATCTGATCAGCTCTGAATATACTTTCATGGAAATAATATAAAAATCATTTTTGATTAATGTGGAAGAAACAAATTTAAAGCTTATCTGACTGTTAAATATTATGTGTTACAATAATTGCTTATTGAGGTCAATCAGACTAGATGACGGTAAATTATGCATTTATAGTTTGGCTGCATATTTCCAAAATTTATGATTGGGCAAAAGATGGTGGAATTTTTGAAGATTTATTGGGAGTAGCATGCCATAAGGGTTATTTTTAGTCTTCTTTCCAAGCAGAGAAATGAATTCACTCTGCCTACAGCAGAGACCGATAAATTGTTAATAATTCTGCTCCAAATAGCTCTGAAGCTTTCTCAAAAATATTGCTAGAGGCTCCTAAAACAGAATTGATAAATCAAGAAGAAGCAAATGTCAAATTTAAAGCTTATTTGGCTTTGAAATATATGCTCATTTGAAATTAATTGGATGCTTAAATGTTTATAATTGAAAAATAATGATGATGTAAATCATTAGCACATTAAAAGTATACTCCACAATCTGGTAAGCCCTTAATTATTAATATATTCATAATCATTAATTAATTTGTTTTATATCATTTTATCCTCTTTAGAATTAAATTTGCTATAGAAATTTATAAAAATTGTTTGAATTTAAACGATTTGAAATGGTTATTATAAATATTCATATTTTATTTGCAATTATTACAGAAAATATCATTAGCAAAATGGTAATATGCATAAAATTGATAAATTATCTTAAATTGAAAACAGAAAGATAAGTATGCCAATGATAAATAAAGAAAAAAATAAAAGGCTGCCTATAAATCGGTATTCAGAGGATTTCAAAATAAATTTCAATACTGAATTACTTCCAGGTGTTAATCTTCAAGAAATGATGAATGTCTCCGTGCTTCAATTAAATTCTAGTCATTTTCGCATTGTAATTAATATAAATAAGCCCTTTAATTGGAACAACAAAATCTGTTTCAATTTAAGGGATTAAATTTTTCTCACGCCCAGCTTTTATATTGGAACGAAATATAGTTAAAATTTCCTTTTTTTTATAGATCTCAACTGGAGCAGACTTAGCTAGCTCCCAAATGGAGTATAAGGCTTGGAAAATCCCTATGAATGCTCAAACTATAGAATAAAATGCTAATACCCTAAATTGTGAAAAGCCCTCCTTTTTGAGCATGCGATCATATCTCGTACTTTAAATATGATAGCTTTACCTTAATAGTAAACCTCCCTGCCGACTCATCATCTAGGGGCTCATGTAGTTTCCATAAAACACTAATTATTTGACTATTCTTAAATAGAATAATCGAAAATGGAAGGAGACAAGATCAAGATAAAGACCTTAAGCTAAAGCCTAATTTTATGAGAGAAAGTACGCTGTTGATAAAATAATTTTTTATTATTAAAGACTAATTTTTAAATATAAACAAAACCTCACTAAATAAAACAAGCAAAACAAAAATTATAAAGATAATTTAAAGGAGATTTAGCCAAGCAAGCTATAGAACCCCAATATTAGCTGCTTTTATAAGTTTGCAGCTATACTGAATTAAAATAATATATTTAATCAGTATAAAATTAAACAATCATAATACTAATAAATGCTAAGTGACGAAGATTACGCCAAAAAGCTGCAAGCCGAAGAGTACAAAGAAATCATAATTCAAGACAAAACTAAAAGCAAAGAAGTAAAGAATCCTTTATCTCTAGAAACTAATGAAAATAACGCTAGTCCTCAGCTCAATCAGCAAAATTTTGTTCCTGCTGATTATGGCACCGCTCAGCGCAATCCTCAAAATTTGGCTCCAGCTGCTTCTGATCCTACTCAGCTCAATCAAAATTTGGCTCCAGCTTCAAATCGTGCTAATTCTTATGATCCAGATGCTAGTGAACAAAATTCAATACTCCTGCACCTAAAACAATTATTTTTTAATTATTTTTAAAAAATGAATCATAAATTTAAAATATGCATATTTCAAGAGTTAAAACCATAGAATTTGCAAATTGAATGCAATTTTTTTGTGTTATTGATTACCTTTTGGTTTTCATATATATTTTGGCAGGCATATATGAACTGCTTGTGTTGGGAGTGCTACCTTTTATAGGATACTTCGCGCAGAAAAAGCTATCCTTGATTTTACTAATTATATATATGATTAGTCTTGCATTACAAGCAGTTGTGAGAATTATTATTATTGTTATTGCAAATAATATTGCTTTTACAGTTCTAACAGTTATTATAATTCTAGTCACTATTTTTTATCTGATATTTCTCTATAAATTTTTCAAGCTGCTCTCAGGTTTAAGCTCATGGGAGAAAACTGAGATTTTGGAAAAGAGGAGGACTAGAATGACATGGTGCTAATTATTAATATAGATTAGTCATCTTCATATTTTTAGACTTGCTAGTCAGTGGCTTATTGCTTTTAATTTATTGAGCTCTAACTAGCTTTGTTTATCATATTATTAATTAGTTCTATAAGAATTCTAAGTGATGAAGATTATGCAAAAAAGTTGCAAGAAGAAGAGTTCAACGAAATCATGATTAAAGACGAAACTGCAAGCCAAGAAATAAAACATCCTCTGTCACTATGAATTAATAAAAATAATGCCATTCCTCAGCTCTATCAGCAAAATTTTGCTCTAGCTGTTTCTCATCCAACTCAGCTCAATCAGCAAAATTTTGCACCAGCTATTTTTGATTCTATTCAGCTCAATCAGCATAATTTTGCTCCAGCTGTTTCTCATCCTACTCAGCTCAATCAGCAAATTTTTGCTCCAGCTGTAGATGTTTCTTTTTTAATAACGAAGATGATGCTAAGTCAAAAAACATTCAATACTACTGCACCATGGAAAAATTATTTTTTTATTATTTTTAAAAATGAGTCATAAATTTAAAACATGCAAATTGGAAGAGTTAAAATTATAGAATTTGCAAATTGGACTAAACTTTTTTGTATTATTGATTTCTTTTTAGTATACATATATATTCTGACAAAAGTATATGAATCGATTTTGTTGGTAGGGCTATACTAATTTAAAATTTCATTAAAATCAACACAGTAAGCTGTGACAAAATAATAGAAAAAATTAGATTTTAGTTTATTATTTTAAGTAATATAATATAATATCAAATAGCATACCTTTTATAGGATATTTCGCACAGAAAAAACTATCCTTGATATTACTAATTATATATATGGTCAGTCTTGTAGTAGTTACAGTTGTGAGAATTATTATGATTATTATTGCAAATAATATTGCTTTTACAATTCTAACAGTTATTATAATTATATTCATATTTTTTATCTGATATTTCTCTATAAATTTCTCAAGTTGCTGGCAGATTTAACTTCAAGCGAGAAAACTGAGATTTTGGAAAAGAGGAGTACTAGAATGACAAAAAGCTAATATAAAGTTGTTATCTGCAAAATTTTAGATTTGCTAATCATTGATTTAATACTTTTAATTTATTGAGCTTTAATTAGTTCTATTTATAATATAATTAAGAAACAAAATTATTTGTTTAAGTTCTTAATTGACAAAGTGATTGCTTCACACAGTGCCTACACCATAAAGTTTTTTTTTGGCCTATTTTTTGGGCCTTTTTTTAGAACTATTTTTATCTTAAACATATAAAAGAGGTTAGTGAGAAAAAATAATTTTTAGAGTGAATTCTTATATTACATCAGCAGGTTTTTTATTTTTTCATTTTCAAAAATTTAAGTAAGTAAAAGTGCAAAATAATAAAAATTTTTATTCTCAAATGCAAGCTGCTTATAAAGTAAATAGAATTATCTAGAGCTTTGAATATATTAAAATATTTTTTTAAAATTAAAACAATTTTGTTCTTTCAAGGCAGGATAATTTCCCAAATAATAGAATTTTTCAACCATTTTGCTTGTTAAAGAAAGATAAGAGAGTTAGAAGCATATTTAGAAATAAATAAGGATTTATTAATGTTCAATAAAATAAATGATGAAAATCCATTTCTTACAATTTTTAAGCAAAAATTCAAAACTTAAGCATTCTTTTCTGCAGTAAGCCCAGTTTCCTCTTGTTATTCTATACTCAGTAATAAAGCAACTTATATAAAGATAACTTATTGATTGATCTTGAATCCCTTTATTGCTCATATACTAAATTTCTCCACTTCTTTAAATACTTTGACACTAATTTAACTAAAATTCTTATTCCAAACTGATATAAAATAAGTATAAAAATTAATATATAAGGTATAATATTTATAATCAAAATGGGAAAGAGAATAGGATCATATGAGCTTAAAGCTAAGCTTGGCAAAGGTACCTTTGGCACTGTGTTTTTAGGGAAGCATATCCCGTCTAAGAACAAAATCGCAATTAAAATGATCAATCGACAAGGTTTAAAGCCTGAGCAGCAAAATAGGCTTGAACAAGAAATTCTCTGTCAAAGATCCGTTGACAGTGACTATGTGGTTAAACTTCTGGACGTCCAAAAGACCGACAACAATTTTTATCTCATTTTAGAGTTTTGCTCAGGTGGGGATTTAGGCCAGTTTATACAACAAAACGGTCCAGTTGATGAAGCTGTAGCTCAAAGATGGATGCAGCATTTGGCAGAAGGCTTTAAAGCTCTTAGATCGAAAAATATACATTTTTATATATATATTTTGCCTTATTTTACATACAAAATTACCATTTTATATAGTAAATTTTAATATAATTTATCCCAATTTACTATAAATTATGATATAATCCATCGAGACCTGAAACTTCAAAATATTCTTATGACAGAAGCTTCAACATCTGCAGTCTTAAAACTCGCTGACTTCGGCATGAGTCGATTTCTAGACGACGATTTAGCTCAGTCTTGGCTTGGAACTCCTCTTTATATGGCTCCTGAAGTATTTCGCTTAAGAGAAGGCTATGATTCTAAAGCTGATATAGGGCCTTCCTATAGATGGCGCGCAATGCGCCATCACCGGGCATGTCGGGAGAGGGTTCCACACGAGGAATGGTTCTACATGTGGAACCCTCTTTTTGGCTTGTGGAAAGTAGTTTTTTCACAGGTCAAAAAGAGGGTTCCACACGTAGAACCATTCCTCGTGTGGAACCCTCTCCCGACATGGCTCGGTAATGGCGCATTGCGCGCCATCTATAGGAAGGCCCTATATATGAAGCTTAGGCGTCGTTTTTTACGAAATGCTCACAGGTGAAGCTCCATTTAACGCTCGGCGTAAAGAAGAAATCCCAAATGCCCAGCGACATCTTAAACCATTTCCTGTAGCAATTTCTCAAGTCTGCAAAGACCTTTTAGAAAGAATGCTTGCATATGATCCTAAACACAGGATTTCTTTTGACGACTTTTTTGAGCACCCTTTTGTAGCTGGGATAAAAGAAGATAATAGCTCTCTAATGGCTTCTAAAGGGTCAAGTGACGTTTATTTATCATCAGATATCGCTCCAAATATCCCAATCCCAGAGCAGCTAGAATCCCCTATGTCGACTGATGATTTTATACTTTTAGATAATGAAGAAACAGTCCCTGATTTTGTATTTATTGCTAAAGATAACCATCCAGCTATAAATTTAGCAGAAGTTATGTCCTCAGTCGAAGAACAATTAGAGACTATTATGATTATTTTAAAATTTGCAGAAAAAATAAAATCAAATAATGAGATTATTGGGAGTTTTGCTGTGTATGTAAAAGCTGTCACTTTGATGGAAAATTTGTTGAATTTTAGCCAACAAATGATAAATAAATACAATTTAATACCTGAGTCGTATCCAAACTTTTTTGAACAGCATGATAGGGTGAAAAGACTATTTTTGGAGAATCAGGATAAGACGGAAGAACTTTGTAAAATTGTGGATCATATTTTAAGCTCAGGAGACCCGAAATATGCAACTTTTATTGATTCGATTGGGAAACAAGGGCTTGCGGATAGCTTGCTGTATAATTATACTATAAGTTTGTGCAAGGAGGGAGCTAAGGATGAATTTTTGAGGGATTATCAGAAAAGTAAAGAAAAATACCAGGAAGCTGTATGGCTATTGGATCATCTGTGTAAGGGAAAAGATAGTGATCCATCAAGTGAGTGGGATATGGTTGAAGCTTTTAGGGCTGAAACGCATAGAAGATTGGATACAGTCAATGTTAAGCTGACGACTGCTTACTCTTCCGCATTTTAATATTAAGAAAAACCTATATCATTTTTCTATAACAATTTTTTTAAATCATTTAATAAACGAACAAAATTTGTACTTAATTTTTATGACACCTTTGGAAAAAAATTTTAAATTATTAAAAATTTATTTTTATATTTTAAAACAATTTAATGCAGATAAATAATATGTTGGTGTTTTTATTCATTTTATCAGCTTTAGCTATAAAATAAATCGAAAATACTTTTATTAATAATAAAAATTTTCAATTTAATTATTTTTATAATTTATAACCAATTAACAAAACAAAAAAAGGTTTTATTTTTTAAAATGTGTGAGAGTTAGAGTAAATACTGTAATTGTAATTTTAAAAAATAAATTAATAAGTCAGCAAACTACCATATAGGTATTTTCTTAGAATATTTAGGATATTCAATATAGCGACTAAACCATTTAATTTTTTTCTAGAATATTTTTAAGAACTTCTTGAAAATTATTTGCTTTGAAAAATACAGTTGTTAATGTATTAGCATGAGAAAAAAAATTCCCACAAAGTGTATGCCAGTAAAAACTGGCCAAAAATAATTACATTTACATTGGTACCTACAGTTTAAGCGCTCCTGTCAAACATTTCAAAGAAGGTATTTTCTTCTGCCCGAGAAGAGCCTCGAACGCCTATTGATTTATCAGATCTAAATCTGGATAAATTTTCACTATTTACATGTGAGTATCCACTAGTCATACTTATATCAGACAATCCTCTACAGCTTGATTCTTCATCACTTGACTCACTTGATGGATTTCCCAATACATTTAAATAAGTTTTCCTGGTAGTTATGTCCTTATCTGTTCTAATAGTTTTGAAGTGTTCTTCCCTCAAATCTTTTATGAATGCGCTTGCTTTTTGTGTGAAAGTTTCATTTTCCTGCATATATGCAGTTGCTTTTTGTGAAAAATTTGCTGTCTCATGTAAAGGTTTTTTTATATTTACTGGGAATTTTACGCTATGCTAAATTATTTGAATTTTTCTATAAATTTTAGTAAATAAGCTATATTAGCTGTTTAAGGTAAATCCGTATATATTTTCCAGGTGTTCTTCTCAATTGTCTTATCTAACTTCCCGACCCCCTTTAAATTGGAGCATAATATCCGCAAAATTTCCCATTTTTGGTCTTAAATAAATTTTTTTCTATAGGAAAATTTTATAGGCGAAATTTTTATAAAATTTCTTTTTCTTATTTAATGTAAAAAAAATGCAAATAGACTACTAATTAAACAATTCATTATTTTTTTGAATTAATTCTTCATAAAATTAATTTAGAATTTGTATATTGCGTTCTAAGTTTTTTTACAATATCTTTTCTGATTTTTTTCCCAAACTCTCTCTCTTTCAGCCATTTCTCCTTACTATCATCATCACAAATTTTTACTAAAACTTTATAGCATTTCGCCGCGGTATGCCCTAAAGTATTACAAAGAAAGCATCTTGTCCCCAAGGCTGTATATTTATTAGGGACTTCTCTTTGGCAAAAATTATATAGCTTTTTCTTTAAATATCCTATAAATAGTTTATAAAAATACATCTTATGGGTATTTATAGGGAAAACTATAAAGCATATCAGTTTTTTGCCTAGCTTCTGGCTTGGTCTTTAAAATTTCATTTAAATCGCTTCTGTGACAGACCATAAACTCACAAAAGGCAAGACACCTTATGCTGGCTTCCCTAGGATGCATAGCAAAGAACCCAATTTCTCCAAATGAAGACTCTTCATTAAGTTCTTTAAAAATAGTCAAAGTTCCCTTATGGTAAACTTCTACTATCCCTGACGATATAAAATAAATAGACTGACCCTTTTCTCCTTCTTCAAATACAACATCATCAGGTGCGTATCTTTCAACTTTTATTTTTTTACAAATTTCATTTATTAGCTTTGTACTGTAAAGCTGTCGAAAAATAGAGCATTCTTTAAATACTTTGCCTCTTGTTATGCCTGCGATTTCTTCTCTTAAAGGCGCAGATATGCATCCATTTGTAAGCTAAAAACATTGCTAATTATAGTCATTTGCTTTATTTTCTATTAAATTATTTTTTGATAATTTTTAGCAAGTTTTTAGCTTATAAATTATTTTTTAATAAATCAAAAACTTGAAGTTCATCAAAGTTTGTGATTGGGCGAGAAAATCGGATAAAATCAAAATATGTGCGCAATTTAAATTTTAAATCCCTTGGAAGCTTTTTTACATTCATGTAGTTGTTTATGTTAACCATTCTTTTCCGGAAATCTATATGGGCAATAGTTTCAGCAACTACCCAATCACTTATGTTGCCAATTATATAGGAAACAATAATGACAGCAATTCACATGTTGAAAATGTCAAAAATCAATGTATGGATTGTGAGTGGGTCGATATCTCCATATCCTAGCGTTGAAGTTGTGGTTATAGCAAAATAAAAAGCTCGAATATAAAGATCGCTTAAATTAAAATGCCCTAGTGAGTGAAGTTTGGATGTCCAAGTTAAAGGAAACGTGAAGGAATCGACATAATTGATATAATACCATAAGCATGCCACACAATGATTTATATAAAATACAATAAACATAAGTTTAAAAAACCGAAATGTAATTGCTACTTTTTTACTTTTTACATAATCTTCCAGTAAAGTCATTGTTTTTGCTAACTTAACAACTCTCACAACACGAATTATTTTGGTATATTCAAAAATTCGATGCATACTAAAGTATTCATAACTATTGTGATCCGTTTTTTCAGAACTAATTCCACCTTTAAAGGCAAGCAAATTTCTGGAAAATGCCTATTGAGAGCGAGTAAACATAATTTTTTATAAAAAATATTTTAATAATTGCTATAACGAGCTCTCAATCTAATATTATTAAATTTGAGACAGCTTGCATTCTTATAATAAAATAGATTTTTATAAAAAAATTAGTGCTATTTAAGAGCTAGCAAAAGAATTTCCTTACTCTTGAAGGGGGCAGTAAATAGCTCATAAAATTCTTGAATAGGAATACTTACTATTATATCATATAAAAATCAAGACGTTAAATATTTCTTTGCAATTCCAATTCTACTTTTTATTATATCATATTTTTATATAATTATTTTTAAAATACAAAATATTTTAATCCTAATAAATATTCAGTTAAAATAAATATATGTCCTTTGGAATATGAAGCAGTATTAAACTTTACTATAATATCCAAAATAAACAACTCGTTTATCAAAATATCTCAACTTCTTAGCTTTTTATTTTCAGAGTCTTCCATAAATAGAACGATTGGAGTATATATCAATTGTACCGCTATCAAAACGCTAACAGCTATATCTCAATATAGAATAAATTTGCATTCAGGTTGGATAATAAAACTCTTTTGTGAGAGGACTTCACTTTCTAGTAGGAAAATACTACTTGGTGTACTCAAATGAGATCTTGTTATTTGTCTGCTTGGAAATCAAGCTTCTGTTGGAGGCTCTATTTCTGGCGATTCATCGATAAAACTGCGTTCGTCGAGGCTGCTCATAACTCTCCACTATAAGTGTGTGTAAGGTTTTGGCAGCTGTAATTTTAGTGCTAATTAATTATTTTAATTCAAAATTTTAAAAAACGCTTAAATAAGAATTAATTTTTTAATAAGATCCCAGCCTCTAAAAATATTATTTCTGATAAAATAATTATATTAGAATTAAAAACTTTCTCTTGTAAAGGACAATCGGCCCTTACTAGAAATTCCTATAAGTTGGCTATATTAAATATATATAATTTTTTTTCAGGTTGAAAGAAAATCTGATTTAATTTATAAGATTTGTCTCTGCACAGAATATTATTTATATAAACAATTTTTTTGTTCATTCAAAAAAAGTTGATTTAAAAAAATCCGATTTTTCAATCATGTTTTCGTTCAAAAATGGTGAGTAAGTGAAATATCTGAATATCTTCGTTTAGACCTTCTCCTATTGATAATGTAGGCATTCATTATAAATTATTGATAAATTATTTTATCTTTGGTTTGTTAAAGGATTTTTTGTTTTTGAAATTTATCCGAGAAATAATTGGTATATGGAATAAATCAATAACTTTTGCTAAATATGCATTAGCTCAAAACAACGAAGATTTTCAACTCATCTGCTCAGAAAATGATGCTCATTTTTATTACTCATTTAATTTTTCAATTAACAAGCACCTCAATGATAGAGCTCATAGAAAAGTTTGAAGGGAATCATTATTAATCTATGCCTATTTCGAATTTTTTAGTTACCTTAAAAATGTCAATTCATTTATTTTGAATAAATTCAGATTTTATAAAAATATAGCATTCGCTATAATCGAATTGATATAATTTAATTAATGCTTGATGCTAATTATTCAGCGAATAAATATTTTTATTGAAATTTTATTAGATTATCTAGCAAATCTAAAGGTCTTGCAAATATTATAAATAAAATAAAGCATTGAAATATATTTTAAATTAATTTTGCTTAATATTACTCTTTAATAGCTTATTTGTAAATTATTTTTATATTTCAAATCTCTAAAATAATAACAAGTAGATTTTATTAGGAATTTCAAATTGAATTTAAAAACATATAAAAATGTTACTAAACAAACAGTGCTGCTATTAATTTCGGAATAACTAAAGTTAATTATTATGTTATGGTGCAACTTTTTTAGGATAGCCACCTTGGAAATTTGTAACGTCATGAAGTCCATGAGTATTTCCAGGAGTCTCTATTTGAGTGAGTGCACTTAATGGTCTTGATTCACCTCTTTTCCAATAAGAAATAAAGAAGATGACAGCCATCGGAACAAATAAGAAATTAGATACAATTGAAAGAGAAGGGCCTGTTGTGCTGCATATATCTAAAGTATCTTCAGGGTCATTTTGTTTGTTATCACAATTTTTATCAAATCCTGCTTTACTGATCCCAAACCAAATTATTGTCCCAAGTAAATTTGATAAAGCAATTAATACAGGATAAGCCTAAGTAAATCTTACATAATTCAATATTCGAATTCCATAGTCCCTTCCACTCAAAATTCCTGAAACCACTTGTATAAACATAGCAATCAACACAACAGTAATTCCAGCTAGCGTCACAAAGGCTGAAGAAGAGTCTCTTAAATGCTTAAATAAGTGGCAAGCTCCAGAGCTGCTATCAGAGTCGCATTCATTCCCAGCTAAGCAGTCCCAGCCGACCCAATCATAATCAGCGATACAGTCTTTGCACCTTAATAAGCTACCATGCATATGGTGGGCTCTTGGATCTCTTTTTACCCAGCTGTCTTCTCCTATTGCTGCTAATAAGAAAATAATTCCTGTAAATAGCAGAGAAAGTGTAATAAACATCCAATACCTAGTAGGTAGACAAAGCCATTTTCCATCTTCAACACCTAATCGGACTCCATCTGTAAGTCTGTCTCTTTTGCACATGAAGAAAAACACTGCGACAACTGCAAAAGCGTTTATAAAAATATTTGCAATAGCAATAGCTGGGCCGCCTTCAGCACAAAAATCTGGCCTGTCTGTATCAGTTGTTGGGTTTTTAGTGCTATCACAAGATCCACTTCATGACGCTTTTGAAAGCCCAAACCAAATGATAGTTGCTAGTAAATGACAGATAAACACAAAACTTGAAATAATGTAAATGAGCATTGGGCTCCCATAATCTCCACCTGTCCCTGCAATTATGAGCTTTTCGATGAGCATCACAGTTAGCATTAATGACAAAACTTCTAGGAACAAGTAGGCATAAGATGCTTTATAGCCGTCTTTGAAAAGTTTACAGTCTCCGAGATCATCATTTAGCTCGCAGTAATATTGCGCATAACATTCCCAGCTTCATTGATCATTTGAGGATGGACAGTTAGTACATTTAGTGAGACTGAATTCTAAAGAACTGCCTTGTGAAACCCATGTAGGATGAGAAAGGCTTGCTATATTCAGCCCAAAACTTATGATAATGATAAATAACGGAATAAACAAGGTCCACTTAGGGCAAGTTCTGGAGGCCATTTTTTATCATCCAATATTTTTGAGAAAACTTTTAAATTTCAGATAAATTATTCTCTTAAGGACAATTGTTTGGATCAGTGATAATTTATTACAAAAAAATTTGAGGTATTGTTTAATCGCTGACTTTTTAATGTCATCACCTTCCTATTCTTTTCTCTACCTTAAATGATCTCGATTATTTATTATCCTTTGAGTTATACAATTTATTCCTTATTTAAGCTATTATAACAATCATAAAATATTTTTGAATTAAGAATTTTTTAAATTTAGGATTCTAATAAGGATATTTAATTCTTTAAAAAGAATTTTCCAGTTTTAAAAGAGCGAGGTAATTATTTCAATAAACAAGCACTTATGGACACATGGACACATCTATTGCATATTGCAATTTTTATTCTAATTATAATTTATTATCTTCTATACCATGAAGGTGTTAAATTTTGAATCACACTGGGGTTTACTGACCTCAGCTCCTGTGGAGTCCAATTAAATAAATCTGGCAGGCTACTTCCATCTGGAAGCCTCGTTGTTTCTTGTCTTAATTCCTCAAAAAACGGATGCAAAAGCGCCTCTAAAGCATTAGGTCTTCTCTGAGGAGAATAGACCAGCAAAGAGCTTACAAAATTTCTCGCATCTTGAGGCACATTTGGCCCCAAAATCCTACTTCATGTCTGCACTTTTACATGTGGGAATTTAAATTCAGTATAATTAGGATTCATATCATGAATTTGTTCCCTTGTCGGTGTTCCAAGCACTTTAAGGATTTCTACCAATTGATCAACCCCACTTTCACCTGGAAAAATAGGCTTCCCAATTAATAGTTCAGCAGTAACACATCCTGCGCTCCATATGTCAATAGACTCTTTATATTCAACAGCCCCAAAAATAAGCTCAGGTGCTCTATAATACCTCGAACATATATAAGACACATTCTGGTCTCCAGGAATAAGTCTTTTAGCACTTCCAAAATCGCATAATTTCAGCTCATGCGTTGTAGAGTTTACCAGCATGTTTTGAGGTTTTACGTCTCTATGGCAAATTCCTACAGCGTGAGTGTGGGCTAGAGCCCTTAAAAGTTGATAAGTGTAAAGCTTTACAAAGATCAAAGGCATTTGTTCACCTTGCTTATTATAAGTTTTCATGACTTTATAAATTGTGTCAGGAATGAAATCCATCACGAGATTTAGGTAGACTTCGTCATCTTTGTCACCTTTTGTGTAAAAATAGTGCCGGAGCCCCCTATGATATTGGGTCATCAGGAAAAAAGATAGGTTTTTTCATGCTGCCGTTTACCATCAAAAATGATGGAGGGTTTTTTTCCGTATTTTACCAGCAAAAAACCTCAATGGCTTTTCAAGAAGTATACGAAAAAATCTATCTGATTTTGAAAAGTATTTTATTAAGATCTAATTATTTTAGGTGGAGATTTGCCTATAAGATCTAATATATAAAGACTTGCTTCAGTTTTGATTAGATAAGATTTAGTAGTTGTTTTAAGTCCGCTTTTAGTTGTCACGCGCGTTCCGCAGTGAAGTCCTGTGGGGTGGTGGCAGAGCATAGCCGTCTTGAGCTTGGGCCGGAACCTCCGGCTTCTCAGTTGAGGTAATGGTCTTGAACCATTCACTAGCTTTGCTGGCCGCCTCCATTTCCAACCCTTCGACGTCGCCAAGTTTTTGCGTCAACCCTGCTATTGCTCCTAGCCAGGCTGTTGCTTGAGCAACCATTTTCAACTGGACGGACTCCAGTTTGTCGTCTAGCTTGGTTCTCCTCTTTTCAGGTCATCCCGAGAAATAACTCAACAGCTTTCGCCGTTCGGGGCAAGCCACAGTAACAGCTTAAGTGGGCATGTCGCCCTTCCTCATATTGGGCATCCGCTGGACCGGGCGCTTCTGGCAAAAAGATTTTGCATTTAACTAATGGATTCAGGACCAAAAGCAGCGGTTTCCTGTCTCATATCCCTCGCTTTGGGGATACTGATTATAGCTGGATCATAATCACAGATCAAAATCCACTCCCAGTATACATAAGGTCACCTGTCACTGAGGTTAAGGCTGCTCGTCTCCGGCGCTTGCTTCAAACTTAGTTGCCTTAACCAGTTAACCACAAATTTTTTTTATCCAAAAATCGCTTGAAAAAATCCTAATAAAAATTATAAAATTCATATATCAGCTATAATTATAAAGCTCTATCCGGCTAATAATTCAAGATTTTAACTTTCCTAGAAATATATTTGGATTTATTAACTGGCAAAACTCTAACTCATAAGGAAACTAATAATGTGTGTAAGGAAGCTTAAAGCAAAATCGATATGAAAAAACTTTCACATTTTCCTGTCATTTTTGATTAAATATTTTCATCACATATATCCATGATTATTTATTATAGTTACAGATGTGCAATATTTATTAATTAAAATTAATTTGCGAGATAAGTCTAAATCTTAAATTAGCAGTCATTTAGAGCTTTCTATTATAGCTAATATAAATTTTTAAATTTTTTATTAGTGATTTTTCATGCGATTTTTGGATAAAAAAATTTATAGCCAAAAATATATTGGTGAAGATATAATGCAATTTTTTTCTTCATTTGACTTAGATTTTTAAGGTTTAAAATTAAGATTGAAGCAAGTTTTATATATTAGATCTTTAAGGGCTAAATCTCCACTAAAAATATTAGATTTAATAAAATACTTTTCAAATATTATTTACCTGAACAGGTAGATTTTTTTCCGGTATACTTTTTAAAAACCATTGAGGCTTTTTCATGGAAAAAAAAACCTCCTTCATTTTTGAAGGTAAAAAGGCAGCATGAAAAAGCCTATCTTTTTTATTTTTCGGCTCAACTCTATGATATTCGGGTGGCTAAGCTCTTTCATTATAGCGAGCTCACGGTTTTTATATCTTTTGTCTTGGAAGACTTTTTTGATTGCAACAGTTTCGCCTGTTTCATTTACAGAAGATTGATAAACTGTACCAAAGCTGCCATTACCGATAATCTTGGTAGCGCTATATGTAAAGCGCTGTTTGGATTCTTCATCAGCGAGTCTTGAATCTCGTGCTGCTGTTGAGACGTTATGAGCCTTTGCCATGTTTATAAGCTGTAGATTGAAAATTTGACGAATAAAGCTTGAAATCTATTTTATTTATGAAAAATTCATTAGGAATGTAATAAGGAATTTTATATTAAATATTTAATCAAATTTTTTATTATTATTTGAAATATTATAATTGCAAAAATCATATATAGATATTATTCTTTATAAATAAAATAAGGCTTTCTTTTTATCATAAAATTTTAAATTCTATGCGTTTTCGCAAAATAATAAAAAATATCTAATTAATAGTATAAATGAATCAAAACTTAATACATCTTAGTAGATCAATTTCTGAAGTAAAGTTGCCATTACTTCAGAATGAAGTGCAAAGCTTAGAAAGCGAAGTAGAAGCTTTAACCAGAAAATTGGAGCATGAAAGAAGACAATCAACTCTTCTTGGAAAAGATTTAGAAGAAATCAAGGCCATGCTTAATGAGAGAATTTCAAAAAATCAATACAAGAGTAGAGAAAAACGGAAAAAGCAAGGAGATGATAAGATTAAAATGCTTGAAAATGAACTGGAAAGAGAATTTAAGAGACTAAGTGAGCTGAAAAGCACAAATAAAAAACTGCAAGATAAAATCGATATGCTTAGAAAAGATAAAGGGTCTCTACTTAAATCCAACCAACAATTAGAAATTCAGCTTTTAAGCACTACAAGGCTTAGAAAGAGCGCTAGCGAAGTCTCAGTTTTCAACTTTAACAAAGATGAAATAAATCAAGGACGAATTGTAAAAATACAAAATTCCTTGAGCTCAACACGGAATGATTATTCCCAAAAGATCAGCCTGTTGAGCAGCCAACTTTTAGAAGGCAAAATGTCTGAAAATCGATTTCTCAAAGGAATTACTGTAAATTTCGCAGAACCCACAGTTAATGCTTCAGAGCTCTTTCAACTCTCAAAAAATCAAGCTAAAGTCTGAAAAGACTCCTGCATAGAAATAAATGAAAAAATAAACAGCTACATGGATTTTATCAAAGAGCTTAACTCAGGCATGGAAACTATGACAAATCAATGCAAAATTGATAGCTTCCAAGAAATTGTTGATTTATTTGTCACCACTTTTGATGAAAATACTAGACTTTCCCAATATATGTATGAATTAGGGGAAGAAATTATTATAATTCAAAAAGAAATAGAAAAATATAAAGACCAGATTTCGAATTTTCATAAAACCCGTGGGTTTTCTGAAAGCACCAAGGCAGAAAAAATTGACCAAATAAATAAGGCATATGAAGAGACAGTGAAAAATATAGAAGCAGAAAATGATGCTTATTCCCCCCCCCCTCCGTGAGTGAACAAAAAAATTTTGTTCACTCACGGATGGGGGTTAATTTTTTTTTTTTAAAATATTTATATATAAATTTTATAAAAAATTTTTTTTTCGAAAATTAAAAAAATCCTAATTCGCAAAAATTGGAAAGCAAATATTAATTCAATTTGCAAAATTTATGTTTTAAAAAAGCAATTCGTTTAAAAATAAAACAGAATTAGCTCTAGATTTCATTATAATAATTATCATTTATATATCAATTTTTTTTTCCATAAAAAATTTTTCTATTAAAAAAATTTTTGTTCACTCACGGAGGGTGGGTTTTTGGCCAAAAAATAGCGATTTTTCTAATGGTTTTGTTCACTCACGGAGGGGGGGGGGGAGTTATAAAAAAAACACAAGAAATATTCCAAACATTATTAAACCCAATTTCTGAAATAGAAAAAATGCTCAGTGGAGTTGGGTTTACTTGTAGAGAATTTCAGCTAGAAACTGATTTATCAGAAATTAATATAATTGAGGAGTGTATAAGTACTTTGGACACTTAAAAATGGTGCGAGAACCAACCTGCCCTCTTAACACCTATAGCCAGACGGGTGCCTGAACTTGTGGAAGGGAGAGCGGTGAGAATGTCCGGCTGGCTTTACTTAGTCTTATGAAGCGTAATGTCTAGTTGATCGATCGCAAGCTCGCATCCAGGGCAAGGTTACCTCGAGGAAGGATGAAACTTGGAAATTTGAAAATGATAAATCAGCAAAGCCAGAGGGCGTTCACTTAGTCAATAGGGCAATTTTCCAATGTGATACTAGGAGCTGCGTCCTGGGCTATGCTTCATTCAGGTCGATTACTAAATTGCATTATGGTTATCAGCCATATCAATTGGTCAATATCTTTATAATTTAATGGGTCGTCTTAACTTAAGAATACCCTCGATAGACTCCAAATTTTCTTTTTATTATTTCAAACGGCTTCAGTACTTCTTCTTAATAATATTTTCAAGAACATAATACAACCATTCTGGCCGATAACCTGACCTGAAAATTCTTTTTTTGAACTTTCGGCAAGGCAACCCCGTTGACGCACGGCTTAGCAGCCTAACATTTTTACCTCCAGTGGCAAGTGTATGCTCTATCCGGAGGGAGCAAGAATGCCTTTAGGCAGTGGGAAATCAAAGTATCGACGCAAAGCATGGGATGTTTTAAGCCGGCAAGGCTGACAGGGAGCCACTCTGAATAATAATCTAAGTTAGCATAAGTACTTTGCTTGCAATTTCTAATGAGAAAAATGAAGGCAATAAAAACCTTATTGGAAGAAACCAATCAAGATCTCCTTTGATAAGACCATTAGAAATTGATATAGACGCTATGGCTGATCCTGATGAAACCAGCAGATTTTTCACTCTTGACGAAATTAGAAATAAAGCTTCGAAAGCATTTGACCAAATTATTATGAATAAAGCTTCATAGGCAAGGATAAATAATTAATTTAAAGTTTAATCTAAATTAATTTTATCACATTTAATGCTCACTACCAGGTTCCTATCTGCCGCAGATGTCTCCAAAACCATATTGGCGCATTTGCAACATATTTGCCAAAGTGTATTCAGCTTATCTTACTTACGATCAGGATATCAGTCTTGAAGCTTGAGTTTAGGCGACTCTTAAGCTTAAAAAGTCTTTGAGTCGTGTCTAATCTCTACAACCCGGATAGGTAGCGGACTTTGGAAATGCAATCCCCTAAGGTAAGGAGTCTGGTAGGAAAACTACTCTGCCCTTGGTTCCTAAACAAAGCGGAATAATTCTAACTCCCCCCCCCCTCCGTGAGTGAACAAAAAAATTTTGTTCACTCACGGAGGGGGGTTAATTTGTTTTTTTTAAAAAATTTTATATATAAATTTTATAAAAAATTTTTTTTTCGAAATTTAAAAAAATCCTAATTCGCAAAAAATTGGAAAGCAAATATTAATTCAATTTGCAAAATTTATGTTTTAAAAAGCAATTCGTTTAAAAATAAACAGAATTAGCTCTAGATTTCATTATAATAATTATCACTTATATATCAATTTTTTTTTCCCATAAAAAATTTTTCTATTAAAAAAATTTTTTGTTCACTCACGGAGGGTGGGTTTTTGGGCAAAAAATAGCGATTTTTCTAATGGTTTTTTTGTTCACTCACGGAGGGGGGGGGGAGTAAGTAAAACCAAAACCTCATTATTAAAATATTCAAGAGAAAATTTTCAGTTATGAGATCTGAAATTCAAATATCACTATATTTAATTATAACTGATTTAAATCAAAAATGATTTGAAGTCTTTTTGACAAATTTTTACAGTTTAATTAATTCTTTCTATAGCTGATAATACAATATCAGCAGGGGCTGTTGTGTAAAACGACGCTATATATGAGCTGAAATGGAACCTTGGATGATCTATAATGAAACACCCATTGATATTTTGATGGGAAAAATGGAAAACCCTTGTGTATGCAAGAAATATAATGGTGACGTTGACATCTCCTAATGGAGCTGTGGGCCGGTGCGATGGGTAATGAAAGTAAGCTCTTCGTTAGAAAAGTAGACCATCTCAATGGGAAGCTTGCCTAAGGAGGGTGCTTTGTTTCTCCCCTAAGGTTTTCCTGTCCTTGCCAGATGGGCTAGACAGTTTTTTTCCGACCACATGGATCCTTCACATCAGAACTATCGGAGCACCTTGCAGACAATGGCTCTGTCCTAGAGAGCAAATTCCTTGGACAGGCATTTCAGATAGGAAATCAAGAAGGGCGACCTTTTGGAGCCAAGATGGGCGACGGCTAGTTGTTTATTCGTTTATGGTGAGCATAATCGCTTAACATTATTATTGTGCATGCTTCTATATCACTATAAAATCCAGCTGGCTCTGATTTCATAGGTAGCCCTGAAGATGGGTCAATATAATCACATCATCATTCAGACAATAAAGTTATCAGTTCTTCAGAAAACTCGAAAAAATTCTCGAGGCATTTGTCTTTTTCGCTTGAAAAATCTTTTATGTCAAAAAAGTTGGATTTCGCATCTTGGAATGTTAAGACTAAAGTCAAAGGTACATCTGCAGATATTGATGGAAAGACGTGGAGAAGATCTCTTCTAAAAGCATTTTTGCAGCATTTCGTATGATATTCAATATTGTATTTATTGCATATCATGATAAATTATTAGCATCTTATTCCCCCCTTCCGTGAGTGAAAAAAAAATCTTGTTCGCTCACCGAGGGGGGTTATTTTTTTTTTAAAAAATTTATATATAAAATTCTATAGAAAAAATTGTTTTTCGAAATTTTTAAAAACTTAATTCGCAAAAATTGGAAAGCAATATTAATTTAATTTACAAAATTTATGTTTTAAAACACAAATTTTTTAAAATTAAACAGAATTAGCTATAGATTTCATTATACTAATTATCACTTATATATCAAATTTTTTTCATAAAAAATTGTTTACTCAAGGGCAAAAATAGGTATTTTTCTAATGGTTTTGTTCACTCACGGGGATAGTTAGCAAAATTATTTTTAATAGGTTCAAAAAATCATAAACTTATGGTACAAGAAGCAGTTTAAAGGGTTATCAGCAAAAAAAAAGGCAGTTTTTTCATGCTGCCTTTTATCGTCAAAATTGCGGAGATTTATGTATACTTTTTAGAAAAATCATTGGGTTCTTTTTCTTGAAAAAAAAAGTAAAACCCTCCATCATTTTTGACGGTAAAAAGGCAGCATGAAAAAAACCTACCTTAGTTTTTTTTCCTTATGACTCAGTTTTAAGTAATAAATGCAAATATTTTCAAAACGTTTGCATAACATAAAAAACATTAATACGATTCTTTGTTATTATTCCCTGCATTTTTATTTAAACATATCACTAGAAAACTATAGTTTTGTTGAACTTATAATGTCTAAATTTATTGTACTTGTTTTGACTCTGCTAATAGCCTCTTCAGGCACAGAGCCAAACTTGAAATTCAACATTTACAACTGCATAGTCGACACTGTGGTGCTAGAAGAAATTATTCTGGAAATGGCAATGGAAATTTCTTCCATATGATACATCCAAGAAGGCTTTCATAAAATGCTGTTTGTTTTTTCTTTAATTCCTCAATGAATGTACCAATGTATTCCACTGATAGTAGCTGACACAGCAACTGAAGACCCAAATATTGATTTTATTCCTTTATCTGATAAAGAGATACTGGTGAACGGAAAATTAGTTGAAATTTCTAAAGAGGAAGCTGCTGAAGATAGCCAAGCGTGGGCAGACTGCAAAGATGTGGTGGCTGATGGATTAGCGAGGCTTATTAATGCAAAGGACGCGCTTGATAGCCAAGATTACCAGACTATGGTCGAAAATCTGTTGAGCATGAAAAGCTTGAAATTACCTTTATTAAAGATGTGTAAAGGTAACCGAATATAATTTTAGCCTTTAATAAGTTTGGCTCTATAATATAAATATTTATCTCGCTATAAGTAAATTATTACATGAAAATATTAGTCACAAATTTTAAAGATTAAGAAAAACATTAAAATTTAGCTCGTGCTTGATTTACTTTTTGCAATATATTTTTCATATGTTCATCCATCTTCAAGTTTGCATTTGCAGCCCCAAAATTGCATTTTGCAACATCTAAAAGCTCTTTATCTCCAATTTCTTCAGCAATCTTCATAGCTCGATAATAATTTTTTGTGCTGGAATCATAATCTCCAACACTAAAACTGATATTTCCAAGCTGTTGATAAGCTCCACTTTCTCCTTTTCTGTTTTTCAGCTCATGGCTTAGTGCTAAATATCGTTCAGCGAACATTTTAAGCTTCTCATTATCTCCTACAATTTTATTATTTCCGATTTGGCCTAAATTTCCAATAGCAACGCTTTGTCCAGCCACACTAGACATCTGTATTGCATATCGCAAGGCAAATTGATGATTTATTGCTGCCCTTTCATTGTCTCCAAGTTTGCTATAAATAATCCCTAAGTTTATATGTGCTAAAAATTTCCCAGGGACATCAGCAATATCTTTATGCTTCATATGATAATTAATAGCTTCCTGCCACAGTGCATTATTTCCAGGCTCAGCTTCAGCCATTTTGGTATAATCAACTCCAATGCAGTTGTTAGCCAAAGCTTCTCCATGGACATCTCCAATTGATTGGCAGACATTTAAAAATTGTGTATAAGAAGATATAGCTTTTTTATATTGGCCTAAGTTGTCATATAAAACCCCAATACTATAATAAGCCCTGCCTTCATCTCTTGTTTTCCCAGCTCTTTTGCAAGCAAAAGCTAGCATATTGTAATCCTTCAATCTTTTCATAACTGTAGTTGTCTTTTCTAAATCAAGGGCATTCTGAAAGCTTTGATTTGGGTTTTTAAACAAGTTATTCACAGGCTTTGGAGGAGATTTTGGTCTTGTTATAGAAAATCGTCTTGGGGTGTTAAAATAGACTGGGAGTTCAATTCTTTGAGGTTTTGTAATTTCGTGAGGAAATAATTCTGCCTTGCTGCGGTTTGAAAAATGACCTTCCATGTTGTCTTCTGCAAGAGTTCGTGAAGGGAATTTCGGAGTATAATTACGGTATTTGGAGGGTAGAGATCGTGAACGGTCATTAGGCTGAATTGATCTCCAACTTTGAACCTGTATAGTTTTCATTTATTAATGAATTTTAGATAACAATTACTATATAAAAACTCTAATAAGAAGCTAAATTCCCCTTACTAGCCTTTCTTGGCATGGTTTTTTCTTTGCTGATACCCCTATGATCTATAGGCTTTAATACAGGTTTACCTTGTGGCTGTGCAGCAATTTTTCCTCTGGCAGCAGGAGAAGCCAAGCTGATTTCTTGCCCAAGGACTGCACTTTTCCCTTCTCCTGTAAGTGATTTTAAATCAATTGGTTCTAAAGCAGCATTTTTTACCTGTTTTAGAATTTGTGAGTCCCTGCTATGTCCTCCACTTGTAATAGGCCTTCCATCATTTTCAAACCTCCCTTGAGCAATCCCGTTCTCATATTTCGTATTCGAGTATCCATTTCCATTGACTTCTTCATAATTTTGGCCTTCATTTCAGTCAGAAAATTTCATGTTCCTTAAATCTTCATTAGGCTCTTCTTCGTACTGGGCATATTTGGGGTTTGGCTGAGGGTTTTTAGCTTCAGATTGGTAAACTACTGTACGAGTTTTGAGTTCATTTTGAACTATTTCTCGTAGCTGCTGCTTAGGAAGCTTTGGGAAAGTTATTTGCTTTTGCTGAATCACAAAAGCAGGTATTTTTCATTCATGATTATCATCATCCCACCTTGACCTCTGCCTTATCTTCTGCAGCTCATTTGGTGGCAGCATAAACTCAAAAACTCTATGCAAAAAATCAGTCTCTCTTTCCTTTGACCTTATAGTCTCCAAAAGCCCTTCTTTTTCTATTTCATGCTCATGGTTCAAATCTTCAATTTCTGCTAAGCTTGACTTATATTTCAGTCTTAATTTCATTATAACTTTCCTCAAATCGTCGACTTCTTCTTGCAAATTCTGATACTCTTTTTCTTTCATCAGCATTTCTTCTTCTTTTTTTCTGTTTTCTTCAGCTAAAGCTTTTTCCTTTTGTTTTTGTTTTTTCAGTTTATTTCGGAAATCTCGTTGGGCTTTGAGACGCTCTTTTTCTGCTTTGTCAAGTTGCTCGCCACCTGCGATTAGTTGGAGCTGGATTTCTTGGATCATTTTTTCCATGTCTTCTTCTTTTTGTCCGTGATCTTCTTGAGCGAGTTCAAGCTGCAAGGCGGCGGTTTCTTCTTTGATTGAGGTGGTGAGCTTTCTTTGTTTGGGAGATTTCGCATCGGCAGAGGTTTTGCGGCTTTCTTTGGTTTTTATAGAAATTTTGGGGTCTTTGGAGATAATTAAGTCGGCTGTACTAGATTTTGGCTTGGATTTAGGTGCTGGGGAGCCTTCTTTTGAGGTGGGGTCTTCGTCTTTTGCTTGGATACTGGCTACATCTGGTCTGTTAGGTTTGCCTTTGGGTTTATGCTTTAGCTGGCTTTGAGATTCTTCAAGCTCTGTAGCGTCTTCATACTTTGCTTGAAGATTAATTCCATCTGCCTTACTTGGCTTAGCTTTTGATTTATTTTTAAACTGCCTTTGAGATCCTTCAATTTCAGCACTTTCTTCTTCTTTGGATTGGCGGACAATTACATCTCCTTTACTATTCTTAGCATTAGCTTTGGCTTTTTGCCCTTCAAGTTCTGTCCTATCTTCTCCTTTTCCTGGCCTTACTAATAATTAATATAGTGATGTTGATAAAAAATATGTCCTTCTGGGTGTCACCCTTCCTCAAGGTGGCCGATAGGAGGAGGTATCAGGCTAACCTTCCCCCATAGCATCCTCAAGATGTGCAACACAGAGGCGTCTTCCTAGTTCGTTGATACTCAGGGACGTTATACAAGCCCTAGATTCCGGGAGATAACTACTGTTGAAGGGGCTCAGGCAACTGAGCTACTCCTGAAAGCAAGAATCCTGTGGTAGCAAGTGTGTAGAGGCATCAAATCTAGAAGACCTTAAGACTTTTAATTTAATCTGCCTTACTATTAAATCTGCTTTACTTGACTTAGTTTTTGGCTTACTTTTAGGTGGGCTTTGTGACCCCTCAATTTCTGTAGTATCTTCATCCTTCATCTGAAGGTCTGAAGAGTTTTTCTTCGATTTTGAATATTTTTTTGGGTGTTTTGCTATTTCATTTTCCATGGTATTTTCTCCAGAATCTATAGAAGATTGGCTTTTTCCATTTTGTCTGTCATTTATCATTGAGGATTCAAAATCATCAGGATATTCTTCTTCACTATCTGATTCTAACACATTCGCCTTTGGCGCTTTTTTTCTCTTTTTACGTTTTCTTTTAGCCTCAACTTCTACGATTTTTTCTCTTTCCACAATTTTTTCTTTTTCCACAATTTTTTCTATTATAATAGGTTCTCCTGAGCTTCTTTCCTGAAGCATTTTTTTAAGTTTTTCGATTTCTTCAGCATATTGTCGAAGCAGGGCATCTTTTGGGTCTTCATTGACTTTTGGCTTATTTTGGATAAATTTAGCTCTACTTGCGTATCTTAAAGTGCTTAAACTTTCATCATAGTTATAATCAGCAGGAGAGCATACTGCGATCATCACCGTTTTGGTGTTGCCTCCTAATGAATCTTGTAAAAGTCTTGTAAGTTTTGAGTCTCTATATGGAATGTGCTTACACCCTTGTTTATTTTTTATTTTATTTTTTATTAAATATATACGAATAATAATAAAATTTATAAATTTGTTATTAAAAAGAATTAGCACTTCCATCTACCAATGCACTAATTACATTTCCTAACGCACTTAGCGATAAATTAATTTCAATTGCTTCTTTTAATGTATCTCCTGCAACCCCAGTCTTTTTCTGCCTTTCTGAACCAGCTAAATCTACGAGATTTAATTTTCCAGCCTTAATGATTTGTCTTTCTTCAATTTCTTCACTGCTTTCAATATAAATTGTAAAAATTGCATGAGATCTAGATGATCTTTCGTTCATCTGCGTTTCCTTTGTAATTCTGTGTGTGTTACCTTCAGCCATTGCTTGCTCAATCCCATCAACACTTTTTACGGTATGCATTGACAAGTTTTTGACAAAAATTCCATTGTCTTTGTTCTCTTTTAATTCGAGTTTCATATTTGGGTCGAAATGCAGTAAATCTCTGATTTCTTCATTATAGATTTCACAGTAGCTGCATCTCCCTACCCAAAGTAATTTATTTTAGCCAGAGCTTGTGATCCTATAATTATTTTCCAAGCTGAGGGGGTTACTTGAAATCCGCCCCACCGATTACTTTGTGGTGAGTTTTATTAAAATAGCAGAATCTAGCCTAAGTCTTCCTCTGCACTTGTCTAAAGTACTAGCCTAGTCTCGGCTGACGCAAAGGTCGCAATCTGGTTTATTTTCCAAGGCATAAAAATAGACAAAGCACGACTTCGTCGTGCTACTAAATCTTTTGGATAATAATTAACCAATCTGCATCTCACTAAAAAACATTTTTCATGAGGAGCTTCAGCAATAGCACTAAAAACATGTGAAAAAGAATTAGGAATAATCCCTCTAAGTTCTGGTGGATCATTAACACCAACCATCGTATAAGTTTTCCCACAGCCTGTTTGCCCATACGCAAATATAGTTCCGTTATAGCCTTGAATTACGCTTTCTACCAAAGGAAAAGCGGTTTCATCATATAACAGCTGCTGAGGACATTGTTCATCATAAACTGAGTCATATGCAAAAGTTTTTGGGACTTGGGTTTTTGGGTTAGTAATTGTACATTGGTTAAATTCACGGTCTATTTGAATTATGCTATAATTTCCTCGACCTTTTTCTGTTTGATTTAAGGGTCGGACCCTTACAACAACTTTTACAGCTTCCATATTTCTATATTTACTCCCCCCCTCCGTGAGTGAACAAAACCATTAGAAAAATCCCTATTTTTTGGCCAAAAACCAACCTTCCGTGAGTGAACAAAAATTTTTTTTTAATAGAAAAATTTTTAATGGAAAAAAAAATTTATATATAAATGATAATTAGTATAATGAAATCTAGAGCTAATTCTGTTTAATTTTAAACGAATTGCTTTTTAAAACATAAATTTTATAAATTAAATTAATATTTGCTTTCAAAATTTTGCGAATTAGGATTTTTTTAAATTTCGAAAAACAAATTATTTATAAAATTTATATATTTAAATTTTTTAAAAAAAAAAAATTAACCCCTCTCCGTGAGTGAACAAAATTTTTTTTGTTCACTCACGGAGGGGGGGGGAGTTAGGTTTTTTTGAATTCAAAGCTGGGACAAGTGAAAATTATCTTGAAAGATTTAATCAGTCTTAAAGATGATTATTATAGATCATGAGGTTTGAGATTAAGGAAAGATATTTATAAAATAAATATAGAAATAATTTATATATGAAATAGAGATCTTATATTCTTTTCTAATAGATATTTTTTGCTACTAAAATTTAAAACCGATATTGATTATGGAAATTAAGTTAAAAATGATAATTTTGCCTGTCTTTTTTATGTTTAAGGATTTTATGACCTTAAATTATATGTTTTCAATTTGTTTGATGGATTAATAATATTAAGACAGAAATTAGCTGCCAAGGATGATTATGTAAGCATATTCTTCAAGATTTCTAGCATTATTGTTGAACATTATAGAAAGTCAAGTCATATGTATATTTATTATTTTTAGTATCTAAGTCTCACACAATAGTATTCAAATTACAAATTCTGATCGTGAAATTGGTAAACTATCCATATAATTTTATCGTTTATTGTTTAACTCAGAATAAATAGCTTCTTAGAATTTTGGATGTATAGATGATTAAATTGTATAGTAAATTCGATTTATCTTCCACTAAGCTTTAGTGTTTAAATTAATGATAATTCAAATAACTTTCAATTATTAAACATTTTCCTTAAGCTACCATTCAAATAAAGGCAAAAAATTTATTGAACCATGTGTTTTCGATCCAAAGCTTAAATTTCCCACGCACTAAAGTATTTTTAATAAGATCGTAAAAATATTTCTCATTTTTCAAGATTTATTTTGAAATTCTGAGATCTTTTTCCTATTAGTTTATAATAAATGTAAATACTTTATAAAGGCGAAGCTGCCAGAGGTCTTTACGTATTTATTGATTCTAATTTATCTATTCAATACTACGTTGCTATGTATACTAGACCGAAATTAAAAAACCTTTCTTTTATAAAAATTGTCTTCTATTATAAGCTGCGTCTGCTATAAAACATTTGCTTTTACCAAGACTTGTTTCCTTAAAGCTAGCCTATATCAAACCCTTTCTAAACCCCAAAAACAAAAATTCAACGTACCTTCTTGTTTCTCCTTAATCTTGCTAAACCATCAACTGAATTCATCATTTCAAGCAACCTGCTACACTTTCCCACTAATAAATTATTACACTCTGCCGTCTAATGCTAATCTTAGTCAGTAAAAATATTTACTGAATTTCTATTTCAAACTCCATAACGAAAACCGATATAATATGTGGATCAGTAATCTAATAAACTAATAAAAATAACCAATGTCCGATTCAAAGCATGCAGATTTGTTAGTAATCGGCGGAGGAAGTGGTGGACTTGCCGCAGCTCGTCGTGCAGCTAAGTATGGTGCTAAAGTCATTGTAGTAGAGTCCTACCGTTTAGGTGGATTATGCGTTAATAATGGATGTGTCCCCAAAAAAGTCATTTGGAACTCAGCTCATATACTAGAAGGGCTTCATTTGGCAAAAGAATATGGCTTTGACGTGACTCACTCCCATAACTGGGCTACACTTAAAGCAAACAGGGATGCTTATATAGCAAGACTTAACGAAATTTATGCCAATCATCTCAGACATGATGGTATAGAGTTTATTTTTGGGACTGCAAAATTCATAGGCCCTGATTCCATTACAGTCGATAACTCCCTTATAATCACTGCTAGCCATATTTTAATTGCGACTGGATCTAAGCCAATGATTATGGACATTCCTGGCAAGGAACATTTCTTAACAAGTGACAATTTCTTTGCTATGGAAACTCTTCCTAACAACGTTTTACTTGTAGGAAATGGCTATATTTCTTGTGAACTTGGAGGTATTTTCAACACTTTTGGGGTAAAAGTTACAATTTCTATGAGAGAAGACCATCTTTTGTCTGTTTTTGATAGAGAGGTTACAAATAAACTTATGGAGCAGATGGCTAAAGACGGGATTTCATTTTTACCTGGGAGAGATATAGTTGAAATTAAGCAGGTCGATGGAGGATATCATGCATTTTTTAATACAGGAGAAAGCTTTGTATTTGAAAAAATTTTCTTAAATATAGGAAGAGTTGGGATGGTTGATGGACTCGACATACTCTTTTTCAGTGTTTTTTTTAAAAAAAATATTTTTATTAATAATTAATTAAAAAAGTTTTGGTAATTATATTTATTTTAGGGTTAAATTAGAAGCTGCAGGTGTTGTAATGGCAAGATATAGAGGCATTCAAGTAGATGAGTATGAAACTACAACAAATCCTCATATTTACGCCCTTGGAGATGTAACAAGAAAGCTCCAGCTTACTCCAATTGCAGTTGCAGCAGGAAGAAAGCTGGCTGATAGACTATTTGGAGGCCAGTCAGACGCAAAGTTAGATTATACAAATGTCCCAACAACCATTTTTGCTCATCCACCACTTGGGTCAGTAGGACTTATGGAGCAGCAAGCAAGAGAGAAATATGGAGATGATAATGTGAAGGTCTATAGATCAAGCTTCACCAATATGTTTTTCGCTTTGACTGAGCATAAAGAGCTGACCTTTATGAAGCTCATATGTGCTGGACCTGAAGAAAGAGTGGTTGGACTTCATGGAGTAGGAAGAGGCATTGATGAGATGATACAAATAACTTAAATATGGAGTCTCAGCGCTTCACGGTTGGTTATGCCGACTTCCTTCGAGCACATAACCTGCAAGAAGAAGAAAAGAGTTACGTTATCCCTAACCTATATGCACTACTTCTTTATTATATGTGCAATAAACTTGTCAAAGTTCATAATTGATTGCTGATTTTGCAATCCATCTCCAATTATTGTCACTGCCAATTTTGATTGTTGATTCTGCAATCCATTTCCAAGCATTGTCACGGGCAATTCCGCATCTTAAAGCATTGTCACTGCCAATTCCACATCCACACATCCAGTATTCAATCTTCAATTGCTTTTCTGCAAAAATAAGTCCTTGCTTGCATTCTGGAAGAAATCCTTCCTTATCCTGAATCTTAGCCTTGACGTTGTCAATGGTGTTGAGCTTTCAGTCTTCGATTTCGCTACAACTGGAGCTGGTTTTTGCTTAGCTTTAGGCTCTCTTAGCCGTTCCTTAGGCCACTCTTTTGCTGTTCCTGGGGCCACTCTTTTGGCTGTTCCTGGGGCCACTCTTTTGGCTGTTCCTGGGGCCACTCTTTTGGCTGTTCCTGGGGCCACTCTTTTGGCTGTTCCTGGGGTTGTTCTTTTGCTTGCTTCTTAGGTTTTTCAGCCTTTGCTGCACTTTCTGGTTTGAACTTGTTGGTTCTTCTTCCTCCCTGAGCCATCTGAGCCATCTGCCTCTGCTTTTGCTGTTTTTTGTGCTCCGCAGCATTGTGACCGACTTGCTGGCAAGCATCATAGGCAAGGATCCCCGCATGTCTTAGCCAAATGGTCTTTCCACCAGCAATCAGGCGGTCTGGATAGGCCAGGGCATGCTCCAGGGTAGGAAATTTAAAGTAGGCAGCATAACGGGACTCAGGGATGAAAGTCAAAGTCACATTCTTGTTCCCTTGCAGGATCGTGTTGTTCATGGTCACTTCCACCTCTCTAGCATCTTTCCTAATAATATCAGTGACCTCTTCAAGCGGAATGCCGGGGTGGGAGTGTGAATCCTATTCGGTATCGGAGGTAGTTAATTTCTCCCCCAGTGAGAAATGGACCCACTGGGACATAGCAGGTAGCTTGCTTGAGTTTGAGGCTTATGAATCCTGCTTCTAAGAATTCTTCGTACTTTTCGCGGTTCTTGAAGGTCAAGGCGGCATCCCCTGATGGCAGACGATTGCTTCGAAGGATCGTTTAGGGAGCGAAGTTTGTGTTTATTGAGACACAAAACGACGCGTAAAGGTCCTTCTTCTCCTCTTGGGTGGCCTTCAGATGAAATTGGACAGGTAAAATTTTGCCGTCCAGCCCATAAGCTCATGCTCACGGGTGAATGGCAGGGAAATTGTTAGGGAGGTGAACGCAAACACTACGCCGCTGTCATCAATCCCCAAAGCCAACACATGCTGGTCTTGGGCCGCTCGAGTCGGCCAGTGGAATTGTTCGTTCTCCTCCATCTTTTTTAAAAGTATAACCGGCAAGGTTTTGCTAGCTTAGAAAAGGGCAGCAAGGGGACGCCGCCAAGTCTACAAGTAAAACCTAGACCAATTGGGGAAGCTCTCCAGCGTGAAACTAGAGTTAAGCCCTGAGGCTACGAGATTTCCTTTTGTGCCAATAGTTGGCTAGAAACCTATTTTTTGGATTTTTTGCTTACACCCCCCATCTTTGATTGAATGATTCACTGCAAAAATTCCTAAAAATTGGGAAACTTAACCCCATCCTTGATCGAACGATTTTCGTATCATGAGAATTTTTATAGATATAAAAATATATTAGTTATCAAAAACTTGGGAAAGATGTGCTAATGAAGTTGCTTTCAGAGGCTTTGAGACGACAGGAAGCTACGAAATCAACCATCCGAAGTGCCTTAGTTATCAACCCGGGCTTAAAAACTCAATAATCTAAAATAAAGATTCTTTAAAATTTAAAATTTTTTAATTCAATAAGGAACAAATTAAAATTTATAAAGTTTAAAGGGGTAACCAATAAATCAAAATATTAAAAATTGGTATTTTATGAAATTAATTCAATTTTTTGCTGCAAAAATAATTATTAAGATTAAGATTAAGATTACGCTGGGTATTTAAGGTCCCTACTACGTCCGAGGAGGCATTCCACGGTTTCCCGTGTGGTGGCAGAGCGTTCACCAAGCCCGGGCCGAAACCCCCGGTTTCTCGGTAGAGGTATTGTCAAGGGCCGTCTTATACCGGCTTTGCTGACCGCCTCCATTTCCAACTTGGATCGTCGCCTAAGTTTACGCCAATACTGCCGCATCGTCCGCCAGATCTGCCCATTGAAGGGCACCTTTTCAACTGGAGATACCCCCGTTTAGTTGTCTAACTCGCCTTCCCCTCTTTTCCGGTCATCCCGAGAAAGAACTCAACAGCTTTCGCCATTCGGGGCGAGCCACAAAAGCAGCTTAGGCAGGTAAGTCGCCCTGCCTCATTTCGGGCACTCACTGGGCTGAGCGCTGCTGGCAAAAAGAAGTCACGAGTAACTGCCTATGGGTCTGGTCGCAAAAACAGCGGCTTTCGCGCTTAGGCCTCTCGCTTCGAGGTCCCAGACATTGTTGGGCTAACTCCTGGCTCCAAAAACCATGCCCGGATATACATGGGTAACCACCACTGAGAGGGTGGGTCGGTCGCCATACGCCATTTTATGTATATCCAAAAATAATTATTAAATACTCTTAACCCTCTTAATTAAAAGTATATAAAAAAAAATACATGTATTTGTATTTTATATATAAATTTTTTTCTCTCAAAAAATTTGTTTTAACCCCATCCTTGGTTGAAGGATGACGAGCCGTTCGATCAAGGATGGGGAGAGTTAGACAACCTTGTACCCTCCTCAGTCTCAAGCAGGGCAATAGATGTCCAATTGTTGCCTATTAACACTGAAGCCTGAAGGCAAAGAGGAGGCACTGTCATCCCTGTTGGAAGACACGGCCGCAAAGCGGTTGAATCTCCTTTGGAGATATCTAGCGACTATGTTAGAACTAGGTTAGCACATCTTATATTTTAAGTTTAAGTTTAGATGAGATGATACAAGGATTTGCTGTGGCTGTGAAGATGGGGGCAACGAAAAGAGATTTCGATAACACTGTGGCTATACACCCTACAGCGTCTGAAGAATACGTTACTATGGTTTAAATTCTTTAACCATTAATATATATTCGAAAATTATTTTTTATATTTAAATTCTTATTTCAAGCATTAGGGAGGTTGACTAGATTTATATTTGAAGACTGAGCAGCTAAGATCCCTATTATATTATGAGATCCAGCATATATCCAATAAATATAAACACTAAAAGCAGTTACTGTCAAATAACTTAATTTCTTTACCTTTACCTTTAAATTCAACAGATCCACTCCTCCAAGCCTTGTGGTCTTTCAATCAGTTAGCTATCTAACTTAGGCTGTGTAAATATTTAACTTAATTTCTTTAAAATTTCAATTGTAATTATTTGTCTAATATAATTTAATAATGAACTCATCAAAACGTAAGCAAAACAATTGAGCCTAAGTATATTAGGCTCCAATAATTTTCTAGCCAAGTGAGCCAGATCAAATGAAAAATATTTCATTATATTTCATGCTTGCAAATTACAATTTTAAACTGGTCAAGTACAATTAATTGCTTAAGGACGAAAATGCTATTTTTATCAAAAATAAACAGAGAGATTTATTATTTAAAAATTCCTATCAATTTCTTCCATCCTATATGAAAGAATACAAAACTTTTCATAGCGCCAAATTTAAATTTATTTCTAAATATCCATTGAAACCTTCAATTTTAAATTAGCCTAAAGACAAAATAGTGAATAAAACAAATATGGAGCAACATCCAATTTACTAATAAAATAATAAATGCTCGAGTCGAAGCATGCTGATTTCTTACTCTATCCATTTTGTCCAATTATTTATTTAAAATTTTGTATAAAATATAATCAAAATGCCCAGAAAAGCAAACAAAAAGTTAGTGATAGGCGGAGGAAGTGGTGGAATTGCATCAGCACGCAGGGCAGCCAAATATGGTGCTAAAGTGATTCTAGTTGAATTTAATCGCTTAGGTGGACTATGTGTTAACAATGGATGTGTTCCAAAAAAAGTTTGTTGGAACGCTGCACATATTTTAGAAGGAATCACCCTCTCTAAAGAGTATGGCTTCGACACATCAGCCTCTCACACATGGGCCACGCTTAAAGCTAATAGAGATGCATATATCGCTCGACTCAATGGAATTTATGCCAAGCTCCTGACGAACTCTGGAGTTGAGGTAATATTTGGCCGCGCTAGATTTGTCGGCCCAGATATAATATCTGTTGATGATTCTCTATTAATCACTGCAACGAATATTTTAATTGCGACTGGATCACAGCCAAGAGTATTAGACATTCCAGGCAAGGAACATTTTTTAACAAGTGATGCTTTCTTTGCTTTAGAGACTCTACCAAGTAGTGCTTTACTGATTGGTAGTGGCTATATTTCCTGTGAATTAGCATGTGTATTTAACACTTTTGGAACAAAAGCTACAATTGCTATGAGGGAAGACTACCCTTTAATAGCATACGATCGTGAAGCAACAACTAAGCTTATGGAACAGATGAGTAAAGATGGAGTTACATTTTTGCCGTCAAGTAACATTGTTGAAATCAAAAAGACAGATGAGGGACTTCATGCATTTTTCGACAATGGGCAAAATTTTGTGTATGAAAAAATATTTTTGAATATCGGTAGAGATGCATATGTAGATGATCTTAACTTAGAAGCAGCCGGCGTACAAATGGTCGGGCTAAGAAAAATCCAAGTCGATGAGTATGAAGCTACAACAAATCCACATATATATGCAATTGGAGATGTTACCAAAAAGCTTCAGCTTACCCCAATAGCTATTGCAGCTGGAAGAAAACTAGCAGAAAGGCTATTTAATGGGCAAGTTGATTTAAAGCAAGACTACACAAATGTGCCGGCTGTAATTTTCACGCACCCACCACTTGGGACTGTTGGAATTACAGAGCAACAAGCAAGAGCTCAGTATGGAGATGATAATGTGAAAGTCTATAGATCAAGCTTCACCAATATGTTTTTCGCTTTGACTGAGCATAAAGAGCTGACCTTTATGAAGCTCATATGTGTTGGACCTGAAGAAAGAGTTGTTGGACTTCATGGAGTAGGAAGAGGCATTGATGAGATGATACAAGGATTTGCTGTAGCTGTGAAGATGGGGGCGACGAAGAGAGATTTCGATAACACTGTCGCTATACACCCTACAGCATCTGAAGAGTACGTCACTATGGTTTAAATTCTAGCTAATTAAAAAGGATTAATGAATGCATGATATAGGAATTGATGATTTCTAATTCTTATAATAGAATTATAATGCTTATCATTATTTTCCAAGATATAGAGCATTCTATTTATGGGTCATTCTTAGCTTGCCATCTATGGCTAGCTTTTCGATTAGTAAAACTAGTTAAATGCAAGCTGTTGTAACACTCTCTATAGTTATTATACTTTAACGCAATTAAAATATTACTAGTTTGATTATTTTTCTTTCTAAATTCTGTTATCTTCAGCATAATAAGTTATGCTTTTAATATTTATGCTTTGCAGCTTATACTCTTCTTGCTCTAGGTTTTGTACATTATCTAGTTTATCTGGTTCAATTACATTATTTTCTGGCTCTGTTAAGCTGTTCTCTGGTTCAGCAGAAATAATTTCAGTCTCAATAAAATTGCTTTCTTCGCTTTCCTCAGCTAAATTACTTTCCTTATTTTCTTCAATTAAAATTTTTTCTTTAGTTTCTTCGCTTAAAGTTTCATGAAGAGATTCCAAACTTGCATCTATTATAAGCTCATTTTGATTCTTTATAGTGGATAAATAAAATGGCTTTCGCTCGAGCGAAGTTAGCTCTGCTAACTTTCTCTCTCTCAAGCAATTTTATTTATAGGGTTGGGTTTTCATCTCAAGAACTTCTGCACAGCAATAGCGGTTTAACTTCGGGTATAACCAGAGGAACTGCTCCTCAGTGCGCTCAAGATCTGGAGTTTCTACCCCTCAGCACATCCCAAGGGAGATGTACCCTCAGGCGGAACACGCGCAGGAGCTGAGTCGAAATAAAGCCGTGGCGACAGCGAAGCCCGTCGAAGCCGGAACGCCTTGTTTGCCTGTGCCCTGGTGAACAAAAGGGACCGATCCAGAGGTCTCTGGCCCGACACGTGGACAAATATGGTGAAAGCTCTGGAAACGGCTACCCCGTAGTGGACGTTAAACGACTAATAAATTAATATGATATGATATGATTCTTTATAGTGGAATTTTCATCTGTGGAGATTTCAATATTTTCGAAAATTATTGCTTCAGTAGCCTTTATTACATCTTCCAATATGCTATCGACATTTCCATTCTGCAAATCTGCTTCAATTACTTGTGGTGAGAATTCTTGAGGAGCTTCCATAGTTTCTGTTACTTCTTGTTGAGATACACTCTCAAGGTCTTTATTTAATGCTTCTGCAGTTTCCTTTTCAGATTTTTCTTCATTAATTACTTCATTTGCATCTGTTTCTTCTTTATTCTTTAAAATTAGTAAAGAAAGTGATCTGATGTGGCTTCTGGTGTACAGACTAGAAAAGAGGAGCTGCATTGTGGAAGTTTGCCGGGTTAGTTTTTTTGGTCCAAAGGCTGACACTCAACCTTTTTTCCTGGCTTGAAGGAGCGATGGCCCTCTGTACTCTATGGGATCATTACCGGTCTGTATGCAGCTCAGAAATTTTATAGAGGAGGCAAAGGTGATCGACCAGACCCGAGCCCTGCCGAAGGTTCAGGGAGTCTATATCGTTTTCCAGGGCCAAGGAGACGGGTAGAGTGATCTCCCCCGCGAAATCATCTATGTTACCAAATTTTTGGTGATGTCAGGAGTAAAGGGGAGGTGTGAGGATAATGCTTAATGCCACGAGAAGTATCCGTGAGACGGTGAGGGGCTGAAATAATCCCATTTAGAACCGCTATGCTTTTAATCTAATCTTCATTATTTTTGCTATTTTCTTGCTTAATCAAATCCTCATTTGAGCTATCACCTACTTGCTCTTTAACTTCTTCATCTTTTTCACTATTTTCTTCTTTCTTTTCCACTTCCTCATCTTCCCTCAATATTTTCATATACTGCTCATTTTTAAATAAAGCCAGCATTTTTTGCAAATAAATATCAAACTGAGGATCATTAACTCCCCCCCCTCCGTGAGTGAACAAAACCATTAGAAAAATCGCTATTTTTTGCCCAAAAAACCCACCCTCTGTGAATGAACAAAAATTTTTTTAATAGAAAAATTTTTTATAGAAAAAAATTTTGATATATAAGTGATAATTAGTATAATGAAATCTAGCGCTAATTCTGTTTAATTTTAAACGAATTGCTTTTTAAAACATAAATTTATTAATATTTGCTTTCAAATTTTTGTGAATTAGGATTTTTTTAAATTTCGAAAAAAAATATTTTTTATAAAATTTATATATAAATTTTTTTTTAAAAAAAAAAAATTAACCCCCCTCCGTGAGTGAACAAAAAAATTTTTGTTCACTCACGGAGGGGGGGGAGTAAGTGCCGAAAAATATTCAGTGGCCTGTTGGTATAAGCTTATCAATGAGTTAATTTTGTCTTTATAGATTCCATTTTCTATATCTTTTTCAGTCTCATTGATTTTTTCTAGGATTTCTTTTACATTTATCCTTTCTAATGAATTAACATTGACATCTTCTTCCTGCAAAGTTGGTGTTTTTGGTTTTTCTTTTTTTATCGAAACCCCCAGTTTTTCTACATTTGATAATATTAACTCAACTAATTCTTTTGATTTAAACACCCTGAACTGTTGGCAGAACCCTTGAATTTTCCCACATCTTTTTCATTGAATATTCAGCCTGTCAGGGTCAATTTTTGACTTTGATATAGCTTCAATTGACTGTAAAGTTGCCCAGAAAATCAGATGTCCTACATTATTCAGATGTGGGTTGATATCAAATTGTAGTACCATTGTATGAGTAATCACAATAGCTCGTTCTCTATTAAATTTTGGATTTAAAGGATCTACTTCAATGCATGGGAAAGCACCCATGCTTTCTTTAACTTCCCAGGAATCGAGAAAATAAGGGTGCCCTAACTCCCCCCCCTCCGCGAACAAAACCATTAGAAAAATCGCTATTTTTTGCCCAAAAACCCACCATCTGTGAGTTAACAAAAATTTTTTTAATAGAAAAATTTTTTATGGAAACAAAATTTTGATATATAAATGATAATTAATATAATGAAATCTAGAGCTAATTCTGTTTAATTTTAAACAAATTGCATTTTAAAACATAAATTTTATAAATTAAATTAATATTTGCTTTCAAATTTTTGCAAATTAGGATTTTTTTAAAAAAAAAAAAATTAAACCCCCTCCGTGAGTGAACAAAATTTTTTTGTTCACTCACGGAGGGGGGGGGAGTAAATGATATTTCCCTATCAAACTTATCTGGTTTTGGCTTGATGATATAAAATTTACGAGTAAATTAATAATTTCATACGCTGTAATGCTGGAGTCTCATTTTCTCCGAATAATATCCTCAAGCAAATCTCTTCCATCTGCTATTGAAGGAAAACCTATAACTGTCTCCAGCATGACTTTAGGCTGCTGCAAAGGAAATTTCCCATGAAGATGAATTTCAAAGACAAGAGATTTCGAGTCGAAGCCGAAAAAAGATTGATTTTCCATTGAGATTTGGACTGTGTAGCCTAGGCTTGACTTTTTAGCTGTAATGGTGAAGGTGTTTTTGAGATCTTCGAGAAGTTCAAGCTCTCTTTTAAAGCGAGTTTCTTGGAGTTCATTAGTAAATGTTGCCATTTCTATTTAATTTAATCTCTAAGGCAGGAAAAGGGTTATGCAGAGCCTAGGTAACGATTTAATTAAGAGATTATTTTACACTATTTTTCTAAATAAAAATGGCTTTGAGAAGCATCATCAGGCGAGCTTCATCTTCTATTAATATACTTTCGTTTTTTTTGCCTATCAGGCAAAAAATCAACACCTAGCGCCGCTTAGGATCCGAGGCTCCGCATCCGCAAGAATGTTGGAGTGCGTTTTCAGCATAATTTAGCTTATAAGTAATGTGCAGCAGCAAATTCAGGATGACTTCACGAAATAAAGGGTGCTAGGAGGCTCCTTGTTGAGTTGGGTATGTGAAGGAGGCCCAGATATCATCTTAAGCCGATTCCTCTTCTGGAGCAGGACCTGAAATTGCTTGATCTTGGATTCAGAATGAACAGGGATCTCCTAGAGAGATAATACATTACCAATAGGTGATGACGTGACCAGAAATTTTTTTACATTTTTAGAAAAAATTTTTAAAGGCTTAAGGGCCTAAATCAATGCCCATTAAAGCATTCTCTCTATTAATACAAATTACCGAATCTGGGCACAAGAAAAGCAAAATGACACCTCCCAATTCACAAAATCTCATCTGCTCAACAGTGGCTATCTTCGTGATGGTCAAATCCCTGAGGCTCTCCAGTATGATCATGCCTATAAATTAACAACTCTTAGCAATGGAGTCCGAGTAGCCACAGAACCCTTCGACAACGCAATAGCCACAGTTGGTGTCATGATTGAAGCAGGCTCTCGTAACGAGACTATGGCAAACACTGGGATCGCCCACTTCCTCGAGCATCTTCACTTCAAAGGAACCAACAAAAGGACCAGAATTCAGTTAGAAAGTGAAATAGAAAACATGGGAGGAAACCTAAATGCTTATACTTCAAGAGAGACCACGCTTTACCATTAACATTAACATTAAGTATATTATTAAGAGACCAGTCGTAATACCTAGGGTTTCCCCCGGTCTACCTTCACCCTTGACGCTTCACCTGGCTTCTCACACCAATCGATCACGACCTTCAAGGTGTTGCTCCTACTGGACGAGGATGTGCACTCGCTATCCGTAATTGGATGAGTTACGCCACCCGGTTCCTTCACACGAGGTCTACTCCATAACGACTATTTTTTTTTGGCCTATTTTTTTTTGGGCCTATTTTTTTTTGGCCTATTTTTTTTGGCCTATTTTTTTTTGGCCTATTTTTTTTTGGCCTATTTACGTATTTATCTATTTTACGAAGCCGTTCCTTCACACTAGCACTACTAAAATTAAAACTTTTTAACTTCGACTTAGTGACATCGATAATAAAATGGCAGACCAGGTGGCATTCAAGCAATCAATTCGTGATGGTAGAATTGCTTTCTGTCAAGGCTATGCATATAGAGTAAATAGGAAAGATCCCAGTATAAGGAGAACATACTGGAAGTGCATCAAATACTTACTTCCCTTTCCAACGTTTTTACTCATACTCGAAATTGCAAATATGTACAAAAAAAGAATTTAATTCAGTTTGTAAAATTAGGCTTAAGAAAGCACTTTAACTAAATGCAATATGATTATTTAGAGATTTTATTTTAATAACCATAATTTATATATAGTCTTATAAAATAAATTTTATTCACTTATTTTTAAAAAAAAAAGATTTTCGAATAATTTTGCTTTCTAATAGGATGAGAGTTAGAAGGTTGCCGCTGCACAATGGTCACAGAAAATGATTCCTTAATAAAAATCAAAGGAAATCATGATTTTCACCCTCCCAAATCAAGCTGAAATGAGCGCTAAATTGGATTTAAAAGAAAGCTTGAAAAGGAATTTGAACGAAAATCCTTTTTGAGAAATTCCAACAATGGCCAGAGACTTACTCAGCAGTGTGCCTAAAAAGATAAAGTTATCTCAAGAAACTAAAGCAAACCTGCCATCGCAAAGGAGTATTGAAGCTGCTCTTTACAGAGAGCGCGAATTAAGTGTTCTAGAGCTTCCTAATAGTTTGGCAGAATTGGTGCTTGAAGGCAAATACAGAATGACTAATGACAACTTGGAGTTTTTACTTATTGAAGATGGAATTGAAGATAAAATCCTTTGTCTTTGGAACTATTTTAGAGCTTCAAAAGCTATGTGGATGCGATGTCGTGTTTATGAATGGAACTTTTCACAGTGCACCTAGTATTTTTGCTCAAAATTACATACTTCATGGCATTTGTCTAGGCCAAATGGTACCATTGCTATGGGCTCTTCTTCCTGATAAGGCAACAACTACCTATGAGAGGCTTTTAAGTCTCATCAAAAAAGAAGCAGAAAGAATTGGCTTAGCTTTCAGCACCAAAGCCTTTCAAATTGACTTTGAGATGGCAGTTATCAATGCAATAGCCATTCTGTTTCCTTATGCTCAAATAAGAGGTTGCTTCTTTCATTTCTCGCAGTGTTTGTGGCACAAAAATTCAAGAGTTAGGCTTAGCAACAGATTACAAGACTGATGGCTCAGCACTTAGAAGTTACGCCAAAGCCATTCAATCTTTAGCTTTATGTCCTCTGGACCAAATAGATGAAGCGTGAGAAATCATAGCATTATTTGAGCCAGAAGGGGAAAGAGTTCAATAATTTACTGCATATTTTATGAGAACATGGCTGCTATCAAATGCAAAATTCAGACGCGAATTTTGGAACCACTTTGACAATGATGGTATGCGGACTACTAACAATCTTGAAGGCTATCATCACGCACTAAATAAGTTAGTAGGGGCTGCTCACCCAAATATTTTCAAATTCATTGAAACCATAAAGAATGAGCAGCAGATATTCAGTAAAGTTTTGGCTAATATTGCAGGGGAGCCAAACCACCCAGCAGTAGGAAAAAATACAGGCTTTTGCATGAAGCTGTTGAGAGGACAAAAATTTTATTGAGGAGAGGAGACATTTCTTTAAGCGATTATATTGAGCAAATTAAGTGGAAAACTCCTAATTAATTCAAAAAAATTCTCTAGTTTAAAAAAAAAGTAATTAGTATTCTAAATGCTGAACGGCCTGTGAAGGGTGAATAAAAATTTACTTATATTATTTTTTTTTGAAAAAAAAAATGATTAAAATTTTATATTGGGCCCAAAAAAATATGCCAAAAAAAAATATGCCAAAAAAAAAATAGGCAAAAAAAAATAGGCCAAAAAAAAATAGACCAAAAAAAATAAGCCAAAAAAAAATAGGCCAAAAAAACAAATAGGCCAAAAAACAATAGGCCAAAAAAAAATAGGCCAAAAAAAAAATAGGCTAAAAAAAATAGGCTAAAAAAAAAATAGGCTAAAAAAAATAGGCCAAAAAAAAATAGGCCAAAAAAAAATAGTCGTTATGGAGTAGACCTCGTGTGAAGACACGACGCCACCCAGGTACGTCAACAGAGGTGCCCATTTCGAAAATTTGAAAATAATTTTCTGGTAGGACTGTCGGCTAAAGTGAAAATCCAAAGCTTGGGACGTGGCGCCCAGTTTCACGCTAAGGAGTTGCCCGATGGGCCAAGTATGCATCCTTGGTGCTGCTGAGCTTCCCCTTTCCAACCTTGGAAAATCCATTTCCCCTGAGGCAAAAACCCTGGTATCAGAATGAGCTGGGTCGACCTTATTCGACGCTGCGCTCCACTGCGCCAAGGAAAAACCTAGCCGGATATACTTACCGAGTGCCTATTTCCCTTCCACAAAGTCCCCAGCGAACGCAGCTACAAGTTTGAGAAAAAGGGCTGGTTCGCTGTCACCATTTTAATGTATATACCACGCTTTACCAAATGCAGGTTTTTAAAAACGACGTGTCCAGAGCTATGGAAATTATTAGTGATATGCTACTAAGCTCAAAATATGATAAAACCAGCATTGAGATAGAAAGAGAAGTCATTTTGAGAGAAGCACAAGAGGTAGATGCGGATATGAGAGAAATGATATTGGAAAATGTCCATTATACGGCATATAGGAACCATATTATGGGACAGCCAATCTTGGGACATAAGACGAGCATTATGCAGATAAATAGAGATCAGCTGAAGAAGTTTATATATACACACTATGTGGGGCCGAGAATTGTAGTTTTGGGGGCAGGGCCGATTAGTCATGACCAGTTGGTAGATATAGCTGAAAAAAACTTTGGGAAAGTAGCTAACTCCAACGAGAACAATAAAGACTATTTGTTACTTATGGAAAAATATTATTAGATTTTTTTTTGGATTTAATATAAGTTATGCATTTTAAAGTGTTAGTTTTGAAGATTATTTTTTAATAAAAATGTTATTTAAGTAAATTTATCATATAAAAATAAATTTCTCCAAAAATGAGGAATTCTTCATTTTCATCAAAGGAGTAAGACAACTGAATATCCTTTTGATGGAGAAGATCCTCCTGAGTTCTGTGGATCTTCAATCTATGTTAGGAACGATTTAGATGAGCTAGCCCACATGGGAGTCTTCTACGAGGCTCCTTCATGGAAGCACGAAGACTACTGGCCATTTTTGCTTCTCCAAAGAATTATGGAATATGACCCAAATGCACCTATAAACACAAACTATCCTTATGGGCTCTACAATTATATGAACAGATGGTTTGGGGACATGAAAGATATTAAAAAACAAGAATGCTTATTTATCCCTTACAGAGACACTGGGATGTTTGGCCACTACGCCTCAGGTGAGTTCATAACCTCATTAATCAAGCCAACAATTGATAGAAAACAAACATACCTCGAAGAACTGTCATTTGAAGAAATCCAAAGAGCGAAAAATAAAATTTATACTGAGTTGTTAGCTATTGAAGCAGGAAGCGACATGATTCAAACCCTTGGGTGCCAGCTCATTTATATGGACAAAAAAGTACCGAAAACTGAAATAGCTTCAAGAATTGCAGCTATGGATAAGAAGTATTTGGAAGCGACTTATAAGAAATGATTTTCTGAAGGAGATACTGCATTAGCTATATATGGGCCGACAAGCACAATACAGAGAATTAATGAAGTATAGATATATAAAGCGTTAATTTAGCTTAAGATATTACGATTTTTTGAAATTATAGTTAGTGACACTGACTGACACGGGGTGCTTTTGCTTAGTTTCGAGCCAAAAGCACCCCGTGGCAATCAGTGTCACTGACTATAATTAGTTTTTGTGAATAAATTTTAATATTAATTTATGTGGTGTTGCATTTTAGATGAATATTTATTCTTATTCTGAGGATTCATATCAAAAAATACCTTAAATAGACCAATTAAATCTTTACGAAATTAAAATTCCTCACTCCCCCCTCTATTAGTGAACAAAACCATTAGAAAAATCCCTATTTTGCGATATGGAAAAAAATTTGATATATAAGTGATAATTAGTAAATGAAGTTTAGAGCTAATTCTGTTTAATTTTAAACAAATTGCATTTTACAACATAAATTTTATAAATTAAATTAATATATACTTCCCAATTTTTGAGAATTAGGATTTTTAAATTTCGAAAAAAAATATTTTCTATAAATTTTTCTTAAAAAAAAATTAGCCCCCCTACATGAGTAAACAAAATTTTTTTGTTCAATCACGGAGGTGGGAGTTGGAGTTATCTTTTTAATATTAATAAATTAGGAGAAATTCATGAAAAAATTTGACTATAAAAATTGGATTCTTGGAGGACTCGCTGTAATTGGTGCAAGTGCTTTGCTTTATTATTTTATTGATAAAAAAGACGCTAAATCCAAAGAAAAAGCCTTAATTCCTAAAAAAGACCTTGAAAATATTCTAAAAGATCTTGACAATGAGCTATTAGGGGTTTATCTTAATTTACCAGGGCTTATAAGAACTCATAAAGAGCTAACTGGTAGCATTGACAATGAGGATATAAAAGAATTTGTGGACTCTCGTTTTCACATTTCTAACGAAATCCAATCAATTGCAAATAAAGTTTACGAAAAGCACTCCGCTACAGAAGAAGCTGTTGAAAAATCCTGCATAATTTATGAGAAAACTGATAAAGATATAAGAGATCTCAACAATTTAATCAAAAAAAATCTAGCCCGTGCATATCAAGGAATTGAACCACAATTGTCGATAGATGATCCAGATTTCTTGACTGCTGATTTAACGCTAGAAATACTTGAAGAAATGTATGCGACAGCAAGAATGGCAAGCTATGAACGAATTGAGGAAATTGAAAAAAGAGGGATCAAGCGGGATCTTAGTAGCAATGAATTTTTGGATCAGATCGAAAATATGGACAATTTTATAGAAGAGGCTGAAAATGAGCTGTTCCAAAAATATGGGCTATATGCATTAAATCAGGCACCCACAAAGGTAATTAGGAATGCTGTTATTAAATATTCTCAGATCGACCCAACATTCAATAGGCATGTATTAGCTATTGAAAAGGAGCATAAAAGCGATATGGCAATGATATTAGGAGGAGAGTTTTCTGCAAATAAATTAGAAATGCTAAGAAACCGGTTAAAAAAGGGAGAAAATGTTGCTAAAGAAAGTTCTGAGGAGTTTAAAAATGAGACTGAAGAATATGAAAATAAAAACAGCCTAAAATAACGTAATATTTTTCTCGATTTCTTCTGATAATAAAGTAATTTTACAAATACACTACATTTATTTTTTTCATCTTTATCTATCCTTTTGTGTATATGCTGGTGCTCATCTTTTTCCATCAGTCCATCTTGCTCTCTATTTGTATCCTTATGATAGTCCTCTTTATCTTTATTTTTATTCTCTTCTCTCTCTTCTTCCTCCTGCTCTTTAGCCTTATCAATCTCACCTTTTTCCTCTTTCCCACAAGTAAAAAACTTCAAAAAATCCGCATTCAATTTTCCCCTTTTTTTGATAAATTTTTTCTATTACTTTTATTGCCACAACTTTAATCGCATCTTGAAGCTCAAAAAACTATATAACACTCTGCCACCATGTTTTCTTCCACGAAATCGCTACCATATCTTTACTAATTTCTGAAGATTTATTAGAAAAATTAAATGGTTAATTAGCAGCAAAAAAATGGCTATAATAAATCCACAGCCCCATGTCAAATGGCAGTGTATTTTTGATAGCGTGTTTCTAATCATGTGCATTTGGGCGGAAATTTTTAGCTAAACCAAGCGGCCATCCAAGATGCCTTGACCAAAATCAATGGCTTGTCCTTGCTGATAGTAAAGTCCCAAATTTGGAGATAAAAAAGAATTGTCAAAATTTCTTCATAAGAAAATGTTTCAACATTAAAACCTAACAAAAAATTTGGATTGCAAGAGTCCATATGTGCTAAACATAAATACAATTAATGTAATTCATTCACATAGAGGAACTATGGCAAGAACAGTGGCAATTATAAACATTACCTTTAAATTGAAATGCTCTGGCTTTTTTGAGACTCTAACTCAGTCATAGCTTACAGTAGCCATTGTGAAATCATTCAGGATTGTTATAAATACGACAGATATCATCGTCAATTCAAAAGATACTGGAAGTCCTAAGACAACTGAATATCCTTTTGATGGAGAAGATCCTCCTGAGTTCTGTGGATCTTCAATCTATGTTAGGAACGATTTAGATGAGCTAGCCCACATGGGAGTCTTCTACGAGGCTCCTTCATGGAAGCACGAAGACTACTGGCCATTTTTGCTTCTCCAAAGAATTATGGAATATGACCCAAATGCACCTATAAACACAAACTATCCTTATGGGCTCTACAATTATATGAACAGATGGTTTGGGGACATGAAAGATATTAAAAAACAAGAATGCTTATTTATCCCTTACAGAGACACTGGGATGTTTGGCCACTACGCCTCAGGTGAGTTCATAACCTCATTAATCAAGCCAACAATTGATAGAAAACAAACATACCTCGAAGAACTGTCATTTGAAGAAATCCAAAGAGCGAAAAATAAAATTTATACTGAGTTGTTAGCTATTGAAGCAGGAAGCGACATGATTCAAACCCTTGGGTGCCAGCTCATTTATATGGACAAAAAAGTACCGAAAACTGAAATAGCTTCAAGAATTGCAGCTATGGATAAGAAGTATTTGGAAGCGACTTATAAGAAATGATTTTCTGAAGGAGATACTGCATTAGCTATATATGGGCCGACAAGCACAATACAGAGAATTAATGAAGTATAGATATATAAAGCGTTAATTTAGCTTAAGATATTACGATTTTTTGAAATTAATTAATTTTGTGAATAAATTTTAATATTAATTTATGTGGTGTTGCATTTTAGATGAATATTTATTCTTATTCTGAGGGTTCATATCAAACAATACCTTAAATAAATTAATTAAATCTTTGCTAACTCCCCCCTCTCCGTGAGTGAACAAAAAAATTTTGTTCACTCACGGAGGGGGGTTAATTTTTTTTTTTTAAAAAAATTTATATATAAATTTTATAAAAAATATTTTTTTTCGAAATTTAAAAAAATCTAATTCGCAAAAATTGAAAAGCAAATATTAATTTAATTTATAAAAAATTTATGTTTTAAAAAGCAATTTGTTTGAAATTAAACAGAATTAGCTCTAGATTTCATTATACTAATTATCATTTATATATCAAATTTTTTTTCCCATAAAAATTTTTTCTATTAAAAAAATTTTTTTGTTCACTCACGGAGGGTGGGTTTTTGGGCAAAAAATAGCGATTTTTCTAATGGTTTTGTTCACTCACGGAGGGAGGGGAGTAAATAAAATTCCTTAATCTTTTTAATATTCATAAATTAGATGCAATCCATGAAAAAAATTGACTATAAAGATTGGATTCTTGGAGGATTCGTTGTATTTGGTGCAAGTGCTTTGCTTTATTATTTTATTGATAAAAAAGACGCTAAATCCAAAGAAAAAGCCTTAATTCCTAAAAAAGACCTTGAAAAAATCCTGAAAGATCTTGACAATGAACTATTAGGAGTTTATCTTAATTTATCAGGACTTATAAGAACTCTTAAAGAGCAAACTGGTAACATTGACAATGAGGATATAAAAGAATTTGTGGACTCTCGTTTTCACATTTCTAACAAAATCCAATCAATAGCAAATAAAATCTACGAAAAACACTCCACTACAGAAGAAGCCGTAGAAAAATCCTGCATAATTTATGAGAAAACTGATAAAGATATAAGAGATCTCAGCAATTTAATCAAAAACAATCTGGCCAGTGCATATCAAGGAATAGACCCACAATTATCAATAAATGTACCGGATTTCTTGACTGCTGATTTAACACTAGAAATACTTGAAGAAATGTATGCGACAGCAAGAATGGTCAGCTATGAAAGAATTGAGGAAGTTGAAAAAAGAGGGATCAAGCGGGATCTTCAAAGCAAAGAATTTTTGGATCAGGTCAAAAATATGGACAGTTTAATAGAAGAGGCTGAATATGAGCTGTTCCAAAAATATGGGCTATATGCATTAAAGCAGGCACCTAAAAAGGTAATTAGGGATGCTGTTATTAAATACTCTCAAATAGACCCAATATTCAATAGGCAGGTATTAACTATTGAAGAGGAACATAAAAGCGATATGGCAATGATATTAAGAGGACAATTTTCGGCAAATAAATTCGAAATGCTAAGAAATCGGTTACAAAAGGGAGAAAATGTTGTCAAAGAAAGCTCTGAGGAGTTTAAAAATGAGACTGAAGAGAATGAAAATACAAACAGCCAAAAAATAGTTGAAACAGTTTCAGATTAATTAGATATAGTAATTAATTTAAAGCTCTATTTTGGCTTTTTAAGATTTATTTATCGGCAGTTTAAGGAAAAATGCATAATATTTTTCTCGACTTCTTCCGATAATAAAGTCATTTTACAAATACACTGCATTTATATTTCTTCATCTTTATCTATACTTTTGTGATTTTCATCTTTTCCCATCAATCAATCTTGCTCTCTATTTGTATCCTTATGATAATCCTCTTTTTCCTTATCTTTATTTTTATCCTCTTCCCTTTCTTCTTTCTCTTCTTTAGCCTGATCAATCTCATCTTTATCCTCTTTCCCACCAGTAGAAAACTTCAAAAAATCTGCATTCAATTTTTCCCCTGAAATTCCTGAGATTTTTCCCTTTTTCTGATAAACTTTTTCTATTATTTTTATTGCCAAAACTTTGCTCACATCTTGGAGTACAAAAAACACTATGCAAAACCCTACCACAAACCATGTTTTCTTCCACGAAATCGCTGCCATATCTTTACTAATTTCTGAAGATTTATTAGCAAAATTAAATGGCCAATACGCTGCAAAAAAAATGGCTATAATAGATCCACAGCTCCATGTCAAATGAAAATGTATTTTTGATAGTATGCATTTCATCGGTGCATTTGGTCGAAAATTTTTAAATAGTGTGACATTTTGTCGAATTTAACTTTTTTTTCTCACTCCCCCCCCTTTAAATTGAAACAAAATATAGGTAAAATTCCTACTTTTTCGGAAATTACCCCCCCCCCCTTTAAATTGAAACAAAATTTTATTATAATAGAAAATTTTATAGGTAAAAATCATTATTTTATATGTAAATACGTTAATACCCTATTTAATATGCTTCAAAGATATAAGATTTAGAAATTAAACTCTATTTTGTCCAATTGTTATGGGGAGAGTTAGAAGAATACCAAGCAAGTTTACATTTTGAGATTGAGAAATTTATGAATTAATTTTTCATGAAATTATAAAATTTTATCTCTGAAAAAATTTTTATATATAAATTTTTTTATAAAAAAATTTTCTTAACCCCCCTTTAAATTGAAACAAAATTTTTTGTTTCAATTTAAAGGGGGGGGGGAGTCAGTCAAAAACCGTTTTCTAACAAATGTACTTCAGTGAAATGCACACTCATTAGACCTGCACCCTAAATCCACATATCATAGATAAACCAAGTGGCCATCCAAGATGCCTTGACCAAAATCAATGGCTTGTCCTTGCTGATAGTAAAGTCCCAAAATTGGAGATTGCGATACTTAAAAAAATAACTGTCAAAATTTCTTCATAAGAAAATGTCGCAATATTAAAACCTTGAAAAAAAGAATTTGGACTGCGAGAGTCCATATGGGCTAAACATAATACAAGTAATGCAATTCATCCAGATAGAGGAGCTATGGCAAGAACAGAGGCAATTATAAACATTACCTTTAAATTGAAATGCTCTGGCTTTTTTGAGACTCTAACTCAGTCATAGCCTACTGTAGCCATTGTGAAATCATTCAGGATTGTTATAACTACGACAGCAATCATCGTCAATACAAAAGATACTGGTAGCTCTGAGCAGCTTTTGCCATTGGAATAGCAAGTAAAATAATTTCTGGGGTTTATAATAATAATTGTGATAAAGAAAAAGCCTAGCAGCTGTATAGAAAGAGAAATCCTGTACATGAAATAATTATTCATCCTCTGGAAAATCATTCTTGCTGTATATATGGCACGAATTATGACAGAAAGTCCAGGCTTTGTTAAAACAATTGATGCAGAAGCTCGAGCTGCATCTGTGGAGCCTTCAACAGCAACGCCAACATTTGCCTTTTTTAAAGCGGGAGCATCATTAACCCCATCTCCTGTCATTGCTACTGTGTAGCCTTTATTTTGAAATACCTCACATATTTGGTATTTATGCTCAGGGAAAACTTCTGCGAAACCATCAGCATTTTCAACAAGGTTATAGGCTTTTTCTTTGTCTCCTGACTCTCAGGCTTCTTTGAAAACGTTAATTTTGTAGATGTTATCTCCAAGGTCTAGTTCTCTGGCGACTTCTTTTGCTATTGCGATTGAGTCGCCGGTGATCATTTTCACTTTGAGATTCATTTCTAAGGCTTTTTTGATAGTTTCTTTGGTATAATATTTGCATTGTTTTTTTGATAGATATTTTTTAGAGACAAATTAATATATATCAGAAATTATTATGAGCTTATGCTTGAACTAGATATATGCTTGACTGAAGAAGTATATCTTCTCTTGGAGGGTCATATAACGGTATTAGTCCTACTATCTTTCAATTATCATCATTTTCTTTAGCTAGTGCCACTCCTATAGTCCTAAACCCTCTAGCCGCCATTTCATCCACCTGACTTGTTATTTCATCCTTTATCTTATCCTTCTGTGACAGTTCAATAATCACTTGTGGAGCACCTTTTGTGCATTTAAACTTTTCTCCAGTTTCCTTATCTTTAATCGACGATTCCGTCCTTTTATTTTCAGGATCAAAAGGCACAAAATTAGTTTCTTTATACTTATCAAGGTTAATATCATAATTTTCTTTTGCACTTTCTATTATGCATTTATCAATCGCATCTTGATCCTGCCCTTGTCTTTTTGAAGCTAATGCTGCATATAAAAATATATCATTTTCTGTAAAGTTTGCTAATAAAAATGGAGGGTTTGCTTTTAGTTTATTTTTTGTTAATGTCCCAGTTTTATCAGATAATAGGATTTGTATGCCAGCCATTTCTTCAATTGCACTAAGTTTTCTAGCGATTGCTTTATGCTTGATTAGTTCATGAGCACCAATTGTTAAGACTACGGTAGATACCACCTGTGCGGCAATTGGGATTACAGAGATAAGTATGACTAAACATAAGGATAGAGATTCTAAGACATCACCGCCTTTCGCCATTACCACTATAAAAATGACTGCAGTTATGATAAATCCTAGAATTACTAGAATTAAGGTGAATTTTAGAATGATTTTGTCGATATTGCCTTTTGATTCTACTCCTCCAACTAAGGCTGAAATCTTGCCATAATAAGTTCTAGGCCCAGTGTTCGCCACAATTGCTTCTATGTCACCTCTTTTGCAGATAGAGCTCTGATAAACTATGTCATTTTGTGATTTTGTTACAGCCAATGATTCACCAGTCAGGGCAGATTGGTCAATTTCTAGACTTCCTGGCCCTAGTCGGCAGTCTGCTGGTATTACATCACCTAATTTTATATTAACTCGATCACCAATCACTAATTCTCTAGCTTCTACAGTCGCCCATTTATTGTCTCTTTTTACCTTGGCTTTTGATGCTAACCCTTTTTTTAAGGCTTCTATAGCATTCCCTGCGCTTCTTTCTTCATACCAAACTACAATTCCATTAAAAATTTGCAAAATCATTAAAATAACAAAATCTAAATATGAAAGTCGCGAAATTTCAAGGGCGATAGCAACTCATAGCACAATTGGTATTGGGCCTCAAAAATGACTCAAAAATTTTATAATGGAATTTTTCTTCTTTTCATTGATTTCATTAGGGCCGTCTCTATTAAAGCGCTCTTTTGCTTGCCCGTCAGAAATTCCTTCAGGTCCTGTCTCCATTTCTTTTAGCTGACCATCAGATAGCTTGTAGTCTTGCTTGTCCTGGTTTTTACTCCCACCCCCTTCATGAGCGAACAAAATAATTAAAAAATTCACAATTTTTTGGGTAAAAACCCACCCTCCGTGAGCGAACAAAAAAATTTTCTAAAAATTTATTTTAATAACTAATTACCCCTGATAAGCCCGATTTGGTCATACTGGCTTGATTAAAAAATCAGCATTTAGTTTTGGCAGATTGCCAATTTTTCTGCTAAAAAAACGGTCTATTGAAGGTAATTTCCTATATATAAGTGATAATTAATATAATGAAATCTCTAGCTAATTCTGTTGAATTTTTAAACAGCTTGCACTTAAAATATAAATTTTACAAATAAAATTAATTTTGCTTTCCGATTTTTGCGAATTGGAATCTTTTTAACCTCGAAAAAACTTTTACTATTCTATATATTTATTTTTAAAAAAAAATTAACCCTCTTAGATAAGAGAACAAAATATTTCTGCTTGCTCACGAATAGGAAAATTAGCATTTTCATCAGTAGAAATGTGTTGATCTGAGTTATTTGATTTTAAAGGTGAATTTTCTGACATTTTAATTTTATTTAGGATGATAAATTTGGATGGCAACTAGTAGAAGTAAAAATAAAAATTGCGAATATAAAAAATTATCTGAGGCTAATTTTGTATGGATTTGGATATGCCTATTCTAAGAGGAAAAGCTTATAGAAAGATAAGGAAAACTAAATGGCTTATTATAAATATCAAGTATAAAAGAAAATTTTCATTAAAAAATGGATTTTATATAAAGTACATCTACGAGAATTTCTAGCAAATATTACTCATTTTATATTTATTCTGATTTCTATTAGTTGATATTAAATAATGATTTATCTAGACATCATCAACTTTGCGAAATCTCTATAGTTAATATTGCCGTCATTGTCAGGGTTTGCATAATGAATCATTTTTTGCAGCTCTTCTTCACTAACTCCTTCCTCTTTTAGCAAGCAAAATTTATTTAAAAGTTTACACATACAAATATTTTAGTTTAGAAATATCCAAATTTACAAAAAAGGAAAATTTAGTCTAATTATTAAACCAATATTTTGGTATAATAATTTAGTAAAGATAACAAATTTTTTATTATAATAATTTATCTAAAAATTTTTGCTTCTCAAGGAAAGGGGATTAAGAGTCTCACCAAACTTTGTCATTAAGTTCCTTAACCTTGAAACAGTGATATTTCCTTTTTTCATTTCGTCTAGCTCTTCAAAAGCTGTAATAAGCTCAAGCTCAGAAACTGGCTCTTTTTGGTACTTCGCAAAAATCGATAAAAATTCTGGGTAGTCCACTCTTCCTGTCCCATCTGGATCTGCTTCATTTTTCATTACCTCCAGCTCATTTTCTGTTGGAGTTTGGCCAAGAGCTCTAACAATAATGCACATTTCATCTAGGCTGATCGTCCCTATGCCGTTCTTATCAAACAAAGAAAAAGTTTCCTTGATTTCAGCTATTTGTTCAACTGTAAGATGATCTGCCATTTCTTAAATTATAACTTTTTTGATTTTCATATAAGTTCTTTAATGAAAATAATAGAAAAATCATATGTTCCTAAATGAATTATATGAAAAGGCAACTAATTGATATTAATATCCAAGACTAACCATATTAAGCTTTAACTGCATATTCAATCAATCTGTCCATGAAAGTCTTCATAGAGACGTCTTCTGTGAAATAGTTCCCACTTTCAACAGTCGCGTTTCCAGCTCCCATTCCACTTGGATTTACTTTTGCCTTCAATAATCTTTCAGCTCCTTTTCCACAGTCAGTTTCTATCAGTCTTGGCACAGGGAATCTTTCAACTAGAATACTTTGGGCGTCTGCTACAGGCAACTTCAACAATTCTCTGAAATTTTCGTATTCTTCTTGTTCTTGGTATCCTAGTTTCTTCCATTTCACAATTATACCATTTCTTATTAATTTATCTATAAACTTAGCTTTATTTTTTTATAATAAAAATCAATGTATTATAGAATAAATCTCCATGCCATATAAGAACTGTGAAAAATGTGTCCAATAATAAAATCACGTTATTTTTCAATGAAGCAATATCTAGCAAAACTGGTGTAGGATGAGGGGACTCAAAAGAGTACTGAAGCAGCGCTGGCTGTATCATTAATAAAGAATTTGTTACGTTTTCTCTTACCAGCATTGTTCTGTAATACGCACTTTCGTCTGGAGACACATTGAAAGTTTGCAAAAACTGCGACCTCCTCATATGGAACATAAACTGAGGATACAGTCCGAATTCTCTGCAAAGTCTAAAAGTATGAGGCATTTCCTGCTGGTATTCCCCAAATTTCTTTACAAGTCTAATCAGTGTTCTATCAATCCATCTAATAACGTCAATTGTTTCTTCAGTTTCTGACTTCGAAACAGCCCAGCGAGCCATTATGACAGCGGCTGTTTCTTGGTCAAACCCACTAATAAATTTGGCAATATTCGCAGTCTCTACAACTGGGTATTTAACAGTTGTAACTCTAAGCCTTGATCTCCCACCTGAATGCTGATATTTAGTCTGGAACTGCACAAAGGCATGAGTTCGCTTAGCTTGTGGCTCTTGATTTACTATATCTAAATGGAATGACAGTGTAGTCTGATTATCAATGCTGCCTATTTGCCAATGATTGGTGCCACCCATCCCGATTTCGACTTCACTTACAAAAGGATTCTTCTTTTTGACCCCAATTCCAGGGCCTATTGCACCGTTAATTTTGATGTCTGGGGATGTAAATGCTTGAATTGTCGAGTTAAAGCCCATTCTCAAAGCTCCAGTATCGTCCCTGGAAAAGATTTTTTGTAAGGACAGTCTGAAAACGTCAGATTTAAAAGTATCGGTCAAAACTAGGTAGCCACCTGTTTTTTCACTTAGAGACCGCATTTCGAGCAGCCCGATTTGATCAATCGCACAGCAGAAAATGTCGATAGCGTGGCCATTGTTGGCAGCTCTTTCAGAAATTCCTTGGTAAAACTGAATAGCTGGCTTTAAGTATTTTGCGTTATCGTTTTTGATGTCAGATTGAGTTCTGATGGAGTCAACAAGTTTGTCGCCAACGATCATTCCTGGGCCAAAACTAGCAGCGCCACCTGCAAATAGCATAATTCTGCCTCCATGCCTAGTATAAGCTAGCTCCATCAATGAAACTGCAATATTTAAAGCATTTCCTACACATCTTAAAGGTCTTGATCCTTGAGGAACAGGCCATGCATCTTTTGATAAGTCTTCAATAATGTTATTTAAGGCTAGCTCACATTCACTTGCTGGCATCAAAAACCTTCTTGCTCCAGTTTGGACAGATCTTGGGTCATTCCCTATTAATCCTAATAAATCTTTTATTTGTGGGAGCTCGTATTTTTTGTCTCCTCTAAATGCGTAGCATCTTGTGTTTTCAGTCCACCCTAAATTGTAAGCATAGACATTTTTCCCAAATGTAATAAAGCCGATTAAAGCTTCAGCTGGCAAAATACTGAGACTTTGCTGAAGAGATGACTTTAAGTAGGATAATTCTTCTGTATCACAACAAGTATCCACTACAAAAACAAAAACTGGCGGCAAAGCGACTACAGGAGGCAAAATATATTCCATTGTGGTGTACTGAGCCATCAGTTCTGCTGGAAGTGTTGTTTCTGAAATATGGGCTTTATAGTGGCTTGGAAAACTATTACGTGTCATACAAAATGGACAGCCCCAAGCTTTTGACACAAAATCAATTGCGACGTGAGGGTTGAGAACACTTTTGCATCGAGAACAAGCTATCGGCTCATATTCTACTAGGGCAATATTTTCGATTTCTTTGAGAGGAGTGTAGACTAAGCAGATTGGGATTACGTTTCTTGTAGCTGTTACTTTATTGCTAGGCCAATTTTGCCAAGTGCATCGAATTCCATCTTTGGCTTCAAGTGTGTAAACGTCTTCACTCATTTTTCCTAGTAGGAAATAATTATAAATTTTTCATTAAAATAGACGTGTAACAATTTATTAGTAAAAATAAATTTTGAATATAGGATAAGTTTTGAATCTTCAAATGGGATTAGCGAACAAAATGCTGTTTAAGCAGAACGATTTATTAAGAAAATCTATAAATTAAGTTGTGATTGATGATAAATCTTAATAGTATAGATAGCCTCTAAAAAATTATACATCAATATAATAAAAGACTAGAAAATAGTATATATTATCTGTAAATACCCTAAAAACACAATTATTCATCAGAGTTGTCTTCATAAACAACTCCAGTTACACTCACCACGTTTAAAATTTTAGACCTCGCTTTTGAAATTTCCAGGACTTGGCTGATTTCTCTTCTACATATATGGCAGCATTTTTGAACTTTCCAAAGCTCAATTGAGCAACTATAGCATAGGCCTCCATGGCCACAGTCCATAATTACTGCATTTGGCTCTTCACTGCAACATATCATACACACTTTTTGTGTAGAATTCGACGAAAAATCTACTGATTGGTGAATAGATGCATCTACCATTGATACATTTGTATATTTCGGTTCAGTTTCTACTGTTTCTGCAGGTATTTGATTTCTCCCTACCATTTCAGATTTTGATTTTTTATGCCTTGGAGTTGTAGGTGTAACTTTAGCCTCATCACATGGCTTATATAAAATTTTCAATAATTTTGTATATTAAAAATATATTAAAATCACTATGGATATTCATAGAAAAGGGCTATAATATGTGTTTGACACCCTAACTAAGAATTTTGGTGGCTTTTTGAGTATAGAAATTATCTGCTCTGTGACTGTTTGGGAGGGAGAATTTATATAGTTAGTGACACTGAATGGCACGGGGTGCTTTTGGCTCAGTTTCGAGCCAAAAGCACCCCGTGCCAGTCAGTTTCACTGACTATATCGTGCACAGCCCCTGGCATGTGATTTATATCTTCATCTTGGTTAGAAAAAAAGTCTTGCCACCAGATTCTGCTTAAAAATTACTTTAAAGACTGAAAGCAGGTTTTAGTTAAAATCACCAGAAGAATAAGCACTAAAATGACTACAATATTTGGGGCGATCATTTGGCTTCAATCACCTTCATCAAGAGATAGTCCTAAAAAGTAAAAAAAATAAAACAAGGATAATGAGCTAGCTCAAGTTACAGATAAAAGCCATGAGGAAGAAACAATATCTATATATGATCCTTGGCCAGATATAAAAGAACAAACTGAGCTTATTAGTAATAAAACCATCCCAAGGCCTACAATAGCTAAAATGCTTGATCCTAGTCAAACAGGCCAAAATGTTGTAATTCAGCTTCATGAAACACTATGATCCAGCTTCAATCCTATTGATAAAATTGCTAGAAGTTTCAGTGTTCTTACTATTAAGCGAATTATCGCTGAAAATGCTTGGCACTCAACTGAGTATCCTGTTCCAATTGAAAATGGTTAAAATTTTATTTAAATGAAAATACAAATTTATAATTATTTTAAAATTAAAAAATTAAATTAATGTGATATTTTTGATTTTTAATTTATTTTTATAAAGCATTAATTTAAAATATTAATCATCTCAGCATGCCAAATGTTCAAATAGCATTCTACTGCAGTCCATCCATTAAATGAGGTTAAAACTATTTATTAGAATTACTATTTTTATCAAAAAACAATTTTTATTAAAATTTAAAGAGGAATTACTTACCAAAAAATTAGACATTTTTTCAATTTAAATGGGGGAGTGAGTATTTGGCTTGAAAATCCATCGTATAGCAGTTGTTACAAATATTGGTGTAGATATCAGCAAAAATGAAGTGTCTCTATATGATAAATAAATAATAACTCCAAATTTAAAAATAAGATTCCCTAGATGTTCCGCTATTTCTTTTATATTTCGCTTTAAAAAAGTCAGTCTTTATAAAAATTACGATGATTGGTTTTTTCTTTGCATTATGATTTGAACAAGCAAAAATAAATCGTAAAGAATTAAGGGGATAATAGCAATTTCATAAGGCATTGATAAGTTGATACAAAAAATGAGCAAAAAAAGGACTACTATTAGTGTAATTGTGAGTTGCATTCAGCGGATTAATTCAGTTCCGATCACTTTCTGCTCGAATTCTTGCTCTTGAAATAAAGTGTCAATATGCGAGCGAGCTGATGATAAGTCCATCGTACGGGTTGTATGCCATTTGATAGAAGATTTCCCTAGTATGGCATTTCCTCGGTATTTTTGGTCGAATTATTTTTCCTCGTGAGGCATTAGTTTGATTTTAAAGTTTCTTTTAACAAATATTTAGCGAGGAAAAAAATTGATAAAAATCCCTAAAAAATTCCTTACTAGGCAAATATTCCGATCAAAAGGGGCATTACATCGTGCGTGATGTCAAAGGATGAGAAGCGTAGTATTCCATTTATCTTTTTAAATATATCATCTCAAAATACTTCAAATTAATACTCTTCAATGAAGCTAACTTTTACAGTTTCATAAGTATTTATTTCAATTAATTAAATATAAATTAATGCATGATCTATCAGATTTCGTTATCATTCATGTTTAAATTTTTTTATTTGAGACCAAGATAAATAAGAAATTTTAAAGAAACTTGTAGGGATAAATAAATAAAAGACTTCGAAAACTAATAAATTGCTAAAAATAATTTGAAAGGCTTATTAATTAATAAGAAATTAAATAATGGGATGTGGATCAATAAACACCAAATTTCGAAGAGAAAAAAGTTTAAAATCAAATGGCACACAAGAAGAGAAAAAAATAAGCAACGTTCAAGAAATCGTTGTGCAGGCTAGCAACTTTGTGAGGGAAAATGAAAACAAATTTCAAGACATTTATAGACTAGGCCGATGCTTACTCCATCTCCTCGAGCAAACAAAAAATTTTGCTTGCTCACGGAGGAGTTAATTTTTTTTTATTAAAAAATTTATATGTAAATTTTATAGTAAAATTTTTTTACAAATATAAAAAATCTCAATTCGAAATAATTTTAAAGCAAATATTAATCCAATTTGTATCAAATTTAGAAGAATTAGCTAGAGATTTCATTATACTATTATAACTTATATATCAAACATTTTGAAACATTTTTATATTAAAATAAATTTTTGTTCGCTCATAGAGGCTTTTATTCAAAAATAGGGATTTTCCAATAGTTTTGTTTGATTATGGAGAGTGAAGATTTAGGAACAGGAGGATCAGGAGAAGTAAAGACTTGCTTTCATAGGGAGACTAATATAAAACGGGCAGTAAAAATTTTTCGAAAAGATCTTTTAACAAATGAAGCCTCTAAAGCTAATCTGGAAAAAGAAATAAATATACTAATTATGGTGAATAGCTTGCAAAATTATTTGGAAAGCGATATTTATATTTAGCTAACATACAGACATACATTAATTAAATTTTTAAGGTGTCTAACGCCACACTCCCACTAAAGGGACAGAGTCAAAATGGTGATGTCATGAGCATTTCAATCCAAAAGGTCGGACTATCCCAAATAAACCGCCTGCCCCCCTTATTAACGCTTCTCACCCGGTACAATGCTGTCGCCTTCCCTGACTCAGCTCCTGTTTGTGCTCCACCTAAGGGTCACCTTCCTCGGGCGTGCTGAGAGGAAAAACTTTTAGACTCTTGATTGCAATTTGGAGCAGTTCCTCTGATTATCCCAAAAGTTAAACCACTGTTACTAGAAAAAGCCCAGCCCTATAATAAAATTCCATGAGGAAAAGAAAATTAGCAGAACTGAACCGAATGCCATTTTATTTATTTATATTTGGCTAACAAAAAATGCTTTTTAATGCGTTATTAATTGTAAACATAATATCCTAAAAACTCTAGATCACCCAAATATTGTTCGCATATATGAATATTTTGAAGACTCCAAACGCCTCTATGTCATTATGGAATTTTGCAAAGGAGGTGAGCTCTTCGAAGAGATCATAAAGCGGCAGACTTTTTCTGAAAAGCATGCTGCCCAAATTATGTATCAGTTATTTTCAGCAGTCGCTTATTTGCATAACCTTATGATAATTCATAGAGATTTGAAGCCAGAAAATATTTTACTTGAAGAGAAAAACGGTGATTTAAATATAAAACTGATAGACTTTGGAACTGCAACTTATTCAGGTGCTTCTAGAGCTCGGGGAGAAATTTCAGGTACTGCTTACTATATTTCTCCTGAAGCACTTGTTGGGCATTATACTGAAAAGTGTGATCTTTGGAGCTGTGGCGTAATTATGTATATATTACTAAGTGGGATTCCTCCTTTTGATGGAAAAACAGAAGATGACATCATTAAAAAGGTCACAGCTGGAAAGGTCAATTATGAAATAAACCCATGACCAAATATTTCAGAAGAAGCCAAACAGTTACTCTCTGTGCTGCTATGCCCTGAAAGCAACAGAATTTCAGCCACAGAAGCTCTGCGGCATCCATGGGTAACATCAAGAATAGACCGCACTGTTACAAATAAAGAAATGCTAAATGAAGTTTTATCAAACTTAAGGAACTTTCATGCCTCTAGTAAGCTTAGAGATGCAGTCCATACATTTATTGCTACACAATGTATGGCTCCACAAGACACCAAAGGTTTAAAAGAAATATTTTTGATTATTGATAAAAACGGTGATGGGAAATTATTTTTTAAAAATTTAAATTGCCTTATTATATGCAACAGCCAGCCCTAATTTTTATATAAAATAAAAGAATTTCATAATAATTAACATAATGAATTTTAAACTAGCACAATATAAGCAAAGAAGACTTAATAGATCAATATACAGAAATTTTAGGTGCTGAAGAAGCTGGCAGAGAGGTCGCAAAAATAATGAAAGAAGTTGATACTGACAAGAACGGATTCGTAGATTATACAGAGTTTCTGAAAGCTGCATTAAATATGGAAAAAGTGCTTTCAGCTGAAAATTTGAAGACTGCTTTTAAAGTGTTTGATAGAGATGGAAGTGGGTCAATATCTGCTGCAGAGCTCAGGAAGATTCTTGAAGGTAGTGCTCCAAGTGATGATAGGGTGTGGAATGAAATCATTAGTGAAGTGGACCAAAACGGTGATGGAGAAATTGATCTCCAAGAGTTCCAGGATATCATCTTGGCCAAGTTTTAACAAATGTTTAAAGTGTTAATTAGAAATTGTATATGAATTGTTAAAAAAATAAATAATAAATAAATTAGTTTTTTATAAATGAATTTTTAACTTTTCCCAGCCAATCCGGCTAATTTGAGGCTGCGAATTTGACCTTTTTTGAATTCTTAAATTGATTTCATGGTTTTTCTGAATAGTCGGCTTAAAATTTATCATTTCTTCTTTAACTCTAGCCAGCCTATTAAAGCTTGGGTTTCTAATCTTTGCTTTATTCTCATTCCTCATCCTTCTTGACTCTGCATTCACATTAATTTCTTTTTTCATATTTCTCTTTGTTTTTATTTTCTTATTGTCTTTAGCATTATTTATATTTTGCTTTTTCCCAATAGCTCGTTTTTGGATTTGAGGCCTATAAGGACTATAAGGTCTGGCCACGAGCTGTGGCATATGAGGTTTTTGTAAAGACTTCATTTCATCAGTCTTTTGGAAATCTCCTAATAAGCTCATAGATCTTTTCATCATAGGATCATTCGTTAATAATGATAAATATCTCATAACAGGACTATGCTCGTTTTCAATACTTAAAGGAGTAAACTCTCTGACACTGTGCCTTCGTGCTATATAATCTTCATATGAAGGTTTAGATAGGTTAAAATTTTCAGGATTAGGAATAAATTGGGGTGCCCTGAGATAATGGAGGATTTGGTGAGGCAAAAGTGGAGGTTTTAAGTGATTATGGTCTTTTTCGAAGAAAATAGTACCTGATGAAGTTTCGTTGACTAGTTTGTTGGTCAGTTGTTGGCCTTGGACCAGTATCACATTGCTTATCTTCATGAGAGGAAATTATATAGAGCTTTGATACATTTATCAAATAATTTTATAGGGAAGTTTTAAGCTTGGGACTTTATTTTAACAAAAATTAAATTAATACTTCAAGGTTTTAGGCTGGATTTTGCTGTGGGCTTGAAATCTTGAAGCATCTGGTAGTGTTTCTATTAAGCTTTTCCTTAAATTTTTTTTGGATTTTTTATCAAATGCTAGTATATGATATAGCCCAATCCGTGCTTTGGATCGGGTTTGGCTGACATCGGGAGACGTCAGATGGCGAGTTGACGAGTCAACTTTTGCTGGCAAAGTCAACTCCCCAGATGGCAAATCCTCTCGTTATGGAGATTTGCCATCTGGGATTTGACTTTTCCAGAAAATTTTGGCTAGCCAAGTCGTCATCTGACGTCTCCCGATGTCAGTCAAGCCCTATCCAAAGCAAGGATCGGGCTATAAGAAGCATTTGAAAGTGGATTCCTACTTAAAAGCTCCTTTTTTTGCTTTTGCTTTTGTAAATTCTCTTTAATGTTTTCTAAATTTTTCAGCTGTTCAGGTATATAATTCCTCTTGATTTCTTCTATTTTTTCAAATGTCAAATTGCTGATACTTTTGTTTTTAACTTCATTCATAAGCCCACGTCTGACTTGTGCCATGATAATTAAATCGGTCGGCATCATTGTACTGTCATATTCTAACACAGGCATAGATACATTATATTTGTGCCTTCTTCTGCGTCCCGTAGATGATTTAGTTACTTTTAAGTTTTCTTCTATATGATGATGCATTTTTCTAAGCTCGCTTTCAATGTTACGTTTTTGGTTGATGAATTCTCCAGTGTACGTTTTAAGCAGCATTGGAGAGCTTTGCATTGTTATAGGCCTTGTTGAGGTTTTGGACTTATCATCAGATAGTAGGTCTTCTTCGTTGTTTTCAGATTGAAGAGCTTCGAGCTCTTGGAGCTGAGATTGCAATTTAATCATTCCTTCTTCACTGCTGATATCTCTGACAGATTTTGGATGTTTTTTCTTTTTTCTGATCCTGAGATTTGGGAGCTGAGGAGACTTTTCGACAGAAGGCCATCAAGTGTCGGTACTACTTGAGGCAATTAAGTAATTGTCGCTTAAAAAACGTTTATGTAAATTCATTATGAATTATTTGCGTTATTTTAATTATGGTATTTAAGGCTCAAAAAATTAGGCAAGGAGACGATAGGATTGGATAATTTAATAATAAAAAAATTATCAGAGCATCTAGTAATAAATTTCTTTTATTCTGGATTTATTTAATAAGTAATAAATCATATATTCAACATTATGCTCCATTTTAATTAAGCGTATTAAAGAAAAGAAATTCTCACTTAAAATTAAAATTAGTTCTCAAAAAAGATAATAATTCTTATAAAGAAGCCCTGATAGTTTGACAATTATCAAAAAATTGATATTATAATATAAATTAACTTGCTCCTATCTTAAAATATTTTTATGAAAATAAAAAATTAGATATTTTAAATAGAGAAAATATAATAAATTACAGTATCTGTTTTATTTTATTTATAGCCCGATCTTTACCGGGAAACTCGGGGGTTGTCTCCGTCACTTTGAGGTGACGAATCAACTCCCCGAATTGGCAAGTGGCCGCTATATGGTGATTTGCCAACTCGGGGAGTTGACTCGTCACCTCAAAGTGACGGAGACAACCCCCGAGTTTCCCGGCAAAGATCGGGCTAAGCCCTATCTATAGCCGGGAACGGGCTATATCTCAATGCAGTAAAAATTGTAAACTGAAAAAAAAACTTTTAATTAAATTCACATTACATTTTAATAACTCTAAAAGTAGATAGATAAATTTTTATTTCAAAGCAAACTATTTTTAAACTAAAATAAGTGATTTATCAGCCATAATTATAAAACAAAGATGAGCGACGCAGATAATTCAACAAATACAGATACCTCTGATAATGAAGGAAGTCATGGGGATCTTGGTGAGAAAGCAGCAGTATTTGTGTCTGGGGTTGTCTTATTCATATCTACTCTCTTAGTCTTATATCAGCTTTGGAAATACTACAGGCACATGATTTATAAGCAAGCTCAAATTGCTTTAATGGTTTTGTTCTTGATGCCAATGCTCATTGGTTGGACTGCTCTAGCTGTCATATCCACTATGGAAAAGCAAAAGACCCTTGAATTTTGCCTTAATATGTATTCTCGGCAAAATTAAATCTCATTCTCAATATTCGGGACATTCATAAATAAAATACTTATAATTTTAATTTATAAATAAAAAATATATCCTACAAATATAGAAATAATATAAAAAGCTTATACAAATCCATTGGCCTCATTGCTTTTATGTATTACATTGACCGCATGATGGGATGGATCAAAGAAGGAGATGAAAACAAATACTCTAAAAAAGAAAGACAAGAATGCTTAATGAGGATAAAAAAAGCTAAATGCATTTACTTCTGCGTCAAACCATCTCCATTGACGACTCCTAAAGAAGCTGATTCCTATATTACTAAAACTTACATTGGAGTGCTTCAGCTTTCAGTCGTTTTATTTTTAATTGGAGTAGGAGAGCTCATTGTTTACTTCCTATTTCACGATGTTTGGGTTTATAAAGGCCCAACGCACTATTCACTCGCTTATTTAGCTATGATTGCGAAGTTTTGCAGTTCCTGCTTTGCTCTAAGCTATTTATTTAATTTTTCTCATTTTGCCCATCACATCCCTGAGCTTGAAAGACTTGGAATTACGACCAAATTTTATATTATCAAGCTTTCCATGATGTTTACAGAAATTCAGCCTTTATTGATATTGATTTTGGTTGAATTAGGGGTTATTTCTAGTGATAATAAGTATACTGTAGATGAAATGACGACGTACACAAACAGCTTGCTGTTGTGCTCGGAAATGATTGTGGTAGGGTTTTTGCAGCTTTTGATATTCCCAGTGGAAGATTTTACTCTGAGCCCAGAAGCGAGAAAGCCATTAAAAGAAGTTTAATCTAAATAGGTTTATTTAAAAAAGTTAAAGATAAAAAGGTTATAATATCAATTTTTAAAAAATCAAATGCTCATACTTATGATGATTAATATTAATTATAAAGCAATCTCAAATAAATTTGTATTTTAAACGAGCAATAGCCTTCTATTTTTCTTATTTGTATATTTAACTGCATTTTGGAGAATTTTTTATGATGCTCATAAAAATAAAAGCTACGCTTTCAGAATTTGATCAATCAAAATGAGAGCTATTATTATCTCTTCATTTAAGAAGCCTAATAGTAGCTCAAAATAACAATAAAAATAATTTATTTGGATAGACATGCTTAAAAGCTAATACATTTCTTACTCCCCTCTGTGAGCGAGCAAAACTACTCTTTTTTGCACAAACACCCACCCTCCCCACCCTCCGTGAGCGAACAAAATTATTTTAAAAAAAAATCGATATATAAGTGGCTATTTTATAATGAAATCTCAAGCTAATTCTCTTTAACTTTGAACAAATTACATTATTATCATAAATTTTACAAATTAAATAAATATTTGCTCTCCATTTATTTTTAAATTTTTAAAAAAAAATTTAACCCTCTCCATGAGCGAACAAAATTATTTTGTTCGCTCACGGAGGGGAAGAGTTAGCATTCAAAATATGGAAGTCCCGACAAAGATAAACTGATTAAAGGATTCACATCATAGAATTCAAATCAAGCCAAACCCAGCAGTGCTTTGTCCTATGTGCCTAAAAGAATATGACTCAGAACATAGAACTCCAAAATTTCTCACCTGTGGTCATACCATTTGTGCAGAATGCATCAAAACGAAGTCAAAAGGGAAGAAAACTCAATGCCCTCAATGCAATAAAATTACTTCAAAAAATTCCAATGAATTAGCCACAAATAATTCTTTTCTTAGCCTATCTAAAGGAGAAAAATATCTGTATTTTTGCAGTGACCATAAGTATGAAATTGAGTATTATTGTACAGACGATCAGAAGTTTCTTTGCAAAACCTGTATAAGTGAGCATAAAAATCATATTTACTTTGGCTTATGTGATGCCATTACCTTAAACATAGTTGAAGAAAAGCAAAAAGTTATCGATGTTCAAGAAACAGCGATTGAAAGTTCAATTGATGAATATAAAAAGTCATTAAATGATATAAATTCGATTATTGAACAAATTAATTTGCTTGTAGATTCTCATATTCATGCATTAAAAGAAACTGACTCCCCCCCCTTTAAATTGGAACAAAATATTGGTAAATTTCCACTTTTTTGGTAAATTAACCCCCCTTTAAATTGGAACAAAATTTAATTTTATAATAAAAAATTATATATAATTTTTTATCTAAAAGGTTTTGATATAAGCTAAATGTTTCTTCTTAACTAAAATTAAAAATTTAGTTATATCTTGCTCTTTTGAAAAGAAAAAAAAGTATAAAGAGCATATTTATTTAAATAAAATTATTATCCTTAATTGCTAAATTTTGAAAAAAAAATTAATTTTTTTTTAAAAAATTTTTGTTTTTTTTGATAAAAATGATATTTTTTATTTGGATAGTTTTGATATAAATTCAATGCGAATTCTTTATAAAATTTCAAAATTTACTTATTTCTTGCTTTATTTTAAAAGAATAGAGTATAAATAGCATCTTATTTAAACAAAATTAGCACTTTGATCGATAAATTTTCTAAAATTTTTTTTTTTTTAATTTTTTTTATCAATAAAAATAATAATTTTTGTGTAAATAATTTTGATACCAATTAATAGTGGCGTATTAACTAATAATGAAAATTTAGTTATATCTTGCTTTGTTTTAAAGGATAAAGAGCAAATAGCATTTTATTAAACAAATTTTTTGATCTAATTCGATAAGTTTTTGAAATTTTTATATTGATATTTTTTTTTTAAAAAAAAAAATTAACCCCCTTTAATTTGGAACAAAATTTTTAGTTCCAAATTTAAAGGGGGGGGAGTGAGGCAAAAATGATTAAAGACATCAGAGAAGGAACTTTAGCTTGTATAAAGCAGGTCCAGGATTTGGACGAAATTTTAGAAGTGGGAAATCTTAAAGTATGCTTTATTGTGGGTATACTTAAAATGGTAGGTGACGAGAGACAGTACTCTCTGTGGAGGGTGTCCTTATGTAAATCCAGACCTGTTTTTTGTTTTGCCGAGAGCTGTCTAAGGGTTGGGTTAGCCTTGAGTGGAGAGGCCAGCACTATTTCGCTGATTTGTGGCCTGTCTTGAACGGCAGTTTTTTGAATCGTTTTCTTAAGCAGAGCCAGGACAGAATAGGTACCCGATAAAGGCAAGGCAACTTACTTGCATAAGCTGCTTCTTGTTCTGTCCCGAACAAGTGCAAGATTTTCAAGGTCTAATCTCTCCAGTTAAGAGGGCTCCGTGACAGGAGCAATTTGGCCAGGACCTATATGGCCCGGGTCAAAGGGGCGACACTACTGAGTAGCCGGGTTTTCGGCCCGGGCTCAGAGACTTTCGAAGGCCACATGGCGTTCATCGTGGAATGCATGATTTTACTGGAAGTGGGGACTTAAAATACATTACATTACATTAGAATTTATATCGCTTAACGTCCACTACGGGGTTACAACTCCAGGTTTATCACTCGCCTTTCGTCGCATCGGGCCCACCAGTCTGCTGGAGACAAACTCGCTTCGATCACCAGGGTGCTTCTGGGGCAAATGTCCACGTCTTCGACGGCTCATGGATGAGCTACTTGCTTGTACATGGGTTGCTTTTCCGAAAACCCAAAAAATGGATTTTTCTAGTCGGCTATCGGCAAAAAGAAAAATGCAAAGCCTGGGACGTAACGCCCAGTTTCACGCTAGGGAGTTGCCCGAATGGTCCAGAGGACTTTGCTGGGCTTCCCCTTTCCAACCTTGCACCCTCCTTCCCCACGAGGAAAAATCCACCCCTGAGAATAGACTAGGGCTAGGCTCTGAAAGCTACCAGAATTGCTTACCTAGCATTGCTGTCCATCTCTGAAATGGTAAAACCTTGCCGGATATAATTAAAATATGAGTCGAGGCTGCATGGCCGGGAGGCCATGCCCAGACGAAGACGCCATATTTTAATTATGGGGGACTTAAAATACACTATCCTAATCTAAAAAATGATTTATTGTAGTAAAATATCCAATATAAATAAATATTTTTCAATTTAATTTAAATTTAAATAAATATTATAGAGCTTGCTTCAAAATTTGTAAATCTTTCCGATTCACTTACAGAAATATCTAAAATAAAGCAGCATTTCATCAATGCAAGCATAGTAGAAAAGCTCAGCTGTGATACAAAATCTCAAACCACTGCCAAGCCTCCATCCCTTGCTCCAGCCCACAAGTTTTTAGATCAATTGAAAGCTAAAGTTAATTACAAAGACCTGATAATTGGAAAGTCATTTAAACTCCCTGCACATGGCGTATATGACATTGAGTTAGCTATTAGCAATATTATTGAAGAAAATAAAGAAAATCAGCCTAGAAGATCATCAGTTGTAAACTGAGACGACGTATTAGCATCCCTAACTAATCACACCAAGCCTACCGAAGACACTCTTCCTCCATTTGAATTCTATAGTAATCATGGGATGCCAAAAGAATTAAACTTGTCAGAAATATTAGAAAGCGGTGATATATATACTGGACAATATAATAATGAAGGCCAAAAACATGGAAGAGGAATTTATACATGGACCAATGGAGACCAGTATATTGGATATTGAAAAAATGATAGGAGAACTGGGTATGGAAGACTAATCAAAAAAAATGGAGACGTCTATGAAGGAAATTTTTTTGAAGATAAATTCAATGGGAGCGGGGTTTATACATTTAGTAATAAAAGCAAGTATTTTGGGTTTTGGAGTGATAATAGGATGTGTGGACAAGGAATGTTTACGTGATCTGATGGAGCTTCTTATAATGGAGGATGACTTGATGGGAAACAGCATGGAAAAGGAACTCTGATTGATAAAGATGGAAATCATATTGAAGGTGAGTGGAGACATGGCGAGAAAGTTGCTTAATTTTTTTATAAATAGATAAAAATAATGATAAATATTGCTAATTTTTTTAAATATATAACGAAGCAGATATTGATAAGATATATATGATAAAATTAAAAATTTCCAGATAAATTTTTTTCAGCTAATCATTTTAAGAAAATAGACGACTAATAATAAATGAGCTATAGTGATCTCTCTTAAATAGCCTGAAAGGGTATGAGATTGGAGAGGTTAGTGGGCGGACCAAGTCAGATGGTCAAATCAACTGGAGAGAGGCTCATTTGCCGACTCTCCAGTTGGTTTGACCAACTTGAGCTGGCCAAACTCACTAGAGAGTTGACCTCTCCAATCTCCTGCCCCTTCAAAGCTATTGAAAAGATACTATATTAATAAATAAAGAAGAAAGCTTAATTTCAAATTGATGGATTGATTTCTAATTTATTTTATAATAGATATTTCATATTTCAAGTGCATAAACTTTTAAGCTGCATAAAGAAAAGCTACTTTATATATTATCCTCAGTTGTTTATTGCTATTTAGATATGTATTTTCCCTCTTAAATTCAGAATTTAATTTTATTATGCTATAAGCTAAGGCTAGTTATTAATGATCCTTAATTCTCTTGTAATTGCTGATTTAATAAATTATGTAATAAATTATTAAATTATAAATTTTCACTTATTCAAATTGCTTTATATTCAAAAAGCTCACTACCCTCCTTTAAATTGGAACAAATATAGGTAAAATTTCACTTTTTTTGTTAACTGCTAAATTTTTAAAAAATTTAAATTTTTCCAAAAAAATTTTTATATTTTTTAGATAAAAATAATATAAATTCAATGCGAATTCTTTAAAAAAATTGAAAATTTTTACCTATTTTTAGTTTTTTTTTTAAAGAATAGAATATAAATAACACTTATTTAAACAAAATTAGCACTTTGGTCGATAAATTTTCTAAAATTTTTTTAATCAATAAAAATAATCATTTTTGTGTAATAGTTTTGATACCAATTAATAGTGGTGTATTAACTAATAATGAATATTTAGTTATATCTTGTTTTGTTTTAAAGGATAAAGAGTAAATGGCATTTTATTAAACAAATTTATTAATCTAATTCGATAAATTTTTGAAATTGTTTTTTTTGTTATAAAAAATTTTTATATTATAAGAAAATTTTTCTTTACCTACTTTAAATTGGAACAAAATTTTTTGTTCCGATTTAAAGGGGGGAAGTCAGAAAATTCTTCCAAATTACTATTAAACCGATAATGTATATTTTAGTAAGGAATTAAAGTAAGAAAACATGGAGATAGTGCTCAGATGCACCGATGGGCTTTTTAAAGGAAGATTTTTATATGTAAATCCCAATGTAATCACTATTTAGCCAGAAGGTGAAACATTCGGTTCTGGAGATCCAAGAGATTACGATTTGACTATGTCAATTGAAAAAGCTGGCCTTGACCCTCTGCACGCCAGAATTCTAAAGAAAGGTGACAAGTATTTTCTTTCTGACCTCAATACCTCCTCAGGCACCTGAATAAAAGTCCAGCAAACTACCAATATTGGTGAAGAAATAAATATAGGAAATATTATAAGGATCGGACCTTTTGATTTTGAAGTGATGGAAGGTGAAGAAAAAAGCTTAGACGACTATTGAATTGAAAAATATGAACTAAAAGAAATTTTAAATACTCTAGGAGAAGAATGGACACTGCAAACTTTGCTAAGTGCAGATATAGAAAATTTAAAGCTAGATATCCAAAATATTGAAAAAGTTTCTCATGCAATTAATGAAATTAGAGAACTTCCATGGGCAATTAAATGTATAGGCATATCCTTAGATAGCCCGATATGGGCTAGGGATAGAGGCCAAAACTTCCACTTGGTTTGGCCAAAATGGATTGGTCGAACCAAGTGAGAAATTTTGGCATCTATCCCTAGCCCATATCGGGCTATCTAAGGGATATGCCTATATACGTATTTTTGTACCTGAGCTTGAATTCACAGTCGGCTGGGAACCAGTTTATGTTGGAAGTTCACAAGACACTGATATCACTATTCCGAATCTAAGCCCATATCAAGCTCAATTTTGCTTTGTAAATAGCAAGTTTTATTTGGTAAATCTCGATGAAAACACTTTTAATGTCTATAGAAAACTAAACGCAGGAGAAGAATTTCAGCTGATTCCAGGCTGTGCTTTTCGTATTGGTAAACTTGAATTTGAATGCTGCAGATATAACGTTGGGAGATTTTCTGAAAAAGGATTAAGGCCTACAATGGAAGATGCAGACCAGATTATTCATAATTTATTTATTAGTCCTTTTGAAACAGTAAGTTATTACGCTGTATTTGATGGGCATGGAGGATCAAATTGTGCTGATTTTTTAAAAGAAAATTTGCATAAAATCATAAAAAAACATATAAAAGGGGAATCTGTAGTCGAAAATTGGAAAGGGCCATTAGTGGACGCTTTTATAGAGTGTGACCAATCTTTTCGTGACCAGTATTATGAAATTGGAAAATTCATGGGCTCTGCAGCTGTGGCTTGTATGATAGTGGAAGATAAAATGGTCATCTGCAATTTAGGCGACAGCAGAATCATTCTTTCACAAAATGGCCAAGCAGTTCAGCTTAGCAGAGATCATAAGCCAGAGCTCCCTGAAGAAACCAAGCGCATAGAAGCCAATGGAGGAATTGTTCTATTTGGAAGAGTTCAAGGGAAACTTGCAGTTTCAAGAGCTTTTGGAGATTTTGAGCTGAAAACAGCTTCAGAAAGTGAAGAAACTACTGGGCCACTAGTAAGCAATGAGCCAGAAATTCATATTATCCCAATAACATCTTCTGATGAATTTATTATTATAGGATGTGATGGACTTTATGAAGCCTATACAAATCAAGAATTAGTAAGGCTGACAAGAGACAAACTGAGAAAAATGCCTCTTTGTGAGCAGGATCCACAAAGAGTGATAAAAGATATCGTGAGTGAAGCAACACATGCAAGAAGAACAGCTGATAATGTTAGTGCGCTATTAATCACATTATCTGGAGGAATTTAAAATATTAACCATCAACATATTTAAAATTTTTAGCATGATTTTAATCCATTTTCAATGTTATTAATTATCTGGGAAGTTCTTCTGAGCTAAAATCATATACATCCATACTTTCTTTTGGTGACTTCTTATTTATATTATCTTGGGGTTGTCCTGCAGTTGAGGGGACTACACTTTGTCTAATAAATTGTGATACAGCTTCAAAATGCTTAATTTTATCTAAATCATGCACAAGCTTGAGACAAGTGTATGTGAAAGAAAGCGCAGAAATACCTACTGACGCAATCGTAAATCAGCTCCAATTATCGAGTTTTCCATTGTTGTAAGACTGCAGGATTATCTGAGGAAATGACTCTAAGACTGCATCATTTAAATTTGAAACCCTTGAAAGGGCATCTACCATATAAAAATCACGGTCTGTTGCTTTGACAATAAGCAAAGTGATTCCAAAAATAAAAAAACTGAGACCAATAGGCTCACCAATACAAATTAAAATTCCTAAGGAAAATTGTCCACAATTGTGCTTCCAATTTTTGGAAAATAAACCTTTTATAAAGCAATAGAGTATTATAGTAAGCAATAGAGCCATAGGAGCAAACAAAAAGATAAGACAAAATAGCTTGACGATATCAGAAGTAAAAGACTGTGAATATACATAATATGCGTCAAAAAGAAAGCTAGATATTCTTAAAATACCGCTTGCTATAATTAGTCATGCTTCAATTGCAATATTCATATATTAATTTTTTTATTTTTAAAAAATTGGTTACATTTATTTAATGATAATTTTTGTCTTTAGCATCTTATAGTATTTAATTTTTTGCATTTTTTTGAAATTTAATACAAATTTAAATTTAAAGAAAAACCAGCCAGAAACCAGAAAAAATAACCGTTAATTATTTATATTTAGAATGCTTTAAACAATTAAAATTATAATTAATGCCGTTTTCTTATATCTGATTTAGTAATTTTATTGTTTAAAAATGGGCTGCATATGTGCATCATCAAAAGAAGTTAGAACGACCAGGCATATGGTTCGCACTCAAATATTGACTCGAGCCACCACAATCGAACCCCCAACTGTTATTCATTTAAGGCCGCCAATGCCAAATGCCTGTTCTAGAAGAAAAGTTATTATAGATTCAAAATATTCTAAAGATGATATAAAAGCCCTTGATCATACCCCATCTAACACCCAGAGCAACTTTTTTCCTTACAGTTGTCCTATATGTTTTAAATATTTTACAAGTATTTTAACAACTAAATGTTGTAAAAACTATATTTGCCTCCAATGCGCGACAGATCTGAAAACTAAGTTTCTTAATTTTGAAGTGGTATGCCCCCATTGCCGAGCATCTCCTCTTCATGCAATAGACGTGACCCTTGAATCCCCAATAAAAAAATATACAGACACTCAAGAAAGTAAAAACGAAACCACAAAATCTGCTGGTTGGCGATCAATTATGAAAAACCAAGATAATAATGATATAACAAGAATGCCGGGAAGCATTTCAGAAAAACAAATATCAAAATCATACCAAATCTCTATGATGTATACAACAAAATAATTTTAATTTGTAATAAATAAAATTCCTATTAATGTGTTATTTTATTAAGATTCTTGAAATCAATAAGGTTATTGCATACCACCCTCCTATCAGTGCACACAAACTTACTATGTACTCCGAAAAAGACTTTGGGTTTGAATATTGAGTAGTAATCGGGTCCACATCATAAGAAAAAGATATCTCTGGAGGATGAACTCCTGGAACTACATTTTGGTGCCCAGAAGACTCATAATATCTTGCGCCATATGGTAAAATTGCAGGCACAACTTTTAAGTAATATTGTGTCACATAAGTTCTATCAGAGAAATACCCGTCCAATGGCCCATCTATTAATTTTGGAGAGTACTCAGGGTCAGTAAATTGTATATGGTTCACCTTATGAGATCCATCAATATCCAAAGTCCCAGTAGCCATCATCATTTGGCCAACCTGATTTATCGTAAAATGGAAGTTCCCAGGGATCCTTTTCATTAATAAATGCCCAAATATCATGCAGCCTTCTGGCTTTGTAGGTCTTTCATCATCTAAATGAAGCCTTCTTTTGCACTGTTCTATTAAATGCTGCTGAGGAGGGCTCCATTTCCTTTTTGTATATGCTTCTAAGACTTCATCACAGGTATTGCAGCATTGTTCAGCATATAATTCAGCCCCATAGCAGCTTCCACAGCTTACTGATTTTTTGCGTTCTTGTTCTTTAAGAGTAATAGATTGGGCTTCTCTGTCCCATAATAACTCTCCTTTAGGTGTAATCCTTACTCTTCTAAGAGTTCCTGCATCAAAATGCAAGCCTCCTGCATTGCTATAATGGGCAGATACTATTTGGCAAGGAATATGATACAAAGAAATATTGACATCGATTCTCATTCGGTCAGAAGCTTGATATCCCTCCACAATTAGTGAAGACTCATAAGGGGCCAAAAAATAGCAGTAAGATTCAGAGATGAAAAGGATGAACATCACTGTAAAGGTAATTCCAGATAAAATTCCTCCTAAAACTGTTTGTTCTTGATAATCGCCAGCAACTTTTCTGTAAAAATCAAATTGCTTCAGCTGTTTTAAAAACATTTATTATAACAATTAAAATTTGCAATAAAAATAATGCAGAAATAAGAAAATTATGAAGCTTAATCAAGTTATTCGTAATCTTTACAGCATATTCCTACCTTAAACAGATCAGGATCTTGCATTTCATCAGACGAAGTTGTGGTCTGGTCTTCTGTGTTCCTTGTCCAAATTTCAGCTGTAAATCTGAACCAGCCCATTGCTCTTGCCATTTCATAAGGGCCTGCATATAATTCTTCTAAAGAGCACATGTGCCAGTTGTCTAACTCCCCCCCCCTCCGTGAGTGTGAACAAAACCATTAGAAAAATCGCTATTTTTTGCCCAAAAACCCACCCTCCGTGAGTGAACAAAAATTTTTTTTAATACAAAAATTTTTTATGGAAAAAAATTTTGATATATAAATGATAATTAGTATAATGAAATATAGAGCTAATTCTGTTTAATTTTTAAACGAATTGCTTTTTAAAACATAAAATTTTGCAAATTGAATTAATATTTGCTTTCCAATTTTTGCGAATTAGGATTTTTTTTAAATTTCGAAAAAAAAATATTTTTTATAAAATTTATATATAAATTTTTTTAAAAAAAAAATTAACCCCCCTCCGTGAGTGAACAAAATTTTTTTGTTCACTCACGGAGGGGGGGGGGAGTAAGCATCCTGCCTCAGCATCATGGTAGTTACAAAGCTGACAGCTTAGCATAACTCCTAAAGAGGCAGCTAATGGAATTGCAGGAGCTGCTAATGCAGTTAAATCTTGCTCATGAAGGGTTGATGAATATAGTCTTAAATCATCAATAAAGCCATTAAATCCTTGATGCCAATCAGTTTTTCCGAGGTATATGTCTCCTTGGTTGTTCTTTACAAGAGCGTTTAATATAACTTGGCGATCTAAATAACTGTTTAAGTAGAATTGTAACAATTGGCCGCTAGCAGTAACTGCAATGTGGCTCCATCTGCGTAAATTTATAAGGCCAGTTGAGTCAAGTCCTTCATTCCAATAGTATTCAGTTGACACTCTTACGTGTAAACGACGCTCACGAGGCCAAAACATAAGGGTTGGTGTCAGTTCTTGAGGATTTTGACCTTTTTGTAAGACTAGTCTCCAAGCTCCTGTAGAATCTTCTAATAAATAAATCCACATGCTAAGTGTAAATTGGTCGACTTCGTAGTAAGATGAGTGAGGAATGACTGCTTGATTTGTCCCGTCGAAATACAAAGAATGGCCTTTGCCCACTACTTAGATCTTACGCATTCCAGGGCCTGCTTGCGCAGGCTCAGATAAAGGATTGGTGCTTGATGAATAGTCATGACCAAATTTGTCGTCAAAAGTCCACCAGCCTACAAGTGAGTCAGGTTCTGCTAGGTCGCCCAGCACATATGAGCCATTATCTAAGCAAATGGTATAAGGAACTGACAAACACTCATCACTATATAAACCTTACAGGTAGCTAGCTGTCGCTATAGATGAGCATAAAAGGAAAAACAGCATTTTTGTATAAAACGACTAATAAGAAAATTAAATTAAATTCTTACTCCCCCCTCCGTGAGTGAACAAAAACCATTAGAAAAATCGCTATTTTTTGCCCAAAAACCCACCCTCCGTGAGTGAACAAAATTTTTTTAATAGAAAAATTTTTTATCGAAAAAAAATTTGATATATAAGTGATAACGAGTATAATGAAATCTAGAGCTAATTCTGTTTAATTTTAAACAAATTGCGTTTTTAAAAATAAATTTTATAAATTAAATCAAATTAGGACTTTTTTAAATTTCGAAAAAAAATATTTGTTATAAATTTATATATAAATTTTTTTAAAAAAAAAAAATTAATCCCTCCGTGAGTGAACAAAAAAATTTTGTTCACTCACGGAGGGGGGGAGTTAATAATAAGGCTTTTTTTGCATTTTCTCTATGCTTTTTGAATTTATTTTTCTAATAATCTTATTTAGAAGATTACTGTGTCGATCATCGATGAAAGTGAGTGCAGAATATTATTGGTCATCAGCTGATCTACATCATGTTCTAGCCTTTTCTTTGGGTCAAGCTTCCCTACAGTACTCACCACCATTTCTTGTTTAGTCTTCTTCATTTCTTCTTGAATCCACTTATTATAAGTTTCTGCCAAAGTGACCATTTCTTCAATGATTTTCAAATTTTCCTCTTCCCTCTTCATGAAATCTTCCACTTTCAGCTTCTGCACCCATTTTTGTTTCTGTAAATTCAAAAGCATTGACTGTTCTAGCTCATTTTTCCTATAATTAATCGTAATAGAGTAATAGTGCCTATTCAGCCCATGCAAAAGTGCACTAATCGAAGGCTTGGCGACGTGCCCAATATTAGAAGTTGTCTGCCTTGGCTCCATCCCTCTCATAGACAGCTGAGGATTTATCAATCTAAAAGCATCAATCACCACTTTTCCTCTGACACTTTGTATAGGGTCAATGACGACAGCTACAGCTCTGGCCAGCTGCTGTTCAAAGCTCTGTTGGGTATTCATATCAACTCCTGAAAGCCAGCAGCCAAAGCCAGGGTGGGAATGATACCATCCGACAACCATTTCTGACCGCCCTGTTTGTTTAAGCATCTCAGTCATGTTGATTTGGAAAGCTTCGTCTATTGATTCGACGCTAACTCCAGTTCCTGACTGAGGCATTGCAAAAACGTCGACTACGCGGACTGTATATTCGTCAACTAATTCACCTAATAAAAGACCCATGACTTCTAATGGGACACCTGCTCGGCCATGTTTGAGCATTTTCAGGAGGGCAAGAGAGGAAATATAGATTTGTTCAGCTGTATCTACCATAGGGACGTCGCCAAGGTTTTGGTTCCTCATGTTGAATTGCTGCTGCATGATTCTTTGAAAGTCCATTTTGAGATTTATTAACTCCCCCCCATCCTTGATCGAACGACCTGCCATCGTTCGATCAAGGATGGGGGTTAAAAAAAAATTTTTTGGGAAAAAAATTTTTATATATATAAAATAAAATATATATATATATTTTTTTTTTATTTACTTTTAAATAAGAGGGTTAAGAGTATTTAATAATTAGTTTTACAGCAAAAAATTAAATTAAATTTCATAAGTCACCCTTTTAAACTGTATAAATTTTAATTTGTTCCTTATTAAACTAAATTTGTTTTTTTAAAAATTTTAAAGAATCTCTATTTTATTAGATTATTGAGTTTTAAGCCTAGGCTGATGACTAAAATCACTTCGGATGGTTGATTTCGAAGCTTTCTGTCGTCTCAAAGTCTCTAAAACAACTTAATCATGTACATGTAAATCTTCCCAAACTTTTGATAACTAATATATTTTTATGTATATACAAATCTGCATGATATGAAAATCGCCCGATCAAGGATGGGGGTTAATTTCCCCAATTTTTAGGAATTTTTACAGTCAATCGTTCGATCAAGGATGGGGGGGAGTAAGAACTTATGTGAAATTTAATAAAATAAATTAATTGAAATAATTAGCATTACAATAATAATATGATATGTATTAAGACATTCTGATTCTGCTTAATGAGCCTTCTTGATGCACGATTCCATCTCCTCCATTCACATAATCAACGCTGAACATTATATAGTGTCCAGAATAGTTCACTGCTAATAGCATATTTGTATTTGGGATCAGCGTCGCAATATAAGGGATCTTGAAATTAGTTCTGGCCACTATATATGACCTTGATGTCTCAAAAGAGTCCTTATAAGACCCTGGCACAATATAACTAGCTGCTGAAAATAAGGAATTTCTTATAGCATCTCCCCAGTTATTGCTTTCCCTCACTTCATTTCTATTAATATTATACACATGTATTGTCCCTGTATCGCTGCAGGACAATAGCAATTCAGCATCCATAGAAAAGTTTATAGAATACGTAATGGCCGCCATCAATCCTCTTTTAAAAGTAAATAACTTATTCCCTTCAGGCAACGAAAACACCCTAATGACAGTCCCTTTTTCAGAAGCTGTCGCACATAGGTTTCCTTGATAAGAAATAGCAATATATGCCAATTTTGACGTGTGGGCTTCTATTTCTGTTCTTAGCTGCATATTAAAGCAGTCATAAACTTGCAAATTTCCTTTCTCTACACTTGAAGGGTATAGTAATCAGCAAGCTGAATGGGTTGGGGATAAAGCAGCCAGACCTTTAGGGTTTTCGACAGTCCTGATTGTGTTTTGTGTTTTCATTGTTGTAGTGTCATAAATATAGATTGCGTCTGAGATGACAGCCACTATTCTAATTCTATTCATTTTTACAGATAATAAAGAGTCGGGGAATGAGGTCTCACAGATAGGGGTGTGCTCGGCGATGTTTCAAATGGTGAGCCGTCTTGGAGAAAAAGCAGGCTGCTCGCCTGCACCGACTAAAGAGACTAATAGGGAGCTTTCGTACATTTCAACAATCTTGAAATTTCCATTGTCTTCTTGGTGGATAAGCTCAAGAGGATATACTTTAAATACTTTAAACCCTGTTCTTGATCCTAAAGTCAGCAAAGTTCTGTCTTGGTTAAAACTTAGATGTAAAATCTCTTCTGATTCCATATTATAAAAAGATTAACAATAATTTATTATAGAATCCTGAATTACTCAAGAAGCTCTGATTTATCGACTTTATATAAATTAATCGTCATAAATAGTTCGACTATGATCTTGGGTCTCATCTTTGCGTTTCGGAACTCTTTCATAGACAATTAACTTTAGGCATCACAAATTAGAAAAAGTAATATACTCTTCTTGATTCAGCTCATGCTCAGGATTATGCTCATATAACAGATATTTCCTCTCATTTCATAAGATAAGCCATTTTGGTAAGTACTCGCTGCTTTCATTAATATCCATATGGTAATTGCTGGCATAAAAGCTAATTCCCTTCTCTTTTTGCAATGATTCTTCTTTACTTTCTTCATAATCAAGGCTGCATAGGAGAAATCTATTGAATTTTGGGATCTGATAGTCTGTCTCTGTATTTTTTTCTTTGTTTTTATATATGTATTTTGACTCACCGGGTGAAATGCCTTTTTTCATCTCAGGGGTATCAATTACTATTCCGAAATGATAGTAGCCTTCTGTTTCTGATTTTTCCTTAATAAAAGAATATGAAAAGTATTGATGAGAAGGGCATAGATCAGGACCACTATCTTCAAAGCAAATTTGACAGCACTCATGAACTAAGCTGATTATGCAATAAATAAGTTCTTTTGTATCCCCAAACTCTCCAAACTGTTCATATTCGCTTTGAAGAGCATATTTAAATCTTTCAATAAGGCTGCTATTTAGCGGATCTCCAAAAACCTGTTTTAGATAATGAATTATTTCACTTAGTTGTTCATTTAGATCTTGTTTCACGTTCATTTGAATTACAGAGTTTCCGAATTCATCTGACTCCCCCTTCATAAGTAGGGAAAAATTGCTTTAAGCCTTATTATAATTTAGAAAACTTTAAAATTTAAATATCCTAAAAAAATTTGAAGAGAAAATTAATTTAATTATTTAAAATGCAAGTCCAATAGAATCCCAGAGATTTCATCTAATAATTATCACTTATGTATGAATGTATTTTCCACAATTTTTTTCTCGTTCAACAGAGTTGGGATTTTCTCAGTGGACTTAATTGCTTATGGAAGTGGTGTAAGCTTTCTAATACTTTTAAAGCTAAATTAAAATAGTCTTCATCAATCACATCAGTCGATTTTTTGCTTTCCATTTATTAAAGAAAGGGTTATTTCTCTTAAGTTTTATAGAAATTTATTAATCAATTAGCTTTTAATATAACTTACACTATTTATTTTAAAATTTAGATAAATTATCTTATTGGTTTTGATATTGTTGGTATTGCTGCTTCGCATAATAATACTCAGGTAGGTACACTTGAGCAACACAATCTGGCATGTTTTGCACAAATGCGTACATTTTATAATTCAGGTTGTAATAATTATAAAATGCCATATCCTTAATCCCCTTTAAGAGTGGTAAAATTATTGAAAACAATCAAAAATTGTTTATAATATAATATCTTGGCGTTATTTCTGATCGGCTCCCACGAGCCAAAAATGGGTTTCTACGTTGAATTTCTGGATTTTCAAGCGTGAAATCCATCTTTGGCTCGTAGGAGCCGATCAGAAATTTAAGCAACTGATAATATATATTTCCAAAAATTTTATACAAAATAAGTTAACCCCCTCCAGAGAACAAAAAATCTTGCTCAATATTGAAGAAAGAGAATTAGCATCCCACCAGCTATTCATGCACCCATCACTATGTCTTCTAAAGGTATTGCAATTATTCATTTCATTGCTTTGGTACCATAAGGCAAGCTGGCTAAGATATGATTGTCCAGGTGCATCCCCAGGGAATAAACCACAATATCTATTTCCGTTTGGATTTAAAGCACAATCACAAGATGAGCTTAAATCAAAATTATTCCCAAAGAATGGATCATTGCTAGAGGTACACTCTGAGTTGTCATCACATGCCATTGGAATAAAAGCATAAGATTTCAATGGATTTGTGCAGTAATTTGCACCATTCAGCTGAGCACAAGTCAATGATGAGCATAGCCTATTTTGGTTTATTTGGCATTGAGCAACAGGAGCATGAGGCTGAATGCTTAAATATGCAACACAAGTACTTGTGGCTGCATTTCCTGTGAAATTGCATCCAGCTCCATTAACACAATCAAAATCAGAGTTACAGCCTGATTGGCCTACTTGAAGCTGAGAAACACAAAAGCGCTTGGAACAATAAAGTCCTGGGTTGCATGAGTTACTGTCTTGGCAGCCACCCCCTTTAGCAGCTCCTGTGCAGATTCCACCAACACAGCCTTTATAAGCATAAGCATTGCAATCTGAAGCCGTTGTACACTTCTCCCCAGGCCATCCTTGGGCTGTGAAATTTTGTTCGGCTTGGCAAGTGCTATTAGAGTTGTGGAGGGCTGGACAATAATTGTCTCCAGAACATGGTTGAACATAATAAGTATTCGTTTTTTGGTTGAAATAAACACATGTATTAGAGCCAAATTTTTGAGATGGGAGCTTGCAGTTAAACATTTCACATCCTGTTGCTGATAATTCTCCATATGCAAGGGTTGCTAAAAGACCCACAAAAACAAGTATTTTTCCTTGCATTATTAAATTATGGTGCAATTTATTAATTTCTATTATCAAAAATGTGTGTCATCATAGCTCTAAATTCAGTCAAGTCTATTTCTCCGTCTCCATTCTCATCGACTTCGTTAATATATACATAAAATGGCGTATGGCGACCGACCCACCTCCCAGTGGTGGTTACCCATGTATATCCGGGCATGGTTTTTTGGAGCCAGGAATTAGCCCAACAACGTCCGGGACCTCGAAGCGAGAGGCCTAAGCGCGAGAACCGCTGTTTTTGCGACCAGACCCATGGGCAGTTATTCGTGACTTCTTTTTGCCAGCAGCGCTCAGCCCAGTGAGTGCCCGAAATGAGGCAGGGTGAATTACCTGCCTAAGCTGCTTTAGTGGCTCGCCCCGAATGGCGAAAGCTGTTGAGTTCTTTCTCGGGATGACCGGAAAAGAGGGGAGGCGAGTTAGACATTGAGACGGGGGTCTCTCCAGTTTAAAAGGTGCCCTTCAATGGGCAGATCTGGCGGACGACGAAGCGGAGTTGGCGTAAACTTAGGCGACGATCCAAGTTGGAAATGGAGGTGGTCAGCAAAGCCGGTATAATACGGCCCTTGACAATACCTCTACCGAGAAACCGGGGGTTTCGGCCCGGGCTTGGTGAACTCTCTGCCACCACACGGGAAACCGTGGCATGCGACCTCGGACGTAGTAGGGACCTTAAATACCCAGCGTAATCTTAATCTTAATCTTAATCGACTTCGTTAATCATTTCTTTCCAGACTTCATCTGTAGCAATCAGCTCCTTTCCAAACACATTTTTCAGCTCAATTGCGCTGATTTTGCCACTTCCATCTTCATCAAATGCTTTAAAGGCCGAGTCTAGGTTTTCTATACACAATAGACTTTCTTTTCTTGCAGTAGCCATAATGAATTCTGTATAGTCAATATATCCAGAATTATTTACATCAACTTGTCTTATAATATCTTCAATGTCTTTTTGGCTGAATCCATTTCCGCCTAAAGTATAAAATGCTTCAAGAACTTCTTCTTTGCTTAATTTGCCATCTCCATTTGTGTCCATATCTCGAAAAGCTTCGCCGAGCTGCTTTATTTCTTCTTTATTGCTTATTTGTGATGCAATATAAGTTAGGACAGCTCTTTGCAATTTCTGTTCAACCCTAAAAGTTTTTAAATTTCACAAAGAAATTTGGGTGAGATTTTCGTCTCTTGTAATATAAGATGCATTATATTGCTTTATATTAAATTAAATGCATTTTTCAGAGATTTATTATTTTTTATGCTATAAATAACTTATTTTTTTCCTATATTTTAGGTCTGTAGGGTATATATATTATTCACTCATCTGTTAAAGCTTCATTAGCTGAAATTCTTGTATTTGGGTCATAATCAAGCATCCTTTTTATTAACTTTTTGGCCATTGGAGTCACCCCGTCCCAACTTGGGCCTTCAAATGAGAATTCTCCTTTTTGGACTCTTCTAACAATTTCTGGGCTGCTATTTCCATTAAATGGAGGTCTACCACTCAGCAATATATACAAAATTACTCCGCAGCTTCAAATGTCACATTTTTCATTATAATTTCTTCGCAGCACCTCTGGCGCCACATAATAACTTGTCCCATACTGCTTAGTCATGTTGACTTTTGAGTCATAAAATGCAGATAGCCCAAAATCAATGACTTTAAGGGTCGCTTCTTGTGACTGTGCATCTATAAGCAAATTTTCTGGTTTTAAATCTCTATGAACAATATTATTTAAATGGCAATAAGCCACTGCACTTAGCAGCTGTCTCATAAATTGAGCAGCTATTGGCTCCGAAAGCATTTTGCTTTTAATTATATAGTCAAAAAGCTCCCCTCCAGGAATATATTCAGTCACTAAATGATAATACATTGCATCCTCATAAAATTCATACAATTTTATGATATTTGGGTGATCTGTCTGTTTTAATATATCGATTTCAGAGTAAAATTGCGCATGTAATTTCATATCCTTGCCTATATGTTCTTTAGAGATTGTTTTTATTGCCCTTTTTAGGCTTGTAATTTTGTTTAAGGCAAGCCTTACGAGTCCATATGACCCTGTATGTATTGTTTTTTCGAAGATATAGTTATCTTCAATATTCCCTTTACGAAGGCCTACAAACAGGGAGGGGTTAAATGACAGCTGGTCTTTGGTTTTGATTTTTATGATGCGGTGTGATGAGATGCGGTCTTGATCTGTACTCAAATCTAGGTTTGACTGAATTTTGTTTTTGGGGTTCGATTTGCAAGCTATACAGCCCATTAATGTAAGAAAATTAATTTTTATGAAATTTGTGATTTTGATCAAAAATAAACCTTTAAGCCAAATTTTTTCAAATTTGAAAAGAGTCTTCTGGAATTTTTGGCTGAAGTGGTAAATTTTGTAGAGAATTTAAAAATACGGTAATAAATATGTTACATAAATAATGTATAGTATTAAATTAATAGAGTCGATGAAATAATTACGAAAAATAATTAAAAATTCAAATTTGCTTTCTTGAATGCTCAGACAAAGATTTTTGCTTCACAAAAAGATTTATCATTGCTAATAGCTATAAAAGCTGATTTAAGCTTAAATTAATATCAATAAAAATGCAATTTCTTTATATATTGGTAATACACTTTAAGTCTAAAATAACAGGAAAAATATGCAATATTAATAAAGATGCTAAGACTGATTTCTCGGAATTTTTCTGCCAAAGCTAATCTGTTATCAATCACATCTCAGGCTACCAGTAAGCTCAAAGAACTAATGGAAAAACAGCCAAAAGACGTTATTGGGCTCAAAATAGGAGTCAAAAAGAGAGGATGCAATGGAATGAGCTATACAATGGAATATGCTAAATCCTCCATTAAAAGAAAGCAAAATCATTGGTTTTTTAATTTATTTATATTATAATTAATAAATGTTATAATAGCTTGGATTTTAAAAAAAAAAAATTATAAATTAAAATTAGAATTTTCTTTTAAAATTTTGATAGCTTAAATAGAAAATATATTTTATATATATATTTTAAGAGAGAGTAAGCAAAAAAACAAATTAGACGAAATGGTTGAAATTGACGGGATTAAAGTAATTATTGATGCAAGGGCTGTTATGTTTATTCTTGGCACAACTATGGACTACATAAACACAACGACAAGAGAAGAATTCACATTTGAAAACCCTAATGCAAAAAGCAAATGTGGGTGTGGAGAAAGCTTCAATGTTTAGTAACAAAAATATCAGTCGTAATACCTATTTTGATTTATATTTGTTTTAACTTGTAAAAGGTAAATTTAAAGCTGTAAGATTTATTAGGTCCACTAATTAATTAATTTATGATATTGTCTTGCTGACTTCAAGCATTTAAAAATGATAGCACTTTTTATCAGAAGCCTCGCCAATTTCTTAAGAATTATTAAAAATCTATTTAAGGCTAATTATTAATAATTTCCAACCCAAGAGTGAGGAATAAGTCCAGCCATAAACCCATAGTCTTGATGGAGATCAAGTTTTTGCCTTGCAAAATATTCCCAGCTATAAAGCATGATCACCAGCCCATCACCTATAAGGAACATTGACCATACAAAAACATTCAAAAACCTTTTCTCTTGCCTTGAAAAAAATGTATAAATAACACCAGGTCCTCCAAACAAAATAAATAAAATTGGATAAAAAAATCCCATAGATACCGCTATTATAACTTCATGAATAACTGCAGAAAACACAAAAACTCCTACAAATCCCACTAGCTGAGAAATTTTCCCTTTTGAAAACCTATAAATATCTTGGTAAAAATAATGAAACAGCCAATCATGTACAACATTATTCCAAGTCCTATAATAAGCATGGAAACTCGTCACATTCCACCAGTCAGTATAAAATTCCCTATCCCCAAATCTCATTATTTCTGCCCACAAGTTTTGCCAACTATGTAAAATTCCAAAAAACATAAGCACTAAAAGCATAGTTCCAGGAAGCATAATTTGGAATCAAGAAGTCAGCATAAATTTAATTTCCCATGGCTTATTTCATGATTCTTGTAAATAAGGAATGCAGATGGTATGCAAGAGTAAGTAAACATAAAACATTGTCCCACAGACATTGAGGAGATTATAAGTAATATTCCACCATCTTCTGTGTGGAGTTATCCTAGGATAAGTATCTCTGTATATTAGTGTAGGGGAGAAAAAGAAGAAAAGAAATCTTTTAAGCTCAGTAAATGGGTCTTCTATAGTAATTGTAGGGATAGTTAAGTTTTCGACTGTAATGCCTCTTTTAGCAAACTTTGCAGGAATAAAAGTTGCATATTCGTTAGGGCCATTTCCAAATAGTAGTTTTTCTCGTAAATAGGAATGCATCGTCATTGACATACGGGCCATTTCACAAGTAATAACGAATCCACTGGCCATAGGAAGGCTGAAATGTAAAGTCCAATAACAAGGCCCGATATACATTATTAACTGCAAAAATACATAAATTGTAATCCACACAAGCTTTGGCAGATAATTTTTATGTATAAGTTGCACCAAAGGAATTACTAATAAGCACCAAGCTACTTCTAAAAGCCATCCTATAATTACTAAATGAAACTTCGCAAAAGCCCATGCAAACAGTGATAAATCTAAAATGACGCCATTTTCAATATACCCTCTAATGATTTCTCCAATACACATAACCAGCATAATTGCTATAAAAATATGATAAACTGTCCTTACGTCTTCATTTTTCAGCATTTTTATCAAGAGGCTTGATCTTCTCCTGTGCACTTTTTGTGATAAAATACAGGTTTGCAGAGAATTTTTCTTTTGGTCAAGCACATTTTCTTCTGCTTCTATGAGCTCATTTGCGACTTTATTGAATTCTGAGTTAAATTCGTCTAGTGTCTGCTTGAATTGTTCCTGCATTTCTCTCTGTGTGTCGACTAGTGAGGTATTAATTTTATCTATCTATCTATTAAATTAAATTTATACGCTTAACGTCCCTTATGGGGTTGCCCATCCCAGAGCTTCCGCCTTCCTCGATGCACCGAGCCGACTGGCCTCTGGGTCGACCAGCTTCTTCATCGAATGCACCTAGACGCAGGTGTTGCCGACTTCGACGGCTCACGACTGAGCTACTTCGTTTGAGGACATGGGTTGCCATTCCGAAAATCCATAAAAAATGGATTTTCTGGTAGGCTTTCGGCAAAAAAAAGGGTAAACACGAAGCCTGGGACGTAACGCCCAGTTTCACGCTAGGGAGTTGCCCGATTGGTCCTAACGGACTCTGCTGAGCTTCCCCCTTTCCAACTTACGTGCCTCCTTCCCCATGAGGAAAAAACATCCCTGAAAATAGACTTGGGCTAGGCTCTGAACTCCACCAGAAATTGCTTACCTAGCATTGCTGTCCCTTTCTGAAATGCAAAACCTTGCCAGATATAATTAAAATATGAGTCGAGAGGATGCATGGCCGGGAGGCCATGCCCAGACGAAGACGCCATATTTTAATTATGGTATTAATTTTATCAATTACTTCTTGTCGTATTTGTTTTAGTTTAGCTTCATATTGGGAATTTTTTGAATTCAGGTTTTTTTGGCTTTGGAAAGACTGAAGCAGTTCGATAGCTGAGGAGAGCTGCTTTTGGACGAGAGAAATACTCTGATCCTCCATTTATAAGAAAATTTTGGATGGAGGAATAAGTTAAAATAATTTTAGGAATTTTTGGTGGCTAATGAAAAGAAAATAATCTTCCTTACTCCCCCCCCTCCGTGAGTGAACAAAACCATTAGAAAATTCGCTAAAAAACCCACCCCTTCGTGAGTGAACAAAAATTTTTTATGGAAAAAAAAATTGATATATAAATGATAATTAGTATAATGAAATCTAGAGCTAATTCTGTTTATTTTAAACAAATTGCTTTTTAAAACATAAATTTTATAAATTAAATTAATATTTGCTTTCCAATTTTTGCGAATTAGGATTTTTTTGAATTTTGAAAAAAAATATTTTTTTTATATATAAAATTTTTTTAAAAAAAAAAAAAATTAACCCCCCTCCGTGAGTGAACAAAATTTTTTTGTTCACTCACGGAGGGGGGGGGGAGTTAGTATGCATAGACTTAGCAGGAAATTAAATAAAGGATTTATTTTTAATTATATTTAATAGAAATTACTGTTTATCAGGTCAAGAGTTTAGTAGAAACGTAAGGTTTAGTCTTTAATTATTTAATAAATATAGTATAAAGTGAATTTGGATATTCTACACCAATTATTTAGAAAAATTATTTCGCTCTTGGGATCAATTTTGAGCTTACCAGTTTTCTGATTAAATTTGTCGTTTTGTTTGGAATCAGCTGTCTTGTCGCATCTCTTATATTTTGCTGCAGCTTTGCAGGATTATTTTCATCATTTTTATTTGGTGATGGTGAGTATTCTCTGCTGACTGCTCTTTCTAAAGAAGGCTTATATCCTCTTTGTGAGCTATATGGCTGCTTCCTTGTTTTTGTGCTATTAGATCTTGCAAGAGATATAGACCGAGGGATTGATGGATACAATAGGCTAAAAGCTCCTTTTTTAGTAGAAATTTTATTTTTTCCAAATGCATTATACCTCGGTGTTTTCTCCTCTTCACTATTTTGATAATTAATTTTATTTTTCGGCAACACAGAGCTTGATCTTACCTTAGTCAAATCATTGATTTCTTCATATACTTCATGATCTTTTACTGTTTTATATTCCTCTAAAAATGCAGTGGCCTTTGACGTTGTCTCTAAATTTTTGCTTCCTGATTTTCTTAAATTCCTTGCTTCAGAAAGATGGGAAATTTTGATTTCATTCCATTTTGTAACCTTAGGTGAAGGATTTGACAATTTTGTAGGAATTACTCTTATTGTGTCTCCTAAGCTGTCATAAAGATTATCAGGTTTTAAGTTTTCTTCATTCATTTCTAGTTCTTGTAGAGGTAGCAATGAATTTTGTCGCGATTTTATTCGCCGTTTCATATTATCTATTTCTTTTTTCATTTCTTGAATAATTTTGTCTTTTTCTTCACTGATTTTTTCAGACTCTTCAGCTTTTTTTTGCAGCTCTAGATTCTGCATATGTAAATCTAATTTTTCTAGTTTTAAAGTTCTAACAGCAATTTGTAATTCTAAAAGATCTCGTTTTTTGCTGTCTTTAACATTTCCCATTTCTTTTTGAAGCGTCTGTTTCTGTTTCATATTTGCATACATCGCCTGCAATAGCTCATTTCTGTTTTCCTCGTTTTCTCTTATATTTTCTTGTACTAATTGTAGCTCATTTTTTAAATCTTCAAAAATACATATTTCTTTATCATTATTTTCTGCTTCAATTCTTTCTACCAAATACTTTAACCTTGTCCTATTCTGCTCATTAAGGGCTTCAATTTCTTTTATGCTTTGTTTTAGCTCCCAATGCTCTTCAAAATTCGTCCTCAGTAATCTTGATAAATTTTTATATTTTTCTTCATCTTTTTCGTCTTCAATACTTAAATCTTGATAGCTGTTTTGGTCTTCTTGCCTTTTAAGCTGGATTTTCAAAGTTTCTATTTCTGATCTTAAGCTATTAATAATATCTTTATAGTCATACTGAACTTCTTTTATGGTTTTACTTACCTTTGTGCTTATAAGCTTGACTCTTTGGGCGTATTTCAAAGTATGATAGGTGTCTTCATATGCAAATGCGGCAGGGATTATACAAGCAATCATGGTTGTCCTGGTATTTCCGCCTAAAGAGTCTTTAAGTAGCCTTGTTAGTTTAGAATCTCTATAAGGGACATATCTTCCTTTTTTCTTATCGTCGCTCAAAATATTAATACAGTTCCCGAGTGCTAATAAAGACTTATTTATCATGGCGCCTTCTACCATTCTTTGTCCTTTGTTATCAGTTGAAGCTCCTCTTTCGCTTCCAGCTAAATCAATCATGCATAGTCTAGAAGAAATAATTTCATTTTTATGGGACTGTTCTATATTTAACTGTAAAATGGCATGAGATCTCGTTGATAGCTCATTTGCGCTGGTTGAGGCAAAAGTTCGGTTTTTATTTCCTTCTAGCACAATATCATAAAGCTGCTCTAAGTTTTCTACCTCGAATTCTCTTAGTTCAGGGACTAAAATGCCTTTGGAGGGATCTTCAATTATCATTAATCCTTTGGAATCTTGAGGGTTGAGCAGGTCTTTCACATTTTCATTATAAATTTCTAAATAGCTAGCCTTGAGACAAACTTTTGACATGCTTGAAAATCTTTTGAAGCAGCCTTCTAGTGCAAGGAAAACAATCCCGCGCTCATTGTTTTTTAAAGATGTGATATGGCCGAACATTGTATGTGTTTTGCCAGCACCTGTGTTTCCATATGCAAAGCAAGTGGCATTATAGCCATTTGACAAGCTTTCAATGAGTTTTTCAATAGCGAAATCATATAAAAAAATTGAAGAATAAATAAAAGAAAAAATAGCCGCTTAAATATTAATAAGGCATTAACCAATAATTATTAAGCATTCGGTGTTTTTAAATAGTATAAACTTCTTTATTGTTGCAATCTTCATTAAAAACTCCATCAAAAGCATACCTTTTAGTTGTAAAACTTGGATCTTGTAGCCAAAGATCATTTGATATACTGCCTTGGTTTGTTGTCACAATTTTTGATGATTTTACCCTTGGGAAGCTCTGCTCTGTTTCTGAAAGTGGCCGAATTCTGATATAAACCTCAAAAGGTGATATGGTTTGGTTCATTTTAATTTAAATTCAAACTCCAATATGAAATAACAATTTTATTTACAATAAGCGTTTAACTCTATGTATAAGCCACTTAGCACTCCAGAAGCTCCCCATTAAAATATTTCGCACCTTGTCTTCTGTCTTTTTAAATCCCTTGATTTTTCAGTGATTTTTTGACTTGACGACTTTTTCACAGCATAATGGTTTCTACTTATAGCGGTGCCTTCACGGTTCGCTGCTCTGTCTAAAGGAGGAAGCTTGACATCTTCTTCCTCTTTAACTGATCGATGGTGGCTTCCCCTTCGAAAACTGCTCATATTTCAATCGAAAATTAAATCATTTTGGAATCCTTCTCTGGCAAATGCTTCTTTTAGAATTCGTCTTAAATAGGTGTAGTCAGGCCTGTCTTCGAACTTAAGCCCTTTACAGTATTGAATGTACATAGCAAGCTCTGGAGGACACCCTCTACAAAGAGACTCGATTGGGGTGTTCATTTTTCGTTCCATTATTTTCTTGTATTTGTCTTGCTTAGCTTGTGCTGCCACTCCTTGCCATGGAAGAGAGCCTTTTACTCCGCCTATATGATAAAGGACAAAACAGTCGATTTTTTAGCTCAACAGTTTATTAGCGAACAAATTTACTATTAAATATTTATATCTCTATAAGCAATTTCTACAATTATGGTGACTATAATTCTTCAAGCACTTCTAAATAGACATACATGTTATTCTGTTTTGATCGTTCTTTCAATTTAAATTCTTTTAGATTTCAATAAGTTATAGAATCTTTTTAAACTGCATGAAAAAGTTTTTTAAAAAATTATAGTTATATCTTAATTAATGCTTATTAATAAATTATTAGTGGTTTTAATAAGATATTTTATATAATTCTTTGATTTTTTGGGTAATTTTATTAGCCATAAATTTTTGAAATCACATAATTCTTAATACGCATTTCTTGAAATAATCTTTTTTAAAATATTTATAACAATAGATAATAAAATTTCAACCTATACCTCAATTAATAAAGAACAAAATGTTTAGATGGGAAGTTAGTAGGTATATTATTACATATCCAATGCTCTCTAGATCATCTCTTCGACTTTGTTCTATCCCCATATGTGAATTTACTGAAGCATATCTGGCTGTGCCAGTTAGGCTTCGATTTTCATTATACGGGATATGTCTTGATGTTTTTTGGTCTCTGTACTTTTTTGAAAGCCCAAAATCAATTATCTACATAATTAAAGATCCCTAAAATTGTGTTTATACTAAATTTTCTATAATATATATAATTTAATAACAGAAATACACTGCAATTGATCTTTACTGACTCAATAAGATTAAAAATATTATATTGCTACGGCTTCCCAGCCCAATCAAAAAGTTATCAGGCTTAACATCTCGATGAATAAAATTTTTCGAATGCAAATACTCAATTCGAAATAGCATCTGTTCAGCTATCATAAGAACAGTTTTTAGTGTGAATTTCTTTTTGTATAAGTTAAACATATCTTCGAGACTTGGGCCTAACAGCTCCATCACCATCACGTTATAAGTCCCTTCAACCCCTGACCAAAATATCAATGGTATGCCTGGTGATCCTTGAATCATTTTTAGCGTTTTACTTTCCCAAATTAACTGAGGATGTTTGCTGCTAAGGCTTTCTAGTTTTATAGCAACTTCTTCATTTGTTTGAATGTTTGTGCCCAGATATATTTCTCCAAATGAGCCACCACCAATTTTTTTGCCTAGTCGGTATTTTCCACCTACTCTTATATCAATCATTTTCTTATTTATACAGTAGAGTTATCTTTAATCAGTATGGCTCAATTCTTTAGAAAAAGTACATTAAGAATTCACCAAAAATAAAATGTGAATTATTTATAGGTGAAATATTGATAAAGGATTAGGGATTGGGATGAAGAGAGGAGTGAGGCTATAAAATTAGGTGGTTTGGAATTTTAAGGATATAAATGAAAAGTCATAAAAATGATAATTTATTGTAAAAAATTTGGATATCGATGATTTGAAAGGTAAAATAATTGCTATAGCACATCAAAAGGATTTAGATAAGATTAGTGGTATATCACTAGCGAACTTCATATCTTTTTTAATTAAGAAGTAATTTTGTGGGCTATTTTAAAGATGCTGAGATAGTGGCTGTCCTGATAAGTCCGAAAAGCATTATCGGTATAAATAATTGAACCATTTAAAATCGAATTTAAATTATTTATTAAATGATATTTGAATATCAAAGTATTATAATATTTTTTTACTGCTCATAGACGCGCTAAATTTCCTAAAATATGAGAGAGTAAGCATTCCACCTTCATTAATTATATTTTTAAATTAAAATAAACATTAATAAACAATAATAGATAAAATTAAACTGAAAAAAAATAAAGGATAAAAAATTGGCCTTAATATACTTTGTTTCTCTGATATAAACGCTCCTCGTTTCTATATCAATAACTTATGTGATTCAATACGATATTTCATTAATCATTTCTTCTAACTATAAAGTATTCAAATAAATGGAAATTTCAAACGAGCTGAATTTAAAGCCCAGCTTCTTATAAAAATGATTGCAAAACTCTAATCATAAAAAAGAAGCAATCAAGCTTAACACAATTTCCCTAAAATCTTGTCTTTTTCATTCCATCTGCCCATCATGAATTCCCCACTCACTCTCTCATATGTAACCCCTATCCTCCCAAATTTGAATTATTTTATTTCAATCCTCCTAATTTACCCTCAAATAATCCAATTATAACTTTAACAGTTCTTCCTTAAATTTCTCTTTGATTCTGAGCAGTATGTTAAAAACCAAATTGAACAAACATATGAATTTAATGGCTTTTCAAGTCTTATAATTTTTTACTGAACACTTAAAAGATCCCACAAATGAACAAAAAATCAAATCAAAGGGCCAACAGCGGCTATTGGTCAGCGTCCACTACAGAAAGTGAAGATTCCAAGAGGCCCTGCTTTTTCCTCGGGAAGTGAACTGTAGCACCAGATCCCCGAAGTTTACCTTTACCAAGCTTCAACAACTTGATACTAGCTAGCTCCAAGACTTTTTCCGCTTAAATTCACTCTATCTTGCTTTGTTTCTCGATGACTTTAAGGCATCAGAGCCAAACGAGTATGGAGTGAGCTAAAAGTAATTGAGTTGAATAAATTAGAGCTAACAATAAGAATTATGCCATTTATAAGAAATAGGATAATTGTTTTTTGCTATATAAAATAGGGTTGAAACTATTCATTATAAATAAAATATAACTGGAAAATAAATTAAATCTCATTTGGAATTGAGAATTTTGGGTTTATTTAAAATAAGAGTTTTGGAGGAAGAAATTTTTGCCGGAATGAAACTATTTTTTCTAACTTAAAAGTTCGTTTAGTAGATAATTAGTGCTGATTTAAAATGTACAAACCAAAACTATGTCATTTAAAGAATCAAAATCCTGCGCTTGGGTTCTGCAGCAGCTTTGGAGACCAAACTCAATCGAGTTTTGCCAAGTCCCTCTGCTTGATACTATTTTTATCGAAAAATCAGTCGGGTCACCTTACAAATGGCTCTTCACTGATAAGAACGGCATCGTCAAAAAGAAAACATCACAAAATTCCACAATTGACGTAATCACAGCCAAGTTTACTGCAGTCCCTCTTAGAGACTCAAACACAGCTCAGCTTTTTGCTTACTTAATTGTTGGGAATGATTTTCGAAAATTGAGCAGAAAAGATTTTCTAGATATTTTGCATCACCAAGATATCAAAGATGATGAAGCGATACAAATAGCTAAGCCTTTATTAGAGGAAAGTGCAAGGTATATTGCAGAATTTAAATTAGATGATGGAAGACCTTTAATTAAATATTGAAAAATCTATGAATTAGATGGGCAGGAAATAAAAGTTCAGCTTGCTGGGCAAAATATGATTGAGGCTTTTAAAAACATTGGGCAGCTGGTCATAAATTCTATAGAAAAAAATACAAGATTCAGGCTCGCTTCAATCAGCCTGATTTTTGTGCAAGATACAACAAGGAAATTCTGGCTTATGGGGAGCAATGACTGTGTAATTTTTAATGTAAAACCACTTGAAAGGAAGCCAACTCATTTGAACACGAGTTCAAATATTACAGAGCCTTTATCAAATGTATCAAGAAATGTTCAAACAAGCGTTTCTCCATATCCCCTTGCAAGATCTCAAAGTTTAACAAGAAGAAACAAAGATCTGGCTAAATTCAAAACAAATGTCAAACCTTGTGCAGGAAGTTTTTGCAATTTTATAATGAAAAGTAAAGATCCAAACTTGGTGAAAGCTAAAATTGACTATGAGCATTTAATATCAAAAATTACCTTGTCATTTCAAGGAGATTCTAGCAGCAATAGCGCTAAATTTAAACTAGAAATGGGAAGCGATTATATTGAGCAAGAAAGAGAAAGGCTTAAAGGCAAAAACGTTGTAAATGAAGTCCCTTATAAATATATTTTGATAGGACAAAGTGTACTGGCCAATATGAATGAAAATGCAAAAAATAAGGAAATTCTTGATATCGATATAGCTGATATATTAAGAGTACCATCGCCCAGTAAAGGGCTAGAATATATGCAAACCAACACTAATTTAATTCCAAACCCTTTATCTCACCCTAGCAGAATTTATGATACTGTAAAAATTTGTGATAGATGCTATGAAGTTTACAACACAATCAGAGTGATTAGATCTAAAAAACCAGAAGCCCCAGTCCATATTAAAAAACCCAGCTCTCGGCCTATGTCCTCTCAAAGCTATTCCCAGCTTTCTTCTTTCTCCAAAAGAGATTCTCCACTCAGAAATGTTTATAAACCTCCAATAGTGTCACTTACAACTCCAACTGTCGCTAAAAATCATGCTGGGTTAAATAAAGCTTTAAATGACGAAGAATTAAAGCATGCAAGCGCTGCTAGTAAAAAACAATTCTCAATGCTGTATAATTTGGTTACAGAAAATATGAAAAAAGAAGAAGCGGACATAGGAGATGATGGGGTGATGTTTCAAGAGGTAGCGCAAAAGTTCTTTCCTGGTGATTATGCGAACACTTGGAATGTAAAAACTCAAGAAGAAAAGAATATTGATAGCTGGAAGAACTATATAAAAAGTTTGAAAAATAGACCTATTATAAGGAAAAAATTTTAAATAAGAAAATTATTTTTAAATTTTATATACATAAAATGGCGTATGGCGACCGACCCGTCCTCCCAGTGACGGTAACCCATGTATATCCGGGCATGGTTTTCAGGAGAAGCGGCTTAGCCCAGCAATATCTGGACCATGGTGGCGACCAGGGACGAACACAGACCCGCTGATCGTGGCCAGATCCTAGGGCAGTTAGAAGCATCTCCTTTTTCCAGCAGCGCCCAAGCCAGTGGGTGCCCGAAATGGAGCAGGGCGACTTACCTGCTCAAGCTGCTACTGTGGTCTGCCCCGAATCGCGGCAGCGGTTGAGGATTTTGTCAAGCGGATAAGCTGGCAAAAGGGGATGCAGATTAGACGACTCAAGGCGGTCTCTCCAGTTAAAAGGGTCCTCTTTCGAGGGCAATCTGACCAACCGGAGACAAAGACTGGCGTAACTCGGGGCGGAAGGCTGAGTTGGAAATGGTGGTGCTCGGCGACGGTCGGCTGACGACCCAATAGGGCAACCACTACCGAGAAACCAGGGGTTTCGGCCTGGGCTCAGAGAACCAGTGATGGAAGTCCATCCTTTTCGCTCGTGCCAGCACGGCTCCTCACGGGGCGCGGAGGAATGTCACGCATGGAAGAAGGGACCTTAAATACATATCATAATCTAATCTAATCTAATCTAATTTTTAAATTTTGTGGGCTTATTAAAATTTATATAAGGTTAAAGGATTTTTAACTATTATTGATAGAATTAAGTTAAAGGTTATGCTTGCAATAAGTAGGTAAACCCACCAGCTGTCGCTCACCTTGGCTCCAGAAAGTGGCACTTCTATTTCCAACCTGAACACCTGCCCTAAGGATTAGATCCCTCTATCAAAGCAATTATGTAGAGTGCCCCAAATAGTCCTGATGAGAGAAGACCTCGCTTATCTGACTAGAGCAGTAAAATCCACATTGGAGAAACATTCGGCAGGTATCCGCAAACCTGAAGGCCTAATTCAAAGGAATAGAGGTCCTACTTTCAGTTTAGCAAGGATGAGTTCTACTTGGTTTATAGGATAGCACCTCGGAAGGCTTACTTTGAAATCTATAAGATTAGAAAAAAAAGGAAAAATTAGAAAGATTTGTTTATGTTCTTGATATGTATTACAAAAGCATACATTGTTGGCAATATTGCCTTGTCATTGGCTCCATTGTTGGCTTCACCAAATCATTTGTAGATTTAACGCTTGCTCTTGACATCAAACTTGCGAATAAGCTTTCCCTTCCTTCATTCCTAAGCGCTTCCCTCAGCCTTTCCTTGAAATTTACCTTCAAAACTCCATAGCATTTCCTACAACTAATAGATTTTAATTTCCCAGCAGGTATCATCTTTCTCATTTCCTTATTAATTTCATCAATTTTATACAACACATCTTCCTCACTCCTCTTCAGTTCCTTACTCTCTCCTCCATTAGCGAGCAAAATCGTTGAAAAATCTCTTTTTTTTGCGAAAATTACCCCTGCGAGCACACAAATATTTTTAATATAAAAACTTTTATTAAGATATAAGTAAGAAATATTATAAGAAATTCTATCAAATCTATAGCGCGCGACTCTTATTGGTTTCTATGGAAAATACCCTTAAAGAAAAATTATTTTAAGCATTTTAAAATATTATGAAAAGTCAAATTAAATCTGACAAATAGGAGATATAAGATGAAATTTTAAATTTAATTAATTCTTTTCATTTAAATGTTATTGTCCTTAAAGATCTATAAAGAGCACGCGCTATATAACTTGCATTTAAAAAACAAATTATATAAATAAAATAACTTTCCATTTTTGCAACCGTTTTGGGAAAAATTTTGCTCTCTTGCCGAGGAGTTAATTTCTTCTACCTCTGCTTTAATTTCCTCTTCTTTATCCTCCTTTTTCTTCTTCATCTGTTCTTCTGAACTTTTAGACTCATTTAAAGCATTTTTCAAGCTTTCCACCACATTTTGTACAGTTTTTTCTCTCTGGTTTTCTTCTTCAATCTTTTTTTCAATATTTTCCAGTCTTTGTGCATAAGTTTTTTCATTATTTTTTGTCTGAATTTCTAGCCGAGAAATAATTTCGGTTTTCCCTGTGATTTCTGCTTTGATTTTTTCCTTTTCTTTTAGCATCCAATTCATGTCACCTTTTAATGACTTGTATTGTGGGGCAAGCTCTCTGGCGATTTCTTTTTTAATTCTGCCTCTTTCGCAGTCGTCACATACAGGAAGTAATGTCATAGCAGTTCTGACGAGGATGTGTTCTTTACAGATGCCTTTTTTACAGACGGAGCATTCATAGCCTTTATGGATTGCTGAGAATTGAAGATGGCAGATGTGGCAATGTGTGATTAGATTTGAAGGCCGTGGAGGCTTTTTTGAGAAAATGTTTTTGAAACTAGGGCTTGAAGGTGTCAAAGCCTGAATTTTGGTTTCTTCCATTTATCGATATCAATCTGAATATTCAATATAGTTGTATCTAATTTAAAAAGTTTAATATCTTTATTGATTTTATAAATTTCCTAACCAAACTTAACAGAAGCGTTGCAATTTTCTCATTAGGAGCGAAAAGTTGTAATAAAAATCAATAATTTTGCATGAATTTTTAAATATTTCTTTTCTTCTCTAATCAATTTTCTCTCAAAAAAATTTGAATCCTTGATATTATACAAAAATAAACTTCTATATAAATGGCTGAAGAGATAATTACACTTATCGGAGTTTTCCACCCAATTCAAATGGATGTCAACGTAAACGTTGACTCAATCGAGCACGTCGTAAGCGAAGGAGCCAGCGTAATTTTTATTCAGCTTGCTTGCTACCTACCTAATCTTCGACAATTCCTCAAACCTATAGTCGAAGGTAAAAAATTCGCCGATATTCAATCTATCTTTAAAGCTCTCGATAATCCAGAATTCTGACACAACGTTCGACAGGTAACAAAGACTTAGCTCGCAAATGGCTTCGAAACTGAGCTGAACATCAAGCTCATTAAAGCTGCTCTTTACTTGTACAGCAGAAACAAAATAACGTAAAGAATATATAGAGTTCCACTAATGAAGATATATTATAACGCGTATGTACTTTTAGATTTCGAATCAATGAGAAATGGAGCAAAGCAAGACCCAGTTTTGCTGCAACGGTCCTTTATATTAGTTAACAGATTTTTACCTTTGAAATTGATATCATTGTGACTGGAACATAATACTCCTTATTTCAAGCGTGTTGGGATATTAGCACCTCATGAATATTTATTTTTAGCTGTGAATACTTATGATAGAACTAAACTTATAGAAGAAAGGCTATTTTCACAGCCAACATTAATCATTACAAAAGATTCGAACACAAAGACGTTTCATTTGTCGGAAACAGCAGCAGCTAATCCTGATCTTGATAAAAGGTTGGAAAAAATAATGAACAGCCATATAAATGCTTCAAATGTATTTTTTGAGCCTGAAGAAGCTATTGATGAGCCTCCACCGATAAAGCTTCGCAAGTTCTCTAGAAAATCCCGAAGAACTACTCAAAATGCCCAAATGAACGAGTTTAGGACACTTCTCCGAGACCCTAGCCTTTATGACCAAATAAAGCAAACATTATTCCAATCAACAGGGATTGTAAATAAATCTAAAACAAATGAAAAATTTTCCTATCAAAGAATGAGGGCTACCTGTGGAATTTTGAACAGTTCAAGACCTCACACCGCTGGAGTTAGGACGAGCTCAGAAAAAAATATCAAAAACAAAAGAACCCTGACTGATTTTCAGCTGCCTTTTGACGAGCTTAACAAAGCCAATGAGCCTCATCACAGATATATAGTAAGCTTCAGAGAAACTGAAAGGCCTGACTCCTCTATAAATTTGACAAAAAATAACTCCGATGTCCAAGTTCGGCCTTTTTCAGCAGCAACTACAACAACTTATAAAGGGACTAGCAGAGGTGCTTCTTCTCGCCCTATGACTGGAAAAAGCTCAAGACCTTTTACTGCGAATTCAATGGTAAGCACAGCTGTATCTTTAAGGATGAAAGAAGAGCCTTACCATGTATGTACGCTGAGAGAAGCCATGATGACTGAAGGGCCAAATCAAAAAAGTGAGCCAAAGAAAATGAAAGTAAAAAAGATTAAGAGGTGGAGGTATTAACATGAAATACTTATAAACCAAGCTGATTTTATAACAATTAATAGCATTTAATAAGCAAAAATGATGGAAATTGTAGAAAGGCTATGCAGAAGGAAAGAAGAGTTGCCAAAGCTCTTGGACAATGATACACACAGCATTTTAGAAATAATAAGAGCGAGGCCGAATATTATTGGGAGCAGCTTACCTGTGAATGCTATTGTATTTGCAACTCAACATTACAAAGGATCAGGGGCGTCGTCACAACAAATAGTCTTACTAACCGTGTATTACAATGCATCAAATTTTACTCTGGTAGATAAACACAAAATACATCTGCATTTAAGCTTCGACGAGTTTATAATCGCACACCGCAATGGAGCACAAAATTATAGTTTCTCTTTATTTTTAAGGGACAATTTTATTTCCCAAAGATCTGCCAGCTTATGCGCTCAACCGAGGCGTAAAAATGTGAAGGTAGATTATGCTGCTTACCTGATAGAACCAGATATTGACTTAAATATTGGCTTGCCGATTTATGAATTTTTCAGCGTTTTGCTGCTATCAGATAACAATACTAGTTTGATTGTTAAGCATGTAGTACAAGTTGATATGGATTCAACGATTGGCTCCTTATGTAAAGATATTGTATTTGCTGACAATGGATATAATAAAAAGAATGCATTAATAGAAGCAAATAAGCTTTTCAATAATATGATAAGAAATTGACATAAAATGAAACACTTAAATGAAATTAATGAATTTCTGGCAATCATGGCACCTAAAGAGTATAGCGCTTTCCCGAGGATGGCGCGGAATGGCGCCATCCTCGGGAAAAGCCAGGAAGGCATCCACACGGGAACTGGGAGTTCCACGTGTGGATGCCATTTTGGCATGTGGAAGTTTGGATCCCACATGCCAAAAATGGCATCCACACGTGGAACTCCCAGTTCCCGTGTGGATGCTTAGTTGACTTTCCCGAGGATGGCGCGGAATGGCGCCATCCTCGGGAAAGCGCTATATCTATATGGCAATTATAGAAATTTGTGGGAAGAAATCTTTTATTACCTAACCTGGAAAAAAGTAGACCCAAATTCACAAATTGAGAGCTTTGGGGAACAAACATATAAAGCTCTTGTTAGCTCATTCGATTGAGAAAAAAACGAACTGCTTAAGGAATTTAATCTGATAATACTGGACGATTTATTGACAACACTATGCAGAGAAATAGTTATTTGGATGGGAGAATTATAACTAAATAATATTGATAATCAGAATAATCTCTTGCTTACAGTTCTTAAATATTGCTTAAGATAGCATAATTAATTTCTATTAACTAGTTCTTACCTTATAATTTAGGTCTAGCAGCTTCAGCAAGAGTCACAACTTTCCCAAGAGTATCAGTATTCACAGTTGGATAATCAGTTGCCCCTTCAAAGCTATGGATTTCTCTTTCCTTGCTTTTCACATCTTCAGCTGTGAAATTTCCTGCGAAAAATGCTCCATTAGTCCTCTGCAGCCTGAGTCCAGCAACCCATCCTCCCAGGACATCATAAATATTCCCAGTTGTAGTGCAGCTTTCATGAGCCAAATATACAACTAACTGTGTGACCTTTATATACATTAAAATGGCAGCATGTCCCACCCTGCCCTATTGGCGCAATGGTCCAGACCTTACGGCCACGGCAAACTGGGAGGATCATGATTCCAGAAAAAAGTGCAGTCTCAGCCAATGAGCATCTGGGTAGGTTTTGGCTACCTTCTGTGGTTGGAAGTGAAGGTGCCTGGTAGCATCCTTACTCCCCCCCCCCCTCCGTGAGCGAACAAAAAAATTTTGTTCGCTCACGGAGGGGGTTAATTTTTTTTTTTTAAAAAAAATTTATATATAAATTTTATAAAAAATATTTTTTTCGAAATTTAAAAAAAATCCTAATTTGCAAAAATTTGGGAAGCAAATATTAATTTAATTTGCAAAATTTATGTTTTAAAAACGCAATTTGTTTAAAATTAAACAGAATTAGCTCTAGATTTCATTATACTAATTATCACTTATATATCAAAATTTTTTTCCATTAAAATTTTTTTCTATTAAAAAAATTTTGTTTCACTCACGGAGGGTGGGTTTTTGGTCAAAAAATGGCGATTTTTCTAATGGTTTTGTTCGCTCACGGAGGGGGGGGGGGAGTTAGGATCCAATGACCCATGGGCATTCCTCTACCGAGAAACTGGGGGTTTCGGCCCAGGCCACATGGGATTAGTCTTTTTCGTATTGCTGTCGAAGGAAGGCACTTTGGCACCCTACAGACTCAAGGATCTGATCCTTGGGATCAAGCTATTCCAATCTCCCGCTTCAGGGCTGCAAAAATTATAGCTAAGGCCTGACTTTAAATAACCTAGCCTAACTGTGCGACCTTTTCTGAAGAAAACAACACTAAAATTTCATCAGGCAAAATTCCTTTGGTCATTCTCGACGCCCCAACAGGGACAATTGTATTTACTTTGATATTGTATTTATCCCCTTCAATTGCCAATGTTTTCGTAAAGCCATGAAGTCCAAGTTTAGCAGTCCCATAGTTTGCTTGGCCGAAGTTCCCATAAAGTCCAGTGCCACTAGAAGTGTTGATGATTCTTCCATACTTTTGTTTTCTCATATAAGTCCATGCAGCCCTGACAACTGAAAAAGCGCCTCTGCAATGAGCTGCTAAGACGGCATCCCAGTCAGCCTTAGTCATTTTAATCATGCTGAGATCTCTGAGGATTCCAGCGTTGTTGACTACTACGTCAATTCTTCCGAAACTTGCAATGGCTGTTTGAATGATTTTGTCGCCTTCGTTGATGACGTTATTATAATTAGCAACTGCAATTCCTCCAGCATTAGTGATTTCTTGGACAACTTGGTCGGCGAGTTCGTGAGATGTGCCTTCTCCACTTGTAGTGACACCATGATCGTTTACTACGACTTTTGCACCTCTTCTGGCGAACTCCAGGGCGTAAGCTTTGCCAAGTCCTTGACCTGCACCGGTGACTACAACTACTTTGTTGTCAAATCTCAGTTCTTCGGCCATGTTAATTATTATGAGACGTATTAAAATGCAGGAAGAGACGTCATTTATGAGAAGACATATGGAGAAATTTATTTTCCTTAATTTTGTGAGTTTTTATATGATTGTTTGAACTTTATATGTCTTAACGCTCAATTTTAAGTATTTTATGATAATTTATCGCGTTGAATTATATTAACCAATATATATTGTATTACTCATATTGTGCATTAATCTGAATACATTCCCAAGGCTCTCCATCCTTATCGATATATAAATAATAGCTGTTCTTACTCCCCCCCTCCGTGAGTGAACAAAACCATTAGAAAAATCGCTATTTTTTGCCCAAAAACCCACCCTCCGTGAGTGAACAAAAATTTTTTTAATAGAAAAATTTTTTTATTGAAAAATTTTTTGATATATAAATGATAATTATTATAATAAAATCTAAAGCTAATTCTGTTTAATTTTAAACGAATTGCTTTTAGAACATAAATTTTACAAATTAAATTAAAATTTGCTTTCCAATTTTTGCTAATTAGGATTTTTTTAAATTTTGAAAAAATATACATTTTTTTAAAGAAAAAAATAACCCTCCTCATGTGAGTGAACAATATTTTTTTGTTCACTCACGGAGGGGGGGAGTTAGTATTTTCATAAATTGGCTTAAAGATCAGCTGTATTTTTCCTCTTTGCCCTTTAATGATTTCTAAGGTTTCATCTTTAACTTCCATTAAGTCAGGATGAGAAGAAACAATGAAAAATTTGGAATCACAGTCTGTTTGGTTTTGATAACGTCCTTCGTGATTGAACAAATAATTTAAATTCCTTATTAAAAGAAAACAAAACTTTTAGTGCGAGAAAACATTTTTTATAATAATATTGTTATATCTAAAATGTGAAATCTATTGAATACAACAATTTCTTAATTTTTTATTTTTTTTTAGATTTTGAAGAAAAAAATTAGCTTGTAAGTGAGTAAGTAATTTTTTTATTAACTGTTTCAGTTATTTCAATAGAAACATCATAAGATTTTGTCACTTCTCTTTTCGGGTGCAATTCTTTGTTAGTCCGAAGAGACGCAGATTTTACAAGTTCATCAATTGTCACTATTTTCACAGGGCTTTTTTCTTCATATCCTTGGGGACTTTTAGGCTCATATTCTTTAGTAATCATTTTTGGACTTCTAGGCTCATTTTCTTTAGGAGTTATTTTTGGACTTTTCAGATCATTTTCTTTAGGAACTATTTTTGGGCTGCTGTCTTCTTTTTTAAGCTCTATTTTTGCAAGTCTTTTAACTTCTGTTTTATCAGGGCTTTTTATATCTACTTTAAAAGGCGTTTTTACCTCTTCTTGCTTTCGAATGCTAGGCTGTTCATTTTCAATACTCCTTTGTGAAGCAATTTCTAGCTCTGGTAGCGATCTCTGATGCATAATTTCTTTTCTGTTGTCTTCTGATTTCCAAGTTTCCAAAGCATTTGTTGAGACAACTTCAATTAAATGATTTTCATTGTCTATAGGCTTCGGAGCCTTTGATCTTGTTTTTGCTGTTGTAGGCCGAGATCTCACTTTTCTCTTTTTAATCAGCATAGGTTTAGTACTTGGTCTTGCAGTCTGAGGCCTCTGTATTTTTGGAGGATTACTTGTGTAGTCTTGGATTTCTCTGATTTTGGCTGCCAATTGTTCAATTCTTGGCCACTTTTTGGTCCCAAGCTTTGAAAATACTATAAACTTTCTATAATAAATCTCAAAAGATCCAATTCTTGGAAAATGTGCTGTTCCCATCTTATAGATTAAAGGATCTGCATTGAATTTCTTTTCTAGTCCTACAGGTATTTGGTTTTCAACAACTATAAAGTTTGGGAATTCACTTTCCAAGGTATATTTTGCTTCATTGTAATATTGCTTGTATTTATTTTCATCATGGTTTGTACATCATTTGTGTTTATCACAATAGATGCTATATATCTTTTACCAGTGCTCAATAAATATCTTCTCTGAGTTTACTTGGAGCATTAAATTCTTTATTATATTATTCTTTTTTCCATAAGAAAAAGCTATATGCTTATAAAATTAATAGAATATTATTGTCTGATATTTATAGTTTATTTTATTTGGTAAGCCTAATATATTATTATTCTAAAAAAATTTGATGCTTAAAAATAAATGAGATAGGATATTTGAAAATGACGCTAAATTTGAAGTATTCCCCAGCCTGGAGCTTCCAAGGAAGGTACAAGTTGAGACAAAATCGTGAATCTCCAGGACCTGGAGCTTATGAGATGTATTCTCCTAAATCCTCGCCAAAATATAGAATTGGAACAGCTTCTCGTATAACTAGAAGTAGTTACCTATCCAAATCTCCAGGGCCAGGAGCTTATGACCCCAAACCTACTTTTTCAAGCACAGGCCTGCTACTTGGTACTGGAAAACGTAGCCCTCTAAGCCCCAAACAGCTGACGCCAGGCCCTGGAGCTTACGAAGTCAACGGAAGTTACCATGGACCAAGATTTACAATGCGAGGAAAAACTCGGCTGTTTCAAAAAGACGCAGTCCCAGGCCCAGGCCAATACAACCCCAAAAAGCCTGACACAGCCCCTTCCTACTCTTTAGGTTCAGCCGGCAAATCTTCCTACATAAAAATCGAAAAAGACCTCCCAGGTCCCGGAATGTACGATTCCAAGGTAAAAACTTCAACCCCAAGCTGAACCTTTAGAAGTGAAAGATGATTAAAGCGAGAGCAAATAGTCCTCCCAGGGCCAGGAAGTTATGAAATCCCAACCACAGTGGGTGCTATATCAAAATATGCAATGAGCCCATAAGTTTATAAATTAACTACTATTAGAGCATGTAGGACATTCATCTTTATGCTGTTCATGGTATTTATAAAAGCTTTCAGCTACAATTAATGGGACGACAAGTGTCGCTTCCGCAAATAATTTAATTGGGGTGGATCCTGACTTTATTTTGCCCCAGGAGACTGCTTCATCTGGAGGAGCTCCTGAGTCTGATCCTTCGTGTTCGAGGCCTGTGTTAACGTTGACTGAAAAATCAGCGCCATTTCTCATTAGATTTGCGTTATTTGTGTGGTGTTTGGGGACTCCTCCACCGATGATGAACATTCCTGAGTGCTTGGCGTCGAATGCCATGTTGTTGATTCTTTTGACGTCGCCAATGACGTCTAAAATAAGCCCAGGATTTGCATAGCTGTGCATGTAGAGCATGTCACCGATAGAGCCATCAGTGATTCCAGGACAAAACACAGGGATATTGTTCTTGGCTGCCCAGTAATAAACACTTTCTTCATTGTTAATTTCTCTTCCAAGCCTTTCTATCAGCTTTGAAGGCGTCCAGAGCATCCCTTCTTTTTGTTCTTCGAGCATTTTATCAAAGATCGGCATGATTCAGCTTTCAAACTTGCAATAATTTTCGTTAGGGACCAGCAAATTTCCAATTCTGTTCAGTCCTTGCTGTCTTAAAGATTTTCCATTGAGATGAAAATCTCCAATGTAAAATTTGGCTAGCACTCCCTTTAAGAGTGAGCAAGATTTGTGCTTAAGGGAGATTAAATGTTTTTTATTTTGACAATTTATTTGAAATTAAAAATTATATTTTGAAATATCAGCATCAATTATAATAATTATTAGATATATACTAAAAAATATTTATTCACAAATTTACATAGGAGATACTTTGGGCAAACTAATTTTTTCATTATATCCTGATCTTGGGAGTCAGTAGTAAGCATTTTATGAAGTCTTCTTCAATTCCGCCACCACTTGTAACAACTACATCAACTAGTTTGTGCTGAACTAGGTATCTTATAACTTCTCTTAAGCCGCTGGAAATTATGTTTGATGTATATGCCAGAAACTTGACCGCTTTAACTTTCTTACGGTCTTCTATATCAGGAATGGAGTCATCTGGGAGAATTGGCTCATCAGATAAGCGCCAATTTAGCATCCGGTTTAGCTCAGTTATGGCTTGGGCCATATGAGTTGCTTGAAATCCAATACAGTTGTAGGATTGGAGTATAGCTGAGTAGTCAAGGCCTTGGTTGAAATCGTAGCCTTTAACTTCTTGCTTGTCACTGATATCTACTGATTTTACCAGAACTGACTCAAGAAGTGCTGCTGGGACTTTATCCATTATTTAAGGCATTTTTTGGCCCATTTTTTGCAGTTTTCTTTTTTATTGATTAAAAATTGCTTGATTCTATAATCTTACTTTATAAATTATGCATATTAATTTATAAGAAACATTTCAATGCTCAGCCTCTTCTATAAAATGAAAGATTCTGATGGGTGTTTAAGCAAGCGTAGTGTAGTGGTTATCACATCTGCTTTACACGCAGAAGGTCGTGGGTTCAATCCCCGCCGCTTGTATTTTTTACTTAAATTTTAACTTTTTTACTTTTATTATATTTCATATAAATCGGAGGAAGCATAATTAGCACCCCCAAAACTACCAGCAAGGCAATTGACTCATAACTCATCTCTGTGCTCCCTAAGCTTGACAATGCCATCCCAGTATTTATATGAATGCAATTAGGCGGGATCAGACCAAATAGCGTTGCTAACTCCCCCCCCCCCTCCGTGAGCGAACAAAACCATTAGAAAAATCGCCATTTTTTGACCAAAAACCCACCCTCCGTGAGTGAACAAAAATTTTTTTAAATAGAAAAAATTTTAATGGAAAAAAATTTTGATATATAAGTGATAATTAGTATAATGAAATCTAGAGCTAATTCTGTTTAATTTTAAACAAATTGCGTTTTAAAACATAAATTTTGCAAATTAAATTAATATTTGCTTCCCAATTTTTGCAAATTAGGATTTTTTTAAATTTCGAAAAAAATATTTTTTATAAAATTTATATATAAATTTTTTTTAAAAAAAAAAATTAACCCCCCTCCGTGAGCGAACAAAATTTTTTTGTTCGCTCACGGAAAAAAGTCTTTATTGGGATCCCTATAATCGGACTCGTCAAATTAATAAGCCAATTCGGTACAATTGGTACGACCCTTAAAAATAGCAAATAAAACAAGACATTTTCCTTTTGTTGCTGAATTGCACCATGGACCTTTTGAATCTTGTCAGGAAAAGCTCTTACTCCCTCTTTAAACTGGAACATAATATTATAACTATTATTTTAATATGAAATTTATATACAAAAAAAAAAATTTATATTAAAACAATATTATCGTACTTATTTCATAAAATTTATTGATTCATGATAGCTTTGTTTAAATAATTTTCAACTTATAATCCCTCTTTAAAAAAATCAATTTTTTGTGCAACTATTTTGGATTATTTTAAAAGGAGAAGCTACAATAATACCTTTACCAAGGATATCTGAAAGAAAGTAACAAATTGTCGACCCAGTCGTAGCACAAATTGTTACTATCAAGAGACCTACCCATCTTCCAAATAAAGTACCAGAAATTAAGCTTAAGACAATTGGTCCTGGAATTGCAAAGCTTTGCATGAGCAAGTAAAGGAAGCAAAAAAGCGACAAAACATATAAGTAAGAATTTTCTGTATAAGAGGAAAAGACTTGACTAAGCTCATAAATTTCTTGTGGAGTTAATGGAAGTCTGTAAACTTTGCTTTTCTCTTCATCTGTCATGTCTGGAGCCAGGGCGATAAATATAAAGATTCCGAGGATTCCAACGGAAAAGAGGACAAGCAAACGAAACTTGTTTTTGGTGAGGTTCTTTTCGGTCTCTTCCCTTAAGCTATCTAAATCTAGCTCCATTTTATATATAGAATCATAATAAATAAAATGAAAAATTTATTTGTTAAAATTATTAAAAATTTAATCAATTTATTTATTTTTTATAAACTTTGATCAATTATTTTTATTGAAGCAATACCTAATGCTTTTTAATTTAGATTTATTATGTTTTCATAATTGAAATAGCTAAAAACTCTGTCAAAAAGAATAATAGCTAATATTCCTATCAAAAAAGAAAAATAATCTTGATAATAAAATCCTTTAAATAGAAAAGCTCCTAATCTAATGAAGATTATTAACATTTTTGCTTTAAAATGCTGCTTTATTAGTAGTTATCAATTTTATTTGTTGATTTAAAGCCATATTTATTCTCGATTTCTGACCAAAAATGCAGCCATTAATATTTATTGGACAAAATGGTTCATACCTTGCACCCTCTTCCTTATAGCTTTACAGCACTAGAACCAAGCATGGACGCACTTACAGTTGAAATCCACTATCTCGGCCACCATCAAACTTATGTAACCAAGCTAAATCTAGCCTTAGCAGAGTTTCCAGACCGAGCAAACCTTGACCTCGCCGCATTACAGCATACAGTAGCTGGCTCATCTCCTGCAGTTATCAATAACGCAGGTGGTCACTATAACCACACACTCTTTTGGCAAAATTTAGCTCCTATAGGAACAACCAATCCAGCACCATATGGAGAACTTGCAGCCAAAATAGATGAGAAATTTGGATCTTTTGATGCGTTTAAACTTCAATTTACCAATGCTGCCATCAATAGGTTTGCATCTGGATGGGCGTGGCTGACTGTTAAACAAGATGGGACACTAGAAATTCATAATACTCCTGGACATGAAAATCCACTTATGGATGGCATTGGAACTGTTCATGGAGTCCCTATTATGACTTGTGATGTGTGGGAGCACGCTTATTATTTGAAGTACCAGCATAGAAGGCCTGAGTTCATTGAAAACTGGTGGAAACTGGTAAACTGGGATAATATTGTTAGCAATTATGAAAAATATGGAAAGAGAAGTCAAGCTGTTCCTTTCTAAGAAGTATATAAGCTATTAAAATTAGAAATTTTCTGAAAAATTATAAAAAACCTCATATAATTCTCCTATATTAATAATATTTTAGCAGAAAAGATTAGTTCAAAGAATTTATTCCTTTAAATTATAGTCAACTTTTGGATACCCATGCTTCTCAAAAGCTTCTTTAATCTCTTCCAGTGCTTCAGGATTTTCCAATACAGTGTTTGCTGGGTAATAATCTCCGTTCGCCATCTTTTTCAGCAAAAGTCTTGGGACTTTGCCATCTTTCGTCTTAGGTAGTTTGTTGACAATGATGCAAGTTTTAAGGCTTGCAACTGCTCCTATATCTTGCCTGACTTTACTAATCAATTCATGAGTGATATCATCATCTGTCTTATCAGACCCTTCTTTAATTACAATAAGCGCGATTGGGATTTCTCCACGAATTTCATCAATGACTCCAATAACAGCGCACTCTGCTACATTTGGGTGGAAATTAATAGACTCTTCATAAGCTGCAGCTCTAAACCTATGCCCAGAAATATTTATAACGTCATTTGTTCTGCCTACTATATGGAAATAGCCTTTATCATCTTTGAAACCTTCGTCACCTGACAAGTAATATCCAGGTACTTCAGTCATATATACTATTTTTATTAATTTATTATTTTTTATTATAGTAATTTTTTATGCTATTTTATTAGATAAGAAAGAATATTTCTTTTTAAATTCTTCATCGTTTTCCCATAGAGAAAGCATGAAGCCAGGAGGCGTAGGAAGTTTTACACAGATTTTTCCAGTTACATTGGAATCGGCTTCTTGCAAGTTGTCTTTGATTATTTGAATATTCCAACCAGGCACTGGCTTTGTTGCACTACCAGGCATTGTGGCGAATTTTTCAAGGCCGATTTGATTGCTTATCATAGGCCATCCTGATTCTGTTTGCCACCATTGATCGTTTATTAAAGCTTTTTTAGGCAATCTATGTTGAAGTCAGCTTAATGTGTCTGAGTCACATCTTTCTCCAACAACCCCAAAGTGTTCAATGCTATCTAAATTGTATTTTTTCATAAGTTTGCCTGATGGATCTTCTTTTTTAATAGCTCTAATTCCAGTTGGAGCTACAAGAACACTTTTTACTTCATGCTGCTGTATAACTCTCCACCATGCTCCTGCATCAGGAGTTCTAACAGGTTTTCCTTCATATAAAACAGATGTTGCTCCTCTCAATAACGGTCCATAAACAGAGCAAGTATGCCCAGCAACCCAAGCTAGATCTCCAGCTGACCAAAACACATCTCCTCTATTGATCCCATAGACCCATTTCATAGCATTATCTAAAGCTACTGCATATCCTCCAGTATCTCTGATAATCCCTTTTGGTTTCCCAGTAGACCCAGTTGTATGTAAAATATATAGTGGATCATAAGAGTTTACACTGACAACAGACTCAAAAGGCTTTGAATTCATCAGTTCTTCATGAAAATCATGATCTCTATGAGGCCGCAAATTAAATTTCACTCCTAAATGTCTATTAACTACAATCCTGGGTATATTTTCTGCACATGTCATGTTTGACTCAGCCATAAGTACAGCTTCATTCACAATAGGTTCAAATGGTGTCACTTTTCCTGGCTCTACTCCAGCATTAGCAGTTATTAATAATTTTGCCTTGCTTTCACTAATCCTATTTGCGAGCTCTTTAGCTGAAAATCCAGCAAAAACCACAGAGTGTATAGCGCCAATTCTTGCACATGCCAGCATAGAGATAACAGCTTCAGGTATCATGGGCATGAAAATCACGACCCTGTCCCCTTTTTTAATGCCATGCTTATACATCATTGCACCAGCTAGTTTTTGGGTTTCTTCTAGTAGCTCTTCATATGTATAGTGGACAATACAATTTGTCAATGGACTGTCATAAATTATTCCCCAGTTGTGGCCTTGACCTGATAACACGTGGCGATCTAAGCAATTATAGCACATATTAAGCTTCCCATCTGGAAACCACCGATATAAAGGAGAGTGGGAGGAGTCAAGAACTTTGGTAAAAGGCTTATCCCAGGAAATTCCTTTAGAAGCTTCCTTCCAAAAACCCTCTGGGTCCTGGATTGATTTAGAGAAAACCGTGTTGTAGAGAGCAAACCTTCGCTTGAGCACAGACAACATATTTTATTTGTGGCTTTATATTGGCGAATATTCAAAAAAATCTAAAACGACTATTGATTTGTTAAAAATTATTAGAAAATAGATAAAATAGAGTATTTGCCGTTTTTCTATCTTCCATTTTATTAATCGTTATTATTTAGACTTATTTAGATATGTATGACAATTTTTGATTAAAATACAAATATAATGACTATTATAAGATTTCTAATTAACTTATTTAACTATACTGCCGATTTTAAATCTTTTCTTGGATAGCCGTGCTCTTCTAATGCAACTTTCATTTCATCTAAAACATCTAGGCTTTCAAGAGTTGCTGGAGGTGTATAAGACTCTCCATTAGCTATTTTCCTTAAAAGGACTCTTGGAATTTTCCCACTTCTTGTCTTAGGAAGTCTTTTTACTATTATGCAAGTTTTCAAGCTGGCTACAGCTCCGATATCTTTCCTTATTTTCGTTATAATTTCATGAGTTAAATCGGCATCTGAGAGCTGTGATCCAGTCTTTGGAATAACAAATGCAACAGGGATTTCTCCTTTAATATCATCATAAACTCCAATAACGGCGCATTCTGCCACATTTGGATGGAAACAAATGCATTCTTCATAGGCTCCAGTGCTGAATCTATGTCCTGCAATATTAATAACGTCATCAATTCTTCCCATAATGTTGAAATAACCGTCTTGATCTTTATAATCATCATAATAATAAAAAGTCATATTATCGAAATTAGCTCTTCCGAGAACTTGAAGGCAAAAGATTTCTACTTATCACTCTAGAAGAGGGAGACCCTTAAGCAGAACGTGCGCAGGAGTCAAGTCTGGACTCAACCAACATGCCCCCATAAGATTTGTTGGCAAGGCTAGAGTGTCATTATTTAGGAGTGCTCCACTGTCTAATAAAAATGGGCGTGCAAGATTGCATATGACTTCAATATTTAGGACTTAAGTTCAAGCCCAACAGCTATGTGACACTCTCTGTGGAATCAAAAAAATAAGCCCTAATTAATTAAACATCTCAAGATCTTATAGCCTTCATCCCCTGATAAGTAATATCCAGGGATTTCAGACATGTACTTTTTAATAAAAGCCTCATCACTTTCCCATAATGAAAGAACGAAACCAGGAGGTGTCGGCAATTTTGCACATATTTTCCCAGGCTCATCAGGTGCGGCTTCAGTTAAGTCATCTTTTATTATATGCATGTCCCATCCTGGGACAGGCTTTGTCGCACTCCCAGGCTTTGTTTCAAATCGATCCAGACCTGAGAAATTTCCAATCATCGGCCATCCTGCTTCAGTCTGCCACCAATGATCATTGATTAACGCATTTTTAGGTAAATGCTCTCGAAGCCAATGCACAGTATCAGGATCACATCTTTCTCCAGCGACTCCGAAATGCTGAAGAGAGTCTAAATTATATCTCCTCATCAACTTCCCTAATGGATCTTCTTTTTTAATAGATCTAACTCCTGTAGGAGCGACAAACAAGCTTTTAACCTCATGCTGCTGAATAACTCTCCACCAAGCTCCAGCATCTGGAGTACCTACTGGCTTTCCTTCATATAGGATTGATGTAGCTCCTTTTATCAAAGGCCCATAAACAATGCAAGTGTGGCCAGCAGCCCAACCGATATCACTAGCACCCCAAAACACATCACCTTTGTCAATTCCATATACCCATTTCATAGCATTGTCTAAAGCAACTGCATGACCACCTGTATCTCTGACTACACCTTTAGGAGTTCCAGTCGTCCCTGATGTATATAAAATATACAATGGATGAGTAGAAGAAACACTAATTACAGAAGTGAATGGCTTAGAATTCATCAATTCTTCATAGAAATCATGATCTCTATTAGGTTGAAGCTTGAATTTTACATTTAAATGTCGATTTAATACAATCCTCTGGATATGCTCAGCACCCGGAAGCCTTGCTTCTGCTAAAGTAGTGGCTTCATTTACAATCGGCTCATACGGGATTATCTTATTAGGCTCTAATCCTGCATTTGCTGTAATAATTAATTTCGCTTTGCTGTCAACAATTCTGTTTGCTAATTCTTTTGCCGAAAATCCTCCAAAAACAACAGAATGGATTGCGCCTATTCTTGCACATGCAAGCATAGCGATAATAGCTTCAGGTACAAGTGGCATATATATAACAACTCGGTCACCTACTTTGACATTATGCTTGAATGCCATGGCGCCTGCCAACTTTTGGACTTCTTCAAGCAGTTCCTCATAGGTATAGTGCATGACACGATTCATCATAGGACTATCATAAATGATTCCCCAGTTCTTCCCATCCCCTGCTAACACGTGCCTATCGAGATGTTCAAGCATGAAATCACTCTACCCTTCATATCAAATTTTTAGTCTTGTATCCCTAATAAATACAGAATTTTTATATGGCTAGCAAGTTTGGCTCATATTTTAGTATTAATTTAAATGAGATATATCATGTTTTACATCCGAAATAAGCTATATGCAGAGATTAATCTGTTAAAATCCGTTAATTTAGCGCAATTACTACTAAATTATATATGCGTTAATGATAGATAATTTTGCTTGAATTGATTTATTTGCGTCTATCTATTTTATAGCTGAATTCAACTGGATTCATCGTTTTAAAATGCTATATCAAGTCTAAATCTGGCGTGCTTCTCTACTAAATCTCTTATTTATTAGCATATTAAATTTTTAACATATGCAAATCCTGTATTAATTCTGGATAGGAAATAAAGCATTTAATATATGTTCAATTGTCCTATAAATCACGTTTTTAATACCTTAGGGGCGAAATACTGCATAGGTAATTTTGTTATTAAAGTTTTATGTTTTACCATCGAGACAGTTATAGCACATATTAAGCTTCCCATCTGGGAACCATCTATAAAGTGGAGCTCTCGAGGAATCCAAGACTTTATTGAAAGGCTTGTCCCATGCTACTCTTTTCGCAGCTTCTTTCCAGAACTCTTCTGGCTCCTCGATTGATTTTTTAAAAGTATTTGCATACAGACTAAATCTTCTTCTAAAAATTGACATCATTCTAAATTATGTGGCTGAAATGAAATGTAGAGAAATATGATTCTTAATAAGGTAAAGATTTATTATGAAATAATCTTCGATATCCTTCCATTTATAAGATGATGTCATGGATCATTCAAATTTATCATAAATTGAAGTTCTATGCAAAAGAAGAGGCTCATTTTTATAATTCAGCAAATAAAAATTCTAATGTTGAAAAGATAAATAAGCAAGTCATTTTCTAGTTATATTGGATAAATTTATAAATTTAGTTTTAGCCTACTCATGTGCTTAAACTTGCTTTAAATTTTAAGCTAAACGCTGATTATTATCTCAGCTACTATTAAGCATATAATATTAATTATGATCGATAAATAAATAGCCAAGGGAAGGTCTTTTAATATGCATCAAAAAATTTAGTATAATTAAAGGAAAAAGGATTTTTTCGGATAGCTAATTAAACAATTAGAATTAAAGTTATATTGCACAGAAAATTCTTTAAATTTTTAAAACCCTATTATTTTAGAGAAAAAAGGCTAATGCTTACAAAAAATAGTATCAATTATATTCTAAAAACACTATAATTAGCATTAAACTTTCGGTTTTAAATCTTTTCTTGGATAACCATGCTCTTCCAAAGCAACCTTCATTTCATCCAAAACATCCAAGTTTTCAAGAGTTGCTGGCGCTGCATAGGTTTCTCCATTCGCTATCTTCCTCAAAAGAACCCTCGGGATTTTCCCGCTTCTTGTCTTCGGAAGTCTTTTTACTATTATGCAAGTTTTCAAGCTTGCTACAGCTCCGATATCTTCTCTTATTTTCTTTATAATTTGATGAGTTAAGTCAGCCTCTGATATCTCAGACCCAGTCTTAGGAACAACAAATGCAACAGGGATTTCTCCTTTAATATCATCATAAACTCCAATAACAGCACATTCTGCCACATTTGGATGGAAACAAATACATTCTTCATAGGCTCCAGTGCTAAATCTATGCCCTGCAATATTAATAACGTCATCAATTCTTCCCATAATGTTGAAATAACCGTCTTGATCTTTATATCCTTCATCCCCTGATAAGTAATATCCAGGGATTTCTGACATGTACTTTTTAACAAAAGCCTCATCGCTTTCCCATAAAGAAAGCATAAAGCCTGGAGGTGTTGGCAATTTTGCACATATTTTCCCATGCTCGTCAGGTGCGGCTTCGGTTAAGTCATCTTTTATTATATGCATGTCCCATCCTGGGGCAGGTTTGGTAGCACTTCCTGGTTTTGTATCGAATCTATCAAGACCCATGAAATTTCCTATCATCGGCCATCCAGATTCTGTTTGCCACCAATGATCGTTTATTAATGTATTTTTGGGTAGATGCTCCTGCAACCAATTGACAGTATCAGGATCACATCTTTCACCAGCTACTCCAAAGTGTTTGAGCGTGTCTAAATTATATCTCCTCATCAATTTTCCTAATGGATCTTCTTTTTTGATAGCTCTCAGGGATGAGCAATTATATTTAAACTTTTAGATTTTTTTACAATTTATTTGATATTAAAAAATTCGTGATTTTTTGATATATTTCGCTAGACCCAACTCTCACTCCTGTTGGAGCTACAAACAAGCTTTTAACCTCATGCTGTTGAATAACTCTCCACCAAGCTCCAGCGTCTGGAGTTCCAACTGGCTTCCCTTCGTACAATACTGAAGTAGCACCTTTTAGCAAAGGTCCATATACAATACAAGTATGGCCAACAACCCATCCAATATCGCTCGCTGCCCAAAATACATCACCTTTATCAATTCCATAAACCCATTTCATAGCATTATCTAACGCTACAGCATATCCGCCGGTGTCCCTTACAACACCTTTTGGAGCTCCAGTTGTTCCTGATGTATATAAAATATACAAAGGATGGCTCGAAGAAACGCTAATTACAGAAGTGAAAGGTCTTGAGTTCATCAATTCTTCATAGAAATCATGATCTCTATTTGGCTGAAGTTTGAATTTTACATTTAAATGTCGATTTAATACAATTCTCTGGATATGTTCAGCACCTGGAAGCCTGGCTTCTGCTAAAGCAGTGGCTTCATTTACAATCGGCTCGAACGGAATAATCTTATTAGGCTCTAATCCTGCATTTGCTGTAATAATTAATTTCGCTTTACTGTCAACAATTCTGTTTGCTAATTCTTTTGCCGAAAATCCTCCAAAAACAACAGAATGGATTGCGCCTATTCTTGCACATGCAAGCATTGCGATAATAGCTTCAGGTACAAGTGGCATATATATAACAACTCGGTCACCTACTTTGACATTATGCTTGAATGCCATGGCGCCTGCCAACTTTTGGACTTCTTCAAGCAGTTCCTCATAGGTATAGTGCATGACACGGTTTGTCATAGGACTATCATAAATGATTCCCCAGTTCTTCCCATCCCCTGCCAACACGTGCCTATCGAGACAGTTATAGCACATATTAAGCTTCCCATCTGGGAATCATTTATAAATTGGAGCGCGAGAGGAGCACAAGACCTTGCTGAAAGGCTTGTCCCACGCTATACCTTGTGCGGCCTCTTTCCAGAACTCTTCTGGCTCTTCTATGGACTTAGCGAAGGTATTTGCATACAGACTGAATCTTCTTCTGAAAATGGATAGCATATTAAATATTGTGGTTAAAATAAAATGTACAGAAATCAACGATAATTAAGCTTGATTATTTATACCTATAAGATTTTTGCATAAGATATTGCTTGGCTATCCTCCATTTATAGGATGATGTCATGGGACTTCTGGGAATCATCAAAATTTCAAGTTTGGATATGGGCTACAGAGTTAAGAAGATAAGAGTTCTTACTAAAGCACTTGATTCCTTTTAAACTAGCAATTTAATATGCATACTTTAAAAGCTGAAATTATTTGCAAAGAAATAGTCGTCTTCTAAATTTAAGTCAACAAGAAATACAATTACTAAATTTAATTGAAAATTTCTTCGAAATGCAAAATGAGAAGAAATTAAAATTTGCATGATAATCTTAAGGATTCTGGCCTAAACTTAATTTAGTTCGACAAATTTAAAGAAAAATTACTTAAAAACCATCAAGTGAAATAATTATTATAATATGTCTCAATAAAGTTTAAGTAAAATGAATTGAGTTTATCATAGATATTTAATAAATAATTAATAAATTACAACATACCAAATTAATGAATTTTGCTAAATCCATTTGCCGATGTGCCTGCCTTTGTTTTGGTTATTCAAAACAAAACACAGTCCAGCCAAATATTGAAACAAAGGAGCCTGAATGCAATGGTAATGAATCTTATGATTCTTTAAGCAGCATCAGGGCTGAAATCGGAGATAATGGCATTCCAAAAGAAAAGGAAAAGTATTATGAAAAATTATGTGGAGTTTTAGTGCTTAAAGAAGAGCCCAAGAGGCAAAATATTGCTAAAAAAAAGGAGAACAAAAGTTTGATAAAAGAAATATCAAAAAATAGCGCTTCTCCGTCAAATGAAAAAATATCAGCCACGCGGATGAAATTACTGAGTTTGTGTAAGGATTAATAAATGAAAAATTTTGTGTATACTTTAAGTATTTATGGCTGACCAGATCAATAATCATATACTCACTCCCCCCTCCATGAGCGAACAAGCCATTAGAAAAATGGATTTTTCTAACCCAAAAGCTCACCCCCGTGAGTGAATAAAAGTTTTTTTAATATTATGAAAAAAAAAATTATATATAAGTGATAATTAGTATAATGAAATTTCTAGAAAATTATGTTTAATTTTCAACAGCTTGCGTTTTTAAACATAAATTTTACAAATTAAATAAATATTTGCTTTCCAATTTTTGCGAATTGGGATTTTTTTAAATTTCGAAAAAAAAAAAATTACTATAAAATTTATATATAAATTTTTTTAATAATGTGAGCGAACAAAAATTTTTTTTTTCACTCACGGAGGGGGAGTCAGGATAAAGGCAGAAAATTAGTCTATGTGATAAAGAAAGGTGTCATTTTTAATAGTTTTCTTTATTTGTCTTAAATCTTTGTGGTATAAATCAATAAACAATTTTCGTATTTTTAATTAATTTTTTAATACCAAAAATCATAATCATAAAATGGCAACACTCGTAAGGTCCCGTTCTAAAATTAACACCTCACTACCATAGGCCATCAGAGCAATACCATTTGAGAAGCCCTTCGTAAGGCTTTTAGTCAGCAATATAGGCTGACCAAGGAGCCTGTGGATGAAACCTGTAAATGGCAGAAGCTCTAGTGTTTGCAACTCTATAAGAGCGTTAAGCATAATACACCTTTAATATATTCCAATGTTTACTACCAAAAATCAACAGTGGAATTGTGAGCATTTAAACTATTTGCCAACAGAGTATAGAAAAATTGTGTCAATTATTTATGATGATCTTTTCTTTTAATATATAAACATCAATTATCGAAAACATTTCATTGAGACAGGAAATTGAGTAGTCGATAATTTAATTAGTTAATAAATATTGCTCCATCAGTTATCATAATAAAATAAATAAATAAATTGCATTAAATAAAATATATACCAACTTACGAAGAATAACTCTTATTTAAATTGGAACTCATTATTGGCAATTTTTTCGAGATAAAAATACTAATTTTTATAAAATTAGCATTGGTATAATTTAGGAAAATGCGCAACCAGAATATTATTTAAAACAATTTTTACACGGAATCGATTAATTGTTTGAATTAATCCTTCAAAAAATATTAAAATCAAAAATATTGCTTTAATTACATTTTTAAAAAATTTAAATAATTTCGAGAAAAATTAATCCCCTATAATAAACAAGGATTTTTTGCTCCAATTTAAAGGGGAGAAGAGAGTGCATTTTTTGGGGTTAATTAGGCAATAGCAGGCTCTTCAAATTTGTTGGTAAGCAATATTTTTTGGCTGCCCAATTTAAAAATTGTGTACCAAAAAATTTTCTTACTCTCCCCATCCTTGATCAAACGGCTCGCGATCGTTCGATTAAGGATGGGGTTAAAAAAAAATTTCTGGGAAAAAAATTTTATATATAAAATAAAAAAAATTTATGTTTTTATTGTTTTTATATATTTTTAAATAAGGGTGTTAAGAGTATTTAATAATTATTTTTACAGCAAAAAATTGAATTAATTTCATAAGAATACCAATTTTTAATATTTCGATTTTTTGGTTACCCCTTTAAACTGTGTAAATTTTAATTTTTTTCTATAGAATTAAAAATTTAAAACTTTAAAGAATCTCTATTTTTTAGATATTGAGTTTTTAAGCCCAGGTTGATGACTAAAGCACTTCGGATGGTTGATTCCGTAGCTTCTTGTCGTCTCAAAGTCTCTGACAACAACTTCATAAGGCTTTTGGTAACTAATCCATTTTTATATATATAAAAATTTTGAAAATCGTTCGATCAAGAATCAAGGTTAATTTTCCCAATTTTTAGGAATTTTTTTACAGTCAATCGTTCGATCAAGGATGGGGGGGAGTAAATGGTAAATTCTTCATAAGTAGGTATATCTATCTTGATTTAATCGTTTTTATTTAGAATTTAGATTGCGTTATGCAAATTAAATCTAAATTTAGGATAGCCACCTAAATATTTAAAGGCAAAGAATATTCCATGTATAGTTAATTGGCCTAGTATATAAATGAAAATTACCCTGATCAGAATTTAAAATTTTTAAAAAAATTTAAAATAAACTGTAAATGTTATGATTTTTTATAATAAATAATTAATTATATCAAATCTCTCTTCATAATTTAGCCTATTTCCAGAAATTTCTGTTCCATTTTTGAAAATGATTTCTGAGTAAAGAGAATTTTAAAAGATTTCCATCTTTAATATAAATTCAAAATGGGAATAAACGTTAGCAAAAGAAGTATTAAGTATGCCAAATTCGAGCCTAACAAAGAGAATCCATTTACCTTCAGGGTTCCTTCTATAAGATCTGTATATAACATTGGCAAAATATTAGGACACGGAAATTTTGGCGTGGTTAGGGAAGCTGTACATATCAGGGAAAATAAAAAGGTCGCAATAAAAATAATTCAGAAATCAATAATTAAAGACAAAATTGAAACGCTTCTAACTCCCCCTTTATATTAGTACAAAATATAGGTAAAATTTATATATTTTTTGGTAATTTAATTCCCTTTAAATTTTTTTCTTTAATAGAAAAATTTTATAATTCGATAAAATTAATTTTGACCTAATTTAATGGGAAAAGTTCAAATAGAATATACTTAAACAGCTTAAAACTTGAATTGATTAATTTTATTAATTAATTCGTCATAAATACCCCAAAAAATTCAAAAATATTGGATTCAATTTATAGTAATTTTTTTAAAGAAAATTAGCCCCCCTTTAAATTGAAAAGGATTTTTTGTTTCATTTTAAAGGATTAAGAGAAATTGAGATTCTTAGAAAGCTTGATCATCCAAATATTGTTAAATTTTATGGAGCATATGAAGATGACGTGAACTTGTATATAGCAATGGAACTTTGCTCTGGCAGAGAACTGTTTTACAAAATAATCAATACTGATCACATAGAAGAATACAAGGCTCAAGTAATTATGAGAAAAATCCTTATGGCTGTGAACCATCTACATGCAAATGGCATAGTACACAGGGATTTAAAGCCAGATAATATTTTATTTGAATCAGCTGAAGAAGGCGCGGACATAAAACTCGTAGACTTTGGGCTTTCCCGCGTCTTTAAAAGCAAGTCCAAGCATTTTCACACAGTAGTGGGCACTCCATTTTATATGGCTCCTGAAATTCTTAAAGGTTCTTATAATTATAAATGCGATTTATGGAGTGTCGGGATTATTATGTACATTATGATTTGTCGTAGATTACCCTTTTGCGAGCAATTTGACTGTGACACTTTTAAAAAGATTAAATCTGGAAACTTTGATACCGATAATGAGTTGTGGAAGCAAGCGTCAAGTGATGCTAAAGATTTAATTCAAAAACTTTTAGAAATAAATCCTTCAAAAAGATTGTCAGCCGCTCAGGCATTAAATCACCCATGGTTTAAATCAATCCCAAAAGCCAAAATTTCGATTGATAAGCCCCTCCTTTCATCTTTTCAGGATTATTCTAAAGCATCTCTTTTCCAAAAACAAATATGGAAAATCGTATAATATGATAGGCTATTATGTGAATAATATAGCTGAACTTATATTTGTCTCCTTTATAAGATTGGCTGATAACCTATTAAGAACATTTTTTATTTATATTTGGAGCCATAGCAAAAATTTTAAGCTTTTCTGATTTGAAAGAGCTTAAGCAGAAATTTTTAGGCCTAGACAAAAATTTGAATGGAAAAATCACTATGAAATATTTTGCAAAAATTTTGAAGAAAAGCGATCATAAACTAGATCAAGATGAAATAAAAGATCTTATCAAAGCTATTGATATTGATCAGAATGGAGCCATAAGCTATTCAGAATTTTTAGCTGCAGCGCTCTATTCTAGACATCATTTAGAATCAGATGAAATAAGGACTATTTATAATCTACTTGATTTCAATAAAAAAGGCTTTATATCATCCAAAGATATAGAGCTCACATTTAATAGATACGGAATCAAAATTAACACAAAATCTATAATGAGCGAAATTAGGAAAACAGAAGAAGACACAATAACTTATGCAGAGTTCATACATACCTTTGCGTAATTCAATTAAATTAATTTCAAATATTTAAATACACTTTATTCAATTATTTATGTAAAAGCGCATGGATTTCTGCTATTTGTCTCTGAGTTGCTTCTAGTGCTTCTTTTATTTTATCATCAGGAATCTCATTCATGGATTCATACATTTTTGGGACTGGCTGCAAAAACCTTTGTGTCCTCAGCAGTTCTGCATTGACGATTGCTTCCCTTTCTGCTCTTTCTTCTTCCATCCTTAATTTTTCTACTTGGCTTGTAAAGGCTCAGGTATAAAATTCCACACATACAGGAATGTATTCTTCAAATCCAAATGGAGAGTCCAAGCTAATTTTTGATACTTCTCCTAGCTTGTTGACTGCTGTAACCCTCATATCAGGATGAATTCTAATCACTGTTCTATCTTCAAACAAAACCCTAATACTCCTATCATTATAGGCTGTAAATGTAGCTAATCCTTCTATATGATTTTCTACTTTTATCCCATCAAGAAAAATTCCGTTATCAGCTTCAGCTTGAGGTTTTTGATAGACAGGGAGGTTTTGAATTTCCATGCACATTTTTACGATTTCATTTGGGGAATATGAAGAAAATCGGTTACGGATTAAAGGAGGCACAGTCTCTGAGGTGAATTTTTTAATTGAGTCAGCAAAATAAGTGAAAAATTCCCCATTGGAAATTAAAAAGGATTGGTCTTCATGTATTAAAGTTTCTGTTGAGTTGTTTGATATTGTATAATAAGTCGCTTTTGGCTCCCAAACAGTCATAACTTTGCTTGCATAATATGTAAATAATTGCACTGAAGGAGAAATTGTATCATTATTCCATATTTCCCCTTGGATAGGAGTAGGCAAAGCAGTAGCTAATTCTCGGCGATCCCATGAAAGTTCTGTAGTTTGATACCATGAAGGCTCTCTTATAACTTCTTGGTCGCCACATTTAAAAGCTGCTCATAATATTGATAATGGACCGCTTAGATAAGGTGGATAATTTTTTGTGCTAAAAATTTGTTGGATAATAGCATATTCGTAGGACAATTTAAACCTTTGGTTTTTATTTTGAGACCATTCTGGCTTTTTATTTTGCAGCAATAAAGGAAATGTAAATCTAAGTAATAAACCATTAGGATTTATACTCATTTCTGCCTCGTTGTCACTACTTTTCATGAAATAGCTTCCATCCTCAGCTTTTTCAATAATTAATACATCTTCTCTATCTGGATCGATTTGAAAATGAAATAACTCAGTCTCAGTTCCTTTTGCGACTACAGAAATCCATCCTGGATTAAGTCAATGGATTATGCTTATTTTGCTGTCTTTTTTAATTGTTTTATATATTCACTAAAATGAATACTCACAATAATATTTTAATTATTTATATAAATTAAACTAAAATATTGCACATTTCTAATCAAGAAGAATAAATATCATCACTTAGTATTGCAGTTGGGCTAAATGCAAATGAGTTGCAAAGTTTAATGGCTTTAAGGAATTTTGGCTTTAAAATTCCAGGAACGCATCAGGTAATTTGTCTAGTAACTTCACCTTCAGATGAGAAATATGTAGAATATTGACCTCCTTGATGAAGAATAAGCCCTGAGCCATCATGAAATGCAATATGATATCTTCCATCAACATATACACAAGCTTTTAAAATATCATCATCCATTTATATGCCGCTTTATTTAAAGTTATAAATCCCACAGTTTAAATATTTAGCAACAGGTTCCTTTAAATATTTTAAATAATGAAATTAAATTCTCAAAAAATTAGAAAATGTGTATTGATTTAGGAAAATGTTTATTATAAATAAATTTATAGATGGATTTTCTTAAAGACCTGCTATGGTTGCTTGGAAATTACAAAATTACTTAATTGCTTAAAAATATAATTGCCATCATATGAGTTATTGTAATATCTGTTTATAATCTTTTAGATTAAATTAGACTCAAATTATAGCAACTTTAAAGCCCTAACCTGACTGACTCCATGCTCTGTAGGGTGGTAGGACATACTCACCTTAGTCTAGGTCAAAGCGGCGAACGTCAATAGTCAAATACTGGCTTTGTTAACTGGCTCAATTTCCAAACAAGACGTCTCCTAATTCCCCTCCTCCGTGAGTGCACAAAACTTTTGGAAAAACCCTATTTTTTGGGTAAAAAAACCCTCCGTGCAGCGAACAAAAATTTTGTTAAAATAAAATATTTTTCATAAAAATATTTCGATATATAAGTATAATTATTTTAATGAAATCTCTAGTTCTGTTTAATTTTAAACAGCTTTCATTTTAAAACATAAACTTTGCAATCTAAATTAATTTTTACTTCTCAATTTTTACGAATTGGGATTTTCAAATTTCGACAAAAAATTACTATAAAACTATATATAATTTTTTAAAAAAAAAAAGCAGAATATATTTTTTTTTCGCTCTACCGATTTAAAGCCTAAAACTAATAAAACGTGGACCATTTTAAACTGGGGAGTATCATGCTCGAACAGGTCGAAATTGTCTCATCTTTCCTTGATCTTTAGAAAGAATCCAGCAGCTTTCACTATCAGAATTAATCACAGAATAGCCCAGGAGCGATTGTTAATCGTCTTAGGCTGATTTTTCCGGGCATCTCCCTGGATTAGCTCTTCGACTCAAATTGCCGAACTAGCTCGGGAGTTACGAGGCAAAACTCAGCCCAATACGATTAATAATTGCTCCTGGGCTATTAGTATGATTCCCTTCCTCACATGGTTACCCACTAGGTTGAACGCATCTGGAAAAAAGAGATGCAATTAGCTGTCTAAGGATCAGGACTAAAATAGTCTCTCGCTTAAAGTCTACAAACTATTGCAGGGTCATAATTACAGCTCAAAAAATATAAGAACGCTTAACATATATAGACTTTTGCCTTGTCGCCAGCTTTATACATATTTTATAAGCTCTTAAAATACTCTATGGGAAGTAATTGCACAAAAGGTGATTCTGATGAGAATATTATTAGACCAAGATTTACTATAGGAAAAGAATATCAAGAACTGCCAAATCAATTCACAGGAGAAGGAGTTTTGAAGACCATTTCATGAAAAGCCACAATCACAAGGCAACAACTAGAAGCAAAAAGAATAGAATTTTGGAGAACCAGATCAACCGGCCGAAGACATATCTGACTTGCAATAAAAAGTGCTATCGAATCTGATCCGGCAACAGCAAAATTATTATTGGAAATGAATGAGATCAAGCTAAAAAACGACAGCATAACTCATTGTGAAGATGCTCACGGGACAATCTATGACATTCCTCCTTATATTGTAAATGATCCCATCTATTTTCCCAACGAAAAAAAAGTGATGGTCCCTAAGCCTTCTTTGATAGAAAATGAGCTCATTACGCTAAAAATTAGAAGAACTGGAAAAGAGCATGACACAGAAATTCAGATTGAGACAAAAAACCTTTCCCGAGTCCTTAAAGAAATATATGCAGAAAAAGATGGGCTTGATCCAGAAACTCTAACTCCCCCCCCCCATCCTTGATCGAACGATTGACTGTAAAAATTCCTAAAAATTGGGGAAATTAACCCCCATCCTTGATCGAACGATTTTCATATCATGCAAATTTTTTATATATATAAAAAATATATATTTTATCAAAAGCTTGTGAAGATGTACATAATGAAGTTGTTTTCAGAGGCTTTGAGACGACAGAAAGCTGCGGAATCAACCATCCGAAGTGATTTAGTCATTAACATATGCTTAAAAACTCAATAATCTAATAAAATACAGATTCTTTAAAATTTTTTTAAAAAAAAATTAATTTAATAAGGAACAAATTAAAAATTTATACAATTTAAAGGGGTAACTAATAAATCAAAATATTAAAAATTGGTATTTTATGAAATAAATTAAATTTTTTACCCTCTTATTTAAAAGTAAATAAAAAAAAATATCTATATATTTTTTTATTTTATATATAAATTTTTTTTCCCGAAAAATTTTTTTTTAACCCCCATCCTTGATCGAACGATGGCGAGTCCTTCGATCAAGGATGGGGGGGGGAGTAAGATTATTTTTTAGTGGAAAAGAACTGAAGGATGATCAAGCGTTATCAAGTTATTATGTCAGAAATGAGATGGTAATTCAAGCTTACACAAATAAAATGGCGACGACACCGACCCGCCCTCTCCCGAACCTGTAGTGTGATTGGGGACCTTGCTGCGGCCTGAAGCCAATCCACTCACTCCCCCCCCTTTTAAATTGGAACAAAATATAGGTAAAATTTCCACTTTTTTGGTAAATTAACCCCCTTTAAATTGGAACAAAATTTAATTTTATAATAAAAAATTGTATATATATAAATCATAATTTTTATGTAAAAAGTTTTGATATAATTTAAATGTTTCTTCTTAACTAAAATTAAAAATTTAGTTATATCCTGCTCTTGTTAAAAGAATAGAGTATAAAGAACATCTTATTTAAATAAATTTATTATCCTTAATTGTAAATTTTTAAAAAAATTTAATTTTTTTTATTTTAAAATATTGTTAAAAAAATTTTATTTTTTTTGATAAAAATGATATTTTTTATTTAAATAGCTTTGATATAAATTCAATGCGAATTCTTTACAAAAATTCAAAATTTACTTATCTTTTGCTTTATTTTAAAGAATAGAGTATAAATAACATCTTATTTAAACAAAATTAGCACACTTTGATTAATAAATTTTCTAAAATTTTTTTTTTTTATTTTTTTTTTATCAATAAAAATAATAATTTTTGTGTAAATAGTTTTGATACCAATTAATAGTGGCGTATTAATTAATAATAAAATTTTAGTTATATCTTGCTTTGTTTTAAAGGATAAAGAGTAAATAGCAATTTATTAAACAAATTTATTAATCTAATTCGATAAATTTTTGAAATTTTTTTTTTTTTTAAATTTTACATAAATTTTTTTTTTATTAAAAATTTTATAATGATTTTTTTTAAAAAAAGAATTTAACCCCCCTTTAAATTGGAACAAAATTTTTAGTTCCAATTTAAGGGGGGGGGGAGTCAGGGAAAGGTCTAGCATGGGTACTGGTATTTGTGTCCGGCTAGGTTTCCCTCCCGGTCCAGCAATGACGATTTTCGGATCGTCCCGACGGGACATGGGACAAAAAAGGGTTTTCCTCTAGGGGCTGCTGGTACCCAAATCGGACTGCACAGCAGATGCCGATAAGAGCTAGGGAGTTAATCCCTAGCTCTAACTCTAGTCGACGACGTGAAACATGGTGACCCAGTCCGCCTACTTCCGGAATTTCATGACCAAGCCCCATGACCGAAGGAGCCGAGTAGTAGCCTGTGGCACTTAGGTGTACACTGGGAGCAGGGCAAGGAAAGCAAGCGAGGCGACCAAAAGGAGGAAGAAAAGGACCTACGGTCCTGGCCGGAAGCTACTCAATAACATATAATTAAGATTAAGATTAAGGTAGTTCAAGCTTTTGTAAGAGCAAGCTAATTTGGAATATTTATTAATATATATTTATTCATATTTTGCTTTATAAATCTAAAGATACCTAAAATGAATCTTAATTAATATCTTTAAGATTATTGGCTTTTATTTGCTTATAGCTAAAAAATCTATAATAAAAGAGACTTACTGCTATCTGGCTCAAAATTAAATTTTACTATTTTAATCAGCTCTACTTAAAAAATATTGAATCGGATTTTGTTCTTTGTCATTTTGCTTTTCATAATTTATTTAATTCTATAATTATATTGAATTATTTATACATAATTATGGCCGCAAAATACTGATAATTTGATTTCGCTAAATTTTCAGTCAAAGAATGATAGCACTTAAAATAATTAATTAAATATATAAAAATACTTAGCCATGGAGCTTTAAGCATATATTTTAATTATATCTGCCAAGGCTTTACCAGCCTAAAAATGGAGTGCTATGCTAGGTAACTAATCCTGATACATTTAAGGCCCGGTCTTAGTCTGCTTTTAGGGGCTGGATTTTACTTCGAGAGAAAGGGAGACTTCAGTTGGATAGAGGAGCCCTTAAGGTCTTCTAAGCCTTTTTGGCAACTCCCTAGCGTAATCCAGGAGTTACGCCCTCGGCTACAAGTTTTACCTTTTCGCCGATGGTTAACTAGAAATTCCATTTTTGGAATTTTTGTGCAGGCAACCGGCACAGTGAACCAGCCACTACACTCTCCACTCGGCACGAGAGACAAGTACCCGTGGTGGGGCAGCGGCAGACGGCCGAGCGAAGCTACTGGAAAAACGCACCTGTGGATGCTACGGGAGCTTCTCGATGATCTAACTTAATATTAATGCCAATATATATAAAAATACTCACGATTCTTTAATAGTAGTTAAACTAATCAACTTTTCTCTAATAAAATGATTAAATAATTTTTACAGCTGTTTCGGATAATAATTATGAATGAAACAAGCGAAGATTCAGGATTTGAACAAGATTCAGAAAATGACATAATTGTTGAATCGGAAATTCCAAATTCAACACCCACAAACAAAGAATTTCTAAGACATCCTCATCACGACTCTTTAGAATGCATAACCCCATGTCTCCCACTTGCTCAATCTGGCCACAGTCTCGAACCAGACATGATTTTTGGGTAAATCTTATTCAGGTGACGACCAAATTCTCTCTTACAAAATAGTCCAGTCCCGCTTTCTTTTAATTTCGATAAAATCCCGACTAAAGATGCAATTTTTTATGGATTCAGACCTGAAGATTCCTTAGAGCTCAACGATACTTACTCTGGCCCAAATTCTTATAATTTCCATATAAAGCCCACAATTAGGCAAGCATGAGCAGCCATTAATAAAGGAAAACCCAAACAAAATAAACGGCCATTTGAAGGTATGAAATCCGAACTTGACCCAAATGAGCTTGAATTTCATTCAAAATTTGAAGGAGGAAACCTTGATAAAGTGATAAAAGTCAAAGAAAATGAATACGATTTGTATATAAGACCAGACTCGAATACGTACGGGCATAACCAATGATATTATTTTTTAATCAAAAATAGATCTGACTCAAGAGAGATCAAGCTAAATATCGTCAATTTTTCTAAAAGAGACAGTTTATATGTACAAGGGATGCAGCCATGCATTTTAAAAAATAATTCAACAAAATGAACCAGAGGTGGCTATAACATCCAATACACACAAAGCAAATTAAATAAGCTCTTTGTAAGAAAATGCTATTATTCTTTATCTTTTGAGTACAATTTTTCAGAAAATGAGGCCACGTATTTTGCTTACTCAATCCCATACTCATTTTCAAGGCTTTGCCATTTTGTGTCTGAGTTGGAAAAACTTAGATGTGTTAGGAAAGAAATTTTATGTAAAAGCTTAGGAGGAGTTGAAGTGCCTTATTTGACTGTGACAGATTTTGAGTCTGATGAGAAAAAAGAATTTATTTTTGCTACAGCTAGAGCTCATCCTGGGGAAACTCATGGATCATGAGCGATGGAAGGATTTTTAAAAATTCATTACAAGCAATAATATACATAAATTGGCCAGAGATGACCTTATGTATACCGGGCGTGGTTTTTGAGCTGTGTTTATGGACGAGCTATAGTCAGTAGCTCCGAAGTGAGGGACGTGAGACTGGAAGCTGTTGTTTTTAGCCCTCACTCCATGGACAGTTAAATGCAACTTTTTTTATCAGCAGCACCAGCCCAGTGGGATGCCCGAAATGAGGCAAGGTGATATGCTCCTAAGCTACTACTGTGGCTTGCCCCGAATAGCGATAGCTGTTAAGTTTTTATAGGGATGACTGAAAAAGAGAGAGGGCAAGCTAGGGAGTCCATCCAATTGAAAATGGTTGCTCAAGCTACGATCTGGCTAGGAGTGATCGCATGGTTGGAGTAAAACTTGACTGCGTCGAAGGGTTGGAAATAAAGGCAGTCAGCAAAGTCAGTGAATGGCCCAAGATCTTCACCTCTATCGAGAAGCCGGGGATTTCGGCCCGTCTCGAGGCGCTACGCTCTGCCGCCCTGCAGGATTTCACTGCAAAGGCGTGTGTACACTAAAAGCGGAATTAAAGCAAGCTACTAAATCTAATCTAATTCATTACAAGCAACAATAAGCAAGCTGTCGATTTAAGAAAAAGAATTACTTTTAAAATCCTCCCAATGATAAATATAGATGGTGTAATCTTAGGCAATACACGATGCTCATTAGCAGGATCTGACTTAAACAGAGTATTCAACAATCCCAACCAAAAGCTTCACCCTACTATTTTCCATCTAAAATCCCAAGTATCGACTTTAGCGAAAAACAAAAAAATGATTTTTTATTTTGATTTTCATTCCCACTCAAAGAAAAAAGGTGTTTTTATGTATGCTCCTCACTATCCTCTCCACTCTGATAAATATTGCAAACTCAAAGTCCTGCCAAAGCTTATGAGTGAATCCACAGAAATATTCAGGTATTACTCTTGCAAATTTAAAAACGACTGAAATAAGCGAAATGCCGCAAGGCTTGTTATATGAAAAGAGTTTCGGCTACCCTTTACATATACAATGGAAATTTCAGCATTTGGGTATATAGATGAAGAAAGAAAAACAATCACATTTAACGAAGAAATTGTCCAAAAGGTCGGGAAAAAGTTAGGAAAAAGAATAATTGAGTTTATTGATATGAGAGATCAAGAAATTAAAGATAGAGAAGTCAGAAAACAAGAAAGACTTAAAAGAAAAGAAGTGGGGGAGGTGGAAGTAGAGTCTTCAGCGAGCTCTCCAGTCACAAAAAATAAGCCAAGAAGCATGAAAGAGTTTATTAGCAGAATTAAAGAAGAGCCAGAAAACGTTGAAGATAGCTCTTCGTCGTCTGATAGTAGTGATGATGAGCAAACAGAAATTGAAAGAGACAAAACTGAAAAAAAAATGAATAAAAATATTTTATACGTTTTTAAACAATTTGAGTGCTGACTTGAGTCTCCATTAATCAACAAAAAATTGGCCGGTTCTCCTTCTCGAGGAAGAAAAAAGGAAGCCCAAAAACCTCCGTTATCAGCACTTTCCAAGTATTTTTCAAGGCCGCCAAAAACATCTTCAAAGCTAAATAGGCAGTCCCCAGTCATAAGAAATGAAAGTGCTATTCAGTACGACAGCTTAGAAGACATTCACCGAATAAATAAAGAAGCAAAGCACCAGTCTCGAATTAGAGACATCGCAAAACTTTCATATTCAAGAGGTCTCCAAGCTTTTCGGTCAAGAGAAGATTCTAAAAATTCATCGCTTTTTAAGAAACTTGAACAAAAATCTATGTGTATTGTAAGCGTATCGAAAAAGTCAAAAAGACTTATTTTACGAGGTGAAATGAAACAATCTGAATCCCAAGAAGACTCCCCTACAAACTCATCTTCAAGTGACATTGAGCGGCAATCAGTTGTTAAATCTCGCTACCCGAACCAATTAACATCTATTTTTGGTAGACAAGTTCCTAACTTTTTTGCTAGAGGCAAGAGGCAGTTGTTATTATAAGTAAATAGATTAGCGTAAATGATCCCCCTATAAAAATATAATGGATCTTAATTACATAGTCGGCAAAGATACAGCATGTTTACGAAAGCTCGATGAACTAGGCTGCGACTTAGACTCCCTCTTCTTCATCTCCAAAGACCTTTTTTCTATAGTCGACGATCTTGGTCTCAACTCCAAACAAGCCTCAGAATTTTTCTTCCGAATAAAAAATGCTTACGACTCCTCCCAAGGTAAACAAGTCGACCCTGACCTAGCTCTCTACGAGAATTCCAGAGCCAATCCAAGCCGGCTGAGCATTGAAAACAAATCTACAGGTAAAACATTTTTCTTCAGGCTCGTCTCCCAACAGCCCAAAACAGACAAATCATCAGCACTTTTCAGATGTGAGACCTGTGAAGACGAGCAGCAGCTCCGAAGAAATGACATAAAATCTCATGTAACAACAAAACATATGGGTTAAATAGACTAAAAATTCCTAATTAGCTTTTAATCATCAAATTAGCCTTTAAGGTCAAATAGTTCTTGAGAAAGTCTTAAAATATCTCTATATTGTCCATATAGCTGATTATATTTATCTTGTCTGTCACTGGCTTGTCCTAAAGCTTTTAGGAGCTCAGGATTCACGAAGAGTTCAGTAAAATAGAATTTTTCTTTGGCAAGGTAGCTTTGGAAGACGCTGGAGCCTTGTAAATCAGCAGAGTGCTCGACCTTTGGAGTGCTTTTCAGCAGTCTCTTGTAGGCATATAAAGAATTCGACATTTATATCCAACAATATATGCGTAATAAGATTATGTTATTGGGTTTTAAAGATAAGGACACTTCTGCGCTTACTCAAGAGTTCAAAAAACATCAAGTAGTGCGTCGCATAAGTTAAGCTTGCAGCAAAGGATCGGCCTATTACAACCTGCCAAGCACCGTCTCCACCTCCTTGAAAATCTGGGTCAGTGTCCAGTTTTTGCTTTAAGTAACTCCCAGCATCTTTATCAAGAGTTGACTTGCTTATTGCTTCGACTGCGTATCGGATGGCTTTTACCTCCATATCCTTCGTGAGATCACTGTGATTTATTTTAGCATTTTTAAGATCCTGCTTAACTGCCTCACGTTCTGCTTCAGAGTCGCTTGAGCTTTCCATTTTATATTTGAGATTAATATGAAAAATTACTTCAAATTACGATGCTTTCTGGCTGTGCTTCGAATTTTTGATTTTTTGACGTTTTTAGGAATTTTTGTTTTTCTGCGGTCTCTTTTGTCTTCTTTAACCTTTTGTTTGCGCTCAGCTTTGCTAAGTCCAGAGTAGATTGCGTCACCTGGAGTACTTTTCTTTTGTCCTGACTCTTCAGGCTCCTCTTCATTTTCCTCCTCTTCATTTTCTTCCTCTTCTCCTTCCTCTTGGCTGTCTTCATCACTAGAATCAGATTCGTCAGTATCAGAGTCTGCCTTGACCCCTGTTAATTTTTCAAAAAGCTCTGGATTTTTTTGGTCAAAATCAATTTCTTGCAGTGTCCTTGGAATATAAATTTCTTTAAAAACCTCATCTGATATTTCTTCAGTATTTTTAGCTTTTTCCCATCTCTCTTCATGAGTCATATCAGTTAAATCAGTTATATAGTTGAACATCCCTTGAACAGTAAGCAATGTGGCGCCATTTTTCTTGAAGAAATCATTGATATTTGCACAATCCCTTCTCAAAAAATAAAGTGCCTGAGGATGATCATGCTCCACTGACTGTGAAACATCAATAACTTGTATTTGATCATTGTAGTATAATAAGTTATACTCACTAAAATCTGAGTGCACCAAATGGCATTTATGATAAATATCCCTCATCAGTTTTACAGTCTCTACATAAAAGTCATTTGTATTTGTTTCGAACACCACATCTTTCAGCCTTGGAGCTGGCACTCCATCTTTCCCCAAAAAGCTCATAAGTAGCACATTTTGCTTGACAGCGATTGGTTCTGGACATGGTATTCCAGCCAATCTCAGCCTTCTTAAATTTCTCATCTCTTTTTCTGCCCACATCCTGACCATTTTCCTTGGATTATGCTTTGAGTATCCTTTTCTAAACCTGAATTCTCCTTCCACATATCTGTTTCTATCCTTAAAAATCAAAATCGATGTCTTGTAGATCTTGATTGCAAATTCATTCATGCTTGTGTCAGTCGCATAATACACGTTTGCTTCTTTTCCTGCACTTACACAGCCAAAAATTTCTGAAATCTTGCCTGAGTTAATAAAGCTGTATAAAAATAGCCGAGTTCGGTTATCTAGAACCAGCTCGACAGTTGCTCGGTCACTTTTGTCTTTGATGCGCATACGGTTGGCATCTTCTTTTTGGTGGATGTTTCGGATTGAAGCAGCCTGGTGGCTTGAAATTTCTGTTGCGATGAAGTTTTCATTGACTTTGGAAGCAAATTTGGTTTCAAGCTCAATGTGTTTTGGAGCTGAAAACTGCTTGAAGTCATATTCGTAAGTGGCATCTTCAGCCTCCAGATCAGAACCAGACATATTTGCCTATTACAAAGATAAAAGGGTAAATCATAATTCATTTCTTATGAAAAATAGAAACAATCTCACTTTTCCTCCTGTAAAAATTACGCAGAATCGCATAAAGAAAATCGTGCAGTCTAATCAAGATATAGGAAAACTATCAGCGACAACACCTTTTCTTATATGTAAAATCACTGAAGAAGTTATTCAACAGTTGACTTCATTGTCAAGCAAACTAGCAGTTCAGCAAGGAGATTCGAAGATTACTTTATGGCATTTGTAAAAGACATTCAGAGCTCAAGTTATTGAAAATGATAAGATGTTCGAAGCAATTAGATCAAAATGCCTCCAAAATCCAATGCTTATGGGAGCTGAGCCTCCAAAAAAACCAAGTGATAAAAAAAAGAAACCCAAAGGAGATATTCAGGAATTTATACAAGAAGATGAATAAATTTATATTTTTATCAAAAATTATTGATTAAAGATTTTTTTGCCGCTTTAATATTTATGGGTATCATTAGGAATTTTCTTTAAATTAGTAGATCTATGAATTTTCAATATTTAATGTCACATCATAAAATAGATCACAAATATAAAATTTTAGGTTACTTGAAATAGCTATGTCAAAATTTAGATAATCATTAAAAGTTATTGCAATAGGTAAAGTCTATTACGTTGAAATTTAGCATCTCAGATCTAGAACAGATGCTCAATTTGCTTATTATAGCGCATTATTTAAAGTCCTTACTTGTTTAAAAGAAATGTTTGGATAGGATATTTTAAGCTTCGAATGTTTATGAAATATTTTAATTTTAAATTTTTGTACCTTGGACTTTTAAAGTATTAAGATATTTTATGCTCATTTGGCTATTTTTAGAGTCCTCTGATGTGGAGGCATCTTCTATATGCCAAGAATTTTTTCCACATGTTGAAGTGTCGGTTCGATTCATCAAGAACTCCGAAAATTTATGCAGCTATTATACTATATACCACATCGCGATTTTATTAAATTTCTTAATCACATGCTATTTTTTAAAACTTATACCTTTTAAATACTTAATGAGCTCTTTGATAATTTTTTTCATATCTAAAATTTGTAGCCACAAAGCAAAGCATTAATTATTTATTTGCCCAAAATAAAATAGTGTAAAAAGTAAATAAATCTGAATTTACAAAGAGATATGAAATTAAGATTTAAGACTCATTAATTCTAAAGTGTGTTTATTCGTTTTTCACCAAAATAGCTAAATCAAATAAATTAAAATGGGGTGCGCAGAAGGTAAAGAGAATCCAAATGTCGATGACTTAACTCAAATCAGAGCACAGTCAGATCTGCTTTGCAAAGAAATATCTGGAGTTCTGTTCCAGAGCAAGCAGATTAGCGAAGTTAGCAAGATATCTCAAACTATTATATTAAAAATTAACTCATTAGCAGATGACAACAGAAAACTAAAAGATGAAATTAAAGATCATAAAATCAAATACAAGCAGCTAAAAGTTAAAAACCGAGAATTGAAATCGGTATCTGACCAGTTAACAGGAGCTTCAACACAAGCAAAACTACAACTCACCGCTATGATTGACGCAATTCGATTTACAAAAACTCAAAGAGATAGTCTTAAGAATAGAAGATTGAATAAAAGATATATTAGCATTCTAAGAAAGCTATCATATAGGTATGATACTATGGTGCAAAAGTCATTTTTATTGTGGAAGAGCAGTTTAAAATCCGAAAAGAAACTTCCACAAGAGAGTATTCATCAGCCTAAAATTTTTTAATCGCAATATCTAAAGGACACGGGCTTTAATATATAATCTAAATATAATTAAAAATTTAATTGAAATCTTTACAATTATAGATGAAGCTTAAAACTCAAATAAAATCAATATAGCACAAATTTAATTAAACATATTATTTTAATTCAGATTTGTTTCCATTATTAGCATCATTAATTTGTAAATCAGCAATTGGATCAGCATCAGAGTTTTTTAAATATTCCAAAAGTTCATCACATTCTATTTGTCCAAGCATATTTACACCTATTAATCCTTCATTATCATATACTTCTTTAAGATCTTCATTAGAAAGAATATCATATGCTTGCTTTAAACATCGAAAATATTTAGCACAGCCTCCCTTATCAGGATGATGCTTGATTGCAAGCTTTTTATATGCTTTTTTTATATCAGCTTCAGAACAATTTGGCTTAAGTCCCATTAGATCGTATAAATTTTTCATAAGAAAGTTAGGTGTTCTTTTCCTTTTTACTGGAATATTCGGAGCTGGACTTGAATAATAAAGATCGTTTCCATATTTATGTTCAAGTCATCTTTGAAATGCAGGATTAGCTCTTTTAGTGGCAGCTGAATAAATTTGCCTTTGGAATTTGATTTTTGGAAGCGCTTCTTGAGAGTTTTGGATATTTACACCATTTGGCCCTGTATTTTGGTAAAGATGATCGTAAGAAGTTTCTACTGACATTGGATTGATAGAAACTGGAATATTGGGGGTTCTTGTCAAACTAGCTAGGCTATTTTCTTCTTCAAATTGATTCTGCTTAAATCGGGTAAACATTGGATGACTATTTGTTGCATTTTGCTTTTTGAACTCCATAAGCTAAATAATAAATAGTGAATCAATATGTTAGGGGTGCAGTATCTGAAATTATAATATTAGTTAATAGGAGTTCCTAAGATGTGATTATATATAAAGCATAAATTATAATTCTTTAATTAAAACAAAAAAGCAATAATCAAGTTAAATAATTAGTTAATTAATTTTGGAGACGTTGCATAATTAGCATAGACAGCGCTAATAAATGCTAAAGTATTAGCATATTTTTGCAAATTTCGAATATATTTGCTAAACAAGAAAAAATGTCCAAAAATGGAACATTTTTGCTAAATAGGAAAAAAAATGCTAAAAACAACAAAAATGTCAAAAAAAATGGAAAATATTTATTTTTTGTCAAAATTGAGCAAATTTGTCAAAAAGTGTCAAATTTGTCAAAAATGTCAACAACAAAAAAAACCATTAAAAATTATCTTTAATTTTTATAAAATTTAATATAAACGAAGTTAGAAGATATGTATTCCATTTGCATAATACATTAGCAAAAATAGAAAATAATTAAATACATATCGAATATACAAAATAAATTATCAAACTCCCTTTAAACTAGTTATACTCTTAGAAGACAATAATTTTAAAAAAAATTAATTTATCTTATAGCATTCATCGAGATTGTCGAGATTTCTTATAGACAACTGCGCAATTTAAATGTAAGAACTTTTACTATTACTATCAGCGTATTTTTGCACAAGGAAACTTTGTAAAAGTAATTTTTACGGAAAATCGCAGATACTCAGTGATAATTAATTTTGAATAAATATATAGATTAGCTCGCATAGATTTATAAAGAAGCTTTAATTATCTAAACTTTTGTATACTCATTGTGTCAGTAATTATCCAAAAACCTGAGTGAAAGCGGTATATAAAAAAAATGTGCATCGTAGTTATACTTTCATGATATTATGCATTATATCAAATAGTATTAACCAAAAGTATTATAAAAGAGCTGATGATAATTGATCAATTCAAAAATGCAAAAGCAGAAGCTTTTGACTATTTAATGCCAAGAAGATCTATAATTACAATTTTTTAGATTTTTTGTTAAAATTTTGACATCTAATTCTTTAGTGATCAAATACATTGATATCTTGACGAGTTAATTAACATTTATTGTATATAAATAATTAATTTTAAGTGAGTATTAGGCTATATTTTTTCATAAATTAGAAAAATATGGATCTTTTGAAACACCTTTCAAATGCTTCAAGCCATTAACAATTTTAATTGCTGGATTTTTGGGGTTGGTTCCAGGGATTGTGGAATCTTTTCTGACCATATTAGTGGAGAGTGTAGCGCTTTGAACTCTCAAATAGGGAGCCTTTGACACCCTATTACAAATTGTAAGAAAAGTCTTCTTTCGTTCATGTCTAGGAAAGTCATGATTTTTATAGGGATTTTTTATGAATAAAAGCAGTTAAGAATATTTTTGAGGATAATTTATAATAATGATTTATAGATTTATTAAGAGTTTTATGGGATAGTAAATTTTGATAAACCCTTGACTTCTTGTCATAGCCGTGTACAGTTTACAATGGCTTCTTCTAGAACTGATATGTCACAGAATTCGTTTCCTTTGCCACAGATGACGTTTTCCAGCTCCTCAGGCTCGAAAACTTCGAGAGCTTCAACTGGGATTAGTTTTTCCAAGCCTTTTTTGAATGCTTGAGCTTGGTAACTTGCATTAGCGTATATTGAGCAACTAAATTTATGCTATTTTTCACCCAATTTATCCATAGCGTTTTTTATTTTCCGTCATGATTTGTAGTTGACTCCGAATTTTTATATAAAAAATACCAATAAAATTAAGTATTTATAATATATATATTCTTCTAAAGTATCTAATTAGCAATCTTGTCTTACCCATGAGGCTTTAATTAAATATCATCATATCAGATAAGGTAAAAGACAAATAAAGCTCTTCAATTGGCGTCCCATTTAATGTGATTTCTTTCATTTCGCCTTTTTGATAGTCAGAATCTGAGCATTCATTTGTAGGAATGAATTGAATTTTAATATTTTCTTGTTATAAGTTTGAGAACTTGATTGAAGAGATGCAATGCTATGACCCTGATGACTCTTGATTAGCTCTGATTCGTTTGCATTTTTTAAATTTCCTTTAACTCTACACGAGGCACTGCAATTTTTATATGGGCAATAAAAATAAGTGTACTCACCATGAACATTTTTTCTTCTATATGTGTCTGCTTGGGTTGATAATCAGGTATGATAAACTACCATTGAAAGGTTGCTAACTGGATATTTCTTTATTCTTCGCATTGTGATGAATGCTTTTGACATAAACAATAGTAATTAATAAATCTATTATGCATATTCATGTTCGTGTTGTTTAATAGTTATAATTTGTTTGAGCACAGCAATAGTGCCGATAGCCTTATTTATTCTATTCAATGTCGGCATTTAGAAAATATTTATCATTAATTTATTGTTCTTAATCATGTATTTTAAGAATCACCATATATATTGTAACTTCTGTTGACGCTGACACTGGCTGGATGGTTATAATCAATTATCTAGTTCTTTTGTTTGGGATTTTTATAATAAGTGCTTATATTGGCTACAAATTTGAAAAATTTCCACAAATTAGAATTTATTCTCATTAAAAAGCTTACTTTATTATGATTAGTTTATACTGCTAACGTATCTGTTTATCAAGATACAATTTTATGTTAAAATTTTAAACAAAAAATCTAAAAAATTGTAATTATAGATCTTCTTGGCATTAAATAGTCAAAAGCTTCTGCTTTTGCATTTTTTGAATTGATCAATTATCAGCTCTTTTATAATACTTTTGGTTAATACTATTTGATATAATTCATAATATCATGAAAGTATAACTACGATGCACATTTTTTTTATATACCGCTTTCACTCACTCCCCCCCCCTTTAAATTGGAACAAAATATAGGTAAAATTTCCACTTTTTTGTTAAATTAACCCCCTTTAAATTGGAACAAAATTTAATTTTATAATAAAAAATTTATATATATAAATCATAATTTTTATGTAAAAAGTTTTGATATAATTTAATTCTTAACTAAAATTAAAAATTTAGTTATATCCTGCTCTTGTTAAAAGAATAGAGTATAAAGAACATCTTATTTAAATAAATTTTATTATCCTTAATTGCAAAATTTTAAAAAAATTTAATTTTTTTTTTTTTAAAAATTTTTCAAAAAAAATTTTATTTTTTTTGATAAAAATGATATTTTTTATTTAAATAGTTTTGAGAGAAATTCAATACGAATTCTTTACAAAAATTCAAAATTTACTTATCTTTTGCTTTATTTTAAAGAATAGAGTATAAATAACATCTTATTTAAACAAAATTAGCACTTTGATTAATAAATTTTCTAAAATTTTTTTTTTTAATTTTTTTTTATCAATAAAAATAATAATTTTTGTGTAAATAGTTTTGATACCAATTAATAGTGGCGTATTAATTAATAATAAAATTTTAGTTATATCTTGCTTTGTTTTAAAGGATAAAGAGTAAATAGCAATTTATTAAACAAATTTATTAATCTAATTCGATAAATTTTTGAATTTTTTTTTTAAAAAAAAAAAATTAACCCCACTTTAAATTGGAACAAAATTTTTAGTTCCAATTTAAAGGGGGGGGAGTCAGGTTTTTGGATAATTACTGACACAATGAGTATACAAAAGTTTAGATAATTAAAGCTTCTTTATAAATCTATGCGAGCTAATCTATATATTTATTCAAAATTAATTATCACTGAGTATCTGCGATTTTCCGTAAAAATTACTTTTACAAAGTTTCCTTGTGCAAAAATACGCTGATAGTAATAGTAAAAGTTCTTACATTTAAATTGCGCAGTTGTCTATAAGAAATCTCGACAATCTCGATGAATGCTATAAGATAAATTAATTTTTTTAAAATTATTGTCTTCTAAGAGTATAACTAGTTTAAAGGGAGTTTGATAATTTATTTTGTATATTCGATATGTATTTAATTATTTTCTATTTTTGCTAATGTATTATGCAAATGGAATACATATCTTCTAACTTCGTTTATATTAAATTTTATAAAAATTAAAGATAATTTTTAATGGTTTTTTTGTTGTTGACATTTTTGACAAATTTGACACTTTTTGACAAATTTGCTCAATTTTGACAAAAAATAAATATTTTCCATTTTTTTTGACATTTTTGTTGTTTTTAGCATTTTTTTTCCTATTTAGCAAAAATGTTCCATTTTTGGACATTTTTTCTTGTTTAGCAAATATATTCGAAATTTGCAAAAATATGCTAATACTTTAGCATTTATTAGCGCTGTCTATACTAATTATGCAACTCTCCATTAATTTTAATACTTTCTCATTAAAATTTCAAGCGTCTCAAATTTATCTGGATAGAAATAAACAAGGAGTTCATAAAAGTTGTAATAAAGTTGAAGCTGGAAATAGCATGCAAATAAATTGTTGCGAACAGATTTTTCAGTGATCCTAGAAGTAATATTGTCGTTAAGAAACAATAGACAGGTAAATGTAACAGAAATAAAAAATATACAAATCTCAATTCACATTCATGGAGGCCAATTGTCAAGAACGGCGTAAACTATAACTACGTCAACTATATATAATAGACACCCGATAAATAAATACAGATATCCCGATTCATTTTGGCTTAAAAAATCAGAAATAAACTCTCTGTAAAAATTTAATGTTTGATTATACCCAGGGAGCTTTAATAAATATTTTTCAAAATAAAATGCCCCAAAGTAGATAAAATTTGCTAGCGAAATGCTTAAATAAAATACTAAAAATAGCAAGTCCACAATACATTCTATATAAGATGTAAAATATTCAGTAGATATATAAAGAATTTGAATAAATATCAAACCTATATATATAAGAAATAATTCATTCTGAAATTCTACTACCTGATTAATGATAGAAAGAAAGATATTCAGAATAAAAATAAATGAAATCGAAAGGAGTCATAATGATAAATTTGTAATAGTGCTTGATTCATATATTCTAAAGCTGGGAGCAAATAATAAAATTTGAGCAGAGAATAAAGTAAGAACAATAAAGATTCTTTTCAAGATATCATAAGAGCTGGATTTTCAATATCCTAAAATCATGATAATGCTCACAATTTCTAGTTCAATTAAAATAAGATTAAATATCCAAAGGTTCTCTATAGCTATGAAATGTTTTGTTGCTTGGGCGATCTGATTTCGAAATTGATATGATATAGCTATCCTGATTAAAATTAAAGCAGGAAGCATTTGGGATTGTTTTGGTCAATTTATTCCAATATTATATCTATTCATATATAATGTGTAAATAGAAATGGCATTGTGTAACGAAATTATTTTGCGGGGCTAATATAATTAATTCATGTGATAATTATTAAATTATTACAAAATTTCATATCTTTTTATATCAAAAAATAAATATTTAATCTTAAAGCCTTCGTTTCATATTATACATTAATTATCAATTACCTAATATCTCTATTAATAATAATTTTTAAAGGGAAATTATAAAAAGGAAGTATAAGTCTTAACCAAAATGATAGCTATATTTTGATATAGAAATTATTCTATTTATTGCTATATTACAAAAAATAATCACCAAAATTGATATTTCTTATTAGAGTTACTGTATGAAGGCTATTTATTTCTTTCAAGGCTCTAAGCCAAATAATTGGATTGTTTACTCCCCCTTCCTTGATCGACCAAAAAATTTTTTATGAAAAAAAAAATATATATAAGTGATAATTACTATAATTGAATCTTTAGCTAATTCTGTATAATTATAAACATTTTGCATTTTAAAATACAAATTTTACTAATTAAATTAATATTTGCTTTATAATTATTTCGAATTGGGATTTATATAAATTTTGAAGAAAAAAAATCAGCATAAAATTTATATGTAGATTTTAAAATAAATCCTTATCCAGGGGGAGCTAGATAGGTTATTTCGAATAGAATGGTTATTTTCCAAAAAATTAATTGCCATTAATATTAAAAGCTAATCGTTAACATTTGCTAAACATCATTAGCTTAAATTATAATAATGAAGCTTAAATCAGAACCTAAAAAATCATTCCAGAGAATTGTTCAAATCAGAAGAACATTAAGAAAAAATAAAGAAAAGCTTCTTAACTCTTTGGAAGCTCACAAAACTCCTGGGACACAAAAAAACACAAAAAAGGCGCGAAGCATTAAGAAAGAAAATAATTCGCAAGAAACACCACTTAATCAAGTTGACAGTAATGTTTACAACCAAGAGAGCTCAAATATTAAGCCAATTTTTAGAGTATGCCCAGTAACTATATTATACTCAGACTCATCAGGGATCATTTCTACTGATAAATTAGAAGTCTCTAACATAAAAATTGAAGCAGAGACAGACTTCACAGTGAAAAAAACTGAAGAAATTAAAAATGAAGCTCATGAAATATTACTTGAAAAAGATATATATCCAAATTCACTTAAAGTTTCTCCATCACCATATGAACTCAAGAATAAAGATAATGAATGTAATATGTACTCCAGTAGTGAAAGTGGGTTTGAGTTTGAACCGCTTCCTCTGTGCTTTTAATAAAAATAGATATCTCCATAATATTAGAAAGGTGCTTACTCCCCCCTTCCGTGATCGAACAAATCATTGGAAAAAGCCCTATTTTTTTGTTGGGTAAAACGAACAAAAAATTTTTTGATATACATTTTTTATGAAAAAGATTTTGATATGTAAATGATTATTATTAGTATAGCTAATTCTGTTTAATTTTTATACAAATTGAATTTTAAATCATAAATTTTATAAAATTAAGTTAATTTTTATATATAAAATGTTTTTAAAAAAAAAAATTAACAAAAAAATTTGTTCTTTCACAAAGGTTGGAGTTAGAAATAAAAAAGTTACATTTAAATTAAGCAGAAAGAAAATAAATCACAAAAGAGATTTATTTCAATTTATTCGTAAATAAATTTATTAGCTGTATCTTAAGTTCTTAATTAGGTAAATTTTTCCTAAATAGATAAGTTTGGAATAATAAATTTAAATTGTGCAATTCGGATATGTAATTAGCCACTGTAAGATCAAAGAAAAACAAATAAAAAAATTAAATAGTTAATCATAAAATATTTTCAAACTAAGCAAATGTTTTACTTAATATTAGTTTCATTATGGCTCACAACAAACCGAAAAAGCCTTCAATTGGCAAAAAGCTTCAGCTAGCGACATTATTGCCGCTGGTCGTAGGCATTCTGCTAAGCGCCCTTCTTACAGTTGTTATACTATTTTCCGAGCATGTCGATTGGATCACTGAAACCGAAAATTACCTTGTCGACAAAGAAAAAGAGCATTTAATTCGTGTCGCAATATCAAGAAGTGAAAGAATTAAATCATACTTAACAAATGTAAACAAAAATTAGGCTGCCTATGACATGAGACTTTACAAATCTGTCTATAATTCAACTATTTCAGGAAAAATGATTGCATCTTCAGAGATCACAGACCCTGCAGCAAAATATGCTTATGACACTTTCACGACAACATGTAACTCTTATATAGCTTATCCAAATTTAGATTACTCTGTATGATTTAACCCAACCGGGGAAAGCTTATCAGCTTCAAATTCGTATAAAACAATCAAACTTGTAGATGCTTTTATGAGACTTTTATACCCTCTGAAAACAAGCACATTTAGCCAGATAGGGCTGGTCATCACTGATGGGTTGGATTATCGATATCCTTTACAAAACATGAGCTATATAAATGGGGTGCAGAATTATTCTGAGACTTGTAAAGTTTCTGAATCAGCTTTTGACTCTAGATGCACAGGCACTTATTATCTGCTGAAAATTGATAATTTAGCTGAGGAGTTTATGGCTTATCCAGAATATTCATATGTAAATCAGTTTTTAAATATGGATGATGGAGCAGTAGCAGGTTATTTATTTGATACTTCAATATCGAACTTAATGATAGAAGTAGACGATTAGATTAGATTACGATGGGTATTTATAGTCCTCACTTCCTAAAGTGCTGAGAATTTCTACATGTGAACGCCTATGGGGTTGAATTCCTCAAGGCAGCTTGAGCACGGGCCGAAATCCCCAAACTTCTCAGTAGGTGCATTTTTCTCTCCTGATCTTGTTCAAGCAAGACTTTGCAAGGAACCCCCATTTCCAACATAAGTGCCAAAAAATTTCCAGCCTGCGTTACTTCGGTCAGATAGTCCCGCTTAGGGACCCTTTTAGACTAGAGAGACTAGCCTTGAGATCTTCATCTAGCTTGTCTTCCCTTTTCTTGGGATCATCTCCCAAAAACTCAATGCGCTTACGCAGACTCAGGGCAGGTCACAAAAACAGCTTAGGTAGATAATTCGCCCTGCCTCTATTGGACATCCATTCTGGGCCTAGGTTCTGCTGGCAAAAAGGATGCAAAAAATGTCGCTCGAGCCATGCCACTAATCAGCAGAAATAGTGTTGGGCCACTCGCTTCGAGGCTACCCAATCCTTGGGCAGCTCTTTGCACAAAAATCAGTAAGAATATACATAAGATACAGATCACTAGTCACCAACCATTTTATGTATATAGAAGTAGAAGATTATGAATATTTTATTACACATATTGATGGAGAATGGGTACTTGCACTCGACAAGCAAAGCCCCACAGTTTTCCAAGAAGAAACAATATGGAATGCACTTTTCCCTGAAGATTATATTCTATCAGGAGAAGTAAAATCAAAAGTCATAGTCCCAATTATGAATAAAGAAACCACCACAATCACCATTAAAGGAATGAACTCAAAATACTACGTAGGGGTAACACCTATTATTTTCAATACAACTGATTCAAGCCAAGAAAGCATCTATTCAGCAGGCGTTATGGTGAATGATAACACAGTTCTCCAGGACTGAAATGACTTGATAGACGATATCATTAATATCATTATAATCCAAATGTCAATTTTTCTGTTTTTCTTACTGATTACTCTGCTTGCTGCTTGGAAACTTGCGCTTTCAATCACCCATAGAATTACACACCCTATTAAACTTATAGAAAAATACTTAAGAGGGCGTGTGTCTTTGCATACAGTTGAAAGAAAATACAATAAAGAAGTCAACCAGATAATTCACCATTTAAGACTGTTAGTCATTGTAGAAAGATTTATAGAGCCAAATTATTTAAACCATCCAAAAATGAATATTAGGTTAAGCAACTTAAAAGAGGCTGAGTCGTTGTTTATTGCTATTGAAAATAACCGAGGGATAGCTATTGTAAAAAATTTGATTGGGAATTTGCTATTCGATAGTGGGGATTATAAAGGAGCAATTAATGAGTACTCAGAAGCTCTAAATTCAATTGAAGAGCTGGAAAAAGAAGTTCTCGAACAGGAGGAAGAGGAAAAAAAGCTGAATGAGAATGAGAAAACACTGCTGAGACAGAAAACAGGAAAAGCTATTGAAGGGTGGGAACAGGAAAAAGTTATGCTGAGAGAAAACATAAGTGAAAGAATTCAACAGTTGTGTATGGCGAAGCAAGCATTTTTAGACGAAAATTCAGAGCCTGTTGAACAGTTAAGATCTGCGTGGAAAGAAATTTTGGCACTTCAAACTCGGGCTTTGCAGCATTATATAACTACTAGAACTCATTATATAAGGCTGCTGAAATTGCTATATCAATATATATCAAAATAAATAAGTATTTTCTGTATTATATCCTATTTTCTATAAAAAATGCTGAAATTGTTCTTACTCCCCCCCTCCGTGAGTGAACAAAACCATTAGAAAAATCGCTATTTTTTGCCCAAAAACCCCGTGAGTGAACAAAAATTTTTTTTAAATGCAAAAATTTTTGATGGAAAAAAAAATTTGATATATAAATGATAATTATTATAATGAAATCTAGAGCTAATTCTGTTTAATTTTAAACGAATTGCTTTTTAAAAACATAAATTTTATAAGTTAAATTAATATTTGCTTTCCAATTTTTGCGAATTAGGATTTTTTTTAAATTTCGAAAAAAAAAATTTTTTTATAAAATTTATATATAAATTTTTTTAAAAAAAAATTAACCCCCCCTCCGTGAGTGAACAAAATTTTTTTGTGTTCACTCACGGAGGGTGGGGGGGGAGTTAGCACCAATATTGAATTACTATAAATTTTATAATTGACATGGCCTATGTCTTCCAAAACTTGCAATATTATCACTCAGCTATGGAATTATTGGACATTGTAAGTGATGAAATATGGAAACTTGAAAATGAAGGAAATGTAGATATTGATATCGATATTACCAGATTAAGAAGAATTGGTGTAAACGTCAAAGAAAAAGGCCAAAGAAAGCAGCATTTTCATATTGGGAATATTATTTACGAAAAAGATATCCTCAGACAAATGATGCTATATAGAAGAGGAATGATTTTAAAAGAAAACGAAAAATTCCAAGAAGCCGGCTTAGCCTTTACTATGGGTATTGAGCAAGGCAATACCTATGACCCCCGCATTCGAAAGCTCTGCATAATTGAGCTTTATAATATCATGCTTAAATTCGGTGTAATTGGTGAAGCTCCAGAGCTTAAAAAAATGTATGAAAATTTATTATCAACAAAACGCTCCATTTTATTTGTGCTTTGCTATGACATAAATTTAGAAGCCCAAGCAAATATTTTGCTGACTCAATTTGTAAGCGATGAAATTGAGTCACAAAATGAAAAATTCGGAGTGGTGACTGTTTACCCTAATTCTTTAACTGACTTAGAAGTTGTGGAAAGAGATTTTCCTGGCATGGATTTGGAGTCTTTGTTTAAGGTCGCAAAATCAAATATTAAAGCAGACCATCCTTTTGATGCCATGATGAGAGGTTTAAGAACCTTTCAGCTAGATTCAGGAGAAAAATATATGGTCGTATTTTTAAAAAACGAAACTGAAAATATAGGATGTGCTTATTTAAGCAATTTAAGTGAAATTTTAGAAAATGGGGTGAAAATAATTGTCATTGTAATGGAGGACTTTGTGCAAGAAGATTTTGAAGAATTTCTCATGAGAAGTGACAGCAAAATCATTAAATGCACTGGACAGAAATCTTTTGAAGAAGCACTTGAAGATTTAAGACAAGAGTTATTGCTGGTAGATAATATTTTATAATTAGATTTTAGATAAAATCACTGAACAAAATTCTTCAAGATCTATAACTCCATCACCGTTTTTATCGAATTCTTTTATTATATCTTGGAAAATTGCATCATCAGCACTTGAATTTACTTCCAGAATTTCTTTTATTTCAGCAATGTTAATAGTGCCATTCATGTCCCGGTCAAATAAGTCAAAAGATTTCTTTAGATTTTCAATTGACCCAAATTTCTTCTTGTCGACTGTTGCTTTTAAGAATTCTGTATAGTCAATAAAGCCGCTGCCATCTGAATCTACTTGTGAAATTATACGATTTACCTCTTCTTCTGCGTTTTCAGGGTTTCCAATAAGTCTATAGTTTTCAAGCAGTTCCTCTCTACTTAATTTTCCATCCCCATTTTTATCAAGAGCTTGGAAGGCTTCCCTCATTGATTTTATTTCATTGGCAGTTGTACAATGAGATGCTATGAACATATGAACTGCGTCCCTAAGCTTATTGCTTGACACAAAATTTTTTAGACTTGACAAAGCACATTCAACTGATTCATCATTTGAGGATTCAATAGGTGCCTTAGAAAATCAAGCATGGGTAAGTGCCTGTGAAGCAGTTAGTCTCTTTTTCATTGGACAAATCAGCTTTAAAATTAATCTTTTAGCTTCATCTGAGATTTTATCCCAAGGACTATCTGCAAGGTTGATTTTTCCTTTTTTTATGTTTAAAGCTATTTCTTCGTCTGATTTTCCATTAAAAGGCAGCGACCCAGATAATAGTAAATAGAGTATAACTCCGATGCTCCAGAGATCTGACATTTCGTTATATATACAATCGAGTGCTTCGGGAGAGACATAATTTATTAAGCCATTTCTCATTACTAAAGGCTGAATTATGTCAATTCTTGAAGCATGCTCAAAGTCGAAAACTTTAATTGTGTTTAGGTTGTGAGGCTCTTCTAGTAAGATGCACTCAGGTCTTAGTGTCCTATGCATTATGTTATGCTCATGCATGAAGGAAACCGCAAGCAGAAGTTGCTCTGTTACTTTTGCTGCTTTAGCTTCTGGAAGGCACTTTCCTTCTGGAATTTCGCTAGAAAGATCACCTCCAGAGCAAAGCTCGTAAATTACATGAATTCGCTTGATGTCTTCAAAGAATTCAAATATTTTAACCACATTTGGATGGTCCATACAAATAATACCGATTTAATTTGAACTTTATTAATTTTGACTGAAAATTTAGATATTGAAAACCAAATATTATTTAATTTAAATAAAATAATTTTTTCGGAAATTAATTGGATGGTCAAGTGATTTTTGGATTTCAATTTGACCGACAATTGAAGTTCTAACAGTTTCGTTTGGAAGCAAATCTTTACGGTAAATTTTCACACAGCGCTTTATATTTGTTTCTCTATTTGTACAAGTATGAATTTCGGAATATGGCCCATGAGAAATCATAGGGCCTAGTCTAAAAACATCTGCAAAGCTTTTCAAATTTTCATGGCATAGAGAGCTAGCAGCAAGTTTAATTTCTTTATTGCTTTGGCCATCAAGTTTTGTGCCTTCCGATGTTTGCACTCTTTTGAGTCTAGTATTAATTGAGCAGCCCATATTATTTTTTCTTACATTATAATGCCTTGAAAATTTTGTTTGCAATATAAATCAGATAAAGAATTTCATTAATCCAAAATATTTTTCTAGATAAATTATTTAACATCTGTAATATTTTTACGATTAACTCAGCATTAATAATTATAGTTTACCATCTGTTATTAGTCTGTCTTATATAATAGATTTAAAAATAATTTAGCTTATCTTTTAGTTTCAAAATGCTCTTATTAACTCTTAAGATCATTTTTTCTAGAGTGAAATGCTCATAAATCTTTATTCGGTCGGTGTTCGAAATTAAAAATTTTAATTCCCCTTAATAGAATGATATATATTTTTTTAAAGAAAAATAGAAATTTTTTATTTTTGCAATGGAGCTGAAAATGATGTCAGGTAACTTGACATGTGCATGCTTGAAGGAACTGAAAAAGAATTAGAAAAAGTTCATAGGGTTGCGTGATGAGTAATCGTAATATATTAAATGATGAAATTTTGAAAGTAAAAAATAAATCATTTTATAGGATTTTTAGAGCACAAATTGAAGAATTCACTTTATATTTTATTATTCTAATAGTATTTTTTATATATCAAAATTTTTATATCACTTAATTTCTCAAAAATAGAGAATTTTCCATAAATTTGGTTCATTCATAGAGGTTTATTAAGAAAAAATAATTGATTTCACTTCCGCTTAAATTTCTCACCTTTTCACATGGATTAAATAATTTTGAAAGGATATTAATGGCATTCGATATTGATCCATTTTCAATGGTGAATTTAGTAAGATATAAAATGTCTATTACTGTTGCGGTTTTGTATACATTATATTTTTTTAACTGAGAGGTGTTATTATTCGTATGCTCATTTGGTTGATTAATTGCAAATTTTATGAGTTTTAATCTAAATATTTCAAAATGGGGAAATTCAAAGAGTTTAAGGCTTTTGCTGACCGAAATGACATTCCAGTAAAAATAAGCTCTCATGAAAATCAGAGATATATTGAGATTTTTGAAGAACAATGTGAAAATTATTCAATAACCGTCAAGTTATCATTTCGAGGCACAAGTTTGCCTGAAATTTTAATTAAAGAGTCAACTTTTTTCAACGATCATGAAATCCCAAGTGATTTTCTTAGAAACATATGCCAAAAACCTGAAGTAAAATTTTTTCTCGAAGGAAATAATACTTTAAAGTTCAGCTGAAATCATAATTTACTTGACCCAAGAGAATTTAGTCCAGAACAAATATTTTTCAAAATTTGAGAAGCCGTCAATGAATTTATACACTTTGCTAATTGAGCAAAAGATCAATATAGAAAATATCAAATTCAGCAAAGAAGAATTCAAGAAGAAAATGAGGAAAGAATGAGAAAGCAGAGAGCAGATGAAGTAAGGAGAAATATCCAATCAAGAGAAACCTATGAAGAAGAAAGGAATAACTCTCAATCGACATCAATAAATATAAATAAAAAAATACCAAAAGCGGCCATTGTAAATGAATATAATTTTCAAGATATTTTCAACAAGCCTATTCCTTATAATTTTAAGGAATATACAGCAATCATTTCTCAAAAAGGAGCATCTTGCTATAGTATTGAATTTATGCACTTTTATGGTAAAGCTGCTAGATATAATGAAGAGAAAGGCAGCTGTCTTCGGTATACTAGTGAAATCCAAATAAAAACTCAAAAAGAATTTTATGAGTATCTATTCAAAGCCCAATCTCAGTTTTTTGACAAAATTTCTCAATATTTCACATCTCAAGCCCAATTTAACAGCATACCAGCAGCAAGATCTGGCCAGAATAATTATCCTGACTCCCCCTCCATGAGCAAACAAAGAATTTTTTTTCGCTCACAGTGAGCTAATTTTTTTAAAAGAACTTATATTTAAATTTTATGGTAATTTTTTTTTTTTCAAAAATTAAAAAAATTCCTATTCGAAGTAATTTTTAAAGCAAATATTAATTTAATTTGCAAAAAATTATGTTTAAAATGAACATGTTTAAAATAATCGGAATTAGCTAGAGATTTCATTATAATAATTATCGATTATATATCAAAATATTTATTCATAAAAATTTTGTTCTTTCAAAGAGGGTGGCTTTTACCCGAAAATAGGGATTTTTCCAATGGTTTTTCTAGCTTATGGAGGGGAAGAGTGAGGACTATGACATTATTGGGGGTTCCAACTATTTCGGAATTTAAAATGAAATCCCGAAAAATTTAATTAAAATATTAACCTAATTTTTGTGTTTAAAAGTTTGTTTATTGTATATTATTAATTTTCTAAATTAAGGTAGAAATATGAGATCAACGCTCTTAAAACAGCTTCATTGCCTCTTCCTCTTTGAAATTCTTGAAAAACGAGTCTGCCTAGATTCATATCTAGCTCGTTCTCTGTACGTCTGAAAACAAGTCTAAATTGGTCATCAATCTCCCTCTGACTTTTATGTTTTACATATAGAATTTTTGGTTTTTTCTTTACGCAATAATTCACTCTGCGTGAAATTCTTGTAATTGAAGTAAATCTCAGCTTACATAGTGGACATGTATTTTCTGTCTAATTAGTAAATACCTGAGACCATCTTTCAATGCATTCAAAACAAAAAGAGTGTTTGCAACAATCTAATTTTCCTTGAAACTCGACTGCATTTAAGCATATGCCACATGTCTCGGCACGGGAATTGAAGCGAGTGATTCTATTTTTCATTGAATTATTTTACAATATATGGAAAGTTTATCGAGATTTTTGGATATTAGACTATTTGAAGAACTCAGAAGCCAGAATTTAATTCAGACCGTTCAAATCTAGAGACAGCAATTTTATATGCTTTTTGGGTTGAATTTGATTATAATATACCTTTGAAATTCTTTTTATTTAGTTAAGATGTATTGTTGATTCTTATGAAATCCTCAATACAACTAAATATTTTTAAAGCGATGCTGTTTAAGATTGATAGCAATTTGCAATATTCTGATGGTTTTTCAAAATTCAAAAACAGAATAAAACAAATCAACTCAACTCATGCTAACATTAATGGACTTTAATTAGATTCCATGCTATTAGAATTCGTTTCGATGAATATTGAGACAAAAGTGCTGATCAGATTTGTCTGCGTTGAGGAGCATTGATTCCAAAAAAAAGTTTTTAAATAATAAAATTTAAACCATTTATGATTCATTATTCATACTTCTTCGATTATTAAATACTTGAAGTTGTCTATAAATAAATAGCTGTTATTTTTAATTATTTGTAATTATTATGATATAAAAAATTAATTAAAAATAAATAAGGAATAAAAAATACGCATAACTACCATTTTAAATTTGTCAGTTAGCGTGTTAGTTTCTTTGCTAAATAAGCGGCCAGGTCTTTAGCTTATTTCTTGATTGAAAAAGAAATATAAATAAATTAATCAATTTTTCTTCCTTGTGATAAATTTAAATAGACATTCAGATGCTTATAAAGAAAGATATTTAAATAAATATATTCCTGTTTGAACTAGAAGAAATAATTAGCATTACATAAATAACTCTCATATGTATTGTCCTTAACTAAAGCGCTAATGCAATAAAGGATATAAGGCAAATATCTTTATTTAGCTATTAACTAACCTATCTCTAGTAAATCTTCGCCTATCATTCCACATGAAAAATGACTCAGTTTATACCACTAATTAACATTATGCGTTAAGTTTTATTGCAGTCCAAATTGTGTTGAGCTTCTGCTTATAGATTTAGTGTTTATAGTTAATTTTAAGATTTATAGCTTTTTATTTTCTTAGGAACTACCAGATCCCAGAGTACTTCCACAATTTTTAACATATTTTAAGCCCCAGCCATGCTGGACTCACAGACCCGCTGGGTTGGACTTGCGACTTCCAGGGCATGCATGGAAATGATATTACCGATTTCAATGATTCAAGATTTGGCAAAGCTTTCTCACTGCTGCCGGATTTAAGTGTGAAACCATAGGCAATTCAAAGTTCTTAAGGTCTGACCACAAATAGGATATCTCTCTCTATATTTCTTACGAGTCTAATCCGGGATTGAACTCTCATGCAAAATAAACCTCAAATCATAGAATGGAATGTATTTGCTGTCGACCGAAAGATTAGTAGAGCTTAAAAGAAAAACTCTGCAGAGCTAGTTATCTTCTCATACAAACAATTTTTTATTATAAGCAATATACTCACTTGCACGAAAAGCTTTAAAAAATTTTATAGATTTTGTTTTAATGTTTAATCATTCAATATTAACAAAATAAGCTCTCTAAACTACTTATAAATAGTTTTTTCATCTTCACGGTATTTCAGATAAATGTCCATAATTTTAATAATAAATTTGGTTTGGATAATAATTAAAACTATGGGCTATGCATGATTTAGCTGAATTTTTTTCAAGTTTTATCTCATAATATTGATTTCTCCTTTTTGATGATTTTTTAAAAAATAAAATTCAATTCTCTACGACCGTAATGTGCACTATCATATAATTTTTTTCTTTTAAATGCTAATATTTTGAAATAAAGTTTTATATTAATTTTCTTCAAGACGATATAAACAGAGCCTGACTCCCTTTAAATTGGAAATTAATATGGTGGCTAGACTCAAGCATACCAGGAAGCTCAGAGGACATGTTAGCATGGGACATGGTCGTATTGGCAAACACAGAAAGCATCCTTGTGGTCGTGGTAATGCAGGTGGACTCCACCATCTCAGAATTTTATTCGACAAATTCCACCCAGGCTACTTTGGAAAAGTTGGAATGAGGCGATTCCACTTAAAGAAAAATACAGAATTCTGCCCATGTGTGAATCTAGACACTCTCAACACATTGTTGACTGAAGAACAAAAGGCTTCAAGTGAAATTCCTCTGGTTGATGCAGGAGCCCACGGGTTCTTCAAAGTTCTTGGCAGAGGTGTCCTTACAAGACCAATAAATGTAAAAGCGAGACTTTTCTCAGCAAAGGCTGAAGAAAGAATAAAAAAGGCAGGAGGCACTACCATTCTTTCAGCATAACTAAGAATTTTAGATTAATTTATGGTTCAGAGCTATGAATTTCTTTTCAATAATATTTCCTTTCATTAAAAAGTTTTAGATTGATATTTTTAAAGTTTATAACTACTTAATCTGAGTCATTTCATTCGTTACCATTGTATACGACAAATAAGCTGTCATTTCTCTTATTCCATAATTATATCTAATTATATATTACTTTGAACTGGTAACAAGAATCAAATCAGAGCATTTTGGGCGATCTCTAATATAATCACCTATACTATTCAGTGAGTCTTTTATTTTTGTATCGCTTATCAAGTCAGCTTTTGTCAAGCAAATAGTGTATTGTCTATCTAAAGTGTCCAGTCAATCCATAAGCATTTTATCAGTCCCCATCATGCCTCTTCTCGAATCTAATAAAATAATTGTTCTGAATAAATTTGCAGATGAGCTAAAATAAATTGATGTCAATTTTTTCCATTTCTCCAATTCTGCATCAGGAGCGCTTGCAAATCCATAGCCAGGAGCATCAACTAAACTTACGATAAAAGGCGATTTAAATCCAAGTGTATGATAAATTAATTGCTGAGTTCTTCCTGGAGTTTTTGATGCAATCGCAACTTTTTCATTTACAAGGGCATTAATTAAACTGGACTTTCCACAATTTGACCTTCCTACGATAGCAATTTCTTTGTGGTTTATTAGCATGCCTTTTTGTTTTGCAATTTTTTTAGCCACTGTATCTGAAGTCAAAACTTCGGTGACAGATGAGCCATTTCCAAATTGTTTTCCCATTGTGTACTTACTCCCCCCACCCTCCGTGAGTGAATAAAATTTTTTGTTCACTCACGGAGGGGGTTAATTTTTATTTTTTTTTTAAAAAATTTATATATAAATTTTATAGAAAATTTTTTTTTTTCGAAATTTAAAAAAATCCTAATTCGCAAAAATTGGAAAGCAAATATTTATTTAATTTGTAAAATTTATGTTTTAAAAAGCAATTTGTTTAAAATTAAAAAGAATTAGCTCTAGATTTCATTATACTAATTATCACTTATATGTCAAAATTTTTTTTTCCATAAAAAATTTTTTCTATAAAAAATTTTTGTTCGAGGATGGGTTTTTGGGCAAAAATAGCGATTTTTTCTAATGGTTTTGCTCACTCACGGAGGGGGGGGGAGCTAGATAAAATTTACTCATACTGTTTCGTTGAAAGGATAATAGCTTGTGTCTAGTGGACTTGCTCCAATAGATTCTTTATCGCGAATATTCAAAAAAGGAGCCTGCTTAAATATTCGAGCAGCCATCTTAAATTATTATTACAAAGACAATTATGCTCAATGGGAGTTTTACAGCATTTTCTTCAATTCCATAGTAGTCCTTAAAATAAATTATTTCTGTGCAATCATCATTGTTTTGCAGCAGTGGGTAATTTTCAGCCAAAAATTTAGCTGAAATTAAAGACTCCGACTCATTAGCTAATTTTCAGCAATTTTCATTAAATCTTCTTAATGTATTGCAGTTCTCGAGTGCTGAAGAATTCATAAAGTCTTTTAATAAAGCAAAGTAACTAAGATATGGAGTGTCTCCATAAAAGGGTTGGCAATAAGAAGTCCCGTAAGGATTCATTCCACATGTGCATGTCGAAGTAAACTGGTAAGAGGATGTACTTCCAGCACAATCACTATCAGCACTACAAATCTGAGGGTTTATCTGCTTTGAAACCGGAGCATCTATACAAGTTCCTATACTTGTAAAAAATGACCCCATTAAGCAGACACCTGAGCTGCATAAATAATTAAAACCTGCCTGCTTACTTCTTGAGCAGCTTGATATATAAGATCCAGACGGCAAAGAAAAATATTCAATGCAGGTCCCTGTAAAACCTATAATATTGCATCCAGAATTTGGGTAGCAGTCATAATCACTTGTGCATCCCGTTTCCCCAGCTTTAATTAAAGATGTGCATCTATTTTTATAGCATCGAAGACTTACATCACAATCTGCATGAGATGAGTAATACGTAAAAAAAACAAAAAATTAGCTAAAACCTGCCAACGCTAGACCTCTAGTTACGCAAGGCGGTTAGACCTTATTTTTCTGCGTCTTCTCGTTACTTTCGAATTCATGTTGGGCCTCACATCCGGCTCGCTCTTTCTAGTCTCCCTGAAGGCATTCGGCATCCCAGAAGTCCAGGAACTCTAGTGGTTTGGCGCTTTGCCTTGCTCTATCCAGCTTTCCTCCAGCGCTGGCTCTTCTAAGGGCTCTGCCTTTTTTCCCTCTTGGCAGAAGTCCACGTGAAAAAATCAAACTTCCTTTTTATCCAAAGCCATTTTTATATTATGAGATGAGCAAGACTCAGATCTTAAGGATCCCACACATTTATTCGTTACACAATTCCCATAAGCACAATCAGTTGCTTGGTTGCAAGGTTCTCCTGGGTATGATTCGTACTGATCAGCCTGCTTTTCTATGCAGGTTATATTTTGTTGGCTAGCTTGAGTTAAAGGGCAATAAAAAGGATAAGAGCAGGGGTTTAAAAAATAAGTGGATTGAAAAATTGAAGAATAGACGCAGGTAAGAGTATCTCAACCCATTTCACTATCTTTGCATTTGTATGATCAGCAATAATTTTGCGAGATTGCTGAAGATGAGGCAAACCAAATCATGAAAATGAAGACATAAGCCATTTTTAAATTTTCAATAGATTAAAAGATATGGGTTAATCTATAATACTGTGCATGGCTTAATGATAATAGAATGACTTGCTTAATATTTGAAGCAGCGGTTTCAAAAAATTGAAAAAATTGATAAATTATAATTGGTGGCCTATTGATTTATTTTCCACCCTTTTAGGTAGATGAATCATAACCTGAATTTTTGGATCATTAAGTCCTGCTAGAAAAAATTTTAAATCATTTAATTTTAATGATAATCAATCATAAAAAATATAAGAATTAATAAATATTATAATTATTTAGTTTTATATTTAATAAGAAATTGTCTATCTAATAATAAATTCAGTTTAATAATTATCAATAGTTATAAATCCATTTTATGTAAAATGTAAAATTAATAAAACCTCTCCTAATTATTCTGGCTTTTTCAAACTTATTTTTGCCTTGAGTTTAATTTACGAGCAATATCGAAGTATTCCTGGGCTTCTGCCGTTTAGAATCGTCCTTGTGGTGCAAAAGCTTTAATAATTAATTAATTTTTTTTGGCTCTAGGAACTATTGCAAGGATTATCGCTTCCATAAAAAACCTTTCTTTAATTAAAATACTTTAATTATCTATGATATAAGTTAAAATGACGGGTAAATCAATCCGAATTCTTGCCTCCTGTAGCTAGGACATTACTGAGGCCGTATTTTGAGGAAGAGAGGGGGAGGAATTCGATGTGCTCGGCTAGGTTTTACTGGTGCAGGTGGAGCAGCGATGCTAAGTTGATCTGCCAAACTTCTATCCTGATATAGTTCACAATTAATTTAATTATCTGCCAGATTTTCTCATCCGGAGAAAATTTCTAACTTTAGTAATAACGAACGGTTGTTGAACGCTAATTGGAATTCATTTTATATTTATTATAAATATTTAAACATCACAATTAAAAATGGAATGTATGAGTTAGGGGTTCTGTCCCCTATACTTGTCCTAGTGAGGGAAGTTCAGTCTTTCTGAAGGAAATCAGCGTTGGAACTGCTTCGGCAGCTCCAAGTGTACTTGAATCACATTCAAGGCAAGAAGCGAGACTCGTCTGGGCCATAGGCTACTGTAACGGTTCGACGGTTAGGCCGATTCCACCTACCATTGTTCAGAGCTGTACGCCAGTGGATGGAATTCATAAAGGGGAGCTTGTATTGTTAGATCCTAAGATAAGTGGGGGTCGACAAAGAGTTATCGTAATCTTAATCTTAATATTTAAACATTATTTATTTTAAATTGTTTTAATTTATAGGAATTACATAAGAACGCATTAAATTTTTATTTTAAACTATTAAAAAAATTAAAATAATTTTATCCAAATTTGAGGTTAAGTAAAAGTAGATTCTTCTCTCCATATTTGACAATAATTTCAGCCAGTCAAGCCGGTTTCGTTTATAAATTGAATATTATGAAAGACATGGTCTTTAATTGCCCTATTGAAGGTTGCAATAGATCTTACAAAAATAAATTTAATTTGGATCGACATGTGGAGGCTTTACACATGCAAGATAAAAAATATCAATGCCCACATTGCTTGAAGATTTTATCGTCCAAACAAAACTTGAATGAGCATTTATTCACACACTCTGGGGAAAAACCTTATGTATGCAGAGAGCCAGGATGTGGGATGAAATTTAGGCAAGGTAGCCAACTTTCAGCTCATAAAAGGATACACGTTGCTATTAAGAGTTACGCGTCGAGAATAGAAGAAAATGTTAGTGGAAGATATTATTTGAAGCTTTCACATTGTCTTAGCTTGTTTCCTTCATTATTAGAGCAAAAAAGCCTTATTCCTGACCTTAAATTGAAGGAGGAAGAAATTTTCCTTCCACCAATTTCTGGTCCTTCAAGTTCAGTACAGTTGCCAAGCGATATTTTATACGATCATCCATTACAGGTTTAATCATATCTTTGTCTAATAGTGTCTATTTAGCGAAAAAAGTTAACTAGTATAATTAATCAAAGAAAATTTAATAATTACTCGTAATATCTTAGTTGTTGAATAAAGTTTCCAGAAATATTTGAATAGGCAAATTTTATTAAAAATATGAAATTGTCCAGGATATGAAATAAAAAGTAAATTACAATTTAATTACTCCTTCTTTAAATGGGATAGTGATATATAAGTAAATTTTTTGGTTTTTTTGGTAAATTAAACTACTTTAGATTGAAACAAAATTTAATTTTTATAGGTAAGATAATAATTTACATCTGCTTAATGCATATCTTGTTTTATAAATAAAATGCCATTTTATCTGATATATGTTTAATTTTTTTTTTAAAAATCTATATCAATTGCATTATCGGCTTCTTTGAATAGAACATATTTTTTGCTCCAATATAAAAGGCGAGTAATGAATTCAGCTGTATCAAAGCAGTGAGTATCAAAGTTTGCTGCTCAACAATTAGCGATGACCCCCCCCTCAATCTTCATGTCTATTGCAACAAAAAATTTTCGAAAAAATCTTCATGCCTACTGCAACACAACATTTTTATAAAAAAAAATGAATGCATTTTTCTCTAGGGGAGATTCTCAAAAAAACCATAAAACAGCGCTACTGTAGGCGTGTCAATAACCTTATCATCGAGATTTGGACGGCTATTGTCATCGCTCGCCATTTTATTAAACTTACCTAGCTAGAAAGTACGGAAAAATTTAAGATACGCATCGAAAATTTGTTACAAGAGGATTAGGATTATAACAGACAGGCGCTAGCCATATTGGTGGCGCAGTCGCCAAAGACCTCCCGTACGAAAGGTTCTACCGCTTTTCGACTCCAGCCCAGAGAATCTATCCCTCTTACGAGTGCCCTTCCAGTACATTCTGTCTCCTCCTTGCTTGCGGCTTCAGTCTTGAATGGTCGGCTTATGGATTTCTGCGGCCCTGCTACGGACGATTGGAGTAGCTTGATTCCGGGGATCAGCTCTTGGAGTCTATTGGGTGTCAAGAAGCCTTCCTTCGAAAGCTAGTTTCTCGTTAGAGGAATACCCATAGGTCCTCGGATCCAAAGGACGTTGTTGAGCGCTTTCCAACCACAGGAAAGCAGCCAGAACCTACCCGGATACATACTTCTTGAGCCTGCGTCTGATTCTCGGCTCGGAGTCCGTCCCAGTTCGCCGTAGCCATAAGGTCTGGACTGCCCCGCCAAGAGGGCAGGTTGACACGTGTCGCCATTTTAATGTATATAATTTGTTGCTAGAGACATGAAAATTATTATTTTTTTTATATAAAATTTTATATTAAAAAATTGCATTTTTGTTGCAATAGACATTGAGGGGGGGGTCATCGTTAATTACTAATAAAAGCTTCAATTATTTCTAATAGCTTTTGATTATTTTTCATAATTAATTTAATAATTTTCGAGCGCTTCATTTGAAATGAAATTCGTCTTTAACTATAAAATAAATTTTTTAATTTAATCCATCTTCACTTTATTTCTTAAATAATCTTATCAAGATGGATCTTCAAAGCAATTTCTCAGAAAAAGTTTCATTGATTAGATCTCAGCAAAAAACTATCAAACTGTATGAAAAGCAAATTAGAGTTCTTGAAGAAAATAATATTAATTTAAAGCAAACTGTTGATTTGTTGATAAAGTATATAACTGATGAATTGCATGAAAACTTGCCTTCATTGCCTGCCCTTCCAAGCGAAGATGAAGAAATTCATGTAAGAATGATGCCATATATAAACCAAAAGCCGAAAACCTCACACAAGTCTGCAAGAAAGCACAAGCCTAGAGGGCTTAATCAGAGTTATGATGCTGAAACTCTGAGAAAATTATCATCTCAACCTTTGCCTTCTTCAAGCACAAAATCATCAATTTTTGATGATGAAATTGGTTTATATAAGTCTTTTGCAGGCTCTTGGTTTTTAAAAATGATTTTAGATGCCCAATTTAGCAGAAAAGACATGAAGCCACTGACAAAATACTTAAAACAGGAAAACTACTCAAAACTAGCCCCATCCATGAAATAACAGAACCATTTGAAAAATCCCTATTTTTTCCCAAAAACCTACCTTCCATGAAAGAACAAAAATTTTTTACAGTATAATGAATCTAACAGCTTGCATTTAAACATAAATTTTACAAATTACATGAATGCTTACTTTCCAATTTTTGCGAATTGGGATTTTTTTAAATTTTTTAGAAATATATTAATTTTAACAAACAAAAAATTAACCCCCCTCAGCCAGTAAATAAAATTTTTTGGTTTGCTCAAAGGGGAGTAAGATGAATTTTATTTGAATCTTTAAGTTTCTTTTTATCACTAAGAAATGTGGCTTTTCAGAACTATGAAAACGTTTTTCTTCCAAGGGTTCTTGAAATGATTTCGGATATTTTAGAAATTGAAAGGGTAACTGTTTTCCTATATGATGAAGAGTCAAATCAGTTTTACTGCAAAGCAATTAATACTGAAATATCTGAACAAATTGTTGTAAATAAGGATTTTGGCCATTTTTCATATTCATGTGAAAAACCGTTTTATATGAATGAAGCTGCAGATGATTTTCGGTTTGATTGAAAATATGAGAAAATATGTAGAACAAGCGTCAATAATGTGCTATGCTATCCTTTAAAAGTGGGAGACCAGCTAATTGGAATTTTAGAGTGCATAAATAAGAGGACAAAATTTTCATCTGAAGATTTACCTATTTTTGAGCAAATTGTAAAGCAACTTTCAATAGGAATGGCTACCTATTTATTGAAAGAATTGTCTAAATTTAAAATAAACTCAGATAGATATATTGAGAGGTCTAAAGATTCCTTAGTTAATCCAGTATTGAATTCTTTGACAAGCTGCTTGAAATATCAGCTGAATTGTGATGGGGTTGCTGTTTATACTTATAATGAAAATAATAAAGAAATATCCAGCACAGTATTGCTAGGTGTAGAGCCTAATTCCGCTAGTGATATAATCGCAAATGAAGCTTTAATATCCCAAAATCCAATCATTATAACTGATGCAGAAAATCATCCAGATCTTAAGTTTGATAGCAATTTCAAATTCAAAGAAGCCTTATGCTATCCAATAAATCAGAAAGGCGCTATTTTATGTCTTAATAAAGCTGGCACTAATAAATTCAAGGAAAACAGCCAAAGGATTTTAATAAATTTTTTGTCTATTTATGAAAATTTAATGACAGCTTCAAGCAATTTGGAAGGGATTTTGCAAGCTTCAGATTTAAATGAAGTTTGCTTTCAAGCCACCAAAGAAGCAATTTTGCATGTCAACTTTGAAGGGCTTATTTTAAAAGCAAATGCCCACGCTGCAGAGTTATTCAACCTTAAGCAGGAAAGGATTGTAGGCACTATAATAAATGAAATATTTGAAAATTCGCATGAGTTGTTGAGCAAAATTGTTGAAATAATAAAAAGTAATGCCTCTAATGCTTTGAAAAGACAAAAAATAGGACTATTTATTGGGAATGAAATGAAATGGATAAACGCGGATTTTACTTTTATACCAATTGATTCAATTTATATTTTTTTGATCCGAGCTTCGAAAAATTAGCTTTATTAATATTTAATAAAAACAATTAATCATCTCTCAAACTTACTTGTAATTTATTAATAAGTTATTTAAACTGATAAAAAACTGTCAAGATTTCAAAAAAAATCTACTCATTTAAATTTTAAAAAACTTAGGTTTAGTATTGCTGATAATTGATAATATTAAATAACATATAAAATAAACTCCTTTTATGAATATTAATTTATCATCTTAATAAACAAATAATTCATTTTAAATCCCAATGAAATGTGCGTAACCGTCTTAAAAGTCAATAAAATTTAATATTTTCACAGAAACTACAATAAAGCTCTTCATAATACCTAGTCATTATTTTGTTTCTTATTATTCATGATAATAAAAATATACATGATGACTTTTTTATTTACTTTAGTTTGCCTATTCAGTACTGTTTCAGCCTTAATATCCTGCTCGCAGCTATACTGAACTTCAGATCCCTCTCCAAATAAAGCCACCAATTTTCAAAGCTCCAAATATCCATTACCTTTTTTCAATCCTAATGACCCATCTTCATTATTCCATTCAATTAAATGCGAAGACATGCATATGCGCAATATTTCAATGACTGAAATGAATGAATTTTTGGGTCCTGAAATTTTAGAAGCTATGCCTGGATGATTGAAAACCCAATGATTAAGTATGTTTGAAAATTCTTCAAATCCTTTTTCTGATATCTTCATCAATGGAAATAAGAAGATTACTAGCTTTAATAATGACCTGAGGAAAAAGCCAAGATCTATCACATATAAGGAAATCACTGAAATTAATGAAAATCTTATATATTCAGAAATTGATCTAGGAAAAGTCAGTATTGAGCATAAAAATGAAAAAACAATAGAATTCGAAAATACATCAAATGAGCCTGTATTTGTTGAATTATTTATAGCCCCTGCAAATATTCATCTGAATTATAAGCACTGCAAAAATGAGTTTTATTACAATGAAGAAGATGAGTTTGAGCATTTGCCCAAATCTTCTGAATGCGAAAAAGACACTGAAATTGAAATAATCAAAACACTTACTAATAGAAAATCGCCAAAACTTAAACGGACTCTAGAAAGTGTTAATTTATATGGGAAACTTTTAAGTGGACTTGGCTTAGGAAACAACGATTTTGATGAAATTCTATTTTCATCAAATTCATATGAAAACAAATCAATGGATTTTCCATTCTATTTGGAAAAGCGTAAAATTTTCATAATACCTCCTCATAGTATAGGTAATATTGGGGCATTAGTTTTCCAGCCAAATCATGCCAAAAAATATTCAGCTTCACTTTTTATTAGAAACGGTTCTAAATTGGTGCAGCACATAAAAATTGTTGCTGAAGGAATTTCTTATAGTCTGAGTATTCTTGACTCTAAATCTGGGCTACTAAATTTTCATATATCAGAAAGTGACAGGCTAGATAATGAGCTAGTTTTTAGAAAGGACTTTACACTTTTAAACTCAGGGCAGGTTCAAGCATCAATTAAAGGTATTTATTTAGATGGGGCTAGCTGTGAGATGCATGGATTTATTCTTTATCCTTGCGGTGAAAGCATAAAAATTGATCCTGGGTTTTCTTATAAGATCAGCTTGCTATATGCGCCAGATTTTCATGAATTTTCAGCTAATTATCATATGGAAATCTATACAGATATTGAAATTATAGAAATTGGCATCAATTTGAATTTTCCAGTCCATATTATTGAAAAATCTGCATATGCCAACTTTAAACTATATACATTAAGAGGGATTGAAATAGTTATATTATTTATTTTTTCAATTACATTGGCTCTTTCACTCACTTTGGGTCGGAATGTATGCAAAACCAAAAATTCTTTTAAATTTACGATGGTATCTTCGAAATTTGAAATAAAAGAGAGTTTTATTTGGATCCCACAAACCTATGAGCCTCCATATTTCCTCCAAAAACAAGAAGCAGAAAAACAGATTGAGCAGGAAATTTCCCAAGAAATTTGTTCTGAGCCACAACAGGTGAAACTAGAAAAGAATAATAAAACCAAAAAATCTAAAAAAAAGCCAAGGAAATTTGCTATTGAAATAAATGATAAGCCATCTAAGCCTCTAGTTCAGGAAAATCAGATATTTGCCAATAACAGTTTTCTTTCTAAAAAAAGAGTAAAGACTGAATTGAGGTGCTCTATAGCATCTGATGAAAATACAGCAGCAAGCTATACAACAGGCACGAATTTGAATAACTCCATAGCTGAAAATGAGGATTCTCCTATGGTGACTTGGCATACTGAGGATGATTTTTCAGAGCTTGCTTTAGATGAAGAAGATTATTTTATAGACACCTATCGTGCTGGGAATGGACTTTTCAGCGGACCTACAGTCTTGAGAAGCTTCATGTTTGAAAATGATCCTCAGGTTTCATTCGATTAAATAAGGATAATTCTTATCTTAAACAGATTCTATAGGATTTTATTGATTTTTTAAATCTCCTTGGCGTTAACATATATAATAAATTTTTATATAGTAAGGATTCTTGCTATTCATTCTATACATAATACTGATGCAGAATTCTTACAAATAAATTTACTAATAATTTAAAAACTAATTATTATAAATAAAATCGCTTTATTTCCCTTTTATTTATTACAAAAATGAAATCAAATTCAAATGCAATCGGCGTAATGAGCCGAATGGAGTGATTCAAAGCAGCAGAGCGGGTTTTTGAGAAATTTTGCACAAATAGGGAAAATCCACTTGAAAAAATCAGTAAACAGAAATTTATTGATGAAATAAAAAAAAGCTCAACAAGTTTTAATTTACAAGACGAGCAATCATATATTTTATTTTCAAAATCAAAATTTCTATCCTTAAATGATATTTTGTCAGAATTTGAAACCTTAAAACAAGACATGCTTTCATGAGACCAAATTCTTGACACTTTAATCAAAATAAGCTCTTTTAAACGAAAAAACAATTTCGAAGAAAACAGACCTCTTCAATTGATTTCGTGCATACGAGATATCAATGGCTTTGATAAAGCTTCAGATACAACAGACACAATTGAGCAATTAAGCAGCATAATAAATTGTACCAATACAAAAGAAACACTACAAGCTGAGGATATTTTCTCTTTAAGAGATTTTCGACCGCCACAAATTGAAAAGAATAAAACATTCTCAACTGATGAAATTCTATTAAGCGGACTGAGCACTTTGAATAAAAAGTCAAAGCATGATGAGCCGACAAAGCAAAACTCAATAAATCTTTCCTTTCAACTAGAGAAATTGACGTTTCCAAATTCATTGATAAATGATGATCTTCTTTATTTAAATCTATCAGGAAACTCAATATCTTTGAAAGGCTTTGAGCTACCTAAATCATTGATTATTCTGAATTTAAGCACAAATGAAATTGAAGAATTTGAGTTGTCTAAGTCTCATCAAAATCTCAAACTCTTAAACTTAGGAAATAACAAAATCCACACTCTTAAAGGACTTTGAAAGGTGAAGAATCTCACAGAGCTATACCTGAGCTGCAATTCGTTAAAAAATGTAAACAGTTTATGCCAAATTGATAAGCTTGCACTACTAGATATATCTAAAAATTCAATAGAGACTCTTGAAAGTATTGCAACTTTATCGATAATGCAAAAACTCACCACGCTCTCTGTTAAAGGTAATCCTATTGAAGCAAGAGAGAAAATCTACGAAGAGATCAAAATTCTGCTACCAAGGCTTACAGTAATAAATCCAGAAGATTTTATTTCCTTTTCAGAATTTTCCAACCTAAAATCGTTCGCTTTCACAATGACTCCAGACAAAAGGCCTCCAATTACAATAAGAATGAAGCAAAACTTGTTAAAACTTCCTCTCCCTACTACAAAAAATAGTGATATTAACGAAAGTCCTTTATCAAATACAATTAGGGCTAATGAAAATTTCGAGTCGCCTTATAGAGATATGACAAAAGAAACCCCAAAATTTTATTTTGAAAATGGGAAAATTCAAGCTGATATTGAAACTGTGAGAGCTCGATGCTCACAAACTCCTGTATCAAAACCCCAAAAATTAAATATTCCTACTAAGAAAAGATCAAACTCTATCGAAAGGAATCAATCGCTTACATCAAGAGTTCCGTTAAAAGAAAAAAAATCGTATAAAACATTTTCCCCAAATACAACTTGTCCAATTAACCTTGTTAAACAAATTAAAGCAAATAATTATGTATAGTCATTTATAACATATAAGATCGATGTCTTGAGGATTTTAATTGCATTTAATATTGAAATAAAAGGAGGATAGATGTACTTGATTTTATATCAGAAGCAGAAAATCGAGTAAAAACAAATTCATCAGACATGGAATCGACCACTTCACTTTCTTCGCAGCGATCAAGAAATTATAGCACCGGATCTGAGAAAAAAACATATGGAAACCCTCAATTAGCTTTAATGATTGGCCCACCAGCAATCATATAAATAAAATAGTGTGGAGAGCCAACCTGTCCTTTTATCACATGTAGTCAGACAAGAGTCTGGGGACCTTGTGGTAGGGAGAGCAGCATTCGGTATGTGCATCCGGCTGGGTTTTACTTGGTCTGCTGGAGCGCAAAGTCGGGCTAGCTAAAGGTTTACCCCGAGAAGGATGGATTTTGGAAGTTTGAAAGGGATAGCCCAGTAAGGCCAGAGGGTGTTTCTCTTAGCCAATCGGGGCATTTTCCCTGCTCGTTATTGGGAGTTTAGCCCTGGGTTATAAGATTCATCCGGGCTGATAGCCTGACCAGAAAATTTCCTTTTCGAATTTTCGGAAAAGGCAGCCTCGTCGACTTACAGCACGATTCCCAGCGTCTCTGACTTCGGGTAGCAAGTGCAGGTTCTTGTCTGTAGGAAGCAACACAAGCCTTATGCTGCTTAATCAGACTGGCGATAAGGGGAAGGTGCGAATCAAGTGACGTCAAAAAGCTTTTTCAAAACTTGCCAGGAGTTTCTCTATAAAGCTTAATAAATGAATAGCCCACCAGCAGTGAGACCATACAATCATAAAAGAAGACCAAAAAAATAATGATAAAAATAATTTACACTGAAAACTTAGGCATCATAAACATTTCATCTGTCATAAAAATATCAGTCCTCGTCGAATCTCGATGTCTTTCTCTTTCAGTCATTGGTTTTTCCATATAATATCTCTTTACTTTACTTCCTACAACAACTGGTTCTTCTTTTCTTGCACTTTCTTTATTCTGTAATTTTCTCGCTGAATAATATTCCATCGGCCTTTTCTTTGGAGATAAGGACCTTTTTGTTTGAAATGACTTAAAAACAATTTTTATTTGCCTCGGCTCTAGTTTTTTCTTTAGCATACTCCCAGCTTGCTCTTTTGAATACCCTCTATTAATGGGGTGATAATTTTCTATAAAGGAGTCAGGAGTTTCTCCAACCTCGACATTCCTTTTGGACCTTGCAGTTTTTGGTCTTGTTCGGTCAGAGTCTAAATCTTTCACAAATGAAGGCAAACGGAAATAAAAATCAGCAGAAATGTTGCAGGAGGAATCTATTGAAAATGTAGGAGAATTGTCTTGGCTATGCTTTGGCGGCTTTGGTTTAATTGGGGAGATCTGTAAAGAATTATGGACTGCGATTTTTTGCATTGATGGGCTTTTTGCTCTGGAAGACCTTAAAACTTTGTTAAGATCTTGACTGAATGAGCGCGTTGTGAGCTTGTTCCAAGGCACTCATGTCTGTTTTGAAGGCTTTAAGAAAGGGTAATAACTTTTTGACATTAATAACTTACTTTAATTAAATTCATAACAATGGAAAACTCAACCAAACACCAAAAAATCGTTTTGGAATACGTAAAATCCTCAAATATCGAATTTCTTGTACAAAATAGTATCAGGACTCTGATTTCAGCTGACACACTTCCTGATAACCCGTTTGGAGCTTTATCCCGACATTTTACCTACTTTGCAGCTAAAGATGACTTGAAACGACTGCAAATAAAAGTCCGCGAATACCAAATGAACCGTCTAGAGCTGCCCCAAAAATTTGGAATCACAAATGTTACTAATGAAGTCGAGCTATGAAGCTTGCCTCATCTTCTGCACTATATAAACCCAAAATCGACCAAAATTCTTATCAAAGTCCTAAAAGAATTCTGCACAGAACAAAAACGAAGCTACGGGGAATATAAGTTACAGTCAAGAATAGCTGTTTTAGGTGGAGAATTATTTAGATCTAGCTTGATCCATGTCCCTGAAATTGCACCGACTCAGCTAGAAATTAGGGCAGAGTGCTTTGTGACTGGGCCTAATTTTGAGCAGTCTTTTGAGCTATTTGCTGAGTTTGTGTATGAGGACGTCATGAGGCTCGGTTCAAATAATTCGCTGAATCTTATAAGAGATTTTTATGTAGAGCAGGATCCACAGACAAATTATGTTAAAAAAGTGACTTTTGAAGAAATAAAAGAAAATAAGCAGCTGTTTATATCGGAATTGAAAAGCGCTATTGTACAGAAGAGAAGGAGCTATATAAGGGTGCTGCTTTTTACACAAGATTTAGCAAGAGTAGGGATCAGAGATATGGTTAGGGCATCGACACCAACTAGGTTTGTGAATTCGTCAGAAGCTGCGGTATCTGATCATTTTCAATACATTACGACCAAAAAATCATACGTAATGCACTACTCTAAGCCAGACTCTCCACTTGTCTATGAAACCACTTCTCATATTCCTATGATTTCGCTATTTCAAGGAGTTTTCCCAAATCCAGATTCAGCACGAAACTATGCTGAAATGTTCTATACCGAGAAAAAGAATCCATATGACACCCCTCACATTCAAAAATACTTAGAATCTAAAAGAGAACAAATAATAAAATACTACAAAAAAGGAAAAATAATCACAATGCTATGAGAAGTATTTTTGCTCGTATTGTGCACGAGTGAGAGCTCCAAAAATGCCGCCTTAATCGAAGAGCTTTTACAAATATTTGCACATAACAGCTCAAAACTATACAGGATGCAGAAACTTAATTTTGCACTGAAAATATTGATTAATGCATATTATGACACCAATTTCAGCCATTTTCAAAAGCTAGCTGAAGGGCTTTTTGTAGGGTTTAAGGAAGGAATGCTTGATATTTTTGGAGACTGTTCAAGTGCTGAGATGCTTTTATTAAGAGAATTAACCAAAAACATGCTAAATTTTATATCAGTCAATAAGTCAAGGACTTTAGATTTTCATTCTTATACGTTGATTATATTAGACAGGCTTGAATATATCTGTCGAAGTCTTGCTCAAAACACTACAGAAATGCTTCTAAGACAAAGTCCAGCAGTAAATGAACTATTATCAAGACTCCTTTCAGCTTATAACGTTCAGCAATATCTTTCTCATAGTGAGCTATTAGAAGGAAAACTTACAGAGCAGGTTTTTGACTTAAAAGAAGAAGTGAAAAAGCAGAAAACTAAGAAAAACATGGAGTATCAAGTTATATGTGAGTATATCGCTAAGACAGGAGTTATGGAAACACTTATCCTTACTACAAGAGATATATTGCTGAGCTACCCTTTACTGCCAAACCCCTTGAAAATTTTTGCAATGAAGTTAATGTGCGAAATATTCAAATACGATATGTTTAATGCTGACCAAAATGATATTTTAGACAACAATTGCAGAGTCCCCAATATTGTCCAGGGACAAATGTATCAAAGTGACCCAACTGGAGAAAATTATAAAAACTCTCAGCTTCCTTATATAATTGGCTTTGAAGAGGTTTTATTCGTGTCGAATGCTGATGAAATAGGATTTTTTAAACTTATTTTATACCCATATGAAGTTTTGCATTTATCGGCTAATGAATCATTGCCTGAAGGATATAACTTGAGAATAGTATCCAGTATTTGTGGGCAAAGCGTGATGAATTCATTAGCATTCAGAAAGCAGGCCACGCTCTGACATGTCAGCTATGGATTTTATATGAATGGGCCTTCATTTAATGCAGGCACACATTCATTTTTAGATCTTCTCATAAGATACGCACTTTGGCTTGATTTCAGCACCGATGCCTTTGTAAGTGGATTTTATACCTCCCACTCAGACGAGCCTCTTGCTTCCTTTCAGGACCTAATATCCCCAAGTGACCGTGAAAATTCGCTTGGTCTTTTGCTTTCAGCTTACCAAATGAATACACCAGTATGGCTGAGATATATAATTCCCTATAAAGGCGACAAAGACCTAGATGTGGAGGCTCATTTTATTGCAGTCCACGTCTATTTTAACTTGCATTTCGCTACAGGAATGGGGAGTATTCGGACCACTCTAACTCCTTTACAAAACCTTGAAGATATTGTCAAAGTATTTTTTAGCCAAGAAGATTTCGAGTTGTGATTAGAAGTGGGGCCGACTGATGTGTCTTCAAGCCAAGTTATTGATAAGTTTTTTGATAGGGTAAATCATAGCTATGATGTAGGACAGTATTTTAGAGGCTATTTGTATACACTTTTTATAAAGGTTTTTGAAAGAGATGAAGAAAAATATTAATATTGGCATTAATTATAGATTAGGACTCTTCCTACTTTTATGTTTCACCTGTGACAGGTCTTCGTAGAAGACTCGTTCAGCTGCTAGCGAACCTCCCTAGTATTTCAGCATTTCCACAGAAATAGCTCTCCTCCGGCATTCGGCCGGTTCTTAATTCTGTCTCGGAACCTTGGAATATGCTGGCTTGGGGCTTGACGGTTGCTGCTTGAGTGACTAGAGTCTAGCTATAAATAAACTTTCTAGTTAGTATCGGTACCAAATTAGCTTCGTCGTCGGCACTAGCAGTTACTAGGGTAAAAGTCTTTTTTTTCCCAAATGTCTATCGGGAAGACACAAGTCTTATTGCTGGAGAAGGAGGCAAAATCCAATATGAACTAAAATATCCAGTACCCATGGCTCCGTTTCCTGCTCAGTTTTGGCTCAGACCGAAAGGTCTCCAAACTTGAAACAGGGTCCGAGAGAGGACGGGTCGGTGATGTTGCCATTTTATTTGTGAAGAGATGAAGAAGAAACAATAAAATTATTGAGAATGAAAGAAACACCACTGGTTGTGATGTTGGAAGCGACTGAAATATGCGCAGCTATGCTTGATATTGCGAGCTTGGGCTTAAAAAATCACAGAAAATTTAACTTAGAGTACTCAGTTTTTGCGCTGGAGCAGCTTAAAAACTTCTGTGAAAGGTGCATTTATATGGAGAGAAACATATTTCTTGAGAGCCTTCAGCCAAGTATTATTAGAGTGCTCCAAATTACAGAAAATCTGCTCAAAGAGCACGGGACAAATAAATTAGAAAGAGTTGTATCAAATTTACTATGGGCAAGAGACGCTCTAAAAGTCCAAAATAAACTTGCCACTTTAGCACTTTATGAAGTATTAAAGGACAATCCTGAGTTTGCCGGGTAGTTAATTAATATTATAATTAATTGTAGATCAGACAAAAATGGGCGATTTCTTCCAAAGTCTATCTAAAAAGGAAATAAAGATCCAAAAACCTACAGGAAAAAAAGCTGAAGATAGTGGAACTGATGGCAATATTAACATTTATAAGAGTGCTGCAAGGTCGATCATAAAAATACTGTATAGCCAATTCACCATATGGATTGCATCATTGAAGATGTGAACGTACTATTGGAAATCATATCTTGTACATCTTAGACTAGAGACTTCACAGTTTAGAAAAATATTCAGATTATAAATAAATATTACTAGTCTAAACTAATTAATATGATTTTATATGCGTTATTTTTAAATAATTATAAAAATAAAAATAATTTTCAAGAATTCATTTGAAATTATTAGAATTTGCATATAAACTTTATCGAAATTTTTCATAGGAGCTTCCCTCTAATTTTTAAATATGAATTTGTTTTAGGCTATTTTTTTAAAAAATTAAGCTCATTTTAAAATTGGTTTTACTTATCAAACATTTTTAAATATAGAATTTTCCCATAGATGGCACTGTTTGCCCTTGATTTGCCCACTGAAATTTTTTTTTGGTTTGACCAAACCATATGGCACTGGTCGAACCAAAAAATTTTTTCAGTGGGCAAATCAATGGCAAACTGCGCCATTTAAGGGAAATTTCTATATCTACTTTCAGATTATCCAAATTTGGGCCAAGCCATTTCGCAGCAAAATTCCACTTTTCAGGAAGTTTGAATAAAGAGTTGTTTATTGCAAAATATTCCATTGTTTTTTTTAACGATCTTCATCTAAACATTAAAATTATTTTTATAATTATTTCAAAAATATATATAAAATTGGATTAAGCCAGGTTAAAATTAATGATGTTTTATTTAAAGCGCGAGTATTACTCTAAATAGTAAGATTTGAGTTAAGATGTGCAAGATATGAAGTCTATTAGAAAGGTTACATTTTTAATGATGACGATCTATATCAATGCATGAGTTATAAGAATAATTCAGATTATCTGATAGCCAGATAATTGATAAGATCTCTAAGGCGAAGTTCGACGAAAGTGAGCTAGGAAGCCGGCTGAAAGTAATTTCTATGCAGAAAATGTCCAGAAATTCTATGAGTGCAGAAGACTTCTATAGTCAATTCATGGAGACTGAAGCAGATGAAGCTTACCAAAAACTTGCAGCTGAGCTTAGAGGGATTCTACCAAGCACTTTTGTATCAATTTCAGAGAAGCAAGTTGAGGGCAATCCTAGCATTAAAAGTTTTTCCAACCCATCACAGGATATAGCTGTGTACAGGTTTCTTGACATGAAGAACTTTAAAAATCCACAAAATCTATGGAGGTTCATTACATCCTCAGTTGACACCAAAAAACTAAGAGGGCTTACAGTAAAGAAAGGAAACCTAAGCTTTTCTCTTATAAGAGATAAAAATGCCTGGCTTTTGTATAAAATATATGATGTAAGCGAATATCCAACTTGGGAAAAAGCAATTATGGGTTGCTCTGAATTGGAAATGCTGCCAGAAATATTGATATATGTAGAGTAATATTTATAAAGGTCTCAAGAAGCAGTTGACGAGTTTAAAATTACAAAAGATATTAATGACAAGATCAAACACTTAAAAAGATTAGCAGGGCAGCATGAATTTGTCATTCCAAGCACTATCAAAAGCAATGTGATTGATAAGATAAAACCATTGCTAAAGATAAAAGCAAGTAATGAAGCGAGGGTCCCATATGTCCAGGCTAAGCCTATAAACCTCTATCTACAGAAAGGCAGTATTGATGACTTGCCTGACTTAGAAGAGAGTCGAAAGAAAAAAACAGCTGATAGTAGTTTAGCAGAGACCAAACCCCAAGCTGAGTCTTTGCTTTCCTTTTTAACTTCTAATAAACCACCTCCTCCAATTGTACCATCAAATCCTAGCAAGAACCTTCCTTCTCTATTTTCATCATCTACTTCTAGTAAAAATCCTCCTTCAATACTTCCTCCAACTCCCCAAAATCCTCAGTCATCAATCTTCCCATCAGCTAACTTGAATCCTCCTCAAATGTTTCCATCAGCTGGACTAAACACTCCTTCTATCTTCCCATCAACTAGTCCAAATCCTCCTCCAACAAATCCTTCACCTTTCATCAAAGCTTCTCAGCCAAAATTCAACCCTCCTATAGCGCTTCCAATGGAGTCACAAACAGCCCAAATAAGTGAAAATTCTGACTCTATGTTTAATTCTTCTAGCCTTTCTAGGCAAAATGCACCAAAGCAGCCTGCCCCTTCAATTTTAGCTAATCCTACTAATCCTCCTAAAGATTCCTCTCAGATATTCAATCCTCCGACTGTGCATTCAAAGCCTGGCATAAACTCAGACTTGAATGCCCAAAATCATACATTAAAATGGCGATGGCGACCAGCCCTTTTTCTCAACACCTGTAGCCTGCATTCGCAGGGGACCTTGTGGAAGGGGAAAAGGCGCTCGAAATGTGTATCCGGCTAGGTTTTACCTTGGCACAGTGGAGCGCAACGTCGGATTAGGCCGACTGCAGTTCATTCTGACACCAAGGGTTTTGCCTCAGGGGAGATGGATTCCAGGGTTGGAAAGGGAAGCTCAGCAGCATCAGGAAGGTACCTCCTGATCATTCGGGCAACTCCCTAGCGTGAAACTGGGGTTACGTCCCAGGCTTTGGATTTCCATCTTGGTCGACAGTCCTACCAGAAAATTTGTTTTTCAAATTTTCGGAATGGGCAACCTCTGTTGACGTACTGCTAGGTGGCGTAACTCATCCAACTACGGGTAGCGAGTGCACATCCTCGTCCAGTAGGAGCAAGACCTTGAAGGTCGTGATCGATTGGTGGTGAGTAACCGGGTGAAGCGTGAAGGGTGGAGGTAGGGCAGGGGAAACCCGCGCCAATACGGCGAGCCTCTCATAATACTAATTAATGTTAATCTTAATGAATGCCCAAAAATCTTCGTCTGAGCAACCCATGCCTCAAAGTTATCCGAGGTTTTCTTTAGCACCTGAGCAAGCGTCAAAAAGCTCACCTAGTCTATCAAGTGATAGCGGAAAAGCAGTGCAAACACCAATTAATCAGCCAGCTCCTCAAACTAAAACTGAACTTAGACCCCCACCCCTGCCTCAAACTCTTTTATCAATGAAGCAAAGTCAAATTTCATCAGTTCCCACAAATCCTGCAGATATTTTATTTATAAAGCCTACTCCCAATGATCATGTGACTATTCCGATAAAAGGAGAAAAAATAGCAGCTAACTCGCTCACGGAGAGGGTTAGTTTTAGTTTTTTTTTTAAAAAAAACTACATGAGGCTTTTCATGGGAAAACTCATATATAAATTTTATAGTAAATTTTTTCAAAAATTTAAAAAAAAAATTGGAAATCAAATATTAATTTAATTTATTTTTAAAATGCAAGCTGTTTAAAATCAAACAAAATTAGTTAGAGATTTCACTAAAATAATTATCACTTATATATCAATTGTTTTGAAACAATGATTTTGTTTAATCACAGAGGGAGGATAAGATTAATTCAAAGAGTGTTATATCTGAAAGTGATAGCGATAGTGGCAGTGACAGTGATAGTGATAGTTCTGGGTCTGAAGTAGAATGTGAAATTGGCAACATATCTTCAGCCTCCCCAGCTATCAAAACTATTCCTATAAAAGTTGATCCTTTGAACTCAAACCCAATAGAAGCCCAGTCTAGGCCAGTATCCCAAATCGTGAATATGAAAGTGCCAAACCCTCCAAAGCAGCTTCCAACTATCCCAATCCATGCTGAATATCTAAATAGTGATGATATTAATAGAATTAATCGAATCTCTATAATAAAAATTATATCCCAAAAATGCCAGAGGTCTCAGCCCCTCCTCCTTCTCAGAGTCCTGGCTTACAGTCAAACTTATTTAGAAGTGAAGAAAACAGAAAGTCGCTTCCATTACCATCGCCACCACCAATGCTCCCTAAAGTTCCTCTCCCTAGAGTCCCAATAACTCTCCCACCAGCCCCTGCAGGCAAGCCTGAAACTTCAAAAACAATTCTAAAATCAAACCATGATCCCAACAAGTTTTGGGTATGCGAGTCTTGCACTTTGATCAATACTACAGACCGCTATTCTTGTGATGGGTGCAAAAGGGTTAATGATTACCAAAGAACTCGTCTTCTTAATAAATAACATATCTTAATCTCAATTGATTTATAATTTATTTTTCTTGGCCATTTTTCTATAGCATACTAATAAAATCAAAATTAATATTAAACCGCCATAAAATTGCATATAAATCCATATCATTTTATTAATCTTCAACGTTTAATTTAAAGATGTTAGAAGATGACCTTATTGGAGCAATTAAGATAAAGGACGGCCTTTTCATTGGTGATGAATATTCATCCCAAGATTTAGAGTTTGTAGTTTCTAGTAAAGTTACTCATATCATAAATTGTGCTGCAACTCAACTCCCTAATCATTGGGAACCCATTGGAATCTCATATTTGTCATTTCCATGACAAGATTTGGATTCACAGATAATTTTTGACGCAAATTCGACCAGTTTTGACGAGTGCTATGATTTTATTGAAGAAGCTGTTGATGCTTGTGAAAGCGTGCTCATTCATTCTGTGCTCGGGAAATCTAGATGTATCTGTGTAGTGGCTGGTTACATTATGAAAAAATACCGTTGGACCCTGGTAAAGACGCTTGAGTTCTTAAACTCACGAAGACCGAACTTAGAATTGAGGCAAAATTTTGTGAATCAATTAGTAGCTTTAGAACATAGATTAACTCGACAAGGATTTGGCCCGAAATCCTCGACCTGAAATGAGTTAGGAGAAGATGCATATATTGACTCTGAAGAATTATTGTTAAGAAACACCTATATAAATGCACAAGTAGGGCCATTTATTGATTATAAAACTCAAAAGACTGAAGAAAAACAATTTTTGATAAATTGGAGTGACTGTAACACCAACAATAAAAGCATGCTGGAAGATATTGCACATCCTTCTAGTAAAAATCCAATTGAAAATGGATACGCTATACTGAAATCATGCATTAAAGGAAGCCAAAATGAATGCAGAGCACTTGTGCAAGGGATTAAAAGAGCCAAAAAACCAGAAACAGCTCCTTTGAAAATAAAAAATCTAGATGATTTAGGGAGCATGCTGGAAGATGTGAGCAACACGAAAATGAGGAGATCTGCTTGTGCTGTAAAAAGAGATAACTCTCCTAGCAATTCTAAAGGAAGAGCTCAAAGTGCAAGAGCAAAAGAAGAAGTTGAGAATAAACCAATTAAAAAACAAGCAAATTTAGTGTTTGAAGGTGTAGGAAATATTAAGCTGCAGCTTAAAAATGAAGGAGTTAATGAAAATTTGGAAGCGAAAATGCAAGCTAAAGGCAGAAGGCCAGTAACATCACAGCTGAGACCTCCATCGCCTATTGTGAGGAATGGGAATAAAATAGATTTGAGACAGTCAAACTCTGGAAGTCTGCCGAAGAGACCAAAACCTATTTGGAAATAGTCATTATTAACACAATAATAAATTGAAATATTAAATAATTTATCAAATATAATGAACAGCCGATTGCTTTAAAAGAATTCAATTTTCATATATGCATGCAAAGCTGATTTCCTCAAATTAATTTTGCGTCTATGGTGTGAGAGAAAACTCTTAATCTTAATTGCAGGTGACTTCCGCCTATCGGTAGCACAGTTCTCAAAGAACCCCTCAAGGGTTCATCCGCTTGAGATGCCTTCGGACAAGTTGGGTCGGCTGAGATGAATCCCACAGCAAGAAAAGGATTGACACCATCTTGCTCCTCCTTCGACCCATGGGATATCCAAAGTGTTCAGTTTTTTCTGCGCCTATTTTCGGCTCCAGCATTGAATAGGCGGTCTATGGACTTCTGCGGCTGCTTCTTGAGTTGGACGAAGGCTGCCTATATAAAAATCCCAAAAAAATTTGAATTTTGGTTGGCTTTCGGCAAAGGGAAAAGCTAGAAGCCCGAAACGTAAATCTCGGTTTAAACGCTAGGGATTTGCCTGATTTGTCTAGTTATTGACTGTAGACCGGGCTCCCCCTTTCCAACTCTGATCCTTCCCTTTCGTTTGAGGTAAAATCCAATCCTGAAAGCAGGCTAAGTCTAAACTCCACACACAACTGCAATTGCTTATAGGCATATCCCTTCCTTAGATAGCCCTATATGGGCTAGGGATAGAGGCCAAAACTTCCCACTTGGTTCGACCAATCCATTTTGGCTGAACCAATTGGGAAGTTTTGGCCTCTATCCCTAGCCTTGATAGGGCTATTCACGGGATATGCCTATACCTAGCATAGCTGCCCATTTCTGAGCTGGAAATCTTTCCGGATATATAATTAAATATGATCGAGGCTGCATGGCCTGGAGACGATATCCAGGACGAGACTCCATATTTAATTATCGTGAGAGAAAACTCAGCTACCTATTGCAATTAATTTTAGCTCTGTTTTACAACAATTAGCCATATTGAAATCAATATTGTTTAAAAAATTTCAAGAAAATTCGATAATAAAATCTAAAATGAGCGACTCTAGTTTTCTCATAATTCTGGTCAAGCCGAATTGTCAGCTCATTTATACCTTAAACGTGTATTTCTGTTGACAATAATTAAAACCCAATCCCTAAGCATATTTCAAAGCTTTCTTCACGCTATTCATATGTTTCTCACAGAAATTTCATGAGGTTTTATCATTCATTCAAAACCCAAACATATTAGAAAAAATTATAAGTTAAGAGAGACATCCTTAATATATTCCCTTCTTTCAAAATAATTAAGTTAAATCATAATTTTCAGGATTTAATTGAATTTCTGCCATTTATATAAATGTCATCGTATTATAGGTATCTCAATCGCTATGCGCCATCCTTCCTCAGGCAATACCAGACCCAGACCTATATCAACCTCCAAAGGAGCACTCAATATCACCAAATTGTCCAAATGAACGCTACCTCTTCATTGACAGCTGATGAAGACCTCACCCTCAAATATAAAGCTCCATACAACATCGCGAATTTACTTGGAGGCATAGCTCTTATCTTTTGGTTTATTTTCCATATCGATACTTACTGCTTAGGCACTATCAAGCATCGTCTACGTTCATACCATAACTATAAGATGTGGAACCGTCTTGAAGCGGCTTTCCTATTTTTCCTCACTCCCCCCCCCCCCCTCCGTGAGCGAACAAAAAAATTTTGTTCGCTCACGGAGGGGGGTTAATTTTTTTTTTAAAAAAAATTTATATATAAAAATTTATAAAAAAATTTTTTTTCGAAATTTAAAAAAAATCCTAATTTGCAAAAATTGGGAAGCAAATATTAATTTAATTTGCAAAATTTATGTTTTAAAACGCAATTTGTTTAAAATTAAACAGAATTAGCTCTAGATTTCATTATACTAATTATCACTTATATATCAAAATTTTTTTCCATTAAAATTTTTTCTATTAAAAAAATTTTGTTCACTCACGGAGGGTGGGTTTTTGGTCAAAAAATGGCGATTTTTCTAATGGTTTTGTTCGCTCACGGAGGGGGGGGGGGAGTCAGGATTTTGTATTTTAAATTAATTCTCTGTGCATGGTTTTTGAGATAAAAAAATTTTCATATTTTTTTTAAAAGCTTAGGCAAATTTTTAGTGCTTGAAGTTATGGTTAGAAAGCATGGAGTGATAGATGCTCAAAAGAGAAGAGAAGAGGCTAAGCAGAAGTTCTTCAAGGCACTCAATATAACTGAAGAGAAATATAACGAGCTTGAGCAGAGAGTGAAAGATGGAGAAGATCCTAAAGAAGTGATCAGGACTGCTGACGTTGATTGGAATCTCAACTATTACCCTTACTTAAAACTCTAAACTTAGAGTATTTAGAAAATTTGTGTTAATTTTTTATCCTTCTTATTATAAACTTTCATGATTTGTATGCATAATACTTGCTAATTAGATATTTTAGCAAGAGCCTAGTAAATTAGTAAAAGAAATTTTCTTGCCAAGAATCAAATGATACTTTGGTGAAGAAATAAGCTCTAAAATAAGTTTATAGTAAAGCAAAAGTTAGCATTAGAATTTGAATAAAAAGACTTGCATAATGGAATTATCATAGAAGAATCGATTTTATAAGAATTCTATACTAATAAGTTTTAATCTTCATATAATAATCATAACTTTTTTTATGTAAGAAACTAGTCAAAACAATAAATAAAAATAAAAATAAAAATAATTTCTTATTGAATAAAGAATATTATCCGCAATTCAGTACCCATACTTACCAATCAGCTCCTATTTAATAGGCTTAATGTCCGTTGGTGAATATCTAAATAATCGCTTTAATAAAATCATAGAAAATGGGCCAATTACCCTCAAATCTTCAGCAAGGAACCAAACAAACCCATTCATTAAGGCATCATCTATCGGCACCAATATTAAGGAAAAAATTCTGCAAGATTTTCCGAATAAAAATAAATTCAGATTTAATAGCAATTCCCATCATAGAAGATTCCTTAACATGCGGATGACTGTTTTCTGAAGTTATTCGAAAATACAACAGCGAAGCTCAAATTGTCGCTCTTCGTACAAAAAACAACCTGGAAATTATTGATGCCTGGCTAGGCTCATATGACCGTCCATTATACCCTATAAGTGACGAAGAAGAGCTTTTTGCTGTATTTAAAGAAGAAGTTAAAGGCGAAATCGATTGATCTCACTTCAATCATATCAAATTAATAGGCAAAGGAGGCTTTTCCAAAGTAACTGAAGTAAGAAAAAAAGATACTGGGAAGCTATATGCAATTAAGACTATGAGCAAAGAATTTGTGATAAATGAAGATAAAGTTAGGCAGGTGCTGGCGGAAAGGAATATTATGATAAATTCATCTCATCCCTTTATTATTGAACTCCATTGGGCGTTCCAAACTCCAACTGAACTTAACTTACTCCTCCAGTAATAAGCAAATCCTTTTTTATTAGTCGGGATTTTCAGCAAAATTTCAAATAGTAAATTTTTATATGAATAAATCTAAATCTGCTTATTAATGGAGAGATTTCGGGTGAAAAAAAATGCCAAATTTTGGGAACTTTACCCCAATAATAATAAGAAAATTTCGATCTATTCATTCACAATTTACTATTTGAAATTTGATGCAAAAACCCCTCACAAAAAGCAAGAATTTTCTTATTGCTATGGGAAGTTTAGTTCTTGATTTCTGTCCTGGAGGAGAGCTATTTTATCATCTGCATAAGCTTGGGAGATTTAATGAAAAGCAAGCAAAGTTTTACTTTGCAGAAATCCTGCTGGGACTGGAATATTTGCACGGGAGAAATATTGTATATAGAGACTTAAAGCCAGAAAATATCTTGTTAGATATTGACGGACACATCAAAATCACTGATTTTGGAATTTCTAAAGAAAATGTTTCTCTAAGAGAAAGAACATATAGCTATTGTGGATCCCCAGAATATATGTGTCCTGAGATGCTTAACAAAACAGGGCATAGCCACGGTGTAGATTTTTACAGCTTAGGGTCATTTTTATATGAAATGCTTACTGGACTCCCACCATTTTATGATCCTGACAAACAGAAAATGCATTGGAATATTCAAAATGAAAATCCTCATATTCCAAATTATATAAGTCATAAGGCAAAAGATTTGCTTCTTAAATTGCTAGATAAAAATTCCGAAAGGAGATTAGGATGCAAAAGAGGGACTGAAGAAGTAAAATCCCATCCTTGATGCAATGATATTGAATGGGCTAGTTTACTGCAAAAAAAAATTTCACCACCTTTGGTGCCTAGCTTAAATTCATCAAATTTTGACCTTTCTTATATAAATTTAAATCCAGATGCTGCTAAAAGTATACTTAAAAAACGGCATACTGGTATTGATGTTGATCCATTTAGAGGGTTTGACCATTCTAAAGAAAATCAGCCGAAGAGTAATGTTCAAGATTTGTCTTGTTTATCTACAAATTCAAGTGGAATAATAAAGAAAAGCAAAAATAAGGAAAATTTATAAAATATTTCAGAAGTAATATTCTATTAGTCTTATGATATATCTATATTTTATAAAAATAAGCATTAAATTTTTATATTCATGAGTAAGCTGTCTCGATGATTCATAAATGCAACTGACGATTTTTTGCTAGCTAAACTTGAAAATTTTGAATCAAGAGCCATAGCAAAACCAAAAAGTTATTTTTCTTTTACAGAGGCATATGAAGATTCAGCCAATGAATTTTCAACGCCGAACTCTCATTCGAAGCTGGATAATATAAGATCAGGAAGTGCTTCTCCATACCAAAAGTTAATTTCTGTCAAAGTTCAGCCAAAAAAACTCAAAAGGTCTAAAACACCTATAAATACAGATGAAGGGATAACACTCACTCTACCTCTATTTAATAAACAGTCAGACCTATAGTTTTTATAATAAAAATTTTTAGAACCTTTTAATAAAAAACAACATTTACGCTAATTTTTTTAATTTTTTATGTTCTTTTGGAATAAATTAGTTAATTTTATAATTGTAATGATTTAATGCTGATGAATAAAATATTTTTGATATCAGTCAGTTTAAAACCTATAAAATTCTTATATCTAAAAACAAAATTAATAAATTTTTTAAAATAATAAAAAGCTACAATTGTTTAAGTTATACCCATCAATAATGGCAAAGGAGAGTTCGCTATTAAATCGAGGAGAGTAAGTAAAGAAAATCCAAAAGCGAAGAGCGAGATTGCAAGAAAAGACAAAAAAAAAATGTCAAAAACATGTAAGTAATTTTATATAATTTATTCTTTTTAAGTTAATTTTGTGATTATGGCATGTTATGCCATAGCTCATGCACCTTAATAGATCGATATGACCAAGTAGCATAACAAACTAGAAAAATTATTGTTCAAAGCACTTGTCTAAAACCTATAAGTCTGATTAGGCATCTTAAAATCATAGAAGCAGATTTTTTATTCTCGTTTGTACTTTTCAAGTACAATTTTATTTTAAAAGTTAAAATAGGGTCAATAATAGTTATTAAAAATTCAGGAAAAATATGTTTTTTGTCTTTTAATAATGATTTTCATTTATTTAAATTTTTATTAAATAATTTTAATTCTTATACCCTACTTTACTTACTGCCAATGCTAGAATTGACTCATTGTTCAAAATTGCTAATAAATCATATAATAAGTTTTGATTACCTTTACTTGTTTTTAAATAGTTACCCATATATATAAACCGAAATATTAGCTATCATGCTAACTCCTCTATTATTAATTGGAATAAAAATCTTGCTTCAATTAAAAAGGGTTATTTTTTTCCTAAAAATAATATGAAATTTCCAATTGTTAAAATAGCATGCTGCTGATATTAAATAGGCTAAAGCTTTTTATATAAAAGCTAGCAGTCTTTAATTCACAAAAACTTTTTGCTACCAAAAAACTTGAAGGAAGAATAAGCTAATTTATTCATGGCAAAATTTAAAATTCGTTGTGTATTTATTTCACTTGATAATATGTGGTTAATACAATAAATCTTAATGAGCTCGTTTATAATAAATGTCAACTGAAGAAGGAAAAATTTCTCAATCATTTGAGCTGAAAGTTTACCATAAAACTTGCAGCTTTAATGCAGCTCATATTTTGGCTGGCCAGTCATGGCAAGAAGATCTTCATGGGCACGGCTATACTATTGCAGTAATGATAAAATCAAAAGTAATTGGTGCTGATGGGTTTGTTGTAGATTTCAGTGTTATAAAAGCTGCATTAAAGCAATTGTGTCAAACTTTAAACAATAAGGTCCTTGTAGCTTCAAAATCTACAAGTCTGCAGGTCGTAGACCTAGAAGATCATATCAGAATCCTGGCTCCTAGAAACACCTTTTATGAATTTCCTAACTCCTCTACCCTTGGGGCAAGCTAAAAAAACTTACTCATTAGTTTATTTTTTAATAAAACTGTATGCTTAGATTTTGACAATTTTAGACTTGTAGATATCAAATGAAAATCTAATTTAATTTATAAATTAACGACTTAGAATGCAAGAGTTTAAAATTTTATTTCGTAAGTATTTTTCTAAAACCGATCGGCCAGCTTAATTATGCAAAATTCTCAATGACTATAAAAGAATTAGCTGAAGTTCTCAATATAATAATAAATTATCAAAATAAGATTATATAAATTATTTTTTTTTACTCGCTTACGAAGAATCTTAATTTTGAAAAATATGGATTTTTCTAATAGATTACCCAGTAACCAAGGGGGAAAGTAAAAGAATGTGCGCTTTATTGCCAATCAATAACAGCTCAGCTGAAGAACTTGCAAAATATATCTCTGAATCTATTTGGGAAGGTTTAGAGTCGTCTATAAAGGATAGAGGAATTATCGAATTCGGGACAGTTGTGTCAGAAACTTACACACAGCAAGACGGAAGTTATACTATGAGGATATCAGAATAGAAACATAGTTAATCTTTATTTTGGCATTAATAAGTTAGAAAAATAATTGATTTTCATTTTCAAGGCAGATATTAACAGTTTTAAGCTTTTCGTAAGATTACCTCTTTGAGATAAACCTTTTAGAAGGATAATAAAGGTTGGGTGCAGGAATATCTGTGTTTGTAACAAAATCAACACGTTTTCCTGATTTCGGCATTACAACTTGAGGAGGCTTTTGCTTGACAACTAAAGGATCTGATTTGTAGGCAGCTGGGCCAGGGGAGTTATTTCGGACTTCTAGTTTAAGTTCTCGTTTGGCTTTTCCAAAAGTAGATGGGCCAGTGATGGTATTGAATTCTGAAAAGCTTACAATTTCACTTTCGTTTCTTAATAGAAGGGTATATACAGAGTTTTTTTGGGGGATAGGTGTAGGAGTTTGACTTGAAGAGCCTAAGGATGGAGTTCTTCTTGATAAATTGCTGGGGACTTTCAACTGCACTGTTCTAGCAGGCTCTGGAGTTGATGGAGTTGAAAAATTGGTTGGAGCAGGAGTGTGATCTTTCCAGATTTCTTCTATTAAGCCATTAATTATCATTTGAACACCTTCTTTGAGCTTATCAGAGTAAATACCATCTTCTTTTCGCTCATTTAAATAAATAGTTAGTAACACCTCTTGCAATTGATCTATATATCCTTTCTTTTTCAGCCTCAGCATCACTTCGCTCAGTGCTGAGTATTTGTGAAGTTCATCTTGTTTTTGATATCTACTTTTCATCAAATTTATTAAAATTTAAAATAATTGATTATATTAAATGTCTTAACTTATTTTTAATGTATCAAAAATTTCAGTCAATTTTTGGTTTTCTTCATCACTACATTTGTCAATATATTGCTGTATATTAATCAATTGTTTTTTCATGGCTCCAATTTTCTTTAGAGCTGGGCTTCTTTTTACTCCTAAATATTTCTCTTCTATGCAAATTTGAATATAATGCTTGGTGCCATAATTTCGTCGTCATATTAATAAAGTTTCTCATTCAATTAGCATTTCTATTAGTTCTAAGCTATCAGCTATTACTTTGCCTTCTTGGAATTTATCAAAAGTATTTCCCATAAGGTTAATAATCAATTTAAGCATAATCAATGGATTATAATGGTATAAGCGAATAAATATAGCCAATAATATTTCCCATAATCCGAAGTATCATAGTCTCCGATATTTGCTTCATATGCAAGTGTTAGACTATGAAAATAATAATTATCATCATTTACTGGAACGCTGTACAAAACATATGACGTCAGTGGGAAAATCCTTTATGAATATATCTTCATGTACCAGAAATATAGTTCTAGCACCTAAATTTACAATATCCATGTGGCTAAATCCGTCGAAATCTTATTGTGATCTGTTTTCTAACTCCCCTCTCCGTAAGCGAACAAAAACATATTTGTTTTTTAAAAAAAATTATATGTAAATTTATAATCATCTTTTTTTCAAAATTTAAAAAAAATTCAAATTTGAGAAGTAAAAATTATTTTAATTTGCAAAATTTATGTTTTAAAATGCAAGCCGTTTATTATCAAATAAAATTTCATTAAAAAGAATTGTCGCTAATATATCAATTTTCTTTCATAAAAAATTTTTGTCCACCCACGGAGGGAGTATTTTTACCCAAAAAAACTAGGGATTTTCCAATGATTTTGTTCGCTCACAGAGGGGGAAGTAAGCAATCAATATCACAGACGAGCGACTGAACTTGATAGCATTCCAACCGAATTAGCCGAAATGTGATCAATACTAGTCTTCCTAATTTTGAAAATATGGGCGATGATCAAGTTTCGAAAATTATACTTTAAAATAATTCGAAAATAGAAATTACTATAATTTCAGTTTTATATTATTCTCAATGAAGCAAAAAAAAATAGTTTATATGAGAATCTATCGTTTATTAATTAGCAAAATATTCTTTAGAGCATTTCGATATTTCTTTTTGGCAACTGTTCTTATAGCATTCAACATTCTGTTCTCTTTTACTAAAATGCCCTCTTGCTTTGCTCATGACTTCTGCTTTCCCTCCATGCTCATATTCTCTTTCATTCAAAAACCTGCCTTTTGTATTTTCCAAGTCATTAATCAGTATTTTAACTATTGAATTTTCTGCAACAACTGAAACTTTCAGCTCATCTGCACCTTTTTGGAGCAAATTTCTAGCCCCTTCCATGTTTCCTTTATCCCCAAGCTCTCCGGCTTCTTTTAAGATTTCTGCACTCTTAACTCTATAGAAATTAACCATTACATCTTCATCAATTTCAATGGAATCTATTGCATCATTTTCATTAAAAACAGGAATATTGAGGTAGCATTCTTCTTCAATTTCTTCTCCAGTCCTTATCAGTCTATATTTAATAAATCCTTTTACAGGGCTTATTATATAAGGCTGTGGGAACTGCTGCTGGCAAGAAGGAAAACTCAAAATAAATATGGCTTCTTTTTTATCTCCTGTAAGAACAGGAGGCATTGCAAATGTGGAGTCCCCGTTTTCTGAATAAACTTTTGTGAGTGAAAATGAAACATCTGTAGCCTGAGTTTGCAAACGGACTTGGATTTGATCAGCAACTGCTGACATTAATTCTCCTAAACAGTTTGAAAATGCTTCTGGGATGGACTCGCTCTTTTCAACATAATAAAATCCTCCATTTCTTAATTGGGAAATTGCACTTAATAGCTGAGCATCGTGCCCAGAGCCATATCCAAAAGTATGAATTGAGTAATCTTTTAACGATGAAGAGTCAATACTAGCTTTTCCACGATCTAGTGATGTATCTTTTTGTTTATCACGCCCATCTGAAAGTAAAACGATTGAAGATATTTTATTAACAATCTTTCGATCTTCTACCTCCTACCTTTAAGAGTGAGGAATTTTTTTAAAAAAATTATAATTAAATATTTAAATTTATGTTGAGAATGCCGTTTAAAATAAAATATATATGAAACTATTTCATAACAAAAAAAAGTTAAAAAATTTTGTTGTGTTCTTAAATACAGTCAAATTCCAAAATAGGCATTTTTCCTAGTTTTGGTTTCTCTTAAATAGGATATTAACGTTTTAATTCCATGGTGCAAGCCTCCGGTAATATCAGTGCCTCCATTTGCTTCAAGATTTCTTATTTCTTCTATAGTTTGAGCTTTGCCATGTGGAGTCATTCTTATTAAGGGCTGAATCCTAGTAACAATATTATTGAATGCAATCAAGCTAACTCGATCTTTTTCGCAAAGCTGGTTGACCATAAATTCGAGTGTCTTTTTAGTTAATTCAAGTTTTGGTCCCCTCATGCTTCCACTTACATCAATTACACATATAATGTCAACTCCTTGACGAAGAGTTTCTTCAGATATTGAAGTCTCTGAAGCTTGCATTGATAGCTGGCATGGCATTTCTTGGGGTAATGTGCCATTAATTTGCAAATAGCTTAGAGCAGGCTTCATTAATAACTGCAATTTTTGATCATACGGCGTTATATCTGAAATAGTTTTAGTCTCTGATTCTCTGATTTCTATAGCTTCATCATCATTATATAAATCTATTTCAGTCGTTATTGGATAATCAGCTTGCCGATATCTTAGCTTTTCTGGCACTTTTTTGCTTGATGATTTATTTCCCATTATAGCTGATAGGCCAGATCAGAAGATAACTTATTTTTTAATATCATTATTATCATTTATTCTCCAGTCATCAACAGATTTCCCAAGCGTTACTTTACTTTAAATATTTATATTAATTTAAATATTTCGCAATGGTCAGAATCAATATATGAAAGCTCTTCATCAAATGGTATCAGAATATGATAAAAATTATAAATGACAAAATTGCCTATTTTTATACTGCTGTGGATAATTTTGTCATGTATAATTCTCTACTTCAAATCTTCAGATGACGATCTTAATTCAATTGTTACTATGCAAGAGAGAAAAATCGATTTAGGGCCAGTCATGTACTACGATCCGCCAGAAACAACTCAGAAGTCATCTAAAGGTGAAATTGCATATGAAAATATCTTTCAGTTGCTAGATGTAAAAAATCTTATTTGTACTCCTTTTTCATTTGGCTACAGTTGAGAAGAAGCCGAATCATTATTTCCAAGCTATAAGTTTCCGACATGCTCTTCTCTTATAAAAGAACCAAAATGAGATATATCAGAAAGAGCTTTCTCCATGGCATGCAAAAATTATACTGACGCAGCTCTAGTTCAAGGCCCAACTGGAAACGTAAAATACCCGTCATGAAAAGCCCACAAAAGGCTTTGGCAATCTGAACATTTTTCAAAAAAACTGAAATTGAATTCTAATACAGATTTTTTGCTGGCGACATGCGACTATAAAGAAAATTTTGATGTTGCCTGGCATAGGCCAAGCTATGATTATTATATCCATGAGAGGGCAAAGAGTTTATCAAAAGACAATCACTTAAAAAAACCTTTATTTATATTGACGCTAGGTTTGGATAGTTTTTCAAGAAGGCATTTTTTCCAAAAATTGCCTAAAACAGTTGAAGTTTTAAATAATTTTGTCAAAGAATTCAAAATTTTTGATTTCAAACTACACAATATAGCTGGAAAAGCAACTGTTAATAATGTAACACCATTATTCATAGATGATAAAGATGCAAAAAAATTAAAAAAATCAAAAGAAAATGATAAAATGGGAGAAAAAGCTATATGGGTCGACTTTAAAAGGCGAGGATTCATTACTTCAATGCTTACTGATGATTGTGATTATAGAGTTTATAATAATATAGGCCCTGAACCAGACATTGATTTTGTATCACGACAATTTTTCTGTGCAGCCCAAAAGTACACAGACTATGTTACAAATAAAAATAAGAAAATGAAGCAAAGGTGTATTGGCTCTCAAATGTCTCATGTTTATATTTTTCAGTATTTGCAAGATTTATTAAATATGTACTCAGATGTAAATCAATGAAGTTATGTTCATTTAAATGCTGCTCATGAATCCACAGGAAGGCATGCGCAAACTTTAGACCCAGACTTATCTGAATTTTTAACAACGTTTTTACCAAAAGCCACTAACTTACCTCAAGATTTTTTTTTAAATTTTAAAATAATATTTAAATATGCAAGATGTTTTAAATTTAATTGAAAAAGTAGGAGATATCATTATTATATAATAGTTAATTAGATATCAAAATATTGTCTATATAAAGATTTTATATTTACATTGTTATTCTGCCATCCAAGGGGGAGTAAGACGCATGAAGTCATGATAAATTTGCTAGGTGATCATGGCATGAGATATGGAAACTGAAAATACTCACTCCCCCCCTCCGTTAGTGAACAAAAAAATTTTGTTCACTCACGGAGGGGGGTTAATTTTTTTTTTTTTAAAAAAATTTATTTTTTTTCGAAATTTTAAAATTCCTAATTCACAAAAATTGGAAAGCAAATATTAATTTAATTTATAAAATTTATGTTTTAAAAATTCGTTTAAAATTAAACAGAATTAGCTCTAGATTTCGTTATAATAATTATCATTTATATATCAAATTTTTTTTCCATAAAAAAATTTTTCTATTAGAAAAATTTTTGTTCACTCACGGAGGGTGGGCTTTTGGGCAAAAAATAGGGATTTTTCTAATGGTTTTGTTCACTCACGGAGAGGGCAGGGAGTCAGTAGATGGTGACCAAGAAATGAAATTGCCAGTTTTTATAATGATTTCAAGTGATTTTTATATAAATTCAGTACCCAAATCCTATGAAACATTATCAAAAAATACACTAAGATTAGTAACTAAGCAAGATATAAGACAAACTTTATTAGGAATTTTGAATAGAATTTCCTTGACAAGAGACTCTAAAAATAAATACGCGTATGATTTATTTTCTGCAGAAATTCCAACCTCAAGAAATTGTGACACTTTTGCAAATATTCCAGCTCAACTATGCTCATGCCAAAGCTATAGAGAAATTAAGCCAGAATTTTGGAAAATGAAATATTTAAAGGTGTTTGTGCATGATTTAATCCAAATAGCATGTGACAAGATGAATGAAGTATCTCATACTCCTGATCAAGTCTCTTCTAATTTGTGTAAAAAAATAATTCCAAATGAAATTGCAGGAGTGTTTCACGATCCCCAATGATCGTATTTAGACTTAAAAATTGAGTTCACAGCGAAGTATTCTCCTGCAAGATTTTTGGTTGAGTATCACGTGCATGAAGATGATAAAACTCACCATGGCATTCCAATTATTTATGATCATCAAAGATTGCTTGTACAAATCATTTGCTATGCTGTTAAATAACATTAATCTTTTTAATTTCTATTCCCTAAATCTCTGCTTGGACTGAAAGCTCCGAGTAACGGTAACAGGAATCAACCTAACCGTTAGACCTGCTCATGTCCCCAAGCCTCCTAGGACTTCTCTATCTACGCCAGACTCAATATAGATTCAAGAAATCTAGGATTTCTCTCACTAAGCTCAGTTGCAGGACTGCGTTTCTACTCCTAAGTGCCATTTTAAATTGTGCACAAATTATGAATATAGATAGATTAGATGAATATGGAGGGATTTGTGAAGAAAAAAGTAATGAGTTAGGACTGAATCCAGAGTATTGTATTTGTGAATATGATAACGCTTAATTATAGTTTATACTTTCAATTCTGTTGTCTCATAAAATTGCTAATAGAATAATAATGACTTAAGATGCATAACAAAAAATAAGTAATCTTTATTGATTTTTTAATCAACTTGCTATTCTCAAATATCCAGACTAAATATTCATTGGTATTTTTAATACATTGTCTTATATCATCCTTAATCTAATTTCGCTAACTCAATACTCAATTAGATAACTATTTTATAATTAATGGCATTAAAAATTATCCACTCCTAATATTTTTTATCAGCAACTGAGCTTCTCATAATTTATCATAATTAATGTCTCTTATAAAAGCATCAGATATAACTGAGCCATTATGTGCTGATCAAGCTGAATCTTCAACTGGTCAAGAAGAGATTAAAAACCCTCGAGTGTCATTTTGACAGAGGATTTTTCCAATATTATTCTCTTCTTCTAGAAATGCCGAAATAAGTCTTCTAAGCTCAGGCTCAATAGGCGCAGGTTTTTTTTGCCTAGACTTTTTGTTCAGAGAATGCGGACTAATACTTGGTTCTATTATTTTCACAGCAACTGGGCTTACATTCGTGTTTTTTCAAAAAGTTATTTTATGGGGAATGAAGTCTACTCATGACGTAGATTTAATGAAAATGATTTATCATCTTTATGGAAAACGAACCAGAAGAGCTATGAAAATTTGCTTGGGATTGAGCATATTTGGACTATTATTTCTTAACTCATCTTAATTAGCTATATTTGTCTTAGTTTAATGCCATATTACATATCACCTGGACGAGCTTTCCGCTCCTGCTTCGGGATTCACCGCCAACGATATGTCATCCACCACTTGGCCTTAATCTGGAATGGACCCTTAGCTTTGGTGTTCGGATTTTGACGGCTGTCCTTCCAGCTTTGAGGCAAACCAACCTGCGTCCATCAGGCACACTAAAGGTCTCAGTCTCCATCGTCTGGGGTTTGTGGCACACTGCCAGAAAAAAATTCGACTCCTGAAGGGATGGTCTTCTAAGGGTGCGCTCTCTTTCTTCTAAGGGTGCGCGCTCTTGCGCATAATACACGATCATTGCTGAATAAATTCTCTGGGTGAAGCCAGACTTCATAATTAAAATCAGCCAAAGCAGAATTTCTGTTCGGAAAAGCAGAATTTCTGATCGGAAGAGCAGAATATTCTAGTATCGCCATATTTTGATCATGGAATATTATGTTCAAATCAAGCATTTGCAGCTGGATTTTTCAAAGAAGTTTTTTACACCCTGACTCTTCCCAATTATAGCTCATAAAAATGTTATAAAAATGCTGTATGCTAATTAGCTTTTTATAAGGCAAATATATGGTTATTGTTTAAATTTTCAAAAATTAATTTATTATCCTTTAATCTTCTAGATTTCAAAATACATATTCACCTGAAATACTTTAAGGCACTTTTATAATAATTAAATATCTTAAAAACAAATGAAAATGGTCATCCCAGTAATAAAGAATAAAAGATTCATATCGAATTGGGAATGTAAGTGATTATAAGATCACAAACGACTACTACAATTTTTTTTTGAGTTTTAGTTTTATTACAATTATTTTGCTGTTAGGGATATTCAATCAACAAATAATCATAAAGTATTTTTCAGTTCTTTGCTGGACTTCGCTATTTTATTTAACAGCAATCATATTGGTGCAAGTTCCATTTTATATCGAAGGGATAATCGATATACTGACAGAATCAAAGCCTATAACAGTTCCTTCATATGACGCCTATTTCATAAGGAATAATTTTTTGGCCTAGTTTTTTTTAGGCCAAAAAACTAACATAAAAAAATACGCTAAAAAAAAGGCCAAAAAATAGTTGTTATAAAATAGTTGTCGTGTGAAGACGTGGCCTATAACAATTAATGCAGGATTTGCTGATAGTGCTGCAGTAGTTGTATATGCTTTTCATACTTTATTCACAATTCCTATGGCCTATGAAGGCTTTAAAAAAAGTTCTTACAAAGAAATAAAGACTATGAAATACACCCAGTTTGGGTTCAGCTGTCTATTATTTTCTATTTTATTTTTATTTTACTACTATAAAAGCATTGCAGAGGATCTCAGCATTGAGGCAAGTTGGCTTCTGACTGTTGCAAAGATGCTCTTTATTGCTATTTAAACAGTAATATACATTAAATCTTAAACATGTAGCATATACCAAGTCTAGTGGGGATCAGAGACCTCGAGGAGGAATGATGGTGTTTAGGAATATATATCTGATAGGTTTCTGCTGGATTTTTTAAAAGCTCAATGCAGGAGAAGCCGACTGAAAGCTTTTCTCCAAATCCAAGTTTTTGCCTCAGAGAGGATGAGCGGAAAGTGAAAGGGAGCTTCATCAATCGTTGCTGACTCGAGGCATAGCTGCATAACTCATTAGCTAATGGGTAGCGAGTGCAAATCCTCGACCAAAAGGTCAGCAGATGCAGTTCATGCAAGGTAATACACGAGCCAGCAAGCAACGGAAAGCGTAGGAATGAAAAAAGTTCTTGGAAAATTAAAAATGGGCTTTCCAATAAGTTTAATAAGATAAGATAAGATATTTTAACAGTGAATACAGTGATTAATCTGCATCAATTTGTCATAATGATCATCGAAATGCTTCCATGCATAAGTTTTAGCCCCAAAACATATTTTATAGTGAAACTTATGATAAGCATCAACATTGGCATTTTTGCTTATTTTTTCACAATTCCTTTCACATACTACAAAGTAATAGGTGGGACAACAGTGATATTTTTTGACATTATCATACCGACCCTGATCTATTGGAAAGTATCTTGCAACTACCCTGTGGTGATTTCCATATCTCTTTGGAGTGTGCTGCTTATCTTGCTTGGAGTTTCATCAGCAGGTTATGCATTTACAGGTTTATAAATTTATATTTATAACATATTTTTAAATCTGAAATTAATTAGCCATTTTAGCTTTCTTCCTGTCTGCTTTGGTCTGATGGTGGTACCCTTCTTTGATCTGTTGAACGCTTCGAGTGCATTCGCATTTTTCACACTTCATAGTAAACATTCTGATGCTGGAATCTCTGGTAAGAATTGTTTGCATGCTCTTACAATTCTGGCATAGCACATACTCAGTAATGTAGACCAAGCAAATAAGTATAGCACTTAAAAAGTATATTTATTGCATAAAGCCTAACCTAAATTCTATTTTGGGGAGTTATGAACTAAAAAAGGAATCTTTATGAGTAGGAATACTTTTTCAAAAGAAACTCAATTTGTTTTTCAAGGTACCTACCTTTAAATATGAGCTGCAGGTCTTGGGTTATGCTGCCATCAGTGCCAAGTTCCACAAAGAAAAATCGTGACATATGGTCTGAAGGACGCTTAAGCATATCACAAATATCTTGAAAATTCACCCAGCCTGTTTTTTTTGAGCCGATTCTGACTACTTCTGGCTGTTTAACAATACAGCGCTGGTTGTCGGTACTCCCACCACCTCCTTTTGTTTTTCTTAGCCTCTCAAAAATGCGTGTTAGCATTTCATCATATTTGTTGTCAGCATCTTGCGCTTGGTTAATTTCTTTCTTTGCAGGTGTTGGGCCTGCCTTTGGCTTTTTCTTCTTTTTCATCTTACTCGCCCTGCATTAGTGAGTAGAGTTTTTTGCTATGGATAGGAAGGGGGTTAATTTTTTCAAAATATCATATATTAAAAATTTCTTTAAACAATTTCCATTCAAATAATCAGAAGCGAAAATTTAATTTAAGCTAAATATTCTTGCTTAATAAAAGGTTTTAGTTAGATATAGGCTGATTTAGAGAAGTCTATTTCATCTTGATCTTCGTCTGCCATTATATAAGTTAATTAATATACGGTAAAAATTAAGAGAATCACCAAAGAATTGCTTATCTGAAAATATTTATTTTATGAAATAATAATAAAATTTTAACCAAAATTTTATGTATAAATAATTAAATTATGATATACACCATTATGAGGCTCTATTAATTATGGAAGAAGGCAATCTAAATTGCCATGAACTTAGGCTTCAAGAGAAAAAAGCAGAAGAAATGATTGCCAAGCTCTCAGAAGAGAAAAAACAAGTTGCAATTCCTCTTTTAGAAATTCAAAGACAACGAAACACTTTATATCTTAACTATTTGCAAGAGCTTAAAGAGCTTCAAGAAAAATACGAGCAGAGCTATCAACCACTCTACGAGCAGCGTAGAGCACTTCTTAGCTCAGTCCCTGGGTTTTGGTTCAAATCTATAAAAAACAACACAGTAAGCTGCGAGTTTCTCTACGAGCAAGATGAAGCATTACTTCAATTCTTAGTCGACATCAGGCACAAAAAAGACCCCAACTCCGAAAACTTTTCAATTGAGTTCGAATTCGCTGATAACCCTATAATTGAGAACAAAATCCTAAAAAAAGACTATTTCATGGCTAATGAAGATGTTATGGAAAAAGCTATTGGGACAGAAATTATATGGAGAGGAAACAATCTTACACAACAAGTAAAAAAAAGCAAGAAAAAAGGTAAGCAAGGCAAGGAACCGAAAACTGAAAGAATTGAGAGCAGACCGAGCTTCTTCAATTTTTTTAAAAATGTAATGATGCCTGCACCTCAAGACTTGGAAGCCATGGATGAAGAAGACGAGCACGAGATTGTGAAAGCGTTTGAGCAGGATTTTGACTTAGCAACTGAGTTTAGAGATGAGATAATCCCAAATGCAATGCTTTTTTACTTGAATATCAGAGAAGAATCAGATGAAGGCGATGCCGAAGAAAATCAGCCGAAACCTGTGAAAGTGGATGGATCTGGAAGTGAAAAACAAGAATGCAAGCAGCAATAATTTAATTTATGACTATTTTCACACATAACTAACTATAAAATTGGATCACTTGCCCACAAATGCACACACAATCTTGAAATATTCTATGGTTGTTGACTAAGCAATTATAGCACAGTTGCCTGCATGAGCACACGCTTGATTCTATGTTTACATAAATTTTGCAATCTTTACATAAAATATAGCTGCCAAAGCTTCCTCTTACATCTTCAGGAAATAAAAAACCATCTCTAGGGCAAGAGGAAAGTTGGTGCTGAAAAATACAAAAATTGCACACCTTATTGCAGCATAATTGACTGATATTCATATAATTCTCTGCATCTGGAATTAAGTGATTGCAAACTTCGCAATACCCATGATTTGGTAAAAGTTCTCTCTCCTTTATTAATCCTAGATATTTTATATATTCAAATGCTTTAAATTTTGTCATCAAAGCATCAAGAAATAGGTTTAACTCTGTATCAGTATATAAGCTAAAAACAACTTTTTTTATGCTAATTTTCTCTACATAAAATTGATAATTTCCTGCAAAGACTATGAAAGCTTCAATGTGCCTTAGAGCAGCCTTTTCTATTGGATACCCAAAAATCCCACAAGAGATTCCAGGGATTCCAATTGACTTGTAGCTTAATTTGTTAGCTTCAATAATTGGAAATAATATCGATTCGAAGAGAGTTTCACGTTGGTATTCTGTTTCTTTTGCTCCCTCAAATACCGGTCCAACTGTGTGAAAAATTGACTTGAAATTTAATTTTCCTGCTGATGTTTCTACAACTGTTCCAGGTTTGACAAAATAGTTATTCCTAATATATTCATCGCATTCTTTTTGAACATCTGGCCCTGCAGAATTAATAATTTGTCCTGCTAGTCCTCCAAGATTTCCGAGTTTGTCATTTGCTGCATTTACAATTGCATCAACATCTAAATCCAAGATACTCCCTTGTCTGATTTCTAGTGTAATGCCATTAATAATTCCTTCTGCGCATAAAACAGGCTCTATGTGCTTCATTTTAAAGACCTGGCAGTATAAAAAATTATAGAATTTTATTTTTTAGTTATAATAATTAGGAACTTCGTTGCTAAGTTCTTTAAATAGTAATTATGATAATTCGCTTTTAATTTTATTTCCACAGATGCACTTCCTTGAACCATTGAAATCAACAGGCATGACATAGACACAAGATGTGCAAATTTGTCTGCAACTGCAGCCCATTTCTGAATTAGGCTTATAGCTGCAACATTTTCGGCATAAAATATATTTATATAAGCTATCGATCACATCATCTGGGAACCGAAACTGATCACATGGACAAGTTGCTTGGCAGTGCTGAAAAATGCAAAAGTTGCATATCTTGCCACAGCATAGTCCAGTAATGTTCATAAACGCTTCTTTGTTTTCTATTGATTGATTGCATAATTCGCAAAATCCGACATTTGCCTTGTATGATCTATCTTTAGCTGAACCAATATATTCAACAGTATCGAATACCTCAAGCTTTTGCCATAAAGCAGTTAAAAATGCAGAGAGCTCCCCTTCTGTGTACAAGCTAAAAGCAATTTTTTTTATATAGATATGTTGATTGCTTGTAACAAACATTCCTGCATATAAAATAAAAGCCTCTAAATGTCTTATTGCAGCCTTATCAACTGGATATCCAAATATTCCACAGGAAATTGCAGGAATGCCTATTGATCTAAGTTGGGAATTATTAGCGTAAATAATTGATTCATAAATAGCTGAAACCAATTCTTGCTTGTGTCTTTCATTTTCTTGTTTATTTTCCACCCTTGGCCCAACAGTGTGCAATATTTTCACAAATTTCAAACTTCCTGCTCCAGTTTCAACAATTTGTCCTGTTTTAATAATCCCTAAGGTAGAAATCGCTTGATCGCATTCATTTTGGATGATATCACCTCCACTTTCCACTATTTGATGGGCAAGTCCGCCAAAGTTTTGAAGCTGCTCATTTGCAGCATTGACAATTGTTTCAACTTCCAAATCTAAAACACTTCCTTGACTAATTTCGAGGACAATATTATTCAGTGTTGCTCTTGCGCATACGCTTGATAAATTTTCAGACATGCTATTTAAATATCATATAGAGTACTTATTAAAATGCATTAATAGTATTTAACTCCATCACGTCATAACTCCTCATGCCTGGTTCCTTTAGGAGTTGTCCTCACCCCTCTGTCATCTTTTTTGTTATCTTTGAAAATTCCTCTATATTTAGATTTATCTCTATAGATAATCATGCCTTTGCCGTGCTTTTTATCGTCTTTAAAGTACCCATTATATATATGTCCATCTTTCAGTTTCATTTTTCCTCTTCCACTTCTTTTATCGTCCTCCCAATTCCCTTCATATATGTCTCCATTCGAATAGATCATCTCTCCATACCCTTCATATTTGTCTTTGACAAAATCTCCTCTATATTTAGATCCATCAGGCCACTCATAGATTCCTTGTCCATGCTTTAAGCCATTTATAAAATCTCCTTCATATAAAGACCCATCATAATAATACATTTTTCCTTTCCCATTCATTTTATCATTCGACCAATACCCAATATAACTATTTCCGCTTTGTCATTTTTGCAGACCAAATCCTTCTCTTTTATCATCAACAAACTGTCCTGCATAAGTAAACGATCCTTGACTAATTAAAACTCCAAACCCGTTTTTTCTGCTGCTTCTGAATTCTCCTCTATATAGTACTCCATTTTCCCACATATAAACCCCATACCCATGCTTTAGCTGGTTTTCTGAATCTCCATAAAATCCTGGCTGATACTGGTGATAGCAAGATAAAAGCTCTTCAATTTTCTGCTCCAAAGTGCTTCTATCATATGGAGTATGGTGCACCATTTGTTTAGGCAAAGATTGTGATTTCGTATAGTCTGAAAAACGGTTCAATAAGTCAAGAACAATAAAGTTTTTTGAAATATCATGGGGATCTCTTCTATCAGCTTGGCGATCATGAGGACATTCAATATGCTGGTGCCTTGATTTTATATCATTTATACAGATTTTACAAAATGTGTGACCACATAGGAGCTGGAGTGGTGTATGTTCGGCTTCGTTGAACTCTTCGAAACAAATATCGCATACAATTTCTTCCATTTTCTGATTAAAATTATAATGGTCGATGATCCAAGTTCTAGGAAAGACAGAGCTCTGGCTGGTTTGAAGAATGAATTTGATGGGCTGGGGATTTTACAGGTAAATCTTGGAACTTTGAAGCAAGAAATTAAAGATTTTTACGAGGAAATTATTCATAGGCTTGAAATTAAGAGGATTGATGAATCAATTCTACAATTGCTATTAAATTCGTTTGAAGGATTCAGACAGTGTTTGGTTGAATATAGAGCTAATGAAATGAAACACCCAGGGACAAGTGATGAAATTAAATTAAAAATTAAAGAAGCTCTCAAGAACATTAATATAGCATTGACCACTTTATTGATAGGATACCCTGAATATTTAGAATATACGTCGCAGATAGCTTATAATTACTTCAGCGTGGGAACGTATAGTCTTGATGAGTGCATCTACAAATCAAAGGCAGCATTTCATTCAAATTATCTAATTGGGCCTGACCACGAGAATATCAATTGAAGAATTTTCTGGAATAATTTCTCAAAAGACCTGGATTACGCATTAATCCCAGTTAGCTGGATATTAGAAAGAGAAATAAAGCACCAAGTAAATAGGGGAGAAGAAGAAGTTAAAACTTCTAGAATAGAAGAATTTTATAAGCATATATGGCTCAGCAGGGCTAGATTTAATTCATTTAAAGGTAGAGCTGAACTTTTGAAGAATCTTCAGAATAATTTAAAAATTGATTATCAGCTTCTCCAATGCCAAGAAAGACTTAACCAAATTTTAATCTTAAGGGTCTCTGGATCCCCGCAGCCAGCTTACCCAAAGTTTCCAAAAGGTATGACTTACGAGATTGGCCCTTTAGGCTTAGAAGGATCTGATAGATATTGTAGGGATCGACTGGTATTATTTGGAAAAGAAATTGATGAGAATTACATAAATGATATAACTCTGCCAAATGCTACAAGCTTAAAGCCTTTGCAGATGGCTATCTATTGTTCACCTAGGGGGTTTGCTTTGCAAGATTTCTCAGAACAAGGCACTTATGTAAAAATAAAAAAGGATGAATTTCGAGAAGTAAAAAAAGGCTTAATTATACGTTTAGGATTTGCTTGAGAAATTGTGATAAAAGACTTAGAGTATCCTTCGAGAGATCCGTATTCTAGCTCTTCACTTAATGAAGGCTGCAACATTGTTTTAATTACCCACGGAAATACTGAATGCCACGCTCATAAAATATGCAGTAAAGACTTGCCAGAATTTTATATAGGGCGAAACCCTCGGCAAAATACGATCACAGTTGATGAAAAATCTGTAAGTGGCCAGCATATACAGTTTGCATTTTTTAATAACATGTGGATGATGAAGGATTTAAGCTCTAATGGAGTTTGAATCAGGGTAGGAAAATATCATGAAAGAGATGGCCAGGAAGAAAATTATATATTGGAGCAAATTCCCAAGGAAAATATTCTTCCAAGTCATTATTGGATTCAAAACGATGATGTCATTGCGTTTGGAAAAACAAAAACAGTTTTTGAATACAAAGTTTGGTGCATCATAAAAAGCTTACTCCCCCCCCTCCGTGAGTGAACAAAAAAAATTTGTTCACTCACGAAGGGGGTTTAATTTTTTTTTTTTTAAAATATATTTTTTTTTTCGAAATTTAAAAAAATCCTAATTCGCAAAAATTGGAAAGCAAATATTAATTCAATTTGCAACATTTATGTTTTAAAAAGCAATTCGTTTAAAATAAAACAGAATTAGCTCTAGATTTCATTATACTAATTATCATTTATATATCAAAATCTTTTTCCATAAAAATTTTTCTATTAAAAAAATTTTTGTTCACTCACGGAGGGTGGGTTTTTGGGCAAAAAATAGCGATTTTTCTAATGGTTTTGTTCACTCACGGAGGGGGGAGTTAGTTTAAACTTTTTTATTTGAATTTCTATAATAAATTTCTGCACATAAACGGACACTAGCTCTCATGAGATAATATTTTAATCAATCATAAATCTATGGCATTTAATAGAGCATATGCCTATCTAACAGTCCTAATGATCCCTTTTTATTATTCATAACAAAATATAACTATAAAAATAATTCTCAAAATTTAATTATAATTAGTCAAAAAACTCAAACATTTTTAAATTTATAAGGAAAACAAAATCATCACCAAGTCATTCTCTGAGCCTGCTCAGATGCTGGGGGCCTGAAGTCAAGCAGGAAAAGGAGGGCTATAGGCTCCGAACTTTGTGTTTTGGCTAGATTTGCTCTCTCATCCGTTAGCATCTTCCCGATGGATACTTAGCAATAAAGGATTTTTACTTCTAGAGGTCACCAGTGCCGATGATGAAAGCAAAACTTGCACTAATATAGATAGGATGCCATCCCTGCTAAAACTCTAGTTACTAACGCAACTACCGTCAAGTCACTAAACTGTGCGCTCCAAGATCCTGGGATAAATTAAGAATCCGAGAGCTATTTATGGCGTAAATACTCAGGGAGGTTTCAGCACGCCAGAGCAAATTTGATTTTAAAGCTGTTTTGGGTTAGAGACTAAAGAAGGAAGAGCCTAATCTTTAATTCAGATAGCCTAACCTTCTTATAGCTCATTTCCTAGTGTCGAAAGATTAATTAAAGCTTATTCAAATTTGTTAGTTTATTAAATTTATTATGGCCGTTTTTAGATCCATGATGGTAAAATAAAGGATTTTTTATACCTACGGAATCAATTATTAAGAAATTTATAATGGGATGCTGTTCTTACGACCGTCAAATTGAAAATGATGTAGATGATCTTGGAAATCGTAGCTCAGCATTTAATAACCAGTTTACTTCTCTAAAAATTGTTAGCTCTGGATCAATCTCAGAACTCAAGCAATTTCTTGATAGAGGATTTCCCACAAAATACAAAATGCCAGCATTCAATGGTGCTACTATATTGCATTTGGCAGCAGAAAAAGGCAACGCCAGCATGATTAAATTATTAATGGAATACGGAGCAGACGTAGAAAGTTTTGATGATAGGGGAATGACCCCGATTTTTTACTCAATAAAGGGGCGAAATCAAGAGTGTTTTCGGGTATTAGTCAAAACTTACAATGCAAATATGAATGTTGTTAATTCTTATGACAAAAGCGTTCAGGATTATTTAAAAGAGGATCCAAATTTTTTTAATGGGGAATTGCCTCATTAAAGTCAGTTATATAGCAATAATAGTCTTTTTTAGTTCCAAAAAGAGTACGTACATAACTTAAAATTCATCTTTTAAATAAAATGAGCAGCCAGCTTACAAAGCTTAAGTTTCGTATAGTATTTTGTAGCAGTGAAGACAACGAGTTTCCAGTGACCCAATTACTGAATCATGGCCCACACAGTACTGGTTGGCAGTCAGCAAGATTTCAAGATTTCCCTCAAATCATAATTTTGCAATTCATAGCTCCTATAAGAATCCAGCAGCTTCAGTTCTTGTCCCATCAGTCAAAAATCGCTACAAGAATTGAGCTCTTTACATACCTGCCTGAAAATCCAAGCTCAATTCCTCCATTAGAAAATTTCAAATGAAATCGGCTTGGTTATCTGTCATTAGATAACAATGAAAAATCAGGATTCCAGGCACGAGAGCTGAAATCAGTTTATATTGATGCCCAGGCTTTATTTTTGAAAGTTTCTCTTAATAAGTGTCATGTGAATAAGTACAACATTTTCAATCAAGTTGGACTGATTGCTATTAATTGCTTAGGTGAAGAACTTGGCAATGCGAAAGCACCGGCTAGAGGAGGGATCCAGCCGAGGCTTGAAAATGAAATGGAGTTTGATTCTGCTACAAATGAAAGGCTTAAACAATTGTCGGTAGCTAAAGAAAGAGCGCTTGAAAATGAAGATTTCGATGAAGCGAAAAGAATTAAAGACGCTATTGAAAGGCTGAAATCGGTGGGCTATGAGCTTTTAATGCTTGAAGATAGGAAAAGAAATGCCATTGCAAATGAAGATTATGATAGCGCAAAAATATTGAAAATTGAGATTGAAAGAATGAGGAATGCAGTTTTGCCTCCAATGCCTGACACTTATTTTGCACCTGTTCAACAAAGCTCACATAGGCCTTTTTCAGGAGGTCCTCAGCCGCTAGGCATAGGAGGCAGGCCTTCATCAAGGCCTCAGCCTTCTCAATTTCCTCCTCCACAGCAGATTGGTGATATGCCAAATTATGATCAATTTGAAAGAAGAAATAACCAGCTCTTGCCAGAACCCAAGTCAAAGGTCTCTCATGATGAGCAAGTAATTCCTACAATCAGCAATGGCAGAGCTCCAGGACAAATTTTTGGAGGTGAAGAAGAAGAAAATTTGCCTCCTAACCTTGATAATCCCCCTGAGCCATTAGGGGTTCAGCAAGCGAAATTTGCAGATCCATTGCTTCCTATTCTAGGTGAAGACTTATGCAGAAGAATTTTTTCTAAAACTTGGCAATTCAGAGAGGATGGCTTAGGCCAAATCCAAAATGAAGTTTCTAGAGGGCCATCAAGCCAGATTTTCGGCGGTACTGATAATTCAAACATTTACTCTGGCGTGCTAGGTGCAGTTAGGTACACAATTGGAGACAAAGTTTCTCAAGTATCATTAAAAGCCATGGGACTTATAAATACTCTTTTTAACAGCATCAACCCTTCAAGAGCAGTTGCTAGAGGTGATGTCCCTGAACATGTACAGAATATTTTAAGCTCACTCCTTGATAAAGTTGGGGATAATAACGCAAGGGTAAGAGAAACTGCTGAACAAACTTTTATATCTCTTGCAAGAAGTGACATTGTAGGAGCTGGTGCAGCTGTCCAAAGCATCCTTAAACCTATGAAAGATAAATCAACTTCTCAAAAACATATCATAGGGAGGCTTAATTTGCTCGACAATATGGTAAAGGAGTTTCAAATTGACAACTCTTATGTTCCTTTCCAGCCTGTTGCAGAGTATGCTTTAAATGGGTTTAAAAATACTAGTCAAGATGTAAGGAATTCAGCATATAACTTGCTTATGTCAATATATGCATGTGTTGGGCAAAAATTGCAGCCGTATCTTGCAGATTTAAGGCCAGCCCAACAAGAAATGCTGGAAAGAGGTATGCAAGATATTGATGGAGGAAATGGGCCAAGTGTTACTGTCTCGCAGCCTCCTCCTCGACAAGCACCAATTGGAGTTTCTAAACGAAAAAATTCAAATGCTCAGGTAAACAACTTTTTACCGTTTTGCCAATTTTGTGGCAAAAAAGATGCTATATTTGCGAATGAAGATAACTTAGATATTCATTATTGGAAAGACTGTCCTATGCTGGTATCATGTTTGCTTTGCAACCAAGTAGTCGAAATTTTCGATTTAAATAGCCATTTATTAAATTTAAGTTTAAGCTTAACGAATTACTCTGGGCACACAGCCCATTTGTCTTCTTTTACTTGAGGGTCCAGCTACATTAACAGCTCTGAATAACTGTAGGTGGACTGCCTAACCGTCAAACTGTTAAAGTTAATAAGCCGTTAAGACTTCTCTAGTCAGTGCCAGCCTCAGCACCGATCTCTTCTCTTCAAGCCGAGACTCTCAAGAAGCTTGACTTCTCTCACTAAGCTCAGATAATAGGACTATTACCTGTTTAACAGGAGTTAGGACCTATCCCAAACTGACATTTTTAATATTGTGCCATTTATTAAAAGAATGTGAACTTAAGAACGTAATGTCTCAGTGCCCGAGATGCAAAGAAGCGATTCATGCCGACGAAATCGAACAACACACTGAAGAACAGTCATGCTACGCTGCAAAACCTCCGAAGGTAGCTTCAAGATGTCCACTATGCCATGAAGATGTAGACCCAGGAATTGATGGCTGGAAAAACCACATTTTGGCTCAAGGCTGCCCAAATAACGATAGAAGTAATATCTAGAAAATCTATTTTAATTTAATTTTCCTTGAAGATGGCAGAAGCACCAGTTGAGAAGAAAACTTTTCGCAAAAAAGTTGTTCTACCAAGTGACAAAGACGAAACCAAGGTGAAAATCAAGCCTCATAAAGTGCCTAAACTTGATGATAAACCGGCCCAAATCCGGTTAAACGCAGCTGCAATATTGAGAGAAGAAGCCAGGCTTAAAAAGGAAGAAGAAGTAGAAAAGGCGAGGCTTGAAGCTTTTATGATTGAAATGAGGGATAAAAGCGAATATGAAAGGTGGAGGGCAGATATGAAAGAAAAAGATGATTTGGAGAAGCTCGAACAGTTACAAGTCAGGAAAATTGAAATGGAGATGTCCAGAGAAGAAGCTATTGAAGCAATTAGACTGAAATATAAAGAAAACCAACTAACTGCTGCAAAGCTGAAAGAAATGACGAAAGCACAGGTAGAAGAAAAAATAATAAAAGAAGAACAGGAGTTAGAAGAAAAGAAAAAATTTGTCACAGAAGTCGTTGAAAGCAGGGTGAACATTCAAGTAGAAAAAGATAAAGTGAAAGAAAATAATAAAAAACTTAAAGAAGAGTTGCAAAAAGAAATTCAAGAAGCAATAAATAGAAGAAAAGAAGAGGAAATCATTGAGCAAGCTAAAAGAGATGAACTTATCAGGCAGATCAGAGAATTACAAAATCAGCCGATTGCTAGGAATAAAGCATTTGACCCAACTGAAATCATGGGATATGGGCTGCTTGAAGAAATGTCTTTAGCGCAGCTAAAAGAAAGACTTGAAGAAAAGAAAAGAGAAGTCGAAGAAGAAATAAATAGAAAAAAAGAAGAGAATATTAGGTACAAAGAAACTAAAGCAGTAGAATTAAACGAAAAGATTAGCAAAATCACTGAGAATAGGAATCAAAAAGCTGCTCAAAATGAAGAAAGGAGAAAGAAGATGAAAGAAGACGAAGAAAGGAAAAAACAGCTGCAACAAGAAATGAGGGAAAAAGGGTTACTAACTGTCTATGAAAAAATATCAGCGAAAAAACAAAAAAGGCTAGAAGAACAGAAAAAGCTGGAAAAAGAGCTTAAAGAAATTAAATTGAAAAGGCAATACATGAATGCCAATAGAGCTTTAGTTGAAGAAAAAGCGTGGAAAGAGCAAGAAGCTGGTGCTGAAAGAGAAGCCAGAGAAAGACAAGCCAACGCACTTATAGAACAAGAGAGAGTAGAAAGGATCAAATTGACTGAAACTAATTTGAAAACAAAAGCAGCTAAAGAATTGGCAAAGCAAAAAATTGAAGTCATCAATGAATACCAAAAAGGCCTTGCCGAAGCTCACGAAGAAAACGAAATTTTATTAGCAGAAGACAGAAGAGATAAAACCAATAAGCACGACAACCAAAGAAACTTCCAGGAAACCCACAAGCAGAAAATGGACGAGCGGCAGTCATACTCCACCAAGTTGACTCAATCCATGAAGAACTCCACCAAAACCAAGTCATAATATAAACATTTTAAAGCTAACCTGCTTTTATAAGAAAACTAATAATTTGCCTTACAAATAATGGAGTTTGTGGAGAGCAGAGAAGAGGAATTCGGAGACGGAAAACTGTGACATGAGTTCGAAAATGTTGATGACATGAGCTATGGCTACAAGTCTGATTATTATTTTAACTCATATGCTCATTTTGGAATCCATGAAGATATGATCAAAGATGATGTAAGGACTGGAACATACAGAAAAGCCATCATCCGGAATCCTTATCTCTTTAGAGGAAAAACTGTCCTTGATGTAGGCTGTGGCACAGGCATTTTGAGCTACTTCGCAATGAGAGCTGGAGCGAGTCATGTGTATGCAGTGGATTGCGCTGATATCATTGATTACGCAAGAAAAATTGCTGAAGACAACGGCTTTGCTGATAAAATCACTTATATAAAAGGAAAAGTTGAAGAAATTGAGCTGCCAGTACAAAAAGTTGATATTATCATTTCTGAATGGATGGGGTATTTCTTGCTTTTTGAAAGCATGCTTAACTCAGTTATTTATGCAAGAGATAAATGGCTGGCACCTAATGGATTGCTATTCCCTGACAAGGCAAGAATTTGGGTGGCTGCAATTGAAGATTCAAAATACAAAGAGTCAAAATTTGACTTTTGGAGCGATGTGTATGGAATCAACATGACACCGATGAGAAGCCATGCAATTAGAGAGCCTTTAGTGGACACAGTTGATGAAGAAAAAATAATCAGTACACAAGCACCAGTTTTTGAAATAAATCTTCAATGTGTGACTCTAGAAGAGCTAACCTTTACTACCAGCTATAGGCTCCAGATAAATAAAAATGATATTTTGAGCGGCCTTGTGGCATGGTTTGAGGTTGGGTTTTGCCACTCTCACAAATGAATTACACTTAATACTTCTCCAAAACTCAAGAGCACCCATTGGAAGCAGACAATTTTCTACCTAAATGAATCGCACAAGGTAAATCACAATCAAATATTATCAGGCTCGATATCTGTGAGGCCAAACCTCGTAAATGTCAGGGAGCTTGACATAAAAATTTCTTATAATTTGGATGGATTTAGCCCACTTCGAACTTGGCAATTTTATCAACTAAGATAATATCCCTTAAGTTATAATTATTATATAAATTCACATAGTGTATCTAAGCTTGTGGATTGCCATCATTCCAGCATCTCTCAAGGCCATAGGGGTTAGCTTTGTCAATCTTTTTGGTAAGACTAGCTCGTGAACTGGCATATCTGATATAACTAGTGGATTTACCTATTTAAGGGTTTGCTTAGCCAGTATAAGCTGTAAAACTAACCCACGGATTATCTTAAGAAATGGAGAGATGAAGGCGAAACACTAGCATGTATATGCCATAGCTATTTGCAATTAAACATTTAATTTGCATGATGTTGGAATAATTCAGCATTTTTATGGTGATATAAGATGCCAAGTTCAAAATTATAAAGAATAGTTATTAATTTGGGCTTTAATTGCATTCAATGTTGCATCACTCTCATGCACCTTCAGTTCCGCTTCAATTACCTTTAATTTTGCTTCTGCAAGCTCGCGATTTCTTATCTTTGACTGTAATCTTAAAGTCCTTGAGGATTCAATAAGTTCTGATATATCACTTGGTAATATCAGCACAGGAAGCACTGTGAAATCAAAAGGATCATGGATGATTTCAGGTTTTATTTTAAAATCCTCTGCCATATGCTTGTATGACTTATTCACAACCTCAAGGCTTTCAGAAATGTGTCCTTCAAGAATTGCATTTAAAATTTGAGGAGAAGGGGGTTTTGGTTTAGGTGGTGACCTAGATCTGCTTCTTTTTCGATCCTCCCGGAAACGATCATCATTTCTTTTTTCATCACGGAATCGATCATCGTTTCTTTTGTCTTCCCGGAATCTATTATCATTTCGCTTTTCATCTCGAAATCTATCATCATTTCTCTTTTCGTGGTGGGTTTGCCGACGATCTTCTAACTTCCCTTCAAAGATAGAGCAAATGACAAATATGATAAAAAATTCTAATTTTTTTAATGAAGAAATAATTTCACATCATAAATTAATATTTTGTATAAAATAATTTAATATGTAATTAAAGTGCATTTAATTAAAAAATAAATCTAAATCATAAATAAATTAATTTAGTTGTGATTATATTGTGGTTACTCGAAGCCAAAATTATTTCAAAAACCTCTTAATTTGTAACCAAAAATTATTGCTCTTGGAGTGGGTTAAGGAAGAATCATAAATCAGTTTGTATTGTTGTGGGTGCTGAGTATGGGAGTGGCTATGACTTGGCCTATAATTAGATTTTTGTCTATCATATTTTGACATTTTTGTTTATATTTAAATATTATACTCAATAAAGCTAACTAGGAAGTAGAGAGCATCTAGCGAAATTGATAAGTTTGATGACCCAAAGATAAAGAGGAAATTAATCATGATTGATGTGATTTTAAATTTTTCAATGTATATTTCAGTTGTTAAAGTTTCAATTGGATCACATAAAAGGAATTTAATGGAGACATAGAAAAATTAATTGCAATTCCTTGACACTGAAGAAATAAAATGTTGGTGTTAACGGAAATTGGACTTCAAGGCGACACTTCCAGAAGGAGAGGTGGACGGCACGATGGGTGGCGAGAGATGCTCTTCGTGAGCGAAGTAGACCATCTCAATGGGAAGCCTGCCGAAGCAGGGTGTTTGTTTCTCCCCCAAAGGTTCCTGCTCCCGCCAGATAGGCTAGACAGGTTTTACTTACTTCTTAGTCTTCTATATCGGGACCAACGGCACTTTACAGATGTGGCTCTGCCTTGGAGAGCTAATCCTCTGGACAGAATGTTCAAGTCAGAAATTTAAGATGGTGCCTCATTCGCAATCTGAGATATATGGAGGCTGCTACTTGGAGAGCTGAGATAGTGCAAAGGCTAGTGGGTCACCGCTTATGGCCAGTTTAAACAGTTTAATTTAATTTGATACTGAGCTATATTAAGACCAGTTTTCGCAAAAATCTTAAAATACCACGTAATTTTTGATGACAAATCTTCAATAAAAAAATAATTGTGATTATACTAAAATTAGCATAGATACAAAGCATACATGCCGAATAAATACTTACGCATCCCTCCGTGAACGAACAAAACATTAGAAAAACTCCCCATTTTTTGCCCAAAAACCCTTCCTCCGTGAGCGAACAAAAATTTTTTTAATAGACAATTTTTTTTATGAAAAAATAAATTGATATATATGTGATAATTAGTATAATGAAATCTATAGCCAATTCTGCTGACTTTGAACAAATTGTTTTAAAAATAAATTTTATACGAAAATATTTTTTATATAAAATTTATATATAATTTTTTTTTAAAAATAAATGAACTCCCCTTAGTGAGCGAATAAGTTTTTTTTGTTCTCTCAAGGAAGGATTTAGATATTATTATCATATTAAATTAATTGAAATAAAACAACCTCATTAAAGTTTCTAAATTTATCATTAATTACCAAGCTAAATTCGTTTGATATAATTCAACTACTTCATTTTGCCTGTAGAGCCATATCTAATAAAATGGCAGGGTTAATAATGAAATGGCTGACCAGAATAACCTAACAGTATTTTGAATTTTAAATATAATCAAATATGACATAGAGCTAGTTCTTTTAATAATGAAAAATTCAGATTTCTATCCGCTATATTTTTGTTTGTTGGGAACAACTCAGCTCTGCCTAGTTTATGGGAAGTCTGAATTTATAGAAGCTGCCTTTGAGTAGCGCTCTAAGCGCCCGAGACTTCCCGACGAAGTCTGGGCGGTGGTTTGACCAGCTGATGTTGGTCAAACCAGCATCCAATTTGACAAACCTTCTGTATGAGAAGAATTTGTCATTTTGGATGCTGGTTTGACCAACATCAGCTGGTCAAACCACCGCCCAGACTTCGTCGGGAAGTCTCGGACGCTTAGAGCGCTACTCAAAGGCAGCCTCTATATCAAGGATGCTCCATACATGTTAATTTACAGTCCGACAATGATTTATCTAGCTATTGAACTACTCTATTCTATATATATTCTTATCAGGTCAGATGATATGAGTTCAAATGCAGCTCTAGCGCATTTAGTTCATTTTGCAACCCTTGGTCTAGCATTGACGTCTCTGACGTTATATATAGAAAGTCTAGATTCCGAGTTTGATTCAATCGGCCCAGCTCTGATTCCATTATTTATTATTCTAGTATTGCATAGTTCTTGCCGAGTTTTGCAAGAACCACCACCATTGTTAGCACCTATATTGAATGTGCTAGCCCCTGCTATGACAGTATGCACCATAAATGGTACTTGCAGCTCTATGTATATATCAATTTTTTCGTCAATTTTTAGTGCTTTTGGAGCTTCACTGGCAGATTTGGTTGCTATTCTCCATCCTTTAACATATTTGCTATTATTTTTGACGGCTTTATCATTATATTATGCAAAGCACTCTGTTAAATATCCGCCATTTATATTAGGGGTAATATCTAGTATATTGATTTTAGTTGGACAGCTCTACAATATATTTATTATTGTTCTGATATCTAATGCAATGCTAGTCGCATCAGTTCTGTGGAACAATAAAGTTCTTAAGCAGATTGCTCTTAAAGGTGTTTAATTAATATGGATTATTTTGAATTTTTAATTATTTTATTAACAGATTAAAGCTGATTTTACATTTTTATTATAAATTTATTATATTCAGATACTATTACCCTTAGTTAGTGAGCAATAATTATTTGCATGCAAAATCAACCCACTTCGTTTAATAAAATATTTTGATTTCGAATAGATGATTATAATAATTATATCTCTAAATATTAGAGTATTTTACATTCTAACGATGACCCCCCCCCCTCAATCTTCATGTCTATTGCAACAAAAATGAAATTTTAAATATAAAATTTTATATAAAAAAAATAATAATTTTTCATGTCTCTTGCAACAAATTATATATAATAAATTTTTCAAGTCTCTTGCAACAAATTATATATATTAAAATGGCGACACGTGTCAGCCTGCCCTCTTGGCGCAGCATTCCAGACCTTATGGCTAATGCGAACTGGGAGGGACCTCGAGCCGAGAATCAGACGCAGGCTCAAGAAGTGTATATCCGGGCAAGTTTTGGCTGCTTTCCTGTGGTTGGAAATAGATGCGCTCAACAACGTCCTTTTGATCCGAGGACCCATGGGCATTCCTCTACCGAAAAACTGGGGTTTTTGCCCAGGCCACAGGGGAACAGTCTTTTTCGTGTAGCTGTCGAAGGAAGGTACTTTGACACCCGATAGACTCCAAGGATCCTTGGAATCAAGCTACTCCAATTGCCCGTAGCAGGGACGCAGAAATCCATAAGCCGCCCACTCAAGACTGAAGCCGCAAGGAGGAGACAGAAGGTACCGGAAGGGCACTCGTAAGAGGAATACACCCTCTGGGCTGGAATCGAAAAGCGGTAGAACCTTCTGCACGAGAGGTCTTTTGTGACTGTGCCACCAATATGGCTAGCGCCTGTCTTTAATAATCCTAATCCTCTTGCAGCAAATTTTAGATTCGCATCTTAAATTTTTCTGTACTTTTTAGCTAGATAAGTTTAATAAAATGGCGAGCAATGACAATAGCCGTCCAAATCTCGATGAGAAGCTCATTGACACGCCTACAGCAGCGCGCTGTTTTATGGGGTTTTTGAGAAACTCACCTAGAGAAAATGCATTAATTCTTTTTTTTATAAAAATTTTGTGTTGCAGTAGGCATGAAAATGTTGTGTTGCAGTAGACATGAAAATTTTTTCGAAAAATTTTGCATGAAGATTGAGGGGGGGTCATCGTTACAACAGAAATTTTCCTTGCAAAATTAAATTATAATGCAAAAAGAGATTTAACTTAAAAAATTAGCTTCATGTTCGCTAAACTAAGGGAGGTCAGATATTTTTCCTTTAAATTTTTGGTTTCTCGACTTGAATATTTTAGAAACAATAATTTAGAATGAAAAAGGTGGCGGATCGACTACAACGTTCAGGAAGTCCAATAAGAGAATGCATGCCTGATATATCTATAAGTCCAGAAGAAGCTCAAAGCTTATATAAATCTCTGACAGTAGGAAATTTAGATAAAGCTTCCAAGCTATGGAAGAAATACGGATATGTATTTTTGGAACCTTTACAACCGATACAGAATTTTGAGCTTATAAGATCAATTACCAAGTCCAGAGATAATGCAATCGCAAGACTTGAGGCTGAATTAAGGTTGCTTTCAAAAAGCAGACACCATAGTGAAATGCTAAAGAACCTTCAAGAAAAAGAATATGAAATTGAGATATTGAGAAATACCTTGGCCCAAAAAAACACCCAAAATCCTGAACAAGAAGAAGTTTTCGTTGCCTCAGGGTCTGGTTTTGAAGTAGAAATCCAAGAAAAAAACAACGAAATTAAAGAGCTGCTAAAAGAATACGAAAACCTTCAATTTAAATTTGATTCACTTGAAAGAGAAAAAGAAGAAATTGAGAGAGAAAGCAATCGGTTAAAAGGAATGCTAATGAGAAAGCCTGATGATTCAAAATATAAATCAGATGGATTTATTAGACAATCTCAGCAGAGTCAAAACAGCACTGCAGATGAAGGTCAAGAAATAGCTTATTTAAAACAGCTTTGCAATGAATACTCATATAAAAACAGCTTTTTAGAAGCAGAATTAAAGATATTCAAAGACAAGAAAGAAAGAGATATCTATGATTTAAGGGATCAACTTTTGCATGTTTTGCTTAAAGCACAACTAGGTGAAGATGAAATAGCTAAAGTAAATAAAAGTGTTTCAGAAATCATTCAATCAAGGATAGCTGAGCAACTTGAGTTTATCCAGCCATCAATTATGGAATCCTTAAAAATCAATAATGAAGCTATTCAGAATGAAAAATTCGTAAAGGATGTTGAATGCATAAGACTGAACTCGGAAATCAAAAGATTGAGTGCGCTTATGTCAAGTGAGAAAATAGCTGAGCAAGAAATGAAAAAAGTACCAAAGGACAGTTCTGGGGTTGATCAGTGAAAAAAGATTAGAAGGGAAAGCATTGAGAGGGTTGAAAAGACTTACCAGGAGCAATGCAAAGAACTAAATAGATGCATAAAGGATCTTTCTGATAGAAATTCAAGCCAAATTAAAGAAATATCTGAGCTAAAAGATCAGTTAAATACTGGCATAAGAGAAGTTACTATAAAACTAAAAAGAGAGCACGAAACGAAAAAGCAAATTGCTGATCATTTTGCTAAAGAAAAGTTAAATCATGAAAAAACCAAAGAGCAGCTCAGGAAGCTTATTGAGAGTAATAATGCCATTATGCTAAAGCTTGGAGAAGAATCAAAGAAATTGACAGCAGAAAAGGACCAAAAAATCGATGAGCTTGAATACCAAATAGAAAAGCATGCGGAAACTATTAAAAATCTCGAATCAAAGCTACATGAAAATGAATTCTCTAAACAAAAAATGTACTTTCAAATAAATAAACTCAATAAAAAATCTCAAGATTCAGAAAGTGAAACAGCTGTAGGATTACAAGAACTTCAAAGGGAGATTGACAATCTTAATGATCAAAAGGAATCACAAGCTAGAATGCTGCAAGATAAAGAAGAAGCAATAGAAGAGCTTACAGAGGCAAACCAAAGACTTGAAAAAGAGATTTTAGATTTAGATTATAAAATACAAACTCAGGATAGCTTTATTGAAAAACTGAAGAAAAACTTAGGAAGTGAAGATTTGGAAAGAGAAAATTATGAATTGAAAGGAGAAATTGAAAGCCTGCAAGATCAAATTGAAGTTTACCAAGAATCAACAGATCAACTTAAAGAAGAAATTTCAAGGCTCAGAAATCAGTTAATGGAAGCAGAAAATGACTTACTCCCCCCAGTGAGCGAAGAAAAAATTTTGTTCGATCGCGGAAGGGGTTAATGTTTTTTTAAAATTTAAAAAAAATCCCAATTCTCAATAATTGGAAAGCAAATATTAATTTAATTTGTAAAATTTATGTTTTAAAACGCAATTTGTTTAAAATTAAACAGAATTAGTTAGAGATTTCGTTATATTAATTATCATTTATATAACAAAATTTATTTTTCATAAACCGCTTTTGGGCAAAAAATAGGGATTTTTCTAATGGCTTATTCGCAGAGAGGCGAGTTAGCAAACTCTAAAAAGTTTAGCGAATCTGCAAATGGCTTAGACGAAGATCAGCGCTTAAAGGAATACTCAGCTCGATTTGATGATTTGGAAAATAGGTACTCCGCATTGTCGAAAGACTTTGAATATTCGAAAAAAGAAATTATGAGTGTAAATGAAGAGAAATCCAATCTTCAGATCTTTAACACCCAACTATCCCACGAAAAAGAATTACTTCTAAATCAGATTAAAGACCTTGAACAAAAGCTGGAAAGCGCACTAAAACGAAGATCTATATTAGAACGTTCAGATTCTAAAGATAGGCTAAGCACTCCAATAAATACAAAGGAAGAAGATGTGCAAACTGACTCAGAAAATGGCGATTTTGTCGATGAATTGAGAGGAAAGATAAAGACTGATGGGAAACTAAAAGAACTTCTTGAAAGCGTAAAGGTGAAATTCACAAAGTGGAATCAAGAATATTATATGAGACACAACATTTCGTTTTCTACTATAGGGGATATTAATATTTTCATAGATATCTTGATAGAAGAGCATAAGAAGCTTAAAAACAATGAAAAATTCAACATAACTGTACAGCATATGGATGCTGAAGGTTCTCGACCTATGAGCATAGCAGATTTTAATACAAGGTCATATAAACAAAGTCTCAGTCCTCGATCTTATGCAGGGAATTTTGATAGAGACTCAGTTACATCCTATGATGAAGCAGAAAGATTCAGAAGAGGCCCTAAATCAAGGACATTTCGTGAAGAGCCTGATAATAGATCTATGAACGAAAGGAATGCTAACTCCCCCGCCTTAATGAGTAAAGTAATTTTGATTGATCTAGGAGTAGGTTAAATTTTTTTTAGAAATTTTCTAGAATTTATTTTTTCTAGAAATTAAAAAAAAATCTCAATTCAATAAAACAGTCTTTTGAACTTTTTTTTCTCACACCAGTAAACTTGTTTACTGATCTTAGCCAGTCGTTTATTCTGTATGGGAATCGCGACCAGTACCAGTTTACTGCTAAGCAAAAAATTCCAAATGGCCATAATTTAATTTGTAAATTTTATAAATTTAACAAAGTTAGCCAGAGATTTTATTATGACTTACATATCAACATATTTATTAAAATATTTTGCTCACTCATGGACGGTGGATTTTTTCCGAATAGGGATTTTCAAATGGTGTTACTCGCTCATGGAGGGAAGTAAGCAAAAAGATACTTTAGATCCTGATCAATGGCAGTATAAAACATTTGCACCTGAGCCTATCAAAGATGATGCTGACATTAAGTCAGATTTCCAATCCAAAAGATCCCGCACAAGTGTTAATCTACCTGATAAGCCCAAAGAAAGGCAAGAAAGGCAAGAAAGGCAAGAAAGGCAAGAAAGGCAAGAAAGGCAAGAAAGGCAAGAAAGGCAAGAAAGGCAAGAAAGGCAAGAAAGTCCTCAGAAAGTTAAAAAAGAATATGCTATTGACGAAGTTCAAACTACCGAACCTTTCATTGATGAAAAGCCATTCAAAGAATCCATCAGAAAATTAGAAGAAGAAAATTCAAGCCTCAAGGAGCTTGTCAAAAACCTAAAAAAATTAGAAGAGGAAAATGCAAGTCTCAAAGAAAGTGGAAAACGATTAATGCAAGATTGTGATGATTGAAAAAGTTCATTGCTAGAGCTTTGCAGTAACTTAAAAATAAATCCCAATGAAGAAAAAGAAGAGATAGCACCTAAAGAAATTGCTAAAAAAGCGCTTGAAATTATAAAAATTAAAGAAGAAACTATAAAAAATGAAACTCCACAAGAATGGGCAGGGAAAGAAGATGCATACATGCAGTCTATTGAATCACTCACAGTCGAAAAGAAATGTTTACTTAAAAGTGTTGAAGACTATGAAAAAGAAGTCCAGACCTTAAGAAAGCAAGCTGATTTTTATAAAATCGCTGCCAATAGTCAAATGGGTGACACAAGAAAAAGAGACAGCATCTATGTAGAAGACCACTTTGATCCTAGACTCAAAGAGCAGCATACAATAGAAGAGCTAGAAGCCCAAAGCAAATATATGCAAGAACTAATTAAAGAATACAAAGAAAATAAAGATAGAATCCAAGAAAAACTTCACAATCACTGCAAATACATAGACAATGTTTCTCGATCAACTCACCAAGAATTGCTTCAAGCTCTCTATGAAGAACGCAAACTGAGAGAAGAGCTCGAATACGAGCTCTCTCACAAATGCGACTTAATCGAAGAATTGCTTGCAGAGCTCGAAAATAAGAGAAGATTCATTCAAACCCGCGAATACGAATTCCAAGAGAGTATTTCAACAAAAGACAAAGAAATTTTAAGACTGAGATGCCGGAGCAGGCTTTCGTTTAGTTCTAATGATAAGTAATCTAAAATTCCATATTAACATCTATCAGTGGCTATAAAATATGGGTCGTAGAATCAGAGCTCAACGTAAAGGAGGTGCAGCAATTTTCAAAGCTCACGTAGCTCATCGTAAAGGTGTACCAAAATTCAGAGCTTTAGACTATTCAGAACGAAATGGCTACATCAGAGGAGTTGTGAAAGAAATCATCCATGACCCTGGTCGTGGTGCACCCTTAGCCCGAGTAGTTTTCAGAGATCCATACCGTTATCGTCAGCATATAGAAACATTTATTGCGACAGAAGGTATGTACTCAGGCCAATACATTTATTGTGGTCAGGACGCCCAACTTACTGTTGGGAATGTCCTCCCACTTTCACAAATGCCTGAAGGTACTGAAGTTTGCAATGTCGAGGGCAGATACGGAGACAGAGGGACAATTGGAAGAACCTCAGGGACTGCTTGCGCTGTTATTGGACAGTCAGACGACGGGACAAGGACCAGAATCAGACTCCCAAGTGGAGCAAGGAAAACTGTTGATTCTTCGTGCAGAGCCATGATTGGGATTGTAGCTGGTGGCGGAAGAAACGAGAAGCCAATCATGAAAGCTGGAAGAGCTTATCACAAATACAGAGTCAAAAGAAACTGCTGGCCTAAGGTTAGAGGTGTGGCTATGAACCCTGTAGAGCATCCACATGGAGGTGGTAACCATCAACACATCGGACACCCAAGCACTGTTAAGAGAAGTGCACCACCTGGACAAAAGGTTGGACTTATTGCTGCTAGAAGAACTGGAAGACTGAGAGGTGCCAAGACTCAAAAGCCTGCTGCAAATGCTTAAAGTAGCTAATAGTTTAATCGATTTCAGAAAAATATTATTTAAATCATGTTTATGAAGATATATGGAACTGGGGTCTTAATGTTTGGGGCTGCCCTGCAGCAGTACGCGATTTCAAGAAAGCACGCAGCCTCTACGCAGAGAAATTGCAATGACAGCAAAGCTACTCTTTTGTTGTACTATACGACAGGCTTATCATGTGAAATTATTGCTTTAAGCTTGGTTTCTTTTTTTCATTATATTACTGCGAGTAATTTTAAGGCAGGCTCAAGTCATCTTTTATTTTTGAGCTTTTTTTGGCATAAAGCTGAGCAAATCACAATTTCATGGCCGAGTATGATTGGGAATGCGGCGATATTGACATCAATTGTGTAAGAAATATAAAGGTTGGGGTGCTATATTGACGTAGATGGATATACAGAACTTAATGGAGATCTATTGGGGTACATAATTCTTGGAATTTGCTCTTTTTTTGTATTTGGTTTTTGTGCAAGATTTACATTAAGAGGTATTTATAAAGCATTTTTGTGCGGAAGCTTAGGGATGATGAATGTGCTGTGCATAAAAATCATCGCTCTCATGATACTCTACATATTAGATAATGAATATCAGTCTCTGTCATATGCAATTTCTTTTATTCTTTTGGCAGTGGTTTTGACATGCTTAGAGAGCTCATATAGCAAATTATTAAAAATCGAATACAGTATTGTAAGATCTATCTAGATTGAAATTTATATTGGTTATTACATCTCAATCCTTATTTTCGGATTGCTTTCTTCTCGCTATTTATTATGAGAAGAAATCAAAAATGACGTTTTATTTTTTAGCTGTGTGCTAATTCTAATTATTGTATGTTTTATGCAGGGTATTAGCTGTCATTATCATGGAACTTTATATGCTGAAAATAAAGACAGCTTTGAATTGTCTAATGCTAATGATGATAAGCTTGAGGAAGAAGAAAAAATTGAAAATTAAAGTACTTAAATAAAAAAAATCGTATGGAATTAATAATTTTCATTCAATTATTATAATTTTGTTTAATTATTTATTTTGACTTAATTTCATAAATTAATTGTTTTCCACGTATCCATTTATATTTCTGATAATTCATTACAATGAAGCTATCTTTTATTTCTTTGCTTTTATTTCTGCAAAGCATTTTTGCTTTACAGATTCCAGTTTACAAGTTGATCAAATATGAGCATCAAGGAGTGCTATACGGATCCCAAGTTTCTTCGTTAAAACTTGCCGGAGCCCATTATAAAAACGTTGAAGAAATTCAGCGTAAAATGGCACTCGTTCATGCTTCAGACCTTCATCTAACCCTTTTTCATGTGATTTTGGCTAACAAGCCAGGCGCTCTTTTGATAATTTTAGAAGAAAATGAGCCAGAAAAAATAAGAGACATAGAGCTCTATTTAGGAACTCATCGATTTTACTTCCCGATTTTTTTCACATTCCAAACCTTAGAAATTATGGAACTCTATGAGCAGCTTTATTGGCTGAAAGGAGATGGAATACAATTTGTATTAAATTCAAATGTGGAAGCAGAAGGATTGAGAAATGTCACATTGGAAAATTATTATGGGTTTCTAAATGATTATGATGAAGCTCTTCCTACAGTCGTTTTAGCGGCTCATTATGATTCATTTTCGATTGTTCCTGAGTTATCATTTGGTATGGATTCAAATGGAAGCGGTGTCATTGCTTTGGGTGAGATTGCTAAACTTTTGAAAAAAAATCTGATAAACTCGAAACCGAAATATAATGTTCTAATTCTATTCAATTCTGGCGGAAATGATAATTTTATTGGCCTTCAGCGTTGGCTGGACTCCAAAGCCCCTGACTTGAAGCATGCAATTAATAATATTGCTTTTGCCTTATGCCTTGACACTATTGGCAAATCAGAAGAATTGACATTCCACATCACAAGATTTCCGAGAAAAGATGAAACTGAGCTCATTAATCTTTTTTCTGGGTTTAATAGAACTGCTTCGAAGTATCAAATTTCTCTTAATTATTTCAAGAAAAAAGTTGATTTAGTAGACAATTACATTCCATGGGGACATGAAACTTTTATTAAGAAAAAAATTGTAGCTGCCACTCTTTCGCACTTAGAGAGACCAGCGAATTCTACGCTTGAAAAAAACTCAATTTATGATAGAAAATCTAATATAAATCTGCATATTTTAGAAAAAAATGTCATGTTCATTTATGAAGCATTAGTAAGGTTTTTAGATGGAGATCATGAAAATGCTCAGATGAAGGTTCAGGCAAAACTAAGCAGCGATGCATTAGGCTGGCTTAAAAAATTCAGCTCACACAGTCGGTTCCCAACGAAGATTGTGTCAGGATCTGAGTTTTTGATCCTTTTTAGAGATTATGTAAGAGAAGCCCTTGGCAATAATATGAAGCTTCAAAAGTTCCATGGATCCGATGATGTGTATTTTGACACAAAAGTGGAGATTCTAAACAGTTACAAGATGAAATCCAAAGTTCTTGATTTATATATCTTCTTGTACGTAGTAATATATTTACTGCTTCTTTGGATTTCTGTTAAATATGTTGGGAGCATAAAGTTTATTACGTCGAAAAAATCAAGACATAAGAATTTCAATCATCAATATTAGATTAATTAATTTATGCATTTATATAAACACAATCATAATTAGCTTTATAATAAGAATCGATTAATTTACTAGTTACTATTTATATTGCATATACATTAAAATGGCGACACGTGTCAACCTGCCCTCTTGGCGCAGCAGTCCAGACCTTATGGCTACGGTGAACTGGGGTGGACTCCGAGCAGAGAATCTAGTGCAGGCTCCAGAGGTGTGTATCCGGGTAGGTTTTGGCTGCTTTCCTATAGTTGGAAATGGAGGTGCTCAACAGCGTCCTTTGGATCCGAGGACCCATGGGCATTCCTCTACCGAGAAATTGGGGGTTTCGGCCCAGGCCACAGGGGAACAGTCTTTTTTTTCTGTAGCTGTCGAAGAAAGGCACTTCGACACCCGATAGACTCCAAGGAGTTGATCCCTGGAATCAAGCTACTCCAATCGCCCGTAGCAGGGCCGCAGAAATCTATAAGCCGCCCACTCAAGACTGAAGCCTCAAGGCAAGGAGGAGACAGAAGGTACCGGAAGGGCACTCGCAAGAGGGATAGACCCTCTGGGCTGGAGTCGAAAAGCGGATGAACCTCCTGTACGGGAGGTCTTTGGTGACTGCGTCGCCAATATGGCTAACGCCTGACTTTAATAATCCTAATCCTAATCCTACTATTTATATTACTCCCCACTCTGTGAACGAGCAAAAAAATTTTGCAAAAGGCCTTTTTTTTTGAAAGTTTAAAAAAAATCCTACGTTTAAATTGGAAAGGAAAAATTAATTTTATTTGTGTTTTTAAATGAAAATTGTTTAAATGAAATAGAATTGGCTCGAGATTTCATGATTATCATGCTTTATTAAAATGTTTCTTATAAAAAATTTTTGCTCACGAACGGAGAGTTTTTGTCAATGGTTCTAAATCACGTTAGGGGTAGAAGTAAGTATTTACTATTTTTCAGCTATAAAGCTTTTTTATGATGATGAAAAATATAAAATCTCTTCTTGAACATTAACCATTATTCTAAATTCATGGTCATTGCTAGCAATTCCATTGCTACTTTCAAATTTGGTAAAGTTTGAGACTGTAAAGTGTTTCAAATTCGCCCACATAAGTCCAAGGTAACTAAGAATTTGGCTTGTAAGCTCTATATCTTTCATGAGTAAAATTCGGATCTTCTTTCCGCTTTGAGCAATTTTTAGAAAACTTCTGTCGTCAAGTTTTTTGCAGCCATCAAGTCTGAGCTTTCTTAAATTCCTTCCTATACAGTCCATAATTGCTGCAAAGCTCTCATGTGTAAGAGTTTTTGAACCAACAATAGAGAGATTAGTCAGGCTCCGTAATTGTGCCAAAAGTTTGAATGACTCTGAATTCTCGATTTTATGGCAATTGATAATTGATAAATCATTAAGGCTTTGAATACTTGCAATATTGCAAAGCGAAGTGATTTGGGCATTGCTGATAATCAACTGTTTAAGATTTCTACTATTGCTAGAAAGAGCGTGCATCACTTGGTTAGTGACATTTGATGCCCCTGAAAGATTGAGGGTCTCTAGTGCTGGCATATGCTGAAATAGTTCAATTAACCCTGATTCTGATAATCTTTTGCAATTTCTTAAACTTAAATAGCAAAGCTGCTTAAGTGAAGAAATATGAAAAAGAGATGCATCTGTAATATAAGTAAACGAAAGTGATAATCTTTCGAGATTTGGGCTTTTATTGCTTAAAACTTGTGTGCAGGAGTCAGTAAAATGCTTAAACCCATCTAGACCAAGCACACGCAAGTTTTCACAAGAAGTGAGTAGCTGCAGTATGGTATTTTCATCTACAAAGTTGACTCCTACCTCAGAGTAGGAAGTGAGTCATAAATATTTGATTTTGCTTCAGCTTCTATATATAGTTGATATTCCCTCGTTTGTAAGAATATCATTTTCATATATTCTAGTATTATAGTCAACTATTTTTAGCTTATTTATTGAAATACAATTCTCTTCTATAATTCTAATGGTATTGTCAGTTAATGATAGGCTGCTTGTTTTAGCTACTTTATTTGCTATGATTTTTAGCTTTTCAAGATAACAAGGTAAGTTAAAAATTTTCGAATTTCAAATTTTTAGTTTTTTGATGCCTGAACTGCTCAAGCCATTAAAGAGACCTTGGCTTTTTTTTAATTCGCTAAAAGATGCAAGTATCATATTATCAAATTCAAACGATATGATATTTGTATTTGATAAAAAAGAAAATCACCTATCTCGATTTATTTTATAATCTATTGATTTGTTATAGACAGAAAGTTTGAGGACTTTCAAAAACTGAAGCCTTTCTAAGACCAATAAAAAATTTTCATCGCCAATTATTCGATCCAAGGATTCAAGTCTTAATTCTTCTAGACCTGTAGGAATATAGGCTAAAGCACTTAAGTCTAGGTAAGTGCAATCTATTTTAAGTTTTTTCAGTCTGTTACACTTTTTAATGACCGTTTTAAAATCAGTTGCTCTTAATAAAGGAATTTGATAAAAGTTCAAATATTGGAGGGTTGATCAGCAAGAATTTACTATATTCCATTGCCAGCTGCAAACACAGGCTAATCTTCCTCAATCACTTATATCCAAGAAGTCCTTAAGCACCATTATTAAAATATCTTGAGGAAGGTCTTCTAATTTTATATGGTTTCGGGCTGATCCTTTTACTTTTTTAGACATAATTAATTATAAAGACTAAATTTTTATAAATTATTATCGTTGATTATTACGAGATATAATTAATTTCTCCAAAAGAATTTCTAAAGTTCTTGTGTCAATAATTTTATTTTCCATTGTTTCTTCTTTTGCTCTGCTAGTCTTACTCCTAGCTTCTATTAGTGTTCTTCGTGTTACCATTTTTTGGATTTGGAATGTCTTCTTATAATATACAGCTCTAGCCAGAGTTTTTTATTCTTTTTGCTTGCAGCTCTTCCTTTAGATAGCTTGCCTTAAGCGGCTGAAGGAACTAGTATGTATAGGGAAAATGCCAGTTTATTATGTTAATAAAATTACCAATCTTTTTAATAAATTAAAAAAATATGAAGATGGGTATTTTCAGGGTAAATTTTACATAATTTGCCAATTTCTTTAGTGAATATTATCTTAAATTGCCTGCTGGATAACTCATGAAAAATTGAGAATTTAATAATTTTATATTATTTTTCGTTTTGCTTACAGTAAAGTTGAATTCCAAAATTGTTTTCTTATTTTAACTTTCATATTTAAATTGTTTACTTCCTAAGAACGAATTAAACACATTGCTTTTTTCATCTAAGCTTCTAACTCGCCTTTCTTCTAGTGCTCGTCTCTGCGTTAAATTTATTATATTTGCATTATATTCATTTGATGTCTTTCTATACTCCTGCTCCAGTCTAAATATTTCTTGCGTTAGGGTCCTCTTTTCTTTTTCTTCTTCCTCTTTTTCAGTTCGCTAGCAGCAAGGCTGCAGAAATCCATAAGCTGCCCACTCAAAACTGAAGCTGCGATAAGAAGGAGACAGAGGAGGTTCCGGAAGTGGCATTCACCTTCTGGGAAAGTCCTCAGGGCTGGAATCGAAAAGTGGTTTTCCTCCCGTATGGGAGGTCTTTGGTGACTGTGCCACCAATACGGCTAACACCTGGCTTTAATTACCTAACTTAACCTCTCTCTTTCAGCTTCAAACTGCCTTTCCAAATGTTTTAGTTTAGTTTTTTGAAAATCATATTCCTTTTGCCAAGAAGTTCTTTCTTGCATTGCTTTATCTCCAATATCAGTAATTTTGACAGCATAGACCCTTAATTCTCGTTCTAGCTCTTCTTTTTCTTCTTCGAGGCCTAAGTTTGTTTCTGCGTAGGCTCGGATTTCTTCTTGTAGACTTCGAATTTTCGAAGCCAGCTGGACGTTGGTTTTTCTTAATTCACCAAGCCGGGTAGTCAATAAAACTCTTCGGTCAAGCTGCTTTGTTTTATCAATTTGCTGCTTAGTTATTTTATCGTGAATTGTGCCAAGAAGCTGATTTACAACGTTTTCGTAATCTTCTTTTGACATTTATTATTGATTTCCTATTATTATTTATGATAGTTGTGGATTTTCTTTAGTCATTACTGAAAATACTTGCATCCGAATCGCTATTTTCAGAGCTACTTCTTAGCTTCATTCTTTTTTTTGATTCATTAGCAATGTTAATCGGTGCTATTTCTTCTTCAATTTTAGGTCTTTTTTGTGGCTCAGGCGATTCTTTTCTTTTTAACTTATCTTTCTTTTCTTTACTGGAGTCTTTATTTCTATAGTCCATTGTTTTTTCTCTAGATTTTGTATAGGGCCTGGCTGGGAAATTGAATTGGAGTGTAATCAATAAATAATATAAAAGATAAATTGCTTTACGATATTTAAATCCTTAAGGTATTTATATTATTGCCTTATAACAGAAAATGCTTATTATATAGTTAGATCATTAAGAACAAGAGAGCAAATTCCTTTGCTGTGAACTCCAATATAGTTTCTTGCAATCCTACCGCTGCTCACTTCCCACAGTTTTGCAGTAGCGTCAGTTGACGCAGTTGCAATATAAGCTGAATCACATGTGAAGTTCGCATCCCACACCCACATCTTGTGCCCTATAAGTGCTTTATCCAGCCCTAGCAGTTCCTCACTATCTAAATTGACGTTCCAAAGTTTCACAGTTTTATCAGCAGAGCACGTCGCCAATAATTTTGAATCCATCGAAAGCACACATTTTGTAATTAAATTATTGTGTGCTTGGATTCTTCCTAAAATTCTGAATTGGTCACCGTCAAGTGTTCATATTGTGATATAAAGTTTGTCTAAGATTATCTGGCTAAAAATAGCTCAATTTTATACTGGATAATCCAAGGGAAAAAGCTATAACTCCTAGATTGTTTCCATATACTCCAAATCTAGCATCCCCAGCTATTTGTGTGCTTCTTATAGCTTCTTCGTCTGGATTGACTACAATTCGATAACTACTGGAGGCAATATCCCATACAGCCAATAAGCCGTCTTCGTAGCCTGCAATTAATTCACTTTGATTAGGATGAAGCACTGCTGTATTAACACCTGTCTTCCCTTCATAGCACCTTTGAGATCGATTTGTGTTGAAATCCCAAATTCTTATGGTTCCGTCTTCTGACGCTGTATACAGCCAGTTTGAACGCTTACTCTCCCCTTTTCCTCTGCGGGAGAACAAAACTATTATAAAAAACCCCGTATTTTTTAATTAAAAAAACGCCCTATGTAATAAACAAAAATTTTTTTAATATAATTTATTTTTTAAAAATATTATAAGTGATAATTATTATAATGAAATCTCTAGCTAATTCTGTTTAATCTTAAACAGCTTGCATTTTAAACCATATTTTTATAGATTAAATTTATTTTCGCTTTACAATTTTATAGGATTTTTACATTTCAAATTAAATTAATCTATTTAGAAATCTAAAAAAAATCAATCACTTTCCATAAGTGAACAATTTTTTTTCACTCACGAAGGGGAGCTAGGAAATCCAATAGCAGTAATATTTCCTGAGTGCCCATCATAGTTGTGGACTGGTATGGTTGAATTTGACTGAAGATCAAATAATTTTAAAGATTTATATGCAGCCACAGCTATATATTGACGATCAGGGGTCACAGCAAGAGCACTGACATGCACATCTTTAAGAGGAATTACACGAGTTGCTACTTCAGTGCTGGGGTTTCATAAAACTACTTTTTCGTCATATCCTCCAGTCGCCAAAATAACTTCACTCATGAAATAATTGTAAAATTACCAGAAAAGTCTCAATTACAATGTGTTATTAATTATCTATATAATAATGCAGCTATTAGTCCCTTCTTCAGGTCTGCCGTCTTCTTCACCATTTTGATGTTCAGAGTCTTTTACAAAGTTATTTTGAGTCCACGACCTTTTTAAAGTTAACGCTGGTGAATGCGAATTATAACTGCAAGCAGCTTTTCAGTCATAATTGTAGTCAAAGTCATAGTCCATTCTGATAAAAAGGTCTCTAAAGAGTCTCTTGATATATGCGTAGTCAGGCTTGGCAGTAAATTCAAGACTTTTAACATAACTCATATATATACTTAAAAATGGCGACGACGTGCCATCTGTCCTCTCGACCCTATTTCCTCAAAACCTGCAGGCAGCGGCCCAGTTTTGGGGATTTAGGTGGAAAGGAGTCGGAAATCCTTTGTGTATGTCGGGCTAGGTTTTATTCGTGCCCTATCGAGCTAATCCGTGGGACTCGGGCTTTTACCTCCAGAACAACCATTGGAAAGGACAAGATCGGCAGCAGTCCCGAGAGGAGGCTAACTCCCTCGAGCAGGACTCAAGAGATGGCATTTATCCAACAAGAAACTGGGAGTTTCAACCCAGGTGGTTGGCCCTTAGGCTTCAGGAGCGATGGAAATCAAGACTGGTTGTGCGAATCATTGTTTGCGGTACAAGGTGGGTGTCCGCCGAGGCTCCTTATAGGTGAAGAGCGTGTGGGGGTGCAAATCCCCGGCCCTGCAAGTGCGAACGGCTAATCTTAATCTTAACATAACTCATATATGTGGAAAATTCAGGAGGACATAGAAAGCATAGCTCTTGAACCGTCGCGCAGACTTTTCTTTTTATTAGCTCTTCTTTTCTCATTTGGCTTGTATTGCCGATTCCTTCTCATGGTAAAGACCCACTTAATAGATAAATAAGCATATAGCCTAAAGCTTCTAGATCATCCCTTCTACTTTGTTCAATCCCTAATAAAGCATTATTCGAGCAAAATCTCTGATTCCCAGTAAAACCCTTCCCCTGCTTGTATTTTATGTGATTTTTGGGTGATTTTTTATATCTTTTGCTCAAGCCAAAATCAATAAGATAGATAATATTCTCAAATTGGTTTTTTCCTATCAGAAAGTTTTCCGGCTTAATGTCGCGGTGTATCAAGTGGTAAGAATGCAAACTTTCAATTCTGGATATAGCTTGCTCGGCGATCATTAAAACTGTTTTTAGTGAAAACACCTTCTGGCACATGAAGAAAAGCTCTTGAATGGTGTACCCAAGCAAGTCCATGATTAATACGTTAAATGGCCCATTTGTTCCGTACCACTTCACTTTGGGGACTCCTGGCTCTTCTTTAAGTCTTAGAAGGATTGCTGACTCCATTAGGAGCTGGTTGTAAGCTGATGAAACGGGCTCAAGTTTTATGGCCACTTCTTCGCCTGTCGCTATATGCTTCCCTATAAACACTTCTCCGAACGAGCCGCTTGTTATTTTCTTGTCTAGCTTTCAATATTCTCCAAAAATATAATTCATTATGTTTTTAAAATGTTCGTTTTACGAACTTAACTTGAATTTAATGTCGCTTTTATTAGGGAGACCTTTTTATATCAAACCTTCAAGTGCTGGCGATAAAAAGGCTCAGCTTAGGGAATTATTGTTGATAGCTCCTGAGCTTAGGACTGACGGTCAACTTTTGGAAATTTCGAGCTTAATAGAGGAAAACAGCTTTTTTTCTAGATTTGCAGGAAGTGGGCAGCTAGCTGAAATGTCGAGATATATAAAAATAAAAAAGTACCTATCAAATGAAATTATAATTGAACAGGCTGAAGATATTTATGGGTTTTTTCTAATCCACACAGGAAGGGTAAGGTTTGAAACTGCTTCAACGATATCTAAAGATATGATCAATGGTCAGTGTTTCGGTGAGAACTCATTAATTGATGGAATTCCACTTAAAGCTACAGTAAAAGCATTAGACCCAACTGAAATAATAGTTTTAAAGAAGCAAACTTTTGATTTAATCGCAAGATCTGTGCTCAAATTGCAGCATAAAGCCAATCTTGAGTTTTTCCATAGTCTTCCTCTATTCCAAAAAATGTCTGGGGAATTTATCAAGAATATTTCAAAGAAAGCTTACATTAAAAAATTCTCGGCAAATCACATTCTTATAAAAGAAGGGGATTATCCTCAAGGAATTTACATAATTTCAGAAGGAAGTGTCAAATTATCACGCACATTGATATTTTCTAGCAAGGAAAACGCTATAAATAAAAGAAAAATCATTATTGACGAGCTTGGCCCTGGTGATATGTTTTGTGAGCATGCTTATATAACAAAACAACCTATAGAATATACTGTTGTGTGCCCTATCCCTCTAGTTTGCTATTACATATCAAAGGAAGATCTAAGGTGTTTTGATCCTGTATTTTTTGAAGAATTGAAATTATTATGCAAACCTTATCCTAAGGATGAAGAACTCAAGCAGGAATTTTTTGAAAAGCAAATGTGGAGGGCATTTCGAGTAGATATTGTCAAGAATATTAAAATTGAAAAGCAGCTTAGAAGGTAAAATATATATAGATGTCTTGATAATCAATTTAGAAATCCAAGCTTAATCCCGAAAAAGAATTTGGTATTTGAAACCAATAGGTTTCCTAGCTTAAAAAAGAGTCGACCTTATACAACTCCACATAGACGCAACGCATCAATGTTTTAAAAAATTGGTGATATTACAAAGTTTTTTTATTAATAGATCTCTACCATAAAAGTGTAACTAATTCTAAAATGGAAATAAAAACTGATAACCGAGAAAAAGTAGGTCAATGCTCAAGTGAAATAGAAAGCATTCTGCAATCCCAAAAGTGGAAAAATAAACGACACTCTCAAAATATCCAAAAGCCTATAAAACAAACGATAAACCATGCAAAATCGTCATCACAAGTTGAAATTCTGTGTAAAAATGATAAAAAGCTTATCAAGCTTCCATCAATCAAAAATAAAGTTTCTCCCTATCTCCTCACAATGAACTTAATTAAAACAACTCTCAACTCTCCTCATCACGGCTCTACTAATGACCAAAAGGCCAGCCAAAGCTCCAAAATTTTTCGCTTTGCAATCCCCTATAAAATCCTAAAAGATTCTTTAAAACTTAATTTAGTAGGGCACAAAAAGCCTCAAACTAACACTTTAAAAGTGCCACTTTTCCCTCAATCTCCTTACGGGAATCATAAGCAGGACTCAGAAATTCGTTTCAAAGACATCCCAAAGCCTAAAGAAAAAACACAGCCAACCTTCACCGAAAGAGCTAGAAAAAATAGTGGCAGCTTTTAAATCTCTGCAATATAGTAATAGCTTTTAAAAATAAGCTTATAATTAAGAAATTAGATTAATGGGTCGCTAATAAATAATGGAAGAACAAACCCATATACTTGCGACGGTACAAAAATTGCTTGGGAGGACAGGTTCACGAGGTGGGATTACACAAGTTCGTGTTGTTCTTCATGGCGATGAAAGTGGGAGAACTCTCGTTAGAAATATAAAAGGCCCTGTTAAAGAAGGAGATATGCTTGCCTTGTTGGAAAGTGAAAGAGAAGCCAGAAGATTAAAGTAACTTATCAATAAACAGATCAGTTTCATTCAAATCATATTAATTGTTTAGTGATTTATTATTATTTTAAGAAGTGAAGATTAGAATATTTAAGGATCTGTCTGGTTAAAGGAAGAAGATGAGGAGCTGACGGCAATATTTTCTAAAGGAACTTCTTCAGGGAGAATAGGGATGTGGCCAATTCGCTGCATGTAGTCTGTTATCTGCTTGGGGATCTCTGCAAGAACTTCTTGAGCAAGCAGGTAAGGATTTCCACCGAACTTTCTGAATGGCACAAATTGAACGATATCTCGCGAAGCCTGTCTTCCTTCGCGGTCTCTTAGTAGACCAGTATCACAGTCTAAAATTTCCATGTTTCTAAAATCTTCATTTCCAAGGCCGACGATGATGATGCTCAAAGGTAATTGTGAAGCCTGGACAATCAAAGATAAAGTGATATCCATATCATGTATTTCTCCATCAGTCATAAGCAGCAACACGTGATAAAACTGCCCGGGAGGAGTGCTTTGAGCTATATTCATTGCATTCCTGATTACATGCTGGAATAGTGTTGGCCCTGATAAATGAACTCTTGGCAAAGTTTCATGATAAGCCTGAAGTATTCCAGGAATCCCAAAAATAAATGGATTTTGAGGGTTTCCGTTAAGTGGAAAACAATGATCTACCTTTCCAATCCAATCTGGCTTTCCTCCAAACCCAAAAACTGGGTACATTTTGCTCATATCATAATTATCAAGGATACTTCCTACAGCCCACATAGCTCTTTCATACTCATTTTGAGCGTTATTACTCAAATAATGCAACGAATTACGGTCTGTATAATCTCCATTGCTGCCTGTAAAATCTATAGCCACCATCATTGTAAATTGAGTTCCACCCCTTAAATAGTCAATAAAAGAATACACCTTCCTCTTTGTGCATTGCAAAACTTCAAGGACTCCTGAGTTTGTGTACTTCTTTTTATTTTTCTTATCTGGGTTAATTATAGGCAATTGGCAACCAGGCTGCAATAGATCATGCAAATTAGTGCTGCAGTAACCTATCAAATCATTAGAAGAGTTGCTGTCCCAATCCCAGCATTCAATCCTCAGAGTTACGAACTCATTTCCTCCGCATAGCTTTTCACTGGGAATTTCAAACGGTTTCCACATGGGATCCAATGTATTTTTAATTACCTCAGTTGACCAGACTTTGATAGCTTCTCCATTCTCCCTTATCCTATAAATGAACAGAAATGGATCACTCTTTCCGAAAGTGTCCATTTTGTCAACATGATGTGCACAAAGCTGCATAAAAATGATGTCCCTCGAAAACTTTATTTCTTCTACCCTGATAATGATTTTCCCTCTAGATCTCCCATCATTATGTCGTTTATCGTGCAAATCTTCTATCGCAGTTCCTTTCCCTACAATATACCCGAGTGTTGTTTCATATGTCCCAATAGTTTCGTAATTTCTGCCATCATAGTCATATACAGTGAAATTTAAATGTTGCTGGACTTCAAAATAATAATCAAGAGGGATAGAAGTTGTTCAATTAGGGTTGAGATTATTTTGGATTACTTCAGTTCTCCCCACCTCAATAGGTGAAGGGTTATGATTGTCGTGCATAGAAATGACGCAGATAGGATCACTTTTACTCCATACATCAAGGTCTTTAAGAGACCTTCCGCTTATAAACAGTTGCACTCTTGTGCACAACCTTTGATCCATTTTATATATAATAAAATCTATTACTCACTCCCCCTTCTGTAAGCGAACAAAATCATTGGGAAAATCCATATTTTTGTGTAAAAACTCACCCTCTGTAGCGAAACAAAATTTTTTATGAAAAAAGAATTTGATATAACGATGACCCCCCCTCAATCTTCATGTCTATTGCAACAAAAATGCGATTTTTTTAATATAAAATTTTATATAAAAAAATAATAATTTTCATGTCTCTTGCAACAAAATTATATACACATTAAAATGGCGACACGTGTCAACCTGCCCTCTAGGCGCAGCAGTCCAGATCTTATTGCTACAGCGAACTGGGACGGACTCCGAGCCGAAAATCAGACGCAGGCTCAAGAAGTGTGTATCCGGGTAGGTTTTGGCTGCTTTCCTGTGGTTGGAAATGGAGGTGCTCAACAACGTCCTTGGATTCGAGGACCCATGGGTATTCCTCTAACGAGAAACTGGGGGTTTCAGCCCAGGCCACAGGGGAACAGTCTTTTTCCTGTAGCTGTCGAAGAAAGGCACTTTGACACCCAATAGACTCCAAAAATCCTTGGAATCAAGCTACTCCAATCGCCCGTAGCAGGGCCGCAGAAATCCATAAGCAACCCACTCAAGACTGAACTCCCAAGGCAAGGAGGAGACAGAAGATACCGGAAGTGCACTCGTAAGAGGGATAGATCCTCTGGGCTGGAGTCGAAAAGCAGTAGAACCTTCCGTACGAGAGGTCTTTAATGACTGCGTCATCAATATGGCTAGCGCCTGTCTGTAATAATCTTAATCCTAATCCTCTTGCGACCTTGAAAAGGCAGGGATTACGGAGGAGATCGTACAGGAAATCGAGTGATGAATCGCTGAAAAGAAAAGGAAGGAGTTCTTAGTGTAGGAAGAGGCCTGGCGCACGACAGCGATGGTCATTGAGTCGTCCGGCTGCTAAAGGGTCAGCTGGTCTCCCTACGTGGCGGCCAGCCTAGAGGTCGCCGTGGGGAGGGCTACTTCCGTGGGGAAGGGCTTGCTGCCCGAAAAAACTGCCGGTGATGGCTCTTTTGGGCTCCTTGGGGGTTGCTGGTCTTTAGGGGGTTGATGTTTTGGGGTCGATTGCTCCGGAAGTTGTGGGAGTTCTGGGAGTTCTGGGAGGTGAGGGAGTCGCAGGAGTTCTGGGAGTTCTAGGAATTGTGGAGTCTGGAGCCTGGGAGATCCTGGGAGAACTGGGAGATTCTGGGAGATTTGGGAGTTTTTTTTTTTTTTGAAGTGGTGTTGGTTCTTCTGGGAGTGGTGGCGTTTGGAGTAATGCTGGTTCTGGGAGTGGTGCTTGGATTGATGCTGGTTCTGGGAGTGTTGGTGGAAGTAGTGTGACTCTGTAATTGGGTAGGGATAAGGCTAATTTTTTCTTTCTTTCTAATCCTCTTGCAACAAATTTTCGATGTGCATCTTAAATTTTTCCGTACTTTTTAGCTAGATAAGTTTAATAAAAATGGCGAGCGATGGCAATAGCCGTCCAATTCTCGATAAGAAGGTCATTGACACACCTACAGTAGCGCTGTTTTATGGATTTTTTGAGAAACTCACCTAGTTAATTTTTTTTATAAAAATGTTGTGTTGCCAATAGTTAGTTAGTTAGTTAGTTTTATATGGCCATACGTGGGGCGAGCCAGCTGACCACGACACCTCAGCTCGAAAGACGACTCCAGGTCGGGTTCTGATGCGACCATACTCCCAGGCCCGACGCCATCTTGATTTCTGGTCTGAACCACCTGTCCAGAGGATCAGCTCCTCTGGGCAGAACCACTCTTGAATGAGTGCCCCGATAATCCCCGATGAAGGAAACCATATGGTAGGAAAAACCTGTTCGGGGGAGAAATAAAACTTCCTTTTCGGCACGACTTCCCCACCTCTGAAGGCCTACTTAAGACAGGGAACGAGGCCCTATATTTCAGCTTCATCAGAAATGGGTCCTATCAGCTCTATAGGAGGTGCGCCTCGGAGTCCTGTTTCCGTCAACGTCACCATTTTATTTCTTGTGTTGCAATAGGCATGAAGATTTTTTCGAAAAATTTTTGTTGCAGTAGACATGAAGATTGAGGGTTATAAATGATAATTAATTTAATGAAATCTCTAGATTTCTTTTAAATTTTAAGCAAATTGCCTTTTAAGCCATAAATTTTACAAATCAAATTAATATTTGCTTTCCAATCTTTGAGAATTGGGATTTTTTAAATTTTGAAAAAAAATTAAAATCTTTTGTGGCTCTTTTATCCCTTACGAGATAAGGGATTTAGGTACAAATAAAAGATCATTTCTTCACTGTTATCCGAATCAAACTCATCATAGAAAAAAGATTAATTTGCACCTGGTATCACGCAATCTACTGAGTAAATTTACAGTCAAATTTGACGGTAATTTTTTTTTATTTTATTATAATAAAAAGAATTCAAGAACTCAGCAACAAAAGAAACCATTCTTTAATTAAGATAAAAATCTGTTCAGATCGTAAAATAGAGATCCTAGCTTTTCACATGAAAGCGAATTCAGGAAGTCAGTTGATTGCAAATACCGGCTCACAGTATGAGGAAACTAATGAATGGTTCTCTAATAGCAATACGCGACGCTTATGTAATTAATAATAGACAACTACTGTCTTCGTTAGAATAAAGAACTGAATTCGTTTCTTCATGAGAGAACTGTTTATCATGTAACAGAAAAATCCGTAAAAGTCATATGTCTGTGCGCATTCAGATACATATATTTGCTGCTTAGGCATGCAACGCAGAGTGTAGTAAATCAGATAATTTTGTTGCACATTTGAGCTATATACTTTATCCTAATTTCGTATTTTACTGATATATAAATACAAAACTAATATGACCATAATTCACGAACCAATTCTTTCATAGAAATAAGAATTAAATATTTCATTATCTTTACTGTGAAATGGTTCTCATTAAAAAAAAATGTTTTACGCAAAAAAATAGCTGATGCAAAACCCCTGTATATGGTGTTTTTACTGTACATAGACTCTCTTAATGAATTTATTAATATTTAGTATTGAATTAGTGAGAAAATTCTTGATAGCATTAATTAATTTACTATTTTTATAACTAAATAATATTTAGAAAAAAATTAATCAGGTTTCTATAATTAAATTGTAATTTTAACTTTTTTATTTTAAAGTTATACTGTATATTTGAGCCATTTTTATAATTGAAGCGCGAAATTTGAGCTATTTATTCATATAAAGCTCGTAATAAATTATTGAATACAGCAGTGAATGAATTTAGCACATATTAAAGAGATAATTTAGATTAAATGAGTGCTATTATATATATTATTTAGGTATTATAAATTTTTTAAATAAGTTTTAATCATAAATATTACTGTATCTATTAGTTTAGTGCAAAATGATACAGAAAAAAATACTAATTATGTCCAACTCTCGCATTCTGAAACATTATAAAGACAATAAGGCGAATTCCATAAACATAGTACAGTAGATTAATCAAAATGTTGCTGATATTTTTTGCGTAAAAACATTTTTTTTTAATGAGAACCATTTCACAGTAAAGATAATGAAATATTTAATTCTTATTTCTATGAAAGAATTGGTTCGTGAATTATGGTCATATTAGTTTTGTATTTATATATCAGTAAAATACGAAATTAGGATAAAGTATATAGCTCAAATGTGCAAACAAAATTATCTGATTTACTACACTCTGCGTTGCATGCCTAAGCAGCAAATATATGTATCTGAATGCGCACTGACATATGACTTTTACGGATTTTTCTGTTACATGATAAACAGTTCTCTCATGAAGAAACGAATTCAGTTCTTTATTCTAACGAAGACAGTAGTTGTCTTATCAATTACATAAGCGTCGCGTATTGCTATTAGAGAACCATTCATTAGTTTCCTCATACTGTGAGCCGGTATTTGCAATCAACTGACTTCCTGAATTCGCTTTCATGTGAAAAGCTAGGATCTCTATTTTACGATCTGAACAGATTTTTATCTTAATTAAAGAATGGTTTCTTTTGTTGCTGAGTTCTTGAATTCTTTTTATTATAATAAATAAAAAAAATTACCGTCAAATTTGACTGTAAATTTACTCAGTAGATTGCGTGATACCAGGTGCAAATTAATCTTTTTTCTATGATGAGTTTGATTCGGATAACAGTGAAGAAATGATCTTTTATTGTACCTAAATCCCTTATCTCGTAAGGGATAAAAGAGCCTCTTTTGTTCGGTACGGAGGGGGGGGAGTCAGTAATAATTAACATTTAATTAGAAATTAATCAAGATGTGAGGTTGAGGTTGTCATCTCAACTGTTCTTCGTAATGAAGTGGACGATTTCTTCTGCATCTCACAAATTCTGTAGTTAAGAGGGGATTTGCAAGGAGATCCAATTACACTTTCTGATTTTTCGTTTTTTTCAATTTTTTCAATTTTCATGCATCTTAAAATAGCAGAGCTCATTTTTTTATGGCGTAATTTCTTTAATGATGACTGGATATTCAATTTGCTGGTCAAGTTATCTGGGCTTGAAGCTTTTAAGACGTTAAACTGCTGGATCTGCTCTCGTTTTTTCATTTTAGGTAAGGGAGAGCATGAGAGAGAATAGCTAGGCTGGGATTTAGTATTTAAAAACGTATGGAGGTTTTCTGCCTGAGGCGTTTTCTGCATGGTTTGAGAGTATAAGCGCAGAATTTGATTCAGTAACTTGTCTGCAATATTACGGTCTTTTAAATGGTATTGAGATCTTAGATATTTGTGATTAAGTCTACAAGGAGACAATGCTGATGTAGGAGATTTCACAGATTTCTGACTGTTATGAAGCGATTGAAAATATCTCCGAAAACCGTCAGGAGTTTCTGCATCTTTTCTTATAGAAAGAGGGAAAATACTATTTGAACTTAATCCTTGTTTGAGCTGAGATTTGTCGTTTCTTGATCTCATATTGATTAATGTACCATATTTATCACAATCTATTAATTAATTTTTTAACAAGTTAATTTATCTTCTTTCCAAAATATTTTTTATTATTAATTTACGTCTTTATTTCTTTTTGAACTCTGCTATAATCACTTAGCAATGCAAAAATTTCGTTACAATAAAAATGTCTGAAAAGCCACCTTTTGCAAAAGTTATTTTTCTTGGCAGCTCAGGTGTTGGAAAATCAGCTGTAATAGAGCGTCTAATGCATGATGATTTTAAGCATACTTGCAGACCAACTATAAGTGCAGGCTTTCAAACACAAGAAGTAACTCTTCTCGATGAAAAAATTAATCTTCAATTATGAGATACTGCAGGACAAGAACGCTTTTTTTGTCTATCCTCAATGTTTTTTAGAAACACAGACTGTTGTGTATTAACTTACGATATATCCAATTTAAAAACGTTCTACGAGGCTAAAGAATGGAAAAGGAAATTTATTGAAAGTGGGTTTCCAGAAAACATTGAAGAATTCCCTTTTGTGTTAATAGGAAATAAACATGACATGAGAGCGGCTAGGAAAACAAATAAATCTGATGCAGCTGATTGAGCAAGAGCTGAAGGCATGGCTTATAGAGAAGTTTCTGCAATGACTGGAGAAGGATTTGAAGGATTACTGGAAAAAATTGCTGAATTGTCATGAAGATATGCAATAAAAAGACAAAAACTGAGAAATATTGAAGAAGGCAATGAAGCTATCGAGATCACAAATAAGGAAGAGCCTACTCAAAAGAAAGGGTGCTGCATTATATGGTAGATAAAATCCCGCAAATGGAGATACAAGTTTTAATTAAATTTTAATAAAAGCAAACTAATGATTTCTGAATCTTGTTGAGCAGTTACTGTAATCAACAGATTTAGAACTAAATTAAATAAGCATATATTTACTTATCTATAAAAGTCTTGGATATTGTTCTCCGTCCACAGCGCCTCCTCTTAAGGATCTTCTTACATTGTCATTGAACCTCTCAATGCTGTTTCTCATCAATTCTGCTGCAGTCTGATTAAGTGGATCATTAGGATTCGGTTCTAAGAACAAGAAATTTAGCCCCAAGATAACAGCGCTGATGCAAAGGACTGGCTTCCAGTCACCTCTTAAGATATTAAGACAGACATTTCCCCTGAGATCGATGTTTGGATGATAAATCTTGGTGTTACAATGCACACGTGGAGGCTCATGCGGATAAGCGATTGGCACTGTAAAGGTAAAGTTATAAGATGCTCCATACCAAAGAGATGTGTTGTCATCAACAGTCAAGTCAATATTGAAGTTCATTATGTCATTGTCATTAGGGAAAGTAATCCTAACATTTCTTGGCAGGTCTAGCTCTCCCAATTCTTTCTGAAGTCTGATTTCGCCAGCTGTTCTGCGTCTAGCTCCACCTTCTTCTTTTTTTTCTTCTTCATCACGTTTGGAGGCTTTTGGTCCGAATATTTTTATCATGTCTTAATAATTATTATATAAATACGTCAATACGAGTACAATTGAGTAATTCAAGGAGAAAAAAATAATGCAATAAATTTTTGATATAAATAGGTTTTGACGGATGTAATTTTATCCTATAAAAATGCTGAAAAAATTAATATTTATTGCAAAATTTAGCAAAGTTAAATTTGTAATAAAATTTAAGATTATATCAAGTGGGGAACTTATAGAAAAGCAACAATATAAATAATTTAAAAACAGCTTTTTATATTGATATTTGAATAAAATAGTGAGCAGTATTTTATAATTATAATGAAAGTTGCCATAGCAAAACGCTTATATTTTTTTCAGCTAATTTATAAAAAATCAGAAAATATCCTTTAAAAATTTAAATAAAATTTTCCTTCTTAATTTCCAAATATTCACCTAAAAATTCAACACAATCAAATGTCTTATAAAAATATATGGCTAGGAGCGCAGCTCAATACGATTACCTAATAAAATTGCTGATCATTGGAGACTCAGGTGTAGGAAAAACATGCTTCCTACTCCGTTTTTCTGACGATAACTTCACTGCATCCCATCTCACAACTATCGGGATTGATTTCAAATTAAAAACGATAGAAATTGAAGGCAAAACTATAAAACTCCAAATCTGGGACACCGCTGGCCAAGAGCGATTTAGGACAATCACCCAAACTTACTATAAAGGTGCAATGGGAATCATCCTTGCATATGACTGTACTGATGAAAAATCTTTCAATAACATCCGCAACTGGGTGCAACAAATAAAAATGCATGCCAATGAAAACGTCGCTAAAGTGCTTATTGGAAATAAATGTGATAGGCCTGATAAGAAAATTAGTACTGAGCAAGGAGAAGCTTTAGCAAGAGAGCTTGGAATAAAGTTTTTTGAAGCCAGTGCCAAGACAAATATTAATGTCAATGAAACGTTTTATCATATAGCCAAAGAGATCAAGGATAAGAGGTTAGGAGAAGCGTTAGGTACAACTGGGAATATTAGAGTTCAGAAGACTGCTGAACCTAAAGCCAAAAAAGGTTGTTGCGGGAAGTAATTTTATTATTATTAGGTTGTTACTAGATTATTATTTGTTATTGCAATTAAAGGTAAAATATATTATATTGGGAAAATTAATATAGACCACATAGGGTGAAAAATAAATAACTATTTGAGTCAGCTTAATTCTTTAAAATTAGAATTATAAATCATTACGAATTGATAATCTTAGGATTTTTTGAATAAACTCTTTTAATAGGAAATGAGAGGTCAGGATAATATATATAATGGCTAAACCTGGAAAGGCAGCTAAGAAGGCTAAGCAGCTCACAAAAGGTCACGTTGTGACCAAGCTCGAGAAAAAGGCAAGACCTTCAAACAGAAAAGGAAAGCTCAGCAAGCGTACTGAGACCGTAAGATCTGTTATCAGAGATGTCACTGGGTTTGCACCTTATGAAAGAAAAATCCTTGAACTTTTGCAGGCTGGCAGCTCTAACCCCCATCTTTACTAGTGACGAAAATATCTTGCTCGCTAATTGATGAGGGTTGAATTTTTTTTTATAATTAAGATTAAAAAATATTTTAAATAAAATTATAAAATTAATTTCAGTTTAAATTTAATAGAATTAGTTGGAGTGTTCATTATTATACTGATATTTTATATCAAATTATTTTAATAAAAACGATTTTTTACCCAATCTTATGAGATTTTCCCAAAAATAGGTTATAATGATCTTGATCGCGATCAAAGGGGAGTAAGGATGAAAAGAAAGCCCTTAAGGTCGCTAAAAGAAGAGTTGGAACTCACAGAAGAGGAATGCGCAAAAGAGAATACATGAGAGGAGTCATGCAAAGATTACGCCATAAGTAAACTTTAAGGACAAATTATCATTAATCACCTTATACTTTTATAAATATTGGCCAAATATAATTTAACGACACGGGAGGATTAATGATTAAATATTTCCTTGGATAAACAGAATATTCATGCTTTATTTAACTTTCTTCCACAAGTAAAGAAATTCTCATAATAAAACAACGCTATATAAGAGATTTATTCTCAGCTTATTTTATTAAGCAAATAAATAATATATATCAAAGAATTAATTTATTTTATAACAGAAAATAGCTCAAAATTTAAATGAACCAAAAATAAATTATTTAAATCGTTCTAAATTTGACTCCTAGCCGATCCAATATTTACATCAAACATTTTGCAAAACTCTTCGTAATCAACTCTTCCTGTAACTTTTAGCCAGCTAAGATTCATCATTTCTTCAATCTCAGCATCAGTAATTGCCCTTCCTGATTTCTCAATCACTCTCTTTACTTGTAAACCTGTAAAATATCCAACATCATCCTAAATAAATATTACAATATCAAAAGTTTTATATGCAGCCATCAAATTTTCTTCTTTCTGGGTGATAGCTGGGTCCAAGGTTGCAATGATAAATTCTGAATAATTCATTTTTCCATTGCCGTTTAAATCAACTTGTGACATGATACTTGTGATTTCGAAAGGAGCAATTTCTATATTTGCTGCTCTTACTACCCACTCTGTGAGCGAACAAAAAAATTTATTTCGCTTACTAGGCTAATATTTTTTAAAAAAAATTCCAATTGGAAAGCAAATATTTATTTAATTTGTAAAATTATATTTTAAAAATGCAAGCTGTTTAAAATTAAATAGAATTATCTAGGATCTCATTATAATAATTATTACTTATATATCAAAATATTTTGTCATAAAAAATTTTATGTTAAAAAAACTTTGCCTAAAACTAAGAATTTTTCCATTTACGGAGGGGAGAGATAGGCATTGCTCAAGCCCTTGTTGTGTTATTAAACCAGTGAGATCAACGTCAAGGGCTTTGAAATTGTCTAAGACAAACGAAACTTCATTAGGTTTCATAAATTTAGCAAGGACTCGTGCTGCTTCAACTCGAAGGCGATTCGAGGATGTGAAGCTTCTTAAACGTGAAATAAGGTTCATATCTAAAGGCTTGACCCTGTTAGCACCCATGATTGAAAATCAAGGATGCCTTAAAGCTTCAACTGCAGTTAATCGCTTATTAGGATCAGGGCAGAGTACTCTTTTAATAAAATCTTTAAACTCTTTAGAAGCTCTTTCAAACTCAGGCTCTTTTAAGGATATATTTGCTTTTCTTATGCTTTTGAAAATTTCTTTATTGCTTTCCCCTCTGAATGGTTGATATCCTGCAAACATTGTATAAAGAATTACTCCTAGACTCCATACATCACATTCTGGGCCATATTTTCCACCCAGAACTTCAGGAGCTACGTACAGTGCAGTTCCGACCATGGTTTTCATATCATTTCCTCTGAATCTACTCGCTAGGCCAAAATCTACTAATTTTAGCTCAGCATCTTCTTTGTTAGAATCAAATAAGCAATTTTCAGGCTTCAAGTCTCTATGGGCAATATTGCTAGCGTGCAGATGGTTAATTCCGTAGAACATTTTGAATGCCACATGCGCTGATTCTCTTTCGGTGAAACGGTTTTTTTTATTGATTTTATCAAAGAGCTCTCCTCCGGAGCAAAACTCCATGACGATATGAATAAAATTTCCGTCTTCAAAGACTTCATAGAGTTTGATTATATTAGGATGGTCGCTTGCTTTTAGGATCATTAATTCTCTTTGCAGTGATTTGATGTCTCTTTTAATTTTTTCCTTATTCAAACTCTTAATTGCGTATTTTTGGTGGCTTCCAAGCTTCGAGACACCTAATCTAACTACTCCGTATAAACCTTTGCCAAGGATTTTTTGTAAATCGTAATATTTGCTGATATCTGCTTAAAACTTACCATCAGTCATTATGTATAAACTATCGTTAATAGGGGATTTGGGGGTGTGAGGAGAAGCATCTATAGATGCGTCTTTGTTAGGAACAACCAAATTATTCGAGGTAACTACTTTTGGTGAAGTAGGAGTGCGTTTTGAGGTGCAGATGCCCATCTATAATATTTTACTTATAAATTATAAATAATTTAACTTCTATGCTAATTTTCGGGTATTTGTTGGCTTATATCGCTCCACTTGAAACAATTTTATTTAAATTTTTAAATTAATGAATTATTTAAGATATTATAACTTGCTTTGCTCTATATAGATGAAAGGTATTAAGCTTAATTATAAAGACTAAAACATCTTAATCTTAGATATCAAATGCTTATCAAAGCTAAGCTAATTGGAGAAGGCTTTTTGATTATTATTCTGCTGTATGATTGCATTTTTTTTATTAATATCTTTAAGTATTAAAAATTCCTCAAATAATAAAATTATATTTCCATTTATTTCAATTTTATTCAGCACAAATATTACCTAAATAATAAAACTGATGAAGAAGAAACCAGAAAATTTTCTCGTTGATAACACCCTGTAATCTTAATGCAGTGCAGTCAATAAATTAAAAAATCAAAACGCAAAACTCAAAACTGAACTAAGAGTCCTCAAACGCTCACTTGAAGAAGCAATTTCTAGACAAAGAAAAATTGATAGCGAGAAAACTAAAATTCCTCAGCATAATGGGAATAACACAGAATTAGAAAAAGAATTAAACAATGTATATTGGAAAATTAATGACTATAAAAAAGATATCAATGAAATGAAAATGCAGCTGATTGGAAATTTGAAAAATCCAAAAATCACAGATCTTGAAAACAGAAGAGCTTTTTTAAAGAAGCAAATTGAAGAAGTAGAAGCTGAGTTTATTGCATTGCAAAATATAAACGTAAAACAAGAAAAAGCTTTAGATGCAGCTGCTAAAGCCCAAGGCTACCCAGAAAAAAACGAATTTTTAAGGCAAGAGCTGAAAAAGCTGAAAGATGAATATCGAGAAAAATCGTACAAGCAGCAAGTTGATGAGAAAAATTTGAAGGCCAGGCATGAACTATTCGTGGATGTCAGAGAAAAATGCAAGGCTTTAAAAGAAATTATAGCGAAAAAAAATGCAGAGGAAGATGACCCTATTGACCCTGAAGCGTTAAAGTATGACATACCCACTCTTGAGAGAAAAATAAAAGAAATTGAAGAAAAAACCAAAGAAGATGTAAATGCGCTGAAATTGAAAATAAAAGATCTTGAAACTCACATAAATGACAGCAAACATACATTAAGCTTGCTACAAGTAAAATTAAAAGAAAAGGACCAAGAAACTCGAATCTGTATGCTTAAAATAAGAGAACTCAGAAGAGCAGTTAGCCATACTAAGTCATTGAACAAACTAGGACTTCAAAATCGTGGCTTTGATGAGGTTGATTTGCCGTTCAAGAGTAATCGGTTGAAAGGAATTTCAGAAAAATCATCATTTCGCGATTTAAGATTATCGCAAGAAATGCAGTCACCTGTTCAAAACGAACCAATAGAAGAATATCCGCCAAGATATGCAAACGATGTCAATGAAAAGAAGGAAGAAATTAGTACAAAAGAACAAAGCGAAAAAGAGAATTGGGAGCAAGAGGATAGAAGTAGCGATAAGCCTCATATAAATCAGATGATAGATATGATGTCTAGCATAGATGTCAAGTTAAGTTAATCTTGAGGATAGCCACCAGTTGCCTATTGGCGTATACCCACCTAGCCTGAAGATTAGTTCCCTAATTTAGAGCCAGCTCTTGAGGATGCCCCGCTAGTCCAGCTCATCTGGGAGGGACAGGAAAAATCTTCGGGATAAAACCTTCCCTCTTCAGCAAGCATCCCCAAATCCGAAGGCCTATTTAAAACTGACAAATGAACTATATTCAGAATCGTCGGGACGGGTCTTATCTGCTCCACAGGGAGTATATCTCGGAGTCCATCTTCCGTCGATCCCACCATTTTATTTCTTTTATAGACGCCAAGGAATCTTCAGTTGACGAAGAGAGTATGGACTACAGGCAGGAAGTGGATCATAAAATTTCAGCATTTTCAAAGCCAAATTTTGCAATTCGCTAGAAAATCTTATTTTCAATAATATATAATAATTATTCATTCTCGTGATCATCTATAGTTCTTGCTTTTAATTCCTAATTGTCAATTATAATAATAGAAAGTATTTTTTCTGCTACTATATGAGGAGAATAAAATTTTAATTTAAAAGACAAATTATGAATTGCAACTAAATTTAGTTACTTTCAATATCAAGCAAAATAACATTTTTTCCATGTTTCTCTATTTCTTCGTCGCTTGGGAAAGTCTCATCGAATGTTTTGGTGCCAAAAATACTAGCTTTTAGCCTTTCATATTTAGATAAGAACTGGTTAAATGATTCGATCATTCTATCATCAGGCTCACTTCTTAATTCTTCTGTTTTAAGAGCTTCCATTTCTTCAGCTTTCCTCAAGTAAGGTCTCAGCATCAATTGATCATACCAAACGAAAAATCTCGGATTATTGGAGATGATCTGAGGAGTATATATGACTAAAAGGGCCATAGGAGGGTAAATTGCTATTTTTAATGCGACCTTAAGCAGGCGCATGGCTCTTGCTCCTAGCTCCCCCTCCAGAGCGGGCAAGACCATTGGAAAAATCCCTATTTTTCGGGTAAAAGCCCACCCTCCGTCAGCAAACAAAATTTTTTTTATACAAAAATTTGGTTATATAAGTGATAACTAGTATAATGAAATCTCTAGCTAATTCTGTTTATTTTAAGTCACTTATTGTATTTGCCGAGGATGGCGCAAGATAGCGCCATCCTCGGGCAATTACTATAAATTCTTAAACATAAATTTTACAAATTAAAATTAATATTTACTCTAAAATTTTTGCGAATTGGGAGAAAAAGAAGTTTTTTTCTCACTCACTTGGAGGGATTAAGAACATTTTAATAAATTATTTATTAGAGCTTGCCAGAAAATTTAACCAAACCATTAATGCTTTTACAATTATCTACTTTAAATTTATTTTTGGGTTTGATTCTTGAGCAATTGCTTATACTAGCAATTTATTTTTCTTTGGCTATTTGAGTAGTGAAATTAATGGATAGTTAGACTAACTAAAAATTTTTTGAAATAAAAATAAAATGAAATTTGCAGTGTAATTATACAATATTAAAATAATAGCATGAGATTTGGAATGCTAATTATAAATCGATATTTATTTTTGTAATATAAAATTGATCTCTATTTGATCACTAATTTAACAATTCATTGTTTTCTATTTCAGACTAAAATTGTAAAATTAATATTATAATATCTATTTATAGGAAGATCCTCCAAAATTTCCGGTCTAACTTTGATAGGGATTTAATATTTCGATTTTTAAAAGATCATGTTCCTAAATATTTTTATTATGTTTTGCACACATCTTGAAAATGTCACTCAAATCGAATAATGTCAAGGCAGAAAACTCAAGGCTTAAAGCTGAGATCAAGTATCTCCAACTTGCACTAAAAGATATTGACAAAGATATTCCACTTCAAGACTCTTATGCTCCAAGTAGCCACTCGAAAATTTTAGAAATTAATCAAAGCTCAGCTTCAGATGAAAACTATCTTATCCAAAATTCACTCAGAGAGCAAACCAGTGAAAAATATAAAGACAGGAAAATAAAGGACAGTTATCAATATAAAATCTATGAAACAGAATATCATCCAAGAGACAAAATTTCCGTGCCAACTCATTTTGCAAGTTTTGGGAATACGAGAGAGTATTATTGCAAGCCTGAACCTCATAATCTTCATGAAGAGATGTGTGAAGAATTTGATTATTTAGAGCCAGAAAATGAAAACAATGGAAGTAGTATGGGAAGCGAAGCCCTACACAATGAATTTTATAAAATCAAAGCATCTGTTGAGAAAATAAGCAATTCTTTGGATTCGCTTGACCAATATTCTAGTTATAAAAATAAGCATGCCAATAAAGAGAAAATCCAAGGAGAAAATGAATGAAATGAGATAAAAGATTCATTTGAGTCTTACTATTCGAAGGAAAACTCAATTGAAAGCAAGCATGAATCATCTCGCAAGTTGGAAAATTATGTTGTTACGAGTGAAAAAGAGCTCAAGTTATTAAAAGAAATAGAAGCACTTCGGCGTGAAAACAATTATCTAAGAAATAAGTTAAGCAACTCTCCTAAACCTAAAAGACAAATATCCAAACATTTATCTCAAGACAAAAGCAGATCTACTAGCATCTCAACTTTAAAGCCTAAGCCGAATCTAAACTATGCTACAGAGTCACCCTCACGGATAAGAAGTAGCCGCTCAAAATCTCCAAGACTAGCTTTAGCTGCAAGGACTAAATCTCCTACATCTAAATCTCCACGCCACACCACACCAACCAGACTAAGACATTGCCGTGTATGTGATCATCTCCTCTCCAAAGGCTATTCCACAAAATACTGCTCAAAGCATGGTGAATCGCAAGAAGAGAAGCCCGATCGTTCTAACTCTTAATAACTCCCTACAATTTAACGCCATTTTCTTAGACAAAACAACTTTCCATACAAAAAAGATTTTTCTATTGTACAAAAATAATCTAAATATGTCTGAGACCCAGCCAATAATTTGCATTTGCATTGATAAAATTATTATTATAGCACGCACCCCTTTATAGATATTTAAGGACAATGATTTTAAAAAAATATTGATTTAAAATTCTAAGAAAATCTAAAACGTCAAAAATTAAATTAAAAATTATATATTTTATTTGCCAGTTTTTAAATTTGACTTTTCAGAATATTTTAAAATGTCAAAAGGAATATTTCTTTACAGGTATTTTTTCTCAGAAATCAAAAAGGCGACAGGCGCTATAACTGCTGTAACTGGAAAATATGCATTCTCCTCAAAACTTGCAAATAAAAACTTCTCAAACCGCTTCATATATTATTATTTGTAATTAAAACTTAAGTGCAATGAAGAGAAGCTTAGTACCACCAAGATTAAAAATAAGGGCAAGGGATCTTGAGCATTCTCAAACAAATGCACGAGTTCATTCCGTATCTGAGTTAAGTTCACCAAGAAATAGTTTTTTAGACAGCAAAAATTCGCCTGTGCAAGATCCATTTCTAAACATAAGGCTAAATGGGTCAAATATCCCTACTCTTCGTCCTATTTGTCCATCTAAACGAAGTACTCCTCGAGCATCAACAGCTGACATAAAAATTCCGACTTTGTCTCTTCCTTTAGATGACAAAATTCCTTTTGCCCTTGCTACTGACTCTCAAAGAAGCCATTGCAATTCGACTAACTCCTCCAGCTTTAAATTGGAACAAAATATCGGTAGAATTTCCATTTTTTTGGGACTTTAACCCCTTTAAATTGGAACAAAGTTTTTTTAATGGGGAAATTTTATAGTTGAAAAATGCTAATTTTTATAAATGTTTTTCCAAAATGCAATGAATTTAATCAGTTTTTTACACTCAATTTTTTAAATAAATTCTTCATAAAATAAATTAAAATTTTTATTAATTTTAAAAATTTAACCCCCTTAGGATTTTCTCTTAAAAGGTGGGGAATAAAGAGTTTGGCTCACTGTCAATCAGAATCAGCTCTAAAAAATAGAAAACCAAACTTGATTTTTAACGCTTCAAAACGAAGTTTACCTTTTGAAGCGAAACAGCCTATAAAACCTAAACTTTCTGTTCCTGCAAATATTAAAGAGTCATCAAAAATGAGAGCAAAAATAAAACCAGTCGCGATTTTTGATTTTAAAAGGGAAATTAGAACTCCTTGTTTCTCTTTTAACTCAGTTGGATCTCAAAAGAAAAAAGTGCAAGTTAGCGAGTCTGAAAGCTGTGGAAGCGAAAGCACAGCATTGCCTCAAAGCGGGGAAATATCAAGCTATGAATTAACTCTAAATAATATAAAAGTAAATCAAGGGCAAGGAAACAAGGAAGCATATGATAGAATTAAGAAACTGATTCTTGACGTAGATAGTTTGGATGCATCTGACGATCCAAGAGAAATGTCATTTGGAAATATTTGCCAAATGCCATTGACGTATAAAAGACCTATTAAATTAGTTTCTCCAAGAATGCATTTTCATAATTAAATTGAAGTTGGAGATGTAGGATTGAGCAACAATAAATTTGCTAAATATATATTATCATATCAAATAGTTTTTGGAAATAATATATTTTCTTAGGAGTAAAATAATTGTTTTATTATTAAAAAGAAAGTAATAAAAATACAGAAATTATAATATTTGGCTGCAAATCTTAGCCTTCTTCTGTTTTTTTCCTTTCTAATATCTTTTTCTTACTTTCAATGATCGATTTTATGGATGGATCTTCTAAAATATGTGAACTGTTTGATCTAATCCTATGCTTCCGAAATAAAATGGTGACGTTGACGGAAATTGGACTCCGAGAAAGCACCTCCTATGGAGCTGGTAGGACCCATTTCTGATGAAGCTGAGACATAGGGCTTCCTGCCCAGGTAGGCCTTCAGAGGTATGCCGAAAAGGAAGTTTTATTTCTCCCCCGAAGGTTTTCCCTGTCCCTGCCAGATGGGCTAGACAGATTTTTAATACCACATGGTCTCTCCGCATCGGGACCATCGGGGCACTCTCCAAGAAGTGGATCTGTCCAAAGGAGCTGATCCTCTGGACAGGTGGTTCAGACCAGAAATCAAGATGGCGACGGGTCTGGGAATATGACCACATCAGAACCCGATTTGGAGTCACCTTTCGAGCTGAGGTGTGTGAGGTCCATTGGTTCGCCACGTATGGCCTGGCTAGTTTAACTTAACTATGCTTCCGAGATTTAGATACTTTTGGATCTTTATCCCTCTCTGCTTCTTCTTTTGGAATTTCAATATCAATTTTCTTACTCCCCCCCCCTCCGTGAGTGAACAAAACCATTAGAAAAATCCCTATTTTTTGCCCAAAAAACCCACCTCCGTGAGTGAACAGAAATTTTTTTTAATAGAAAAATTTTTTATGGAAAAAATTTTGATATATAAATGATAATTAGTATAATGAAATCTAGAGCTAATTCTGTTTAATTTTAAACAAATTGCTTTTTAAAACATAAATTTTATAAATTAAATTAATATTTGCTTTCAAAATTTTGCGAATTAGGGTTTTTTTAAATTTCGAAAAAACAAAAATTTTTTATAAAATTTATATATATAAATTTTTTAAAAAAAAATTAACCCCCCTCCGTGAGTGAACAAAATTTTTTTGCTCACTCACGGAGGGGGGGGAGTTAATATTAATTTCTGGGCTACTTGTATGTTGCCTTGAATCATTAATTTTACTTTGAAGGTTATTTATTTGTTCCTCAATTATACTAATCTTTGGATAAAATTCTCTTTTTTGAGTTTTAATATTTGGGACTAAAAACTCTTGCTTTTGAAGCTTATTTATAATTTGCAAAAGCTCTTCCTTCTTTATCAAAAGTTCTTGGATAGCTGCTGCTTGCTTATAAACTTTACTATTAAACTCTTCTTTGGTTTGTTCTGAGTAATTACATCCCATTATAACGGATCTAATATTTATTATATAAATTATTGGTCATAAACCTTGCTTGTGATACTATTTAAGTAAATATAATGATCGAGTTCATATATTAATCAGAATGCATAATAGTATAAGCAAGGCAAATAAATAATAAAATTAAATATCATGTTAATATGCTATGCATGAAACCTCTTTTCATATCTATGGATTTCATTTTGGAGCATCATTTTATCCTTTTTCAGAGCTTTCACCTTATTTTTGATATCTTCTAATCCACCACCAGAACTTGACATTTTTGGGAATGTATGTTTAGGCTCAAATACAATTGATTCTCTTGGAGTCAGAGGTGATGAAGACCTCAGCTCCGGAAATGGATCATCGTCGATTTTCATCTTTTTGGCTGCAGATCGAGAAATTCTCAATTGGTGCTGTGCTGATAGTCCTCTGCGATTAGTTTTAAATGATCGGGGAGGTAAAGTTTCTTCATCACTTTGATCATAAGCTTTCTCATATGGTTCTTCAATTGAGTGATTTCCGAGACTTGCAATATGCAATGGAGTGTCTTCTCGAGATTCTTCAAGCTCAGGCGGGGGAGTTGACAAAATGCTTACTCCACCCCCCTCCGTAAGTGAACAAAAAAATTTTGTTCACTCACGGAGGGGGGTTAATTTTTTTTTTTATAAAATTTATATATAAATTTTATAAAAAATATTTTTTTTCGAAATTTAAAAAAATCCTGATTCGCAAAAATTGGAAAGCAAATATTAATTCAATTTATAAAATTTATGTTTTAAAAAGCAATTCGTTTAAAAATAAAACAGAATTAGCTTTAGATTTCATTATAATAATTATCATTTATATATCAAATTTTTTTTCCATAAAAAATTTTTCTATTAAAAAATTTTTGTTCACTCACGGAGGGTGGGTTTTTGGCAAAAAATGGTGATTTTTCTAATGGTTTTGTTCACTCACGGAGGGGGGGGAGTTATAGCTTTTTCTTTATAATCTCGTGCCCTTGCTTCCAAATCTCTTTCCAAAGTTTCCATGAGGCCATGCTTTGACAGTTCAGCTTCTTGGAATTGCTTTTGCAAAATTTCATTTTTAAGCTCTAATGCAGCAGTTTGTGATTGACTATCACATAACTGCAGATTTGTATTATTTAATAACTCTTCAAGATCTGCAACTTTTATTAATATGTCGTGATTTTCGTGAGCCAGCTGCTCTAATCGCTGATGCAAATCATAATTTTCTTCACTTAACGATATATTTTCTTTTTTCAAAGTTTCTAAACTCGATTCATACTCTTGTTTGGTGTGAGCCAACATATCTTCCAACGATTCTTTTTCTATAGTAATTTGCTTTAAGCTCTCATTTAAATCATAATTTTCTTTGCTTAAAGCTGCATTTTCATTTTTTAGCGTCTCTGAGCTTGACTCAAATTCTTGCTTTGTCTGAGCAAGGATTTCTTCAAGTGACGATTTTTCGTTGCATTCTTGAACAAGCTGTTCTAATTTTTGATTCAAATAATAATTTTCTTCATTCAGCGAAACATTTTCATCTTTTATGGTCTCAAGCTCTTCCTTAACACTAGCCAGAATTTCTTCAAGTGATTCTTTTTCCTGCCGTTCAGCTCCAATTATATCGAAATATTTAGCTTGTTCTTCATTAAAAGAGTTGACTGTTTCTTTCAGCGCTTTATTTTCGTTTTTTAATTCCTCGATTGCATCAGGATGAATTACATATTGAACCCGGCTTTGAGTATCTAGCAGCCTAAACCTCAGATTCTCATTTTCTTGCTTCAGGGCATCAAAGTCTTGTCGTAAAATATGATTTTCCTCTACAATCTTTTTCATTTCGTACTTAACATCTCTTTCCTCCTGATTGGCTCTTTTTTTCTTATCAGATTCTGCTCCCTCTTCATATTTCGACGCTTTTTGAGTTTCATAGTTTTCTGCTTTTTGAGATCGCGCTGAGTTTATTTTGCCCTCTATTCCTTCGTCTTCATACTCTCTGCCATATTCTTCTTCTCTACGATTTTCTATTATCTCTTCTTCACGCCTGCTAACATTTCCTCTTGCTGCTAATTTTTGATCATATTCTTCTGTTGATAATCCTTCTTTTCTTCTGCTAGAGACTTCATTAGCTTTTTGATTTCCTAGTCCAGAAGGGTTTTCATAGTATCGAGCACTATTTTTTACCTCTTCTGTGTCAATTCTCTTTTGACTTCCTCTTGCAGAAAGATTTTCATAGTATCGAGCACTACTCGCCTCATCTGTATAAGTCCTTTTTTGATTTCCTTTTGAACTGCTCCTATAAGACCTTGAACTGTTCTGCTCCTCTTCTGGGTCATTTACAATAATTTTGATTGCGTCTTTATCAGGTGGCGGAAGTCTTATGTTTATTTTTTCTGTTGTCATTAGAGAGTCTCTTTCATCTCTGGTAGGAGATGGACTTTTAAAATAAGAGGATAATGAAGCAACATTGTTTGGACTTGATGCTGTTAGTTTTGTAGAGTTGAAAGCGAAACTTGATGATAAATTGACTTTTTTAGAAATTACTGCTGAAAACGATGGAGTCATTACAGAATAGAGGATTTGATAGCTTGTAAGCACCTTTGTGGGCTCAGGTTGGGGATTTAAATCTCCAGTTCCTAGTTCTCCATGTGTGTTACTTCCCCAAGTATAATTAAAATATGGCGTCTTCGTCTGGGCATGGCCTTCCGGCCATGCAGCCTCGACTCATATTTTAATTATATCCGGCAAGGTTTTACCATTTCAGAGATGGACAGCAATGCTAGGTAAGCAATTCTGGTAGCTTTCAGAGCCTAGCCCAAGTCTATTCTCAGGGGTGGATTTTTCCTCGTGGGGAAGGAGGGTGCAAGGTTGGAAAGGGGGAAGCCCAGCAAAGTCCTCTGGACCATTCGGGCAACTCCCTAGCGTGAAACTGGGCGTTACGTCCCAGGCTTTGCATTTTTCCTTTTTTGCCGATAGCCGACCAGAAAAATCCATTTTTTGGGTTTTTTCGGAAAAGCAACCCATGTACAAGCAAGTAGCTCATCCATGAGCCGTCGAAGACGTGGACATTTGCCCTGGAAGCACCCTGGTGATCAAAGCGAGTTTGTCTCCAGCAGACTGGTGGGCCCGATGCGACGAAAGGCGAGTGATAAACCTGGAGTTGTAACCCCGTAGTGGACGTTAAGCGATATAAATTCTAATGTAATGTAATGTTACTTCCCCAAGTCCATAATTTCTTACTCACATCTACAGCAGCACCAGAACATTCTCCAACAGTAACTTTTACAATGCTTTCATTTACGCTGCTCACCAAATTTGGCTCTAAAAATTCTCCAAATACCCCTGTTCCCCATATATATATACTGATTGCCCGATGATGGCGCTCAATGCGCCATCATCGTGCAACGTCATTTAAGAGTCCACATGGGAAATGGGTTCAAGGTGTGGAAGTGAGGATTTTCTATGTGTTAAAAAGGGTTCAATACGTGGAGCCCATTTCCTGTGTGGACCCTGAAAAGACTTTGCCCGATGATGGCGCATTGAGCGCCATCATTGGGCAATTTCTATAGTTTTCCTTGGCTTATTGCGGCAGTATGATGGCCGCATGACACTTGCTCGACATTTTCCAGTCTAACTCTTTCAAATTTATAAGAATTTTTCTTATGGCCTAATCCAAGCTGCCCAAATCGGTTAAATCCAGCTGTATATAAGCTTCCTGAATTCCCTATAGCAGCAGAATGGCTGATTCCTGAGCTTATATCGCAGACACTCTCCATAAGTTCTACCTTTACAGGAGTTAGCTCTCTTGAGGATCGTCCAGTGCCTAGCTGTCCTTCATTCCCTCTTCCAAACACCAATAGGCAAGTAGCTGATGAGTGTTTCCTGAATAAGCCAAGCGTATGTCACCCTCCACAACTGATTTTTTCAATTTGATAATCACGAGAAAAAGTGATTTTTTGTGGTTCATGGGCGCTTTGGGTGTTTCCTAAGCCTAAAGCTCCAGAATCGCCGTTTCCTCATGTATAGAGTTCCCTTGTATCTGTAATCAGCGCACAATGCTCCTTTCCACAACTTATAGAAATTGATTTTAACCTCAATGGGATTTGAATCAAATCGATATAAGTTCCTTTGAGTTCAGAATAGTGAACGTTTCCTTCAGAGTCCAAAATAAATAGAGTTTCATTATTCGCTTCCAAACAGACTGGACTGATCCTCAACTTCGTAGATTTAGGTGTCAAATTTAAGTTTCCAAATCTTCCGCATATAAGAAGTTCCATTTTTATAAAATTATTTGAAATATCTAAATATCTTAATTAATAGCTTCAGTCACTCCAGCAATAATATGCCCAAGCAGTGACTTTGAGTTGATTCTTTCATTATAATCTTCTTTCAACATATTTTCCAGTAATACTTTTAAATTTACTCCACCAGCTGGCGTAAGCGAGTTCAACAGACCTGCGAGTTTAGCTCTTGCTTGGTCATTTTTTAAATTTACATCAGTAATGTCTCCAAGAGTCCGCATTTCTAAAAGTATTAGGCCTAAAGAATACACATCAGACTTTGATAATTTGGTTTTTACTTTGTTCCCACCTTTCTGCGCTCTATTATTATAAGCTTCGCGTATTTCGGGAGACATATAATTAACAGTTCCTGCAATAGATTCTTCTGTTGAAGTAACCCCGACAGTTGGCATGTCTAAAAACTTCGCCACATTGAAATCGACAACTTTTACATCCCAGTTCATTGTGAATAAAATATTTTGAGGCTTAATATAGTTTACTCCCATCTATAGCTCTGCATAGGAAGTAGGGTGACGGAACAACCTAAAACCTTAACTTGTTAACTCAGGTTAGCGAGTCAACTCTCAAATTGGTGAATATAACTGATGCTAGAATTTGTCACTTTAAGAGTTTTCTCAACAATTAGTTATCAAGATAGCCTCTAGTTTGCTCCATCACCCTGCTCCATAGGCAGAACTATTTGGGAGACTGCTATATCTCTATGATAAATCTTTTTGGAGTGCAGAAAAACAACACAGTCTATCAAAGTGTTCATAATTCTTAAATATTCTTCGTCAGTATAAAACCTTGGGGTCTTTTTTCTTTCAATGATGTCGTCAAAAAGAGTTTCTCTGCGGCAAAGCTCCATGACTAAGTTGTATCTATGCTTTTGTTCAACCATATCATAAAAATCACCATAGAATAGAGGAAAAGATGAATGCTTGCCTGATAAAGATTTCAAGAATTGAGCTTCATCTTCGCTAGTTTTAAGCTCTTCTTTATTAGGGTGTGAAACTGATTTTATTGCAATTCTGACTGAGTTGTTTCCAGGAAGTTTTAACACTCCTTCATATATTGAAGTTGTCATTTGCCCACGGCTAAACACATATATTGCTTCTCCAATTATTTCTATATTTTCTCTAGATGTAACCTGCTCAATCAGAATATTGCTCGGAAGTGACGAAAACGCTTGAGCTCTTGCAAATCCTTGGAGATTTTCATCAATTTCTGCAGGGATAAAGTTGTATTTTTCAAGAAGAGTATCCACTCTTGCTTTGTACTCTTCTTCTTGCATATCAATTTCTTTGATAATTCCAAGCATAATCCTCGCTCCATCAATATCAAATTTCACTTCTTCTCCCATGTATTGCTTTATACCATTAAAATCATTACTCCCCCCCTTTACTAGCAAAAATAAAAATCTGTTTGCTCATGGGTTAATTTTTTTTATAAAAATTCATATATAAATTTTAATGTAATTTTTTTTTCAATTTAAAAAATTTCCAAATTCGGAATAATTTTTAAAAATAAATATTAATTTAATTTGTAAAATTTATGATTTAAATGCAAGTTGATTAAAATTAAACAGAATTAGCTCGAGATATTATTATAATAATTATCATTTATATACCAAATAACTTTTTATAAATTTTTTTTTACCAAAAAAAAAATAGGGTTTTCCAATGATTTTGTTTGCTCATTGAGGAGAGGAGTTAGCGTCTTCTATTCAGTCGCAAGCTGCATCTACAAAAAAGCTTTCCAAGTTTTCCAAATTTATGTTGTTTTTCTTCAGTTTTGCTAGATATCTTAATCCTTTTAAAATAGTGTCCTTACTTCTATCTTTTAATAAATCCCACAGCAGTGCTGAAATTCTGATTTTTATCCATTGCTCATCAGGCTCAATATTATGGGGTGCCACTTGTGAAACAATTTCTCTCAGCCTCAAAATTCAGCTGATGAGAACTTCAATTGTTTGAGCTTCACTGACGCTATCAGTGATGGAGAAGATTAAATTGTCGATCGAGTGCTCAAGATCAAGCTCGTTGGTATGCTGCTTAATGAAATTGAGGCAAGAAATGCAGTTTGAAGCATCATCAAGGGAAAAAGGACTGGCTTCATTAGATGCAACAAAAGCTGAAGAGTAATAGAGAAGCTCAGCCTTTTCACGGTTATCTGGAGATGCTTCAGAAAGAACTGAACTCAGAGGCATTGATTTTATTTTCTCTTTGGGAAGAGTAAAATTGCCTTTGACTAGCTCACCGAGATTGCCTGATTGGTATTTGTTGAGGTCTGGAGCAAGAGAATCGTGAATATAGCTGTATATGTCTTGATAAGTTGCCATGATGATTAATATTATTATGACAAATCTATAAATCAGCGTAAATAAATATTTTATGAGTGTGAGCCTCATAGATTTAACAGGAAATTCTAAAAATTTCGATGACAAAGAAGATCTATCGAGCCATCTCTTTAACAAATGAAGGCTTTGTGAGCTGGTTTCAGCACTTTTTGCAGCTATAGGATTAGCTTTAGCTTCAATTGACTATGAATTCACATATTCTAGTGAAAGAAACCACAGTAACTGTGCAATTGATGAGAAGGAAATAGAGACTTACAAACTGGCTCTGGTTATATCAACACTACTGTCAATTAATTTTTTATTTATTAGAGATAGAGAAAAATCCCACTGGATAGCTTACCTTAATAATCAGAAATCGAGATATAACCCTTATGAGAGTGTTCTTCAAAGAAAAGCAGAAAAGAGGAAAACTTGGAACATGATAAGGCTCTTTGAGATTTTATTACTTTTTATGATTCCTTATCCTTATATGAATGTCAATGTTTACATTCCTTTCAGGAATAATTATGAAACAATTTATATATGCTATACTCTCAACGAAATTATGTATAGCATTATGTTCACAAGGCTTTACTTGCTGTATAGAGCTATAATAAATTATACCCCTTATGAAAACCATCTAGCAAGGAACTTTTGCACCCAAAACAACACAAAAGCTAATGTGAGATTTTCTTTTAGATGCCTGGTGAACCAGCATTCGATAATTGTCATCCTTTTCTTATTGTTTTGGCCTTCTATAATTTTCCTAGGAGTTATAACAAGAATCTATGAAAGACCAGTAGCTGACATAGCTCCATTTCAAATTGATAAGTTTCAAAACCCCTTGAGTGCAATGTGAATCATGTATCATACAATGAGTGGAATGGGGCAAGGAATTTACCCCCCCTTTACATATATTGGGAGACTTTTTGCAGTTTTGGGATATTTTTTAGGGACAATACTTACAGCATTTATAATCCTTTTCCTACAAAAGCAGACAGAGTTCACTACAAAGCAGACATCAGCATTTCGCAGCATATATAAAACTAAATCAGCTGCATTGTGCGTACAAGCTGCCTTCTCTTATTTCTTAACAATAAATGAAAAGGGAAGATACAATGATGAAAGTCTGCAGAAATTTGAGGTTCTCAGAAATAGAATTTTAGAGTTTAAAGAAAGGAAATTAAAATTATCTGAAATGAACACAGAGAGAGACATCAGCATTTTAGATTTAAAAGCTAATGTAAATAAACTTGAATCTCAGATGTGCAAAATGGAAGTGCTGTTTGAAAAAATAGCGAACTATGCAATAGAAAATTTAAGTGAATAGTAAGTGTAATTCTATAAGTAACTAATTGCTTTATCTTTATAATTTTGGAAAGACTGCTTTTGTGTTCTGCATTGCTGAAAATATCGCTTGAACTGTGTCTTCGGTCTGAAGAGCAAATGAGTTTCAGTTTAATATAAACTCCAATCCTTCTTCTACCGAATGATCTCTTGAGTAAATTAAGTTCTTCTTTATTCCTACAATTGCAACAGGGCTTTTCGATGCAATTTCGTTAGCTAATTTCAAGGCTTCTTCTAAAACTTTTTCTTTGCTTTCAAAGCATTTAGAAAACAGCCCATGACTTGTCGCTTCAGCAGCTTTGACATCTCTTCCAGAAAACATCAAGTCTCTTGCCCATGATTGATTTCCAACAACCTTATGCAGCCTTTGTAAGGTCCCTATATCTGCAGCCATCCCTTAACTTAGACAATTATATTGTAGCTCCCGAGAGCCATGTCGGCTTTTCATGTCCTTTGCTTCGTATCTTCCTCTTGCTTGCCAGCCCTATTACACGGCCTGAAGGTATGCATATCTCCCTCCGATGATGGCTTGCACTCGCAACCAGAAGGTAAAGATGCTGGGTAACTGTGTCATGCGTTAACGGGGTTTCCCTTTCCGAAAATTCAAAAAATGAATTTTCTGGCCAGACTATCGGCCCAAATGAAATGTGTAGCCCCTAGAGCAGCTCCTTGTATCGCGCTGGGAAATTGCCTGATTGGCCAAGCGAAAACCAACTGGGTATCCCTTTTCCAACTCCCAAGTTCCATCCCTCCCTTGAGGTAAACCCTTGCTCTGGATATGAGCTTGAGGTTTTTAAACCAGAAATTGGCTGCAACAAATTAAAACTCGGCCTGAAACATTTCCCGGACGCTTCTGCTCCCTTCCACAAATTCTCCAGACTCCTTTTGGCTACAGGTGTTAAGAGGGCAGGCTGGCTCTCATGCCATTTTTAAGTGTATCTGCAGCCATCCCAATATTGATTTCTCTAACACTAATAATTGTATCTGTAGTGCAGTATCTTATATCAGCTGCTGTAATAAAATCAACTCCTGCTCCAATACAAAGCCCATGCACAGCAACTATGACTGGCTTTGAACATTTCTCTAATGAAGATATTTTTTCTTGCATGGCCTTGATATTAGGCCTAGCGATAATTCCAGATCTTGCAGGGTCAGCTCCTTGATGTGTTTCAAACAAATCTTTTAAGTAATTGATATCAATGCCTGCGGTAAAGCATTTTCCATTGCCTGCAATTACAATGCACCTGACATCAGGGTCTTCTGACAGTTGGCTCATAGTTCTTGCAATCTCGTCTAACATTGTTCCATTCATAGCATTTCTTTTGTTTGGTCTATTGAGTCTGACTAAAGCGACGTTCTCTGAAGGTCTTTCAATGATAAGTGTCTCCATTTGAGAAATTATTAAATCTGCTAATTGCCCATAAACTTAGTTATTTTTATTAATAAGCTTCAATTTTATCTTTTAGACTTGATGCAATCAAGTAATGCTTTAAATTCTTGATGGCAAGCGTTGTGTTCGACTCCAAGACCGTTCTGGCTTACGCAAAATGAATAGACTGAGCCTTCTGCTTTGCACTGAGATAGTCCTTTCGCTATTCGTTTTCCCCAGTTTCCAGCTTCATGAACGATATAAAGCTTTTTATTCATGAAATATTATTTCTTTAAGAAAATGTAATGAAATTAAATAGACTGATATTCAAGCTAATCCTGGCTTGGAGTTCAAATTTATAATTTTGGGGATTGCTTTGGTTCTCTACATATTTCGCCATGATGGCTCTTGATACATTTTCTAAAACATTATATTAGTTATACTCCAATCCTTCATTAACTGAGAGGCCTCTTGAAAAATCGTGAGGTTTTAACAGCGACTAGATCTTTGGATTTTTGCTGCAATTTCATTAGCCAGCTCTAAAGCAGTCTCTAGTTCTTTTTCTTTGCTTTCCAAACATCTAGATAATATTCCGTGGCTTGCAGCTTCAATATATTTTATATCTTTCCCTTAAAAGTCATTTCTCTAACTCATGACTTGCTCAATACCGCAAAGTGGATGAATCCCCTAGTGGATCCTCGGTAACCGAGTTAATAAAGTTGACTCAAACCATCTGTAACAAATAAGTAAGTAAGTAAGTAAGTAAGCTGAGCAAACTCTGATATCACAAGCTGTTATCAAGTCAAGACCTGCCTCTTACATAATTCATGAATAACAGCTATGACCGTTACCAGCTATTGATTGGAACTTTTTCTTCGTGTCGGACTTCGTCGTAAATTTTTCCTGTGTGGCATTTCCTCTGCAAAACACTGTTAAAATTCTATGAAATTTATTAGAGGAAAAAAATTTCGGCTGAAAATGCCCAGGGAAATGTCACAGTAACTAAATATTCCAATCAAATAACACAGATTCACTATAACTGGTTTTGTACATTTTTCCAATGGCATCACACAGCCTGCAAAACTTTAAGTTGCTCTCTTATTTGGATCCCTATTCTTTCAGCATCAGATCTGTTGGTACTTTGTAAGATACCTCTTATAATTGGCATCGATTCCTGCACAAAATACTCTGCCATTGCAATTAGGTATGATGCACCGAATATCAGAATCTTCCGATAGCTGATTCACTGAGCGTTTAAGACCTTTGGTCTATTAAGAGTTAGTAATGTTCTCTGGTAGTTTATCTAAAATAAGAGTCTCCATCTTAAAACTAATAATAATTTCAGCTTACGCCATATTAAGTAAAAAAAGATACATTAAGTTCTAATAAAATGAAGTTATTAAATGCTGAATTAACGCAAATGCAATAATACCCATTATGACTTTGGCAAAGATATAGTAAAGTTAACAACTTTTATTCTCTGTTACTTTATTAGCTTTTTAAGTATATTTCTTAATTTTTGGCTGCACTCTAGTTCATTGACCACAAATTTATTTTCAAGTGCACTGCCTTTACCTGTATTTACTCTATAAGGACTATTAGAGCGTTTACGAGCTCTTATAGCAATTGGTCCATCCCAAGGTTGAGGTTCTTGCATTTCAGAGGGAGGCAAAGAATTTTGCCTGATAAGGTCTGAAGAAGATTTTGACGTATAGAGCCTTGAAAATACTTTTTCACTCCTATTTTGAGCTAATTTTTGTGATTGAGGATTTATTTCAGGCTTAGCAGAAAAGAAATCAGGAGAACTTGATTTTTTATTATAATGCAATCTATTTACAACTGGCGTTTTGCATCATTTTTCAGATAATTTTTCTGATCTTGGAGAAATATTTGGCTTCTCTTGTAAGTCCTTTAACTCCCCAGTAATATGCAAATTCTTACTTATTTTGGGGGTTTTTGTACAAAATTTCAAATAGTAAATTTTATATAATTTGCTCATTATTGAGGCAAATACACAAAATTTGCATTTTTCTAATAAGCAAGTTTTGATCTATATCCATATAAAATTTACTATTTGCAATTTAGCTCAGAAACCCTTATAAATAAGCAAGAATTTGCTTATTACAGGAAGTAAGGATATTTTTTCTATCTCCTCAATTTCTTTTCTTTGTGCTATAGTCTTTATTTTATTTCTGTTATGAAGAAATTCTACAAGCTGTTTTTGGTTTCTAGGAGGTGTGACACTATGAATTCGCGGCTTAAAGGTAACATTTTCTTCTTCATATTTTCTTCTTTCAATTTCTTTTTCCATTAGCAAGCTTTTTAAATTGTCGTTTTTCTTTTTAAGTTCTTCTTCAACTCTTTGATGCAAAGGCCTGGAAGAATTGGAAATCTGCATTATATTTACGCAATTTTTGGATGCTGAGTTTATATTTGGCTTATTTTTTAAGGATTTTGAGATAGATTCATATTTTTTTCTTCTTTGCTCTTCTATTCAGATTAATTTTTTATTGAAATATTCAGTTGTTTGAGCATAATCCCTTTCAATCTCATTTTTATGAGTTCTGCTTTCTAATAATTGAGAATTGCCTTTTTCGTAAAAACTGTCAACAACAGTTTCTAATGCACAAAATAAAGCATCGCAATCAGTAGATTCTTTAACAAGTGATTCTTTCTCGAAAAATTTTGCTAACGCACTTAATGTTTTGTTAGTTTTTGGTTGCGTCATGAAGTCCATAATTTTTTGATTTTATAACGACAGTAATTATAATTTAAATGATTCGATAGATTAATTTAGCTGCAGTAAACTTTAAAATAGTCATAGACATTATAATTAGGATTAATATTACCAGGTGCTTGTAGGTATTATATTATTGTAAGAAATCAAATTAAGATAAAAATAAAGACCTTAAGAATAATCCGCAATTAAAAGTAAAGAAATATCAAGCTTAATATGGAAAATAATCTTCCAAGTATCAAGAGCCATTCTTCAATAAAAAGAAGATTTGAAATAGCTAACTCCTCCTCTATTAATATTCAAAAACTTTTAATATATTGTAGGAGGGCCTATTTTTTGAAAATTTTAGAAAAAATTTTGTTTATCCCAATTAGAAAGGAAAAAGTAGTTTAATTTTAAAAACTTATGTTTTATAGTCAGCTATTATAATTTAACAGAATTAGATAGTGATTTAAAATAATTATTACATATATATTAAAATATTTTTATAAAATGTTTTTGCTCGCTAACGGAAGGGTGATTTTATCCAAAAATGTGGATTTTTCAAATGGTTTTGCTCGCTCACAAAGAGGACAAAGTAAGCAAGAAACTGGACCAAAATCTGGCTACGTCATCCATTCATTCACAGCTTATCAAAACAAGAAAGTCCAGATGGAAAGCAAGCCAAGAGCTGGAGCGGAGGGAAACGGGAAAAAAAGACCTCTGAGTGGTTCTAATAGAGGCCACTACTCAAAGTGAATTAATAAGCGAAAAAGTGATCCAAAAGAAGCGCAGACATCTAGACTGATTGACATTGAAAAAACGCTTAAAAAAGCAACCAAAACCTTAACTTCTTCAAATACTCAAATTATTTGTGAATCTGAAGAAAGCGCTTCTCCAGATCAAAAATCTTTAGACGCCGAAGTCGAAAGATTGAACTTATTTATTACCTCCTTAAATGAAACTCATAAAGAAAAAGAAGAAGCTTTATTTTTGCAAATTCAAAACTTACAACACGAACTAAATTCAATTAAAAATGAATTTATTGAAACAGTAGAATTTCTTGGCTCTCTAATAAAGCATGATGAATTCGCAAGAATTCCAAAAGAAATAGAAGAAAAGATTGCAAGCCTTATAGAGAAGAATTCACATCTTTTAAATATTTCAATTGAAAATATTTTAAAAGACCAAGAAAAGGATGAAAGATTAAAAATTGCAGTGGAGGGAACTGGAAACCATTTAGAAGTTTTAGAATACACAAGTGGCTTGTTTGAAACTGGGAAATTTAGAAGTTTTAATGATGAACAATATTTTCCTGAGGTGCCTAAAACCCCATCATCACAGATATGTGTAATTGCCTTATATGATTATCATCCCTCTCATCCTGAACATTTGGAATTTTCAGCTGGAGACAGAATAACTTTACTGCATCAGCTTGAAGAAGGCTGGTGAAATGGCAAACTAAATGATAAAATTGGGAAATTTCCAAGCAGCTATGTCCTTGTAGACTAGTTCCAAACATAACAAATTTTATGCGCAATTTAATTAATTTTATTTATTCACATAATTTCGTCTATTGGAATAGTTAATAAACAATGTTCGTTATTTTTCCTGTCAATGGGTCAAGGATGGTGGAGTGTATAGTAAATTCATTCTTGATCGGCTGTGTTGAGAGGATTTGAAGAAGATAGTCTTCATCAATTGAATTTTTCCCAACAATATTTAACAATTCTTGAGCAGGGTGGAGTCTGTCATCTTCTTTTGGAGGGTTCTGCCAACGATCATAATTAGTTTGTACAAGATACCACTTATTTTTAGTAAAATTCCAAATATCATCCACATCATGTCTGTTTCTCGTAATTACAGCAGCTTCGTCTCTATTTGATCCTGCGATTATATAATAAACTCCTGCTATTAATGGAATATTTTTCAAAAATTCCGTTGCTTCTTTAAAATTTTGTTTAGTTTCCAAAGCGTCTCTGATAGCAAAAGCAGATGAATTTAGCCCATTAACTTTTCTGAGAGTATCTAAAATTGTGGAAGTTTCTAAAATATCTCTTTGGTTCATTGCAATTGCAAATGCACCTGGCTTTATGCCAGTAATTACTCCAATATAACCTGCAAATGTGACCGCACTGTATAAAAGTTGGCCATCTTTATGAAAATCAACATGAATGACTAAATTTCCGATAATTTCCCCAAAATAATAGTCAAGGTTTCTAGCAATAAGCAAATTATTATCAGAATTTTTAACCACAATTGCCGTGCACGCTGCGTAAAATTCATACATGAAATTCATAACAAGTACAAACTTATATGGAATTCCAGATATTTTTGACAAGCCAGCCAGTTCTTTTTTCATTTCATCACTGACATTAGCTTTTTTTAATTTTTTATAAGCTGAATTTATCTCAAAATTGTCAAGTTCTTCTTTAGCAAAGTATGTGAATAATTTGATGTATCATGAGATGTGCATTTTATGCATTAATAATTTATATGCTTTTTATCATTCATGGAATATTTCAACCCCTTGACATGCCAAAATCTAGACATTTGAAATTTATGTAGATAAAATGTATTGCATATAATATTTCATTTTGGAAACAATAATTTCTTTTCAACGAATATCAGGGTCCTCATTTAAATTCACAACAAATCGCTTCTGATTTGATAGCAAAGATAAGGCTTTATGAACTCCAGATTTGAGAGCACTGATGAACGATTTTTTGATTTTTGGGAAATTTATAATCTCGCTTGATTTCTTTTTGATTTTTTCTGCGAACTCATTGACAGCCTTTTTGGTCCCTTTAAATACCCCTTTGAAAACGCTGTTAAAATCAGAAGATTTTCTTTGGAACTTGGATTTTTTATACTTTTTGTGGTTTTTATTATAATCGGCACTTTTAAGAAATCTTTTCTTAATTATTTTCATTATATTAGTTAGAGATTAGCTATAAAATTTTTCCTGGTAAAACGCTATCTGATAGGGTTGATATTTTGTAATAGTGGCTCTTCTTACTAAATAAATGTGTTAAGAAAGAAGATACAGCTATTTGGATAACGCATCCTCCAATAGTAACAATTTTATTCCTGAGATAGGTTTTAAAAATCCATGAAATTACTACAAGTATTGGTAAAGACAAGAAATATGCTGAAACAATAATTGAAAAATTAAGAACAAATGCGATCATTCCACCTCTAACTGATTCGTAAAGCGATTTTATATAGTAAACAAACCATGCCCATAAAGCAACTCTCACAAAAATAAGCAAAGCACCAGTTATGCCATCATAATCACTGAAATGATAATAAGAATCTTCTGTGATTGAGCCTACTCCAATAATCACAAGATGAAGCATAATAATTGTCACAATAATTGGTATTGCTAAGTCAGGCTCTGGGAAGTCTTTGTATTTTAATGTCCAGCCAGAAGCCATGATGATAAACAAAACTGTGATAAGCAGAGCGGAAATAGTGTCAAGAGCTTGGTAGAAAAATTCAAAAATAAAAAATCCTCGGCCATTATTTGAGTATATTCATAAATGAATAATTTCACTAATAATCCCTATAAACTCACATCCAATCGAAATATTAAGGATAAGCACTGCGGGCTGTATGTCATCAGTGGCTTTGAAATTTTCTATAAGTCTCATAAGATTTTTGGAGAGAACTAAGAGAAATGCGAGTAAAACTACAGGATATAAATAGATAAGTCCATAATCTTCTAATGAAAATTCTGATCCTGAATCATCAGTAATGTGCAATTCAACCTTAAGTTTTTCACCATAAGTAGCACCTTCACAGTCAGAAAGGGAAAAATACCATATATGAGGAGTTTTTCTTTGTGGAAAGCTGCCTGATATTTCTGCCCAATCTCCATTCCTTGGGATAAAGATCCTTTGCCTTCTCCTTCCTAGCTCAGCCTTCATTTTGCAGTCTTGAAGACTTAGAATTTCTTCTAGCTGGTCGTCGATGTAGATAGAAAAAACTGCGGCAACTTTATCAGCGCTTTCTTTATTCTCAGGCTTTGCGAATTTGGCTTTTAATTGCCAATGTGTAATTCCAGTATCAACAGCAAATTTAGTTAAATATTTCCATGGATGCTCTTCACTGAAATATATCGTGTTTGATACTAGTTTTGCAGCCACAATATTTAAGAGAAGCAAAAATATCATAATCCAAGCAATTAAATATGAGATATGCCATAAATGGCAGTTTATAAGTTGTTTTTATTAAGAAAATAATTAATTAAGATTAATTCTAGCAGGTGATTGGGGTTTATTTCAGCCCCTATCCTTAAAGAGTTAGCTTCACGCTCATGTGGTGCTAGACATCAACTCCTAATAGCAACTTTTTTCTGGTAATATCGCCAAAAAAAGGTGACCCAGGCTGTCGGGGAGACTCACCCGTTCAGGTCTTGATGCTTGACAAAGATTAAGGACTGCCTGTCGTCAGCAGGACTTGACGTATTGCTGAATAACTCAAAATCTCCTTCTTGGCCTGCCTTATCCCTATTCCAGACTAAAGATTTCCTCTCAAGAAGCTCGGAAGGATGCTACACCTCAGTCTGTCGACTCTGGATCGAGGAGGAAAGGCTTAGCACCAAAAGTTCGCTATAGAGAACTATTTCCAATGGGATCCACATTCCTCGGACTGGATCAACTTACAGGATCTAACTCAGCTCGCCATTTTAATAATTATATTAAGAAAATAAGGAAAAGCAAAAATATAAAATTATTATGTAAATTTGGTTAATTTCTCTTATTATTGATTTTATTCAGAAATTATTCTATTTTAATAACTAACTCTGAAATACAAAAGAAGATTGCAATAATATTTAATTTGAATTAATTCATATGGGAATTATTACAAGAAGCCTAATTAGTTAATAGAGAAGGCAAAACTTATTATCATTTCTTTTTATATATCAAATAAATGAAGCGTGAAAGGTCTCTCAGAGAATTTATTACAGATCTCCGAGAAGCCAAAACAGCAGCTAAAGAGCGTTCAGTAGTTGAAAACGAAAAAGCGTTTATAAGGCAGTCCTTGCAAAACCAAAAAACTCCTCCACCAGTGATTGCTAGATCAATTGCGAAATTAATTATGATTGATATGCTTGACTATAATGTTGATTTTGGTGGCTTTGAATGCTTGAGATTAACTACATCAAAGATTTTGACACATAAAAGAATTGGCTATTTGGGTATCAGCCAGTTGTCAGCCAGAAATCAAGATTTATTGATCCTCTCAACGAACACAATACTTCAAGATTTGCGATCAAATGATCCGACTATTATCATACTTGCTTTGGCTGGGCTTGCAAATTTTGGCACAGCTGATATGTGTAGAGACCTTGAACCTGATGTAGTTCGATTGTTTATAATACAAAAATGGCGTCACTCGAATTTTCTGGTCTCCCGACCGAAAATTCTCTTCCTCGATTTTTTGATTATGAGGCTTGGCTTTCCCCAGCGAATTTATCCCGGCGATGACAGGGCCTAAAGTGCCTGTGGTGTGCGACGCAGGACTCCTGTCCACTAGGGAAATCGAATTTTCTGGAAGGATGCCACCAACCCCCAGGCGGTGGAGACTGGGACCTTTAGGGTGCCTGACGGACCCAAGTTGGTTTAGCCCGAGAGCCGGAAGGACGGCCGTCGAAATCCAAACGCCCAAGCCGATGGGACCATTCAGCCTTGAAGCCAGGTGGTGCACGACATTTTGGTGGAGCGGGGAAACCCAGAAGCAGGACGGATACCCGTGCAGGGAGCGTGGCATTGGACGTTAAGCGTGTATTAATATTAAGTAAGTAAGTAGTTCGATTGTTTAAATCATAGAACTCCTTTAGTGCAAAAGAAGGCTATAATTGTTGGCGCATGCATTTTAAGAAAATGCCCAGATCTAATAGACGTAGTTTTAGCACCTATAAATGAAATTTTAATAGACCAGTGTGTTAGTGTCATCATTCAAATGTTTTTGGAAGCTGTAAAAACAAATAGTAAATATGTTGAAACCTTAGAAAAATATGTTGGGCTATTAACATCAAGGTTTTTCAAGATAAAAAGTGATGTTGTTCTTCAAACCAATATTTTGAAATTTCTCAGCTATTACCCTGCTGCGTTTTCGGCAGAGCTTGACAGTGCATTATATAAAATCTCATTGAGCACTATGAGCAAAAAGAAAGATAAATTAGGCCTTTATTATCAATCTGCTATAACTTTATTAAAATCACGCTCACAAGAGCTCAAGGCAGCTGGAAACTCAATGGTAAGCTCTCTGCTGTCAAGTCGAGAGCCTAATTTAAGATTTGCAGCACTAAGAACCCTTCATCAAATTGCTGATTTAAACCCAGAACTGATTGAAATCCAAGCCTTCACCATTTCAGACTGCATGAAGGACTCAAACGAAGAAATCTGTCTATCTGCCCTTGACTTATCCTTTAAACTGCTCACTTCTTCTAATATCACGGAAATCCTCAAAATTTATCTAAATTTCTTACTGACAAATGAAAAACTTCAATCGAGAATTGTCAGGAAAATCGGAATGGCACTATGCCTATTCCCGTTAGAGCCGAATTGATATTTAGATACGGTGATAAAAGTGTGCATTTTAAGCAAAGAAGTCCCAGATGACATGATTAATTCTTGCATTGAAATGATAAGAAGCACTCAAACCATACAGGCTTATGCTTCACAGAAACTTTGCTATGCGTTGCAGGCTGGGCATAGGCAGCAGTCTTTGCTGATGCTGTCGCTATGGTGTGTTGGAGAATATTGTGAAATGCTTGAAGAGACTCCTCAAGCCATTACTGAGCTGTTTGAAAATTTACTTACTTAACTTAACTTAATTATCTGGTGTTTAAGGTGTCTAATGCGCAGCCCAAAAAGGACCTATGGCAAATCTAGTGACGTAGGCGAGCCATCTTGGAACAGGTCAGCTCTGGCCAAGCCTTTTATCAACTCCTGCTTCACCAGCCTTGCTGCACGTCTCACCCGGCGCGATGCCGTCGCCCTTGTGTCTCGACTCAGCTCCTGAGCGTGCTCCGCCTAAGGGTCATCTTCCCGTGGAGATGTGTTGAGAGGTAAAAGCCCGAAATCTTGAGAGGACTGAGGAGCAGTTCCTCTGGTTATCCCTAGAGTTAAATCGCTATTGCTGTCCAGAAGTTCTCGAGTGAAAACCTAATCCTATAAATAAAATTCCATGAGGGAGAGAAAAATTAGCAAAAGCTAATTTCTCTCGAACCGAATGCCATTTTATTTATGCCGAATGCCATTTTATTTATACCGAATGCCATTTTATTTATGTTTGAAAATTTACAGTCAGAGAATTTGCCGAATTTGTGTAAGCTTTATTTTGTGAATGCTATTTTTAAGGTTGGAATGAAAATTGCAGACGTTAAAGAAGCGGCGATATTTATTTTGCATCAACTGTCGTTTGATAGTGATGTAGAAGCACAGCAGAGAGCATGCGAGTATTTAGTGCTGCTCAGAGATTATTCAGAAAATCTTAGGAAAGTAGCGGATAGTATCCCATCAATTGCAAATACTTAAAGAATTAGATAATTTTAATTAGAATAATTATGAATTCCCTCACCCTCAAAGAACGAGCCATTTTCTTTTAGCCACTCAATCCAATAAGATTTAATTTATAGCAGTTGAACCTGTACCTAGGAGAGAGTATTTAGATATAAATATAAAATATATTACTATTTATTAACTCTATTTTTTTCAAAAAATAATTTAGGTGTCTTGTAATAACGAATAATATTGTTTAATTTTTATTCACCTGAAAAAGATGAGTTATTTTAAAAAGTCTATTTCGTTATATTTGCAATGATTTAAATCACCTTTTAGCACTTATAAGTAAAATAATTGATCTAATTATTTAATTGATCATTTTTTAAGGTTTAACTCTATAAATTCTTATATATCTAAATTATATTTTTAAAATAAATATTTTAAGTTATTCCCAATTAATAATGGTATTATTATTAACGAAGAGCAGAGTAAGCGAATTCAATTTTCATCATAGCTAAATACCTAAGTCTTCATAAATTAAAAATGAAAGATACAGCATGCCAAGACACTTTAAACCTCAGCCTTAGGTGACTTACAGGCTCTTATATTTTTTGGAGTGTTCCATTAATCTACATTTTGCTCTCAATATCTCCACTGATGTTCGGGTATCCAGCAGCAGGTCCTTCATTAGCCCTGTTCATCAAAGTCTACTGCCTCTTTGCCCTAATTCTCCTAGTAAAGTATCTAACCCTAACAAATTTTCCAGATTCTTGCAGAACTTCAGACGAAATTCGAAAGCTCTTCACATCCCCGAAGCCTTTTCATGCACTTTTAGCAATCAATATGATTGTGTTCCCAATGCTTTATCGAGAATTTGGGCTTTCATTTGCCTATATAAGGAATTTTGACTCGTGAAGCTATTTTCAAGCAATAGGGCTTGGCTTTATGGAAGCAATCGCATTTATTGCTGCACACGAGCACATTGTCTACTGGTATGACCCACCATATGGCCGGATACATTGGCTTGCCCTGCAAATTCCATCATCTTTTATGAAGTCACTGTTTTTTTGTGCAACGAACCTGATATTAATGAGCATTCTTTGAACAGTAACTCATTTAAGATTAGCCTACGAAATGAGTTTTTATTTCATATACCAAGACTTCGCTATAGGAGCTATTGTTTTTAATATCAACTATATTTTAACCACAATGCTTAAAAACTTTTTGGCTAAGCCAACATTGCTAGATGATGAAAACTCGATAGGAGAGCAGCTTGCTATAAGCGGCCTTACAATAAATGATGAAAATATACATTTTCAGTGCTTCCAGGACTTGCTAAGAGTATCTAAAAATAATTATGAGAGAAGGATAAGCATTTTCGACCCGAAAACAAGCCAATGGAAAATTCTTCTTGATAAAGGAATTGACTACATTTCAGCAGTTTCGACACATATTCGGTCTTATGCAGTTAAAAAAAGCAAAATTAGACCAAATGAAATGGTTTCAGGGATGCCTGATTGGCAACAATTGATTTTCAAATTTTTTTATTTTATGTATTATGTATTCAATGAACCATTTGATGTGCAGTTTAGAAATGAGCTGTTTAGGATTACCACAATGGCTGCATTAAGCTCAAATGTGCTAACAAATTTTGTGACCTGCTCAGGGATGCAGTCGTTTATTTTGAAAGACAATTCTCTTTCATTGATTTTGCAGGCACAAGTTGATGCTTTGCAGGATTTGGAAAATTATAAGCATAATGATCCAGAAATTGACACAGGACTTTTTGAGTCAAATATTAACTCCTCCATCTACTTGAATAATCAAAATATTTGCTCCTCATGAAGGGTTTATTTTTTCAAGCTTTATACTAATTTTTCTAGTTTTGAAACCAATATAGAAAAAAATTTGCATAATAATATTAATATTTTATGAAATTAATAGAGAGAATGCAAACTATTTAAAGTTTACAAGATTTGAATAATAAGTACTATATAAACACATTTATTATAGATTTTTTCTCAAAAAATAGGATTTTTCCAATAGATTGTCTCTCTTGTGGAGGAGGAGCAAGAGAAACATAAAAGAAATCAAGCAAGAGTATAAAGAGTGCTTTAATTCGTTATCGTTGAGGTCAGATATTTTAGGATTTATTCAAAGGGTTAGTAATTAACATTAAATAGTTTTACTAACTCCCCCCACTCCGTGAGTGAACAAAAAAATTTTTTTCACTCACGGAGGGGGGTTAATTTTTTTTTTAAAAAAATATATATATAAATTTTATACAAAAATTTGTTTAGAAATTAAAAAAATCCTAATTCGCAAAAATTGGAAAGCAAATATTAATTTAATTTATAAAATTTATGTTTTAAAAAGTAATTTGTTTAAAATTAAACAGAATTAGCTCTAGATTTCATTATACTAATTATCACTTATATATCAAAAATTTTTTTCATAAAAAATTTTTCTATTAAAAACATTTTTGTTCACTTACGGAGGGTGGGCTTTTGGCAAATAATAGCGATTTTTCTAATGGTTTTGTTCGTCACCGAGGGGGGGAGTAAGTATCGTCTTAATTAAGAGGTTAAGAAAAAAATTTTTATGAATATATTCTAAATTATTAAACATGGACTCTCAGTTTCCGATTCTCAAAGTCTTTTGCAAGGTTTTGTTAATTGGCAAATCAGGAGTAGGGAAAACATCAATTTTACTTCAATCCACTGAGAATTTCTTTCCAAGTGAACATAAGCCTACAATAGCAGTCGACTGCAGAATTCGCAATTCAATGCATGATTCTCGGGTGGTCAGACTTATGATATTTGATCCTCCAGGAAAAGAGTCATTAGCAACGCTGACTCCTGCTTATTGATATTCTGTTGATGCTATTATTTTTGTAGTTGATGACCGAGTTCAGAGCCTTAGGTATGTAAAAGATAAAGTGAATGCGATTTTTGGATCCAAAGACGAAGAACTGCTCAAAAAAGTATTGAAAATTATTCTAGTTAATAAAAAAGATCTTATTACTGGAGAGGAAGGGAAAAATTATAAAAATGAAATTAAAAATTATGCAAATGAATATGATATGAAGTATTATAAATGCTCTGCAAGTGATCCTGCAGCTCTAAATGAAATTTTTAAATATATAATTGATACATTATTTTCAAACCCCTCAAAAGAAAAAGCTAAGCAAGCAAAAGAGAAGCTCAAAACTCAGAAGCGTAAAAATATATGCTCAAGATGCAGCCTATTTTAGTCCAAAATGATCAAAACAATTAAAAGTGTACCATAAATAATTTATCTAATTTTTTACGAATTATATCAATTGTTTAAGTTAAATGGAAGAATCAGATTTACCCTTCCCTGAGCTACCTCCAGAAGAAGGTTTATGAGATACTGGAAGTCTTCTGTGCCCTTATATGCCAAGTGTAGATGAAAAAGTGCGTGAAATGTTTTTAGCTGCAAAGATATGTGATAAAGATGTTATAGTTGACTTAGGCTGTGGAGATGGTAGAGTTCTATTTGAAGCTGCCAATGTTGGATGCAAAAGTGCTATAGGTGTAGAATTAAATCATGATTTAGTACTTATAGGAAGAGAAAGAATTGAAAAATCGGGATTGAGTGAAAAGATTAGAATTCTTGAGGATGATTTTATGAATATCGATATTAGCGAAGCTACAATTATTTATTTGTATTTGCTGCCAGAAGCTATAGACAAATTGAAGCCTATGCTTATTAGAGCATTGAATGGGAATGCAAGACTTTTGATTTCTGCTCATTTTTCGATAAATCCCACCATCCGTGAGGAGCAAAAAAAATATGCTCGCGAAGTGGGGTTAAAATAATTTATTTATTAATTTTATAGTAATTTATTAAAATTAAAAAAATCAAAAATTCATAAAAATTAGAAGTAAAAATTAAATTTAATTTGAAAAAATTATATTTAAGTATGCAAGCTATTTAAATCAAACAGAATTAGCTAGGGATTTATAATAATTATCACCTATATGCTTGATCATGGGGGTAGCTTTTTCTCAAAAAAAAAAAGTCATTTTTCCAATGATTTACTCACTCACGGAGAGCGGGAGTAAGAGAATGGAGAATATCTGAAGATACTAGAGTTGATGGGTTTAATTGCTACACAAAAGAAAGCTTTGCGGATTATGTTTCTAAATAGCTTATATAACTAAAAGTATATGTTGATGATAGAGTAAAAAATTATGCTGAACCACTGTATGATGAGAATTGAGAGATACGTGCATAAGACAACGAGACTCTTGTGGCGCTAAATGAAGGAAAAGCAGAATAGAACAGAACCATTTAGTTATTTAAATTTTCATAGAGATCAAACAATTGCTTCACTTTTAGGATTAGGACTGGATTCAACTCAACGGCATACTCTCAGAACTTAATAAACTTAAGCAAGCAAGTATATGAATGATGAAGAGAAGATGAAATTGATATTATTGATGATTGCTGTCTATAACAATCGTAGATTAGATATTTATTAGATTTTGGATGATGAAGCTGTGAAAGAAAGTTTCAAAATTCATGAATTTACCCTTCATTTGCACAAATTGGTGAATTGAATTGAGGAGAAATACGGATATAAATTCTGAAGATTATTAAAAAGAATATTAAGGAATTTAATTATTCAAAAATAATGACGAAAAATAAATAGGTTATATCTAATTAATAAAGCAAGAAGTTAAGCATAGCATTTCATGCCTATTCTGATAATGAAAATGCATAGCATCATAATAGTGCTCAGTCTTTAATGAAATTAGATATTTTGATTCAAAATTATATTTAATGTCGATATAGTATAAGCAAAAATGCCTTTATCCAACTTTTTCCTAAATTTTAGATTTTACAATAATTGGACTATTTGCATCTGTTTAATTTTCATGCCAAGATATTTTTTGAATGTTGAGGTGAGGAACAAAGACCCCCAGTTTTAAAAACAATTTCGGTATCTTAAATATTAGATTAGATTAGATTAGATTTAAGATGTGTCTTTATAGTCCCTACTTCCATGCGTGGCATTCCTCCGCGCTCCTTGGGGAGCCGTGCTGGCACGAGCGAAAAGGATGGACTTCCATCACTGGTTCTCTGAGCCCAGGCCGAAACCCCTGGTTTCTCGGTAGTGTGTTGCCCTATTGAGTCGTCAGCCGACTGTCGCTGGGCACCACCATTCCCAACTCAGCCTTCCGCCCCGAATTACGCCAGTCTTTGCCTCCGTCTGGCCAGATCGCCCTCGTAAGAGAACCCTTTTAACTGGAGAGACTTGCGCCCTTGAGTTCTTTAGTCTAGCTTCGCCTCCCCTCTTTCCGGATCATCTCCGAGAAAGAACTCAACCCCTTGCGGGATTCGGGGCTAAGCCACCAAGTAGCCTAGGCAGATAACTCACCCTGCCTCTTTCGGACACCGAGTCTGGGCCTCGGCGCTACTGGCAAAAAGAATGCGAAAAACTGCTGCCCGGGTCAAGTCCCAAAATCAGCGGAAATTGGGCTGGGCCTCTCGCCTCGAGGCTAACTCTCCCCTTGAGTAGCTCTCCGCATCCAAAAACCATGTCCGGTATACATAAGGACACCAGCCACGGAAGGACGGGTCGCTCGTCTCCGGCCATTTTATGTATATGGTATCTTAAATATTAAAATAAAATTCTCCAGCGTATCATATTATTCCAGTACCTATTATTATCACAATTCATTACTGATATAATTGTCAACACAATATATTATCATAATTTATGTTTAACGGAAACCCATTTATTTATTGAACTATCCAGATCCTTCTGGGCTCATAATTATAGCGCAGCTGATCTACGCAAAGTATGTTCCCATACAAGGAATGGTTTTGGTATCTTAAGTTTTCTAATGCTGGTCCTTGCCTAACTCTTCCCCATTTATCAAAAATACTTCCATGGCACATGCAAGTCCATCCTTTATATTTTCCAATGTATGGGATTGGAATACATCCTAAATGTGTGCATCTTGCGTTGAGAACCATCACCTTTGAATTTGGAGCATCAGTGATCCTTACTTGATGAGAGGTGTCCATAAGTGTATGTGGAGGAGTCTTGCCTTCGTCTTCCATCTCTTCTTTAGTCAGTCTTCTTATGAATAATGGAACACCATGCCAAGAAATCTGCATGACTTCACCAGGAGGTAATTCACCTATGTCAAATTCCATATATAGAGGCTGCCTTTGAGTAGCGCTCTAAGCGCCCGAGACTTCCCGGCGAAGTCTGGGCGGTGGTTTTACCAGCTGATGTTGGTCAAACCAACATCCAAAATGACAAATTCTTCTCATACAGAAGGTTTGTCAAATTGGATGCTGGTTTGACCAACATCAGCTGGTCAAACCACCGCCCAGACTTCGTCGGGAAGTCTCGGGCGCTTAGAGCGCTACTCAAAAGGCAGCCTCTATATTTGTCTGGGAAGTATCTTACCCAACCTGTAATGATTTGTGCCCAAGAACTTGCTGCATATTGGAAGCCAGTTACCCACATGATGTTTCCCATACAGTTTGCTATATAAAGCTGAGCTTTTTTGACTTCCCATTCTTCTTCATTGAATTCACGGGCTTCGTCAAACCAATTATCAAGCTTAAGTTTAAAGTCCATCACATCTCTGAAGTTTCCAGGCCTTGTTGGGGTTTCAAAAAAAGGTGCACCGTCTTCGCTGTATCTGTTTCCTCTGAACCACTCATCGGCAAATGCTGCCCTAGGGATTTTGATTAGTTGAGAGAGTTTAGAAGCTCTACTTAACATTTATTAATGGCCATGATGTATTCGAGATAGTTTAACTACGTAAAAGGATTCATAATTATAGTCAATGGCATTTAACGCAGGTATTGAAGACAAAAATGTAACAAGCCCAGTAAGAAGAAATTCAGGATGGGTTTTTAGATCAATGGAAATCAAGGACCAAGATGTCAATGAAAATTCAAAAGTAACTGAGGATAGTGAAAGTTTGCCGACTCTGCACATGAGAAAATCGTCAAAACTCTCGAGTGATATTTTTAGTGAAAAAATTAACTTGGATACACCTTGTCATACTTTCCAGGATTTGGATATGATTCTGGAAGGGAAAACCAAACATTTTGTTTTTGAAGAGCATCAGAAACGAGAGGAATTGCGTGAAAAGCATGAACCGTTAAAGAGGTCTGTTTTTTCAACAAAATCTGGCAGAGGACATATAAGATCAATTCATGATAGTGAGTTTGATAGTCAGAATACATGCAAAGTTTGTATTTTACAATAATTTTTGAATTAAATAATTGAATCACAATTTTAAAGTTTAGTGGTTTGTTAGATAAGCGGTTATAACTTAAGAGGATTTGTCGAGATTGACTATATATGGCTTCTTGATGAATTGAATTAGGTCTAATTATACTAAAAATGAGTCCGAAATTCATTCTAAGCAGAAATCAATTCACCACATGCAAAAATAATCAGTTTTAGCTATATAAAAATATAAAATTGATAAATACTATAAAAGGTCATTTTTTATTTGCATTAAAAAATCCTAATCATTTAATTTATTAGAATACTAAAAATTAAACAAAAATGTATTTTTAGTTTTCAAATCAAAATTCATTTTTATAAAATAGATTTAAACACTCTAATTATTTAAAATTGTATCTTACAACTTTTAGATTTACTACTTATTGGCTCTTAATCAAAGCATTGTCCATTTCATTCTTCTTTTGTGCGCCTTCTAGTTCTCTATTCATTTTTATTAATTCATTTTTTAATATTATGAACTATACGGTCAATTTATCATGGCTTGAGAGCAATGAACAGATTGATATAATAGTTCTCAACACAAATAATCTCTCATCATTCAATGAAATATATTACGAAATTTATGAAAGAGCAGTTAATATTATTGCAGCTGATGGCGCAGCTAATCTCATCAGAGAGTCTTTAATGCAAAGAAATGGAAATCAGATTCCAACCATCATAGTAGGAGATATGGATTCAATTTCTGAAGAAACTAAAGAATATTTTGAAGAAGTTATTCAAATCTATGATTCAGATCAAGATACAACTGATTTTCAAAAAGCACTAGGATATGTTAATAATGAAAGGCCTACAATAGTTATTGGAGACTTAGGGGGAAGAATGGACCACTCTTTACACGCTATTAGTGTGCTATTTGATCCAAATCATGCTGATAAAAGCATTTATTTATATAACTCACAAAATTTAGCATTCCCAGTATTCAAGGGTACCACAAGAATTATTTTTGCAAGTAAAATCCCATGGAAGTACTTTGGAATGATTCCTCTCTGTGGCCCAGCTGTTCTCACAACAGAAGGATTTAAATGAAATTTCAACAGCACGTTAAGCGAAATAGGAGGGATCGTGAGTGCTTGCAATGAAGTTTTAGAAAATCAAGTCGTTATAGAAGGTGACAAAAATATTTTATTCACATGCTCAAAATAAATTCATAAATAGTTAAGCTTAGTCTATATAAACTCAATATCAGCCCCAAGTCCTTTTAGCTTGTCATAAATTTCTTGGTGTGTTTCTTTGCTTATAGCTTTGGCAAGAATTAAAGGCTCTTTAGCTGTAGACTCTAACTGGTCTTTGGCTTCTTTGAGTCCAAGCTTAAGCATGTCTTTAAGTTCTTTAATCAATTTAATTTTTCCTTCTGGGCTAAATCCTTTGAGAACCAAGTTAAACGAAGTTTTTTCCACCTTTTCAGGCTTCTTTTCTTCTACAACTTCAGCTGGCTTAGCTGCAGCTGCAACGGAAAACAATTCCCCACTTAAAAATTTATCCATAAAAGACTTCGGGTACCCATGAAGTCCAATAATTCCTTTCTGCCCAGTTTCTTGCTGGTATTCAACATTCACAGGATGATTTGCTGGCCAGAAGTTCTGACTTCTCATTTGTGTTTCTTTTCCGTCCTCTGGAGGCCCATCTGGTTTGAAATTAAAAGTTCTTTTCGTTTTATCTCTCCAAACGTATTGAAGTGCTCTACTTTCAAGTGGGGAAAGCTGGAAAATTTCGTCGACAACCATATTGACCCTTTCTTTTTGCGCCTCTGTTAATTCTCTTCCTGCATAATAAATTTCTTTTTTTTGGCTTTCTACAAACTTGTCGTATTTTTCTTTGAAGGCTGACAGTCTTTTGATATTTTCTTGCTCTTGGAGCTGTGGCAGCTCTTTGAGAGCTGCTAATTTAGAAAATGACCTAAATATTGTCCTGCGAAGCAAAGACATTTATAAATGGAATACGGCAGCCAGGTGCTTTTCTTTTTGACCATAAGTTATATACTTTGTGGACTCTTTTGGACGTCAACATCAACTGTAATGGACGAGTTAGGAATGAAACGTTAAAGCAGGACTCATTGGTGTCTGCTTGGTCTTTTTAGCACAAAGTTCGCTTAAGCCTTATAAGAGCCCTTTTATTAGAGTTCGTGATGTATACTGCAGAGTGGGAGCAAGGTTTGGGCTTCTTTATATCGGGCTGTTGGTATTCTTACTATTCCAAACTGAAGATGATGCACGCGCGCTATTCGCCTACATTGACCCAAACCTCAATAAACAGCTAGAAATGCGCACAGAAAACTATGACAGGAACTGCGAGTTTACAATCCAAAACGTTTACAAGCTTTCAGACTTTTATCTTTTGGCCCATTTCCTCAATTGGTTTTTTGCAGCATTGATATTAAGGGACTATTACATTCTTCATATATGGAGTGTTTTAGATGAACTTATAGAATTATCATTAAAAAACATCAGACCCAACTTTGCTGAGTGCTGGTGGGATTCTTTGATACTAGATGTCCTCTTAGCCAATACCTTAGGCATCTGGATTGGAATGCTTTTAATTAGATACTTTAAATCACTGGAGTATGACTGGTTTGGAAGAAGAGGTGCCAAATCTATTAAAGAATGAAAAGTATGAACTGAGCATCGACATTTCCAAGGAGTATTTTTGGTCATTTTATTTGTGTCGCTAAATTTTGTCACTGGATTTACAGTATCAAATTCGCTATGGATCCCACCTTCAAGCAAATTAAACATTGTAAGGCTGCTGATATGGCTAGTTGTGGGAGGATTAGGATTCAGAGAAGGATATGACGACGTGAGGACTTGGGGAGACCATCTTAGAGCAGAAAAGCAAATCTTTGCACAGTACAGATGGACTGCATGAATGATGCTTTGCTGCGAGGTCATTTTAAGCTGGAAATTCAGACATAATGCTGGAAATAGACTTGATGAATCAGTGCATTGGTATGTAGTATTACCTTGGGCAACTTATATTATAGGTTCTCTGCTGTATTACTGCTATTTAAGGCTGTTTTACAAGTACAGAATCTACAAAGATGGCACCTACATGGACTTGGAAATCCGCCAACAAAGTTTACAAAACAAAAAAACCAATTAATCATTAATTCTTTGATTTAGAATAAAAATAAAATGCTGCCTATGCCTGTTCTTCAATGCGCAATTTCTACCCCAGTGATGGTTGAGCTTAAAAGTGGGGAATGCTACAATGGCTATATATTGCATGCCGATTATTTTATGAACTTAAAGTTGAAAGATGTAACACACACGAATGCAGATGGTGACCATTTTCGAAAAATCCCTGAATGCTATATAAGAGGAAACAATGTGAAATATATAAGGGTACTAGATGAGGTCTTGGAAAAAGCTGTAGAAAATAAAGTGTCTATTAAGAGAGGACAAGCTAGGATGAGAGGGAGAGCGAGATTTATGGCAAGAGGGAGAGGATAATAATCGAAAATAAATAATAGGAAGGTTTTAATTTTTAATTCAATTTATAATGAATGACATAGAAATTGTAGTAGAAAATGAAATTCATACTCCATGCAATTCGAGGGATGAAAAAGAAGAAATTGACGAGGCTGAGATGACTACAGAAATAGCAATGGATTCCAACACAACAAAATTTAATGATGTGCCAACAGCAGATATATCGCACACAGATACGGTTAATACTGATGTTTTCTGAAGACTTACTCGAGGTTTTAGTATTCGCCCAAGGTTTGACTCTGCCACGTTGAACTCAGCTCTTGGGAGAAAAATTGTAAACCTTTAATGTAGCAAGAGATAAAGGTAACTCCTATAGAAGTTTATGAAATTGAACTCTATGATATTTGCAGAAGATTCTACAAGCAAGAATCCAGACATAAAATATCAAATAAATGCATTCTCTATGTACATCATATCTATAGATTAAAATCTCAAGAAATTGAATTAAACGAAGATGATTCTAGAGTTACTAATCAAAGCTTAGAAAATTTAATGAGCTGCCATCCAAGATATTGAGGAGATTATAGCTTTTATAAAGAAACTCTTGCTTTAGTTTCTATACTTGCTGTCAAATGAAAAATAGTAACCCTAGATAATTATAATTACAGACTCAAAGGAAGAGGGCTCAATATTAAATTATTGGACCTCAATGAAATGAATTCGGATATGTTTACAATGGAAACTCTCTGATGAGCAAATAACATAAAAACTCATCCTTGGGTTCATGCTGTTGGAGATGAGCTCTTGCAAGTAGCAGAACTCCTCATTAAAATTTCTCCGAGAATTTTAAATGAACTTATTTCTTGCAACCAAAATTGCGATTTTGAGGCTTTTCCATCAATTTCACCCTTCCTCGCAGTAAAGAAACCAGCAATTGTTAAATATACCAAGGTAAAGCCTGATTTTAATATAAATGTAATGACATATCAAAGGCTGAAAATTAAAAACAGAATTTTTAGCTTATGCCTCAAAGATGATGAGTCATTGAAATTAAAGTCAATCTATGGGATGATCGCAGATTTTGAAATGGCCTACAGAAAATTTGAGCAGGATTTGATGGTTTTCATCATAAAAACATATCAACTCACTTCTAAAAATCTTGAAGAGTCATATTAAGATAATACATTATTTAATCAAATTGTTTTAATTAGCTTTGTTAGTAATTGTTGAAAATATGAAAATTTGGGAATTTGCTCCTGATAATTTTCACGAGTCCACTCATAAAGAAATTCTCAAATACATAAGAATATTTCTTGCTCTCTTTTCAGTTGGAAATTTCCTATGAGCGCTTATTTTAACCCCAGATTTATTCTTTATTTATCTAACTTGCTGGGGATTAACAATCACGATGATTTATTTTATAGTTGCTGCTTTATCTTATTTTTCCACAAAATTGACAAAAGTAGCATATATTTTATTTGAAACGATATGGGCTATAGAAAGCTGCATAACCGTTATGTATTGGACTGCGGTAGCGCCTTTGTCATCAATTGATGTTTTGCAAACCATTTTTCATCATGTAGTGCCAATTATTACACTAACATTTGACTTTTGCTTGAATAGAGTTGAATTTATAAGGAAGCATATGGTTTTTCCTCTAGGCATTAGTATTATTTACTTATTGTGTGTGAATATGCCTTATGCCTTAGAAGTGGAAGAAGTTTATCCTTTGATGAGCTTTAGAAATGTGTGGAGCTATTTGATGATTTTAGGGGCACTGATTGTAGAGGTGATTGCTTTTGAAGGAGCTTTACAATTGAAAAGAAAATTAGGAATATGCACGAAAAGTGTGGATATAGAAATGAACAGCAATAACTATGAAATAGATGGCAAAAGACCTTTAACTTCCTAATTAATCCAACTGAATTTTCAGCCAAACAGCATTATATCAAATATTATATTTATTAATTTTTCGTAAAATATATTGAATAAAAAAATCATCAAACTTTAAATGGAAACTCTTTACATCGAACCATATAAAGAGCAAGATTTCCCAAGATTGGTAAACCCTTCTGAAACTTTATCAAGCAAACTATCAACTTCCAAATTCAATAAAATTAATAGCCCTCCTACTTCTGTACATGATAGGCTTTATAAAGATTCCATAATTCGGCAGCAAACTAAAACCCATAAAAACAGTCAGAAGTTATCGAATAAAATTGAAGGAAAGCCACGAAAGGGCATTGAAAATATTTTATTGCAGAAAGGAAAAGTCCTTGAAGAGAAAAAAGAAAGGGTCAAAGAAAAATGGGAATGAATAAGAAAACAAAATTTCCGGTATGCTCCAGAAATCAATGAATTATCAAAGAAGCTAGCCTATATATCATATGCGAAGAAAGGGCATTGAGAGTTGCCAAGATGCTCTTCTAGGAGTTCATCAAATGATGCATTGAAAATGAAGAATCTAACTGAGAGAAATGATAATGGAGGAATGAAAAAGTATCCTGGCCTAAATATTAATATTGCTGATTTGCAGAAGTTTGAGCTGCCTTATAAAAGCTTAACTTCAAGAAGCACTCAAAGAAATTTTGAAATCCAACCAGATTGAAATGAAGAAAATGGCTTAACTGAAAGAAAAATACCTAAAAGTTCTAATAACGATAAAGAAAAGCAGATTTCTACAACGAAGCCATCAACTTTAATTAAGAAATCAATTGAAGATAATTCATCTCGGCCAAGCTCCAAGATGAGTTTCACTCATGAGCAATGCATGGTATCTCCGAAATCTCAAAACAAAAGAAAGAAATCTTATGAGAACATAAAAATTTCAAATAAAGACGAATACATTTTAAATTTACTGAGCCAAAGGTCTAGAACAAATACCCCTTCCAATAAAAACACGCCATCTCTAGAACCTAAAAAATCATCTAATCCTCAAACTCCTAGACACTTTCCAAGTAAGAGCGAAATTACTATAGATAAGCCCCCCTCAAGAATTGTTGCTGATTCAGCTCTACCATATTCAAAATATGCAAGAGAGAATTTCGGTCAGGAGACCAAAAAATTCGAACATCGCGATATCTTAATTATAAAGTTTGGCTTGCCCGATGAAATTATCCCAGTTGTAATAGGGAAGCAATAGCCGGTGATTTTCTTATCGGACTCCTCACTTTAAGGAATCGAATTTTCTAGAAGGGAGCTCTATTTCAGGTGGTGAAGACTGGGATCTTTAAGGTACCTGTCAGAACTAAGTAGGTAGCCTGAGCTCAAAGAAGAATTGTTGGAAACCTTTTAAGACTAGAATCTTTCTGCGAAGCAAGGTGAAGGTGGCCACAGTTTGGCGGGCCGGAGAAAGATGACGCGAATGCTCAGAGCAGCTTTGGAAGTAGCTGTGACAGCTGGCAACTTTCTAATTGACTCTAAGCGTAATAGTTAGCGATTTATTTTGACTCAGCTTTGCCACTAGAACTTGCGCATCATTATAGAGAATTAATAAAACGAAGATGCGAAGAAGACAATAATTTCTTAATTTCTAAGCGTAAATAGTAACATTTAAACAATGTGCTTATAACTTATCTGTAAACGCTGATTTACTTGACCCAAAACTTCTCTGCTGAGTTCGCTCATGCAAAAGACTTTCCAGTCTTTGTGCAGCAGATGCCCTTTTCTCTCTTACGAAAGCGCTACTTAGACGATCCACATCTGTACGAAGGCGAATTAACTCCTGTGCAAGCTGAGTGTATTCTTCAATCCCTTGGCTTGGCCTAGTGCTTTCTTCTGGCTTAGTTGATTTCGCAGATTCAAGCTCTTTTTTCATCTCGTCATATACGAATTTCAGCGTTCTTATTTCTTCTTCGTGTTGCGCTTTGAGTTGCTTAATTATTTTGTTAGCTTCATTCAGCCCATTTTTGAGATAATTCACTTCTTTTCGTAATGATTCAATTTCTTGAGGGTCAGATGAAGTTTGAGTTCTTGGAGTAATTAAGTTAGCGTATGACTGATAAATTGCTTGACTTCCTCTTGGAGTAGCTGGGTTCCTTGGAGACGAAGAAGTCCTAGGAGTTGAGTTCTTCTTTGCAAATGACATTAAAAGCTTTAATTACTAATTGAAAATTTGAATTAATTTTTTTCTAATACAACAGTTTAATATGATGCGTGGTTAAGCACAGGTAGCAACCCTACACCCCCACCCCCCCTAAAAGTGGTACCCCCCACCCCACCCCCTATAAAATGGTACCCCCACCCCCTAAAAAATGGCACCCCCACCCACACCCCCCTTAATATAGCATAAAATATATGACAAATGCCAAAATAGAGCAGACGTAATAAATAAATAAATTATTATTTTAAATATTAAAAATTACTGATTTATACAATATTCACATAGCGTAGCACAATCGATTAAGGAGTAGATGGAATGGGGTGAGAATTTCCTATAACTAGTAAGCACACCAAATCTGAAGAAATTTGTTAGCAAGCATAATAATGATCTTTGGTATTAATTAGCAGTATATATTGTATATGTTTATGGACTTTGTGGAACAATGGCTAAAGAGGCGAATTAGAGATCCAAAAGTAAAACTGGCAATAGCAAATACTATGTTTTTATAGCACTATTGAATCCTGTTACCAATTCAGTCCTGCAATCCTTGTACAATGGCCATTAGATTAGCTTTAATTTATGAATCAATAAATTTAATGCAAGTTATTGTTGTGCTTGGCTCATTAATAATCAATGCTATTATCTATACCTTAGACATTATATTTATAAATATAAAAAGCAAATTTAATATATTTTCTAATTAATTGTTTATTAATTTAAATTTATTAATTAATCATAAATATATAAAGTAATTTGTGAACTTAATTTATCAATACAGTGTTTTAATTGGATTATATTTAAATTATTCTGCTTGTTTCCTAACAATTACTTCTATAGGATAAACTCGAGAGGGGGGGTGGGGGGGTACCATTTTTAGGGGGTGGGGGTTCCTTTATTGGGGGATGGGGGTGTCTGATTGCGACCTATGCTTGACCATGATGCGTAAGCTTCGGGTGAATAACTATACAACGCCCGCTAGGAACATGAACTTCTATAACATCAGATGGGATTTGAGTTATGAGAATTTCTCCATCAATTAAGGCTTCATGATATTGCTTGGTGTCAGATTTATGAGAATCTGGGTCAATGTAAGCGACAAGAGGACCTTTGAAATGAGATGGGCAGTAAACATGAAAATGCTGGCATTGATGGAAGCCCAAATGAGGATGATTATTGGAAAATGATGTTTTTTGATCGGGAATGGAGTGATTTAATATAGTATAGCCAATGTCTTCTAAGCTGTTCTCGCACTCAAAATGATTTTTTATGTTCAAGAGTCTCTCCATATTTATTTTTAATTTCGTTGATTATTATTAAGTAAGCTACAATGAAAATGCATCAGAACCCTCTTTCAGCTTTTATAAAAACAAATCTAAAGGGAATTTTTATTATCGATTAAAATTAGCTGTTGGGGGCAGCTGCATCTTTAAAATATTAAGTCTTTAGCAAGTAATTCTTAAAAAATACTGCATGCAATTAATTATACATAAGGTAATTTTAATTAAAGAGCAAAGATTCATCATCAATATGCTTTCTTTTCCTCAAACAAAAAATGAGTCAGTCTATTCTAACAATTTTAATTCCCAATTGTCTCGCCTCATCCATTTTTCTTGTGTTGGTTCCATCAGACACCAAATATTCTACTGATCTATCAAGCTCTTCAATATAGATGGCTCCCAACGATTCACAAAGCTCTGATATTATAATACTTTTCCCAGGATCCTGGACAGCTGAACTAACCAAGCAATTATTTAAAACATTTTTATACGAATTTGTTGGTTCTTTTTTCTGCGTATGCGATCTTAACACTCTTTGTTTTCTATTTTGAATATCTTGAAAAATACTATTTTGCTCCGCAATTGTCTCCCCATCTTCAATATTAATTGTTTTATCCTCTTGTTTTTTATTTTCTGATCTAATTTTATTGTTAATCCCAATTCTATTATCAATTGGGTTCCTAGAAGCTCTTGGAGTGTCATAATCTATTTTTCGCTTTCTAGGGATTTCATCAAATGCAGATTGTTTCAAGTCAAATCTTTGGATTGAGTTAGATAAATCAGTTTTTGGGTTTTTAGAAATTTCTAATGTTCTTTTGGCTGGTGGGGAAGAATAAAAGGATCTCGAATTTACTGTCATATGGTTAGATCTTGGAGGGGAAGAGCCAGAATCTCTTGGACTTTTAAGAATTCAATAAAAAATTTTTAAGGATCCATTAGATGAAGTTGAAGATATGTCAAGCTTAGCATAGGAAAATTTTGTGTCTTTGTGAGATGCAAAGAGATTAGAGCTATATTTTATGGTTTTTTCTAGAGCGCCAACTACAGATTCCTGGCTTTCAATAAGATAGACCATGTCTGTTTGATCAGGGCTGTTGAACGCTCCAATTTGTACAGATGCAGAGCTTCCTAAACATAAAGTAATCTCTTCAATTTTTGTTTTCGGAAACTGAATTGTAATTGATCCTTGGCCTGAATGAAATTCTAAAACTTTAGCTTTGTTGATGCTTACCCCGCTCTGCTATAAATAATTGTTTTTATTGGTAAAGTTATTTATTTTACTCCCCCCCCCCTCCGTGAGTGAACAAAAAAATTTTGTTCACTCACGGAGGGGGTTAATTTTTTTTTTAAAAAAATTTATATATAAATTTTATAAAAAATATTTTTTTTCGAAATTTAAAAAAATCCTAATTCGCAAAAATTGGAAAGCAAATATTAATTCAATTTGCAAAATTTATGTTTTAAAAAGCAATTTGTTTAAAAATAAACAGAATTAGCTCTAGATTTCATTATAATAATTATCATTTTATATATCAAATTTTTTTTTCCATAAAAAATTTTTCTATTTAAAAAGATTTTTGTTCACTCACGGAGGGTGGGTTTTTGGGCAAAAAATAGCGATTTTTCTAATGGTTTTGTTCACTCACGGAGGGGGGGGGAGTTAGTAATTTTATTATTAAATTTTCAAATGATTTTCTACGAATTAGAATATTTTGTGCATCTTCACCATCCTCTAGTGGCTGGCAATTTATTATCTGGTAATCAATTGTGATCATTGAAATTTTGTGCCTAAATTTAATATAACATTTAGTTCAATATATGGACAATTAAATGTCAGGGATTTTTAGCGGGTTTAATATTCTAATACTTTCGAAAATATTAGGATTTACCGGGACATCCGCCAGCATAATAAAAAATAAAATAGAAGAGCACGGAGGAAGTGCAGATATTTTTGGATCAAGAAATATAAAAGATATCAAAAGCTACACAATAGTAATAGCCCCTGAAAATGCTACTGAAGAAATATTATCACAAAAGCTAAATATAACAAATATCAAAGATATGACCATTGTAAAGCCTGAATGAGCACACTCTTCTATTGTAGCTAAAAAAATCCAACCCATAGAAAATTTTAAATTAAAGTTTAATGAGAAGATGCCTTCAAGAGAATCATCTCCATCTATTAAAAGAAAAGCTGAAGAATTGGAAGTAGGAAAACCTAGAAAGCCATCAATTATTGATAATTTTTCTCAATCTTCGAGAAAAAGTGTTGGATCAGACTGAGTATTTTCAAGCCCAGAAGAGCCATCTGATTTGCCAATTAATATGAATCCAGAATTTTTTCAGCCTCCAGATCCTTCTAGGATTAAAAGCAGCAATTTAAATTCACATATCACGGATGAGCTAGAAAAATTACAAAAGCTATATGAAATTCTAGATGACAGAGGAAGGTCTGTAACATATGCTAACACAATAAGATCACTTAAACTATTAAATTTCAAGGTCACTGATGCCGAGCAGCTCAAAAAAATTAAAGGGTTCGGGATAAAAACTAGAAATAAAGTAGCAGAGATTTTACAAAAAGGATATTTAGATAAAACCGTTATGGCTGGAACCTCCTTTTGGCTCAAAATATAGTGGCGTTTTCAGACGTAAAAAATCGAGAGTTGAAAGCCAGCATTTGCTGTTAAACTAAATACCCAGTTTGGCGTCGGAAGACGTCAACATAGTTTGAGCCAAAAGGAGGCTAGGACTATAGCTTAAGCAAAGAGCCCCAAATCCAAGCAATTAATGAAATATCTCAAATTTATGGATTTGGATCGAAAACTGCGATTGATCTATATAAACATGGACTACGAACTATCCAAGATGTTAAAAAATTTGCAGAGATTAATAGAGATTATTTCAGCGAAATCCAGTTAACTGGAATCGAACTTTATGATGATCTCATACAAAAAATCCCAAGAGAAGAAGTAGAAAGAATTGGCTCTATTATAAAAGCACAGCTGAAACTTATAGAACCCAAAAGCGAGTTTGAACTCTGTGGATCGTATAGAAGAGGCAGGGAACTGTGTGGAGACATTGATATTGTTATTGGAACAAAACATAAGGATCGACTTCTTCCATTTCTTATAACTTCTCTTAAAGCAATTGGCTTATTAACCCATAGTTTTACAAATACCTCAGAAAAATTCACAGGTGTTGTGAAACTTGAAGGAAAGCCTCATAGGCAGCTTGACTTTTTTGTATGTAATATAGAAGAAACTCCTTATGCAATTCTTTATTTTACAGGATCAAGCAACTATAATCGACTACTCAGACTTGAAGCAGAAAAAAAAGGTTACCATCTTTCCAATACAGGACTTTACAATCGCTCGACAGGTCAAAAACTGATAAACGCAACTACAGAAGATGACATCATTAGGTTTTTAGGGTTTCCTATTCTCAGTCTTCAAGAACGAGATGTATAACAATTAATTTAAATTACATCCTAAGCCTGCTTTCTAGAATCTTCACTCGTATTTTTTCGTCTTCCAGCTGCTTTTCCAGATCTTTGATTCTGCTTTTTAGGCTGAAATTTTCTTCTTTGACGTTTTTTAATTCTTCTTTAATATTATTCTTATTGTTATCTATATCCTTTAACGTCTCCTATGGGGTTGCTGTACCCAGGACCGCCACCATCTTTTTCACCAGTCGGGCCCATGACCTTTGGATCGATCCACTTTTTTTCACCAGGGTTGGCTCCAAACTTGATGTTTCGGCTTCAACAGGGCTGCGCTGCCTCGATTCGTTACTCGACTTGCTCGTGTTCCGGCTTAGGTCAATCCTCCTCGGATTGGTCGAGCAGAAAAACACTATGCCTTCCATTTCCCTAGGATCAGAAGTCTAGCCATCGCTAGGCTCACCTGATATAGACTGAATAAGATTCACTGTGAAAACTGAACCTCATAATCAAAATATTTCTAAAAGAGAAACAATTAGCGGAGCTAATTAGTTTCGACAGAATGTTATATTTTGATTATAATTCTTCTTTAATCAAATTTATATCGTCAGAATTTCCATATTCATAGGATTCGCTGCTTTCGGGACGATTACAGTTGGGGTTTGTTGTGTCTGAGTTGTGGTTTTGAGGGATCGATACTGTTCGTCTATGGCCTTTTGCAAGACCATTAGCAGTATAGAGATGAGCAGTCGGAGTTATTGCTCTGGAAAAATACTCGGAACTCTTATTACCTTTTTCTTTCTTTTGCAGGAGGGTAGCATAATGATGGGATGGAGATGCAGGAGGTTTCGAAAAGATTGATTCCATGATTTAATAAATTTAAACCATTTTAATAAGAAAAGATAATGAAGCAAATCACCAGGAATGCTGCAAAATATTATCAATAATGGAAGAAATTTTAATAATTGTGTTCCTTTATTTAAGAAAACTTCAAAGCACCTAATAAAGGAAATAATTTAATTTTTATTTGCGAAGCAATGATTTTCATATTAAAATAAATTTTTAAAGCATTTCCATAAGATGGACATGGTTGAGCTCATTGATGATGGAGACCAGTTCTTTGAAAGGCTTTGAGATGTGATTGATAATGCAAAAATCTGCTGTTGGATTCTCACATATCATATAGGAAATGATTTAATTGCAAACAAAACATTAAAGAAATTAGCTGATGCTGCAGAAAGAGGTGTAAATGTTGTCTTAATGGTAGACTGACTCAATTATTGGCCAAACTATGCACTCATAAAAGAATTGGAAAGCAAAGGTGGTACTGTTCGAGCTGTAAACCCTATGGACCCATGGAGACGCTATATTGGAGGCCAAGAGATCTTTTCAAGAGAAGTTTTTGAGAGATACCACGAAAAAGTATTTGTTATTGACGATTTAATGATAATTGGCTCAGCAAATCTCGATTCTGATTATGGAGGCGCGAAATACGGAAACAGCAATTTTTATGATCTGAATATAATTTTCAAAAAGAAATGCATTGAAGAAGCACAAACTGCCTTTGATATCTTAAGCACTCGCTATGATTGGTATTTAAAGATACCAAAAATTGAGGAAATTCCTGATGAAAATTATGAAATTTTAGTATCTGAGCCTTATTATATGAGGTGAGAAATCCAAGAGAGAATTTTGGATATGATAAAAAATGCCAAATCCAAAATTACACTTGTCCAAGGATATTACTATAATATCCCCAAAGTTACCAAAGCTCTTAAGCAAGCTATTGACAGAGGAATAGAAGTTGATCTTCTGACATCTAAAAAAAGAGACCAACCAGTCTACAAATTCTTTCTGAATTCATGGCTTACAAAGCATTTCAAAGATATAGGGGTCAATGTATATGAATTCGATGAGCAAGTGCTACACATGAAAGCTTATATATGCGACGATCGCGAGTTTACTATTGGTTCCTTCAACAATGACATATGAAGCTGGCAAATCAATAACGAGCTCAACCTCTACGTAAACGATAAAGTGCTAACAAAGCGCTTAATAGATATCTCTAACAAAGTAAAATCTCGAAGCACACCTGTACAGTACCGAAATCATATAGAAAATTCCTGGGGATAGCGCGGAAATACGCTATCCCCAGGACCAACCGGGATCGGATCCCACATGGAACGAGGGTTCCATGTGTGGATCCATTTTTGACACGTGAAAGTAAATATCTCACATGTCAAAAATGGATCCACACATGGAACCCCCGTTCCATGTGTGGATCCGATCCCGGTTGGTCCTGGGGATAGCGTATTCCGCGCTATCCCCAGGAATTTAGTATACTTTTAAAGAAATGCTCTATATAAGGTTTTGGGAAGTTTTCTATTTTTTATCGATGAAAGCTATGGATACTGCTTCAGAGTACAAACTTTACTTTGAGCAAGCATTTATCAATGATTCTAAGCCACTTGCAGTTAAACTGGAGAAAAAAAGAGAAAAAGTCAAGAAGAATATGTACAACTACTTCAGTTTAATAAAATTTGATTTATATGAATAAAACCATTATTCTTAAAACGCTTTTTTAGGCTCTGGATCATCTTGGAGCTTTTTAATCATTTCCAGTTTTGATAAAACACGACTATTTAGAGCTTCTAAAGTCTTGATATCGTTTTGCAAGCTTACCTGGTTGATTTCTGCGGAATCAAGCCGAGCGAGCAAAGTTTTATATACATGACAGTCATTTTTGATTCTTTCCAAGCCAAATGAAACTTTATCATTTAGTTTTGCAAGAATATACTCTATTGGAGCATCTTGTTCGCTTGCTACTAAATTTCTTTTATTTGTCCTATACTCGATCAATGCTGCTAATTACTAAATTACTTATAAAGAAGCTCCCTGCATGCCTGAGGCTACTACTCGCCTCTATTTTCATGCCACCACTTGCTTGCCAGTTTGGAAACTGGCTTTAAATGCGCTGCTTCTCACAGATGAGGGCTTGCGATTGCGACCTGAGAGCTGGGAGACGCTGGGTTACCATGTTGTGCATCAATGGGGTTAGTTTTTGACGACAAAAATGGAAACTCGAAGACTAGGACGCGACAAGTGGTCTTTCGCTGGGAAAAAGTAGTGATTGGGTAAACTTCTAGCACAACTGGGACGTCCATTTCAAACTCCGAGCTTCCTTTCCCACTGTGCAAAATCTGGTTTTGATGTGAGCATGTGATGGCAAGCTCAACAATACACAGCAAAACCCTGCCGGATACACATTCCTGAGCACCATTCTCTCTTCCACTAGGTTCACTGGCCTCTCAAGAGCCTATCGCTGCACATCTTAAAAAGATGGGTTAGTTTGTCAGGCCATTTTTTGGTATATGCATATACTCAATCAGCGCGTTTTTAAACTTATTTGTCAGTCTAGCCTTTTGTTTTTCTGAAGCATATGGGTTTTTTTTTAAGAAGATTCTAAGTTTAATGGCACATTTTATAGCGTTGATAGCTTTTACCTTGATGTCTTCTTCACTTTCGTCTCTTTTGATTTTATCATAAGCTTTTCTTTCTTGAGGGGTGAATTCAGAACTGATCGTTAAGGAGACAACCATTAAGGATACCAGGAAAGTCCCCCAGAAACAAGCAATCACATCTATAAGTCTTCCTAGATGCGTTGATGGAAAAAAATCTCCATAACCAACAGTGGTCATGGTAATTACAATACACCACATTCCATTCCACATGTAGTCCCAGTTCTTAAGTGAAACCTTCATAAATGGCCTTTCAGCAGTTCTTAGAGCTACCCCAAAAGTCAAAATTGACAGTAATAAAACAATAGAAACGACTGTATAAGGTCTTTCCTTTAGCTCTGCTTTGATAGCGAAATTTACCCCTCCTTCACATAAACATGAGTTGCAGATTTCTTCAGCTTTTTCGTCATTTCATGATGAATAATTAGCAGCGATTCTTCATATTAAATAAACCCTTCCAAGCATAACGATTAAAACCAGCATGTCGAAGGCATAGTCAACATAGCCTCCAAGCTGCTCAAAAGTGAAGACCCAATTGAAGCCAGGCGGGCAAAAAATCATACAGTAAACCATTTCACATATCATAGGAATTAGTAAGCCCGATGATTTCAGAGTGTCATAAGAGTCAACTTTTTGTTTTGCCTTGTAAAAATGAAGGCGAAGACGGTAATGATTGAAAATGGTCAATGCAAGCAAAAAGGAACTGATTCCGATAATAATGCGAAGTACTGTGATTGTAGTTGTCTCGACGTATTGATCGTCTGTTCCTGTGAAAATTGAATTTCCGCTAGAATCTGTATCTAATTTTACATCGCCATAGAAAAGCTCATATTCTTCGTATTCTAGAATAACTCCAAATAATCCTAGAATCATCGCCAGCAAATCATTGATTTTTAACTTCGTTTCAATTTTTTTTCGAAGACTTCGATTTTGATTATCTGTTATAAAGATGAATTCCATTTATTATCAAGTATGTATAGTAATTAACTATATCACCTATGTACCTTTATTGCCTCACATTTGGGCTGTTTAAGAAAAGCAATGTAGAAGGAGACGGATCCGGTTGCTGAAGCCCACTCATTCCCATTTGATAAGTAGTTTTGATCTGGTCAGCGAGGTTTGAAAACCCAAGATCATTAAAAGCAAAAGGAATAAACCCAGGAGAGCTGATTATGAGGGGAGACACTGGCATCACTGAACTCAAGTTTACAGATTCGGGCTCCGGCACTTTCATTTCAGAAATAAGGAACTTTATAGGGTCAAGGCCTTTCGGGCATATTTTTTCTGCTTTTCTTGTGAGGCTTTTTCATCTGTTTTTTACTTGGTTTTCGGTCCTCCCTTTTAAGAGTCTTGCTATATCGCTCCACCTGTTTCCTCACTCAAGCTGCTTTTCGAGAATCAGGACGTCTTCTTCGGGACTCCAGCTGCCTTTTCGCAGGCCGTCGTTTAGATGGTTGTATCACCTTTCCCTGCATTGCTTGCCTTGACGGATTGGCATACCATTGTGTACAATTGCATTGACTTCTCTGGCAATTAAACTCCAGTGATGAGGACCTCTCTTATTTATTAAATCCCTAAGAGTTTCGTCTTCTTCTGGCAGCCAGGATTGTCTGGCTTGTGCTCGGTCTCAATTAATATCTGAATTAAAAGGTCTTCCGAAAGGGTGGTACTCTTTTTTGTCTTTAGATATAGCGCAAGGCACCATCCAAACATCATCTGTGATTTGAATGGGTTTAATATTTTTGTCATCCATTGTTTTATATTTCGTGAATTCTTAAAATAAATGAGTATGATTAGTGATTTAAAGGATTTTCTGTATTCTAAACAAGAAAGGAGTAATTATGAAATAATAGAATAATAGATTTTATTAGAAAACAATTATAATAGAAAAAGAGAGAACAATAAATATCAACAGAAACTAAAAATAAATAAATTTGAAAGAGTAAAAATTAAGATAATTAAAATTTAATTGCACTAAGAAAGGAAAAAAAGTGCCAGTAAAAATATTACTATATTTGCAATTTTAATATTTATTAACGACGATTTATATAGTTAAATCATTATATAATTATTTTTAATTTCCTTGCACTAATTTACTTATTTATATCAAAGTATAAACGCCAAGCAATTTACGAAAGCACATCAAAATAAAAATTCTGATGCAAATAAAAAATCATTTTTCAATATTTAGTAATTAAATTTCTTTTTAAAAATTTATTGTTTATATTGCAGAATATCTTATTAGATTTTTTTTATCTGTTACACCTTCTTTTTTTTAAATGGGATCTGAAAGCATGTAAGCTGATAGGTGAGAAATTGAATATCTGAGTTTTATTAATATATTATTTTAGTGAATTTCCTTATTCATTAAAAGTTTATTATAACTTTTTTCTAAAATCTCAGTTTAAACTCGCCGCTGTCTTTGGTAAAACAATTAAAACTCTTTGAACTTGGAGCTGTTGAGGACGATGTATCTAAATCAAGATCAGAATCACTGCTAAAATCATCCAGTTCTGCAGACTCAAAAAAGAAATGCCTAGGAGAAACACTCATATCAATTGGAGTATAATGTCTAAGAGTATTTCTACTACTACTCCCCTCCGTGAGAGAACAAAATCATTCTGCTCGCTTATGGAGAGGGTTAATATCTTTTATACTTATTTCCTATGAATAGGCCAATAAACTGGTGAATTACCAGTTAAAATTACAATTTGATCCGACAAAAATTATTATTAGTTTTGGTCTAACCAAACTTGAAACTCAGGGGCTATTCCCCATTGTGGGGTATGAAAGGGATTTTTCTTTATATGTAAATTTTATAGTAATTTTTATAGTAATTTTTTTTTCAATGTTAAAAACTCCTAATTCGAAATAATTTTAAAGTAAATATTAATTAATTTGTAAAATTTATGTTTTAAAATGCAAACTGATAAAATTAAGCAGAGGTTTTATTATAATAAATTATCATTAATATATATCAAAACGTTTTTTCGAAAAAAATTTTTGTTCGCTCAAGGAGGGTGGGTTTTTTACCCAAAAAATAGAGATTTTTTCCAATGGCTTTGTTAACTCACGAAGGGGCGAAGTTAGCAAATCTCCTGACGAAAAATTCTTTTTACATTTGCTGCTCCAGCTTCTCAAGACTTCTGTAAGATGTATCTTAATCTTAATTAACCTATTCACGTTTAGCGTCTACTATCAGGCTGCTCGACCGCAGCTACCTAAAATATCACTCTGGGGCGAATTTCGTGCCATTTTCTTCTGGCCACCTCCAACTTTGAGTACCAAAAGAGGACGTCAGTCTTGAATTTTGGGCTTCGATGACTCTTCTTTGAGATAGACACTTACTTGGGCCCGAACAGCACCCTAAAGACCCTAGTCTCTGCTGCCTGGGGTAATTTGTACCCTTCTGGAAATTTCCATTCCTATGGTCTGGAGTTGGTTGGAAAAAACGACCCGTCTCTTGGTTCCTTGACATAGCTGGGATAATCAACCAGTGGAAGCCAAACTCATAATTAAAATATGAGAGATGAACTTCGGCCGGGAGACCAGAAAATTCAAGTTAGGCCATATTTTAATTATTCTGTAAGATGTATCACTTCATTTGCGTCTAGCACATAATAATTCGCCAAGCTTGGCTTAATTCCTAAAGTGCAACTAAAAATATTTTCATTTTTCAAGCTTGTAAAAAGGCTGCTCTTTTGCTTTTTCAATGAGTTTATAACTCTAAACATTTCTTCATCTGAAATATCATCTCCAACTGCCAGCACAAAATCAATTTCTCCATTTTTTTCATAAAGCTTTTCAAGGATTCTATAAACCGTTGTTCCTTTATTGATACCTCTCGGTTTAACCTCTACATACCCAGCTCCTTCTGATACTTCACATTCATTAAGGAAAGGCTTTAAGAGTAGCTCTAAATGGGCTACAAGCTCTTTAGCCTGCCATCCACCAAATTCACGCTCAGCATCTCTATATTGAAAAACTACAGAACATTCTTTAAGTACCATAAAAGACCCTTCTGTCCTAGTGACATAGGCACTTATGATATCCATTGCAGTTTCTCTTCAAAATCCTGCAGTAGATGCTGGATAATCCCACGGCTCTTTTGCATTTCACCTTGTAAAAGCTCCATATTCAGCCGCAATCCCTAAAAATTGGACTGTTCTAAACCAATTTTCAACAATTCTTCTTTCTCTACCCGTTAGAATGAAAACAGTGTTTCTTTCGTCTTGGCACAAGTCATCAATAATGTGCAGTATTTTATCAGATGGCCCTTTGCATTTGTCGATATCTGTTTGCTTTAATAAATTCGTGAAAGTTCCTTCTATATCAAAAAAAAGAGCCCGATTCCGAGAATTTTTGTAAGCTTCTAAGACATTATAAGTATGAAGTTTGCTAAAGTTTTTACGCAAAGCGATTACTTTTAGCTTGTCACCGAGACCATGACTGACATATTGATATTGCTTATAGTCCTTGTGAGCTCTTTTTAAGTCAGTTAAAAAATGCCTTGCTCAGCGAAGGGTTGTTTTTGAGTTTATATAGGCCAGATCCCTTTTTCGCTTGTGCAGAAGCTCTGGCTTAGGAAGTTGGGTCATAAGCTCAAATAGCGCATTTTCTAAGTCAGCGTTATCAAATGGGTTGACTCTTCTTGGACTACACAGAGCTCGGCTCACTCCTGCAAACTCTGACAATATAATTCCTGCCCATTTGTCTCTATTTACTACTATATACTCAAAAGGCAGCAAGCACAGCCCATCTCTTATCGAACTAATCACAATTCCTGAAGAAATCCACATATAAGCATACCTTTCTTCTGATGTCAAGTCTTTCTCTACAACCTGTACAATTTCGCACCCCATTTCTAAGTTAATTTGGTTCTGCAAGTTATAAACATCGTTTTTTACATATGCAGACATTGGGCCGGTTCCTTCAGGTGTCAAAATTTGAAGGAAAATGATCCTGTCTTTTTTCTGAGGTAAACACCTCATCGTGCTTTGGAATGCTTTAAGCTTTAAATAAATTCCTGAAAGCTGATGGCAAGGGTCTATATTTAAAATCAATTTTTTGCCTAGATATTTGGAAGTAAGCTCTTGGAAAACATTTTGATAAGTTTCTGAATTTTGTAATAGAGTTATCAGATTTGGCTCCACACCAAGGTGCCCCACTTTGATCATAATATGTCTTCCATAGTAATTCAGCCCTAAAAATCCACCTTTGCTAAATTCAATATCGACCCCAATCATACGCTTGCAAGTCCCTATGAAATGTCTTGCATAATCAAACAAGTGAAACCCTATCAAATCACAGCAACAAAGGGCATGCAAAATTGCTTCTCTGTGAGGTAAAACTCGATAGACCTCTGAGCTAGGAAAAGGAATATGCAAAAAAAATCCGATATTCAGCACTTCATTAGTTTTTCGAGACAAAAAACTTGGCACTAGCATTAGTTGATGCCCATGTACCCAAACTAGTGTATGTGAATAGTACTTTAATGCTAAATCTGCAAATAAAATATTGACTCTTTTGTAGCCTTCTCACATCTCTCTAGAGTATTGAGGGATCATTTCGGAGTTTGTCTCAATAACCCCATGGAAAACTCTATGCAAAATTTTACTACAAAACTCATAATGTAATTCAGCGTCTATTGGCGGGATAAACATCGGAATGCACTTGTATTCTTTTATTAAGAACTGAGTAAGTTCTTCTTGCTCTTCATCTGATTCCAATCAAATCCCTGGAGACCCAATCCAGTGGAATTTGATGTTTTCAGCAATAGCAATCCTGTACAATTGAGTCTGTCAAACTCCTTTATGAGCATTAATTATCCATTTTTCGCTTAAAGGCTGATCTGGGGCATAGTTGTCATTCCTCGCAATTTTGATAGGCAGAGAATTCGAAATAATTAGAATTGTGTCAGATTTCTCATATTTTAATTTTTCGTCGTACGCAAAGGCTTCTGGCTCTAGTGAGCGTGGCAGATTTTTTGGCGCTTCATTATCATATAGAAAGAGCTTAGAAATGGTCGAATTTTCTTCATCTTCAATTGTGAGGTTTGTGTGAACTGCATGAAATTTTCGATTTCCTTGGATTTCTTCCCATCTGACTTGGTCTTTATAGATATAAACATATAGCACACCCCTTGTGGCTGCTCGCCCATTAAGTACCCCCTCCCCATGTCACACATCCCCTGACGGTCCTGAAAATTTTAAATGCTAAAATACTATTTGACAAGTCCCCCCAAATATTTTAAATTTTCAAATTAATATTTAACATGCTAAAATATTTAGGACCGTTAGGAGGTGGGTGGTATAGGGAGGGGTGCTCAAGGCCGATCCAAAATGGGTGTGTAAGCTATATTTGTACTCGACCTCAATTCCAAATGGGATGGTGAGTGGCGATACTGTACTCCAGCAAGGAGATGTGAACGGGTCTGCTTTCATGACGATCCCTTCTGAAGGTTTTCACATTCCAAAACTTTCAATGTTTCCTACAACGCGGACTTCTTCGCCTAGCTGAGTTTGGGTTTTAAACATCAACTTTACATTGGCTTGGTTGACTGGAATCATTTGAATTTATTATAGGTATATCTTTATCTAAAAATTATCTAAGCATAAGAACAGAACTCCCTATTGATTACTTAAATCATAGTGGTTTAAAGTTCACGAATTTTATTATTAAAGTATTTTTAGGATGCAAAGAGAGAAGTATTGAAGACATCTACCTCTATAAATGCAAGTTTGGCATAGAAGTTAATGAGTTATATGCTAATAATAAAAAGTATGATTTTAGTATGAAATTTTTACAATATATAATGCCATTAGTGTTTAATGGTGATAAAGCGAATTTCCATGTTTGTATATTGAATACACATAAGTATTTGAAGGTAATTCTTACTCGCTTCACCTAGTCATTTAAGGCGCAGAAAAAACTCTGACTTTGATGCTTCTATAGAATTTCAACTCTAAATTAGTAAATTGTTAACATTAAAGCTTCTAAAACTAAAATTTATATAAAAAAAATTCAAAACTCAGCTTATGCATATGCAGGAAAATTTTAGAAACCACAGGGTCAGCATTTAATTATTCAGTAGCCCAGAAAATTAATGATAAATTTTTAAAATCTGGATAAACGCAATCTTATTATTAGTGAGAAATATCGAGTTATTAAGTTTATTTGTAGATCACCAAAGGAATTATTTTTGTTAAAACTGCACTAAATTGAATTATTTTAATTCAAACATTTTGAATAAACTAAATTTAATAATCCAACACTTTAGCTTTAAATTTTTCTTAACCCCTAACCCTTGGTCTGTCAGCAAAACCATTGGAAAAATCCCTATTTTTAGGTAAAAGCCCATCCTCTATTAACCCCCTCGTTTGTAAGCAAAATTCTTTTGTTCACTCAGGGAGGAGGGGAGTGAGAATTATAATAATAAATGGAATCATATTGGAACGAGAATGGAAAAAGAGTTCGACAACTTGACTGGCCAAGTCAGAAACGAGCAAGAATTTGCTGTCATGACGCCGAAATGGAAGACCCTCAGCGTTCTTATATGAGGATCAGAAAAACACAAATCCAAAATATGCTTGAGCGGCAAATGAGCTTGTATAAAATGCAAGAAAGAAGCTATAGCACCTGCTATAGGCCATGTGAATTAGAATAACTGAAGAAGCTTAATATAATTGATAATTGGCCTTGCCTTAAATTGGTAAAATTTAATTTGAGTCTTTCTAAAATTAATTAAAATTATTCAAGGCAGAGTGTTTCTATTAGTTTTCAGATATCCTAGGAATATTTCTAGGATTTTTTCTGAAAATTATTTAGAACTATAAAAGATTTGGAGTCAGAAAAGTTATTAAAAAGAAAAAATTAATTTTGATAGAAATATTAAGATTAAGGTAATTTATACGAATCAAATCAAATAGACTTCTTCAGTTTTATAATTTTATTGATTTTTATCACAATTAAATTGATAAAGCATTTCAATTAATTTCTCTTTAAATATCCAGATTAATTGACCTGCTCCGTTATCTATCCGTTTTCTCTTTTCAATTTCTCTTCCTATTTCTCTATTATTCTGTTCATTTCTGATTTCTCATTTATTTAACATTTATTAGGTTAAAATTTAAATCGCTATTGCAATACAAATGATTCCAACAGCTTTATTTGAAACACTTGAGAACCGATGTTCGTAGTTCCATACGTTTTACTGGAATGGAAGCTACAAGTTTCAAATCCTGAATCAATTGAAAACGCAATGTCATGTTCATTTTTTCCAAAACTTAACTCGTCTTTAGAAAAATTTATCCATGCTTCACTTTCAGACGAATGGTAAAATCTCGGCTCTGGCTCAAGCTGGAATACAAAAGAATTCACCATCTGCGAAGATTTTTTGTTAGACTGAATGGTGCAATCGATAAAAGCACCTAGGGTTTCTCCAGTTTTAGTTTGGGCTAAAAACAGCATCGGAGTTGACGGCGGGTATAAAGATGATCGATTTTCTAGCTCTCTCAAAGTTACCCCACACTCTTGACTTGACAGAATAAACTTCGGCGCTAAAATCCTAAAGTTCGCTGGGAGATGGCTCCAAATCAAGTCAAAATGACAGACTGACATGATGTTCGACTGCAGCTGAATAGACAAACGAAACAAGCCTGCAATATGCTCGCTTACACTTTCAGGCTCAGGCTGCTCAGAAATAAAATCTTGGCGGCTAATGAGAGCTCGGAAGCCAGTTCTTAAAAGATCGTCGCAGCTAGTTAGCGAACAGCATTGGTTTTTAATATAAACTTCAATTTGTTCTTGTCTGTATGGGAGCTCTCGCTGTAGTATGTTAAATACTCCATAAATTACTCGGATCAAAGTTTTGTTCCCTTCACATAAAAAGCAAAGTAAAATCCTTAATAAGCACGAAATCCTGAAATAGCCGACGAAAAAGCAGTTCAGCATGTCAGAAATCAGCTTATTTAAGTCAAAGTTTTGAGAGTCCAAAAACGTTGCTAACCCTCTCATATCTCTTCTAATTAAATTTGAAGTTTCTTGCACCAATATGCTATGCTCCCGTTTCGTGCAGGTAAAATGCCGTTTAAAGCTTGTTTCTTTTTCCTGTCTTGAATTAATTAATAATTTCGTAATCAAAGCATAAGCTTCATTTTCATTAAGGTATACAAGTAAAAGTGACAAAGCACCTACAATTTGTGGGCAAAATTTAACGAACGGGTGATAATTGTGGATTACCCATAAAATCCTTTTTAACGCGGCTTCTCCAACTGAATTAATATAATATCGGGAGAGGATTTTTTCAATCGAAGTGGCTGTCGAGAAAGTGGGGACTAGTGTAAAAGTTTCAGGGATTTTGCCTGAAAAAACTTCCATCAGTAAAGGATGGTATTCAATATCAGATCCTTTGATGGAAAATAGCTTAAGAATTACTGATCTTGCCAGTTTATCTGGAACACCACTAAATGGAATTTACCTTCTAATGTAATGTTTTCATTGCTTTCTTAATTCTGGGTGATACAAAGATGGGGATTCTTCAGTTTTTTTCTTGAGCGTAGGTGCAAGTCTTTTTCAATTTCTATTGTAAGTTGATTGGGTTCGTGAGTAGCTCTGCTCAGTGGTTTCTCGACGAAAGGCAGCTAAAAAGAGATATCCGCCGTCTTTAATTCACGACGCTTTCATGAGAGAATGCTCAGAAGAAGACATGTCTTGGCTATTTCTTTGATTCATTGCAGTGCATGGGTTTCCCATTTTTATTTCTAATCCTTTTATCGAAGACTATTTAAAGAGTTTTCAGCTGATTTTTATTATTTTCAACTGTTTTCTGTTGTAAGTACTAATAGGTGAAATTATATTATATATGAAAACTGTTGATATAAATATTAAATGGAATTAAAATAGAAGGATCATAATGGAAAAAACCTTTAAATTATCTTTCTGAGATAAATAATTATTCTAGGATGTTATTCATTAAAATGAAGCGCTAACTAACTCTCCCCTCTGTGAGCGACAAAAAATTTTGTTTTCTCACAGAGAGGTTGGTTAAATGCCCCCGCCTCCGCCTCCGCCTCCGCCTCCGCCTCCGCCTCCACCCCTTGATCCTGCCCCCACCCATCACCTCAATATCAAGCTATCTAGTTCTGATAATAAGAAAGACTCAATTTTATTGTAACGCATGTCAAAATTTTTTGCAATTTTAAAATTAATTTACCATAGATAATAATTAAATATGGCGTCTTCGTCTGGGCATGGCCTCCCGGCCATGCAGCCTCGACTCATATTTAATTATATCCGGCAAGGTTTTGCCAGCTCAGAAAGGGACAGTAATGCTAGGTAAGCAATTCTGGTTGTGTTCAGAGCCTAGCCCAAGTCTATTTTCAGGGTTGGTTTTTTCCTAGTGGGGAAGGAAGGCATGTCAGTTGGAAAAGGGGAAGCCCAGCAGAGTCTTAAGGACCAATCGGGCAACTCCCTAGCGTGAAACTGGGCGTTACGTCCCAGGCTGCATATTTCTCTCCTTTTTGCCGAGAGCCGACCAGAAAATCCATTTTTTTTGATTTTCGGAAAGGCAACCCATGTGCAGAAGCAAGTAGCTCACTCATGAGCCGTCGAAGCCGGTGACATTTGCCCTAGGCGCATCTTGGTGATCGAGATGGGTTGGCCCAGCAACCTGTTGGCCCGGTGCGGCGAAAGGCGAGTGGCGGGCTGGGATAGTCTACCCCGTAGTGGACGTTAAACGTTATAATTATTAGTTAGTTAGTTAATTTACCATAGATAAGCAAAATGAAAATTTTATTAATACATTATATATCGTATTTCATATGTAAAATAAGCTATTTTTTGAATTAATTCTTCTTACTCCCCCCCCCCCCCGTGAGTGAACAAAACCATTAGAAAAATCGCCATTTTTTGACCAAAAACCCACCCTCCGTGAGTGAACAAAAATTTTTTTAATAGAAAAAATTTTAATGAAAAAAATTTGGATATATAAGTGATAATTAGTATAATGAAATCTAGAGCTAATTCTGTTTAATTTTAAACAAATTGCGTTTTAAAACATAAATTTTGCAAATTAAATTAATATTTGCTTCCCAATTTTTGCAAAATTAGGATTTTTTTAAATTTCGAAAAAAATATTTTTTATAAAATTTATATATAAATTTTTTTTAAAAAAAAAAAATAACCCCCCTCCGTGATCGAACAAAATTTTTTTGTTCGCTCACGGAGGGGGGGGGGGGAGTTAAAAATAATTTAAAATTTAAGATATTGTGTTTAATTTATATTTTTTTTAATTTTTAAAAATGTTGATATAGAAAAAAAAATTAATATTCTTTAAATTGGAACAATATGCTAGTTTCAATTTAAAAGAAAGGCAAATTAGAGAGTTCTTAAAAAAAAGTCATTTTATAACGATTAAGCATGATGAATTTACTTGTTTGAACTTAATTTTGCAGAAATCAGAAAAAAGCAAGTAAGATATAGAAATTTCCCTTAAATGGCCTTGATTTGCCCACTGAAAAAATTTTTTGGTTCGACCAGTACCATATGGTTTGGTCAAACCAAAAAAAATTTTCAGTGGGCAAATCAAGGGCAAACAGTGCCATCTATGGGAAATTTCTATACTTATCAATGCTTATCTAAAAGGGTATCTTAACTTAAAAATGAATTTTAAATAATAAGGCATTATAAAATTGGCACGTTTGCTTGCCAATTGGTCTAAACTTCAACCATTTTTTGACAATTCACTTTTTAATCTCTCATTATATAGAAATCAACCTCGTCCCTTCGATAACTTGTTCAATAGAGAAATCTATAAGTGGTTGGGCTATACATTCTAATTGATAAATTAATATATGTCTAGTTATATATATAATGGGGTGGAGGTTTGGGATCTGTGCTTGATCAAGGGATTAATTATATTTTTAAAGAAATCTATATATAAATTTTATAGAATTTTTTTTTCGAAATTAAAAAATCCCAATTCAAAATAATTTAAAACAAATATTAGTTTAATTTGTAAAAATTAAATATAATTAGTTATAGATTTCGTTATAATAATTATCACTTATATATCAAAATATTTGTTTACAAAAAATTTTTTGTTCGATCACAAAGGGGTTTTAGGGATTTTTCCGATGCTTTCTGCTCACGGATGATGGGAGTAAGGTAAAGCGGCAGTTTTAAATATTATAGAGCAATCTAAGCAACTATCACTTTTTAAATAAATTAATCTGTTTTGACCATACTCTCTTCGAGCTTTTTAACCAAAAATGCCAACACAAGACTCATGCATCCTAAAATAATGAGATGGATTGTAGCACCAGGAGGGCAAACAAGCAAAGTAAGCATGCAGAATAAAAATAACCCTATCAAAAACTTGTAAAAAATAGGCAGGGGTATGCTAGGGATCATCATCTTTACCGCTTGATATATAATTATAATTATTAAAGTTTAAACGCGTTTTAGATCATAATTTTTGATAAATTTTAATAAAGTCATAATCAATTCTCTTTAAACATAAAAATTTTCTACTTCACTAAACCTAATTAAAATCAATAAAATTTATTTATTATATATGTTTCTATTTTTCTTCTTTAGTTTTGTGAACCTCTTCTTTTATTTTTCTAATTTCCTCCTTTCTTTGTTCATCAATATTTCTTTCCAGTTCATCAAGCTCTTGCTGCCTGCTTTTTTCCATTTCCCCAACAAGCTGCTTGATAATTTCATTATTTCCCATTCCTTTGACATCCTGAATTTGCTCTTTATATTTCTTCCGAATTTGGTGTGTTGATTTAATTTTTAATAAAACATATTTTTCCATAATATTTTCTAACTCTTTTTCAAAAATTTCATATTTTAAAGGCTTTGGAACACCTCCAGATTTATCGCTTTCTCCTTCTGTCGATCTCCTTTTAGGAGGTTCGTCATTAGAGGATATATTAGACATATCTAAGTAGTTAAAACTCCCAAATTTATTTGGCGATCGAGGAGATGAGCTTCGATTTCGATTCTTTTTCCTGCTGCTAATTCTATGCTCTAAAGCTATATCTTGACTGTCTAAATTCAGCTGGATTTCTTTAGAGGTTGCACTTGTGTCGAGGTCATGCTGCTTTATTACTCTTTCAGCAACCCTTTTTTGGGTTAAATTTTCAGTTTTCCTGGTTTCAGGAGCAAGCTCAAAAGGATTTTCTGGGGGAGTATTAAATAGTTGTCTACTAGTAATGCTAATAGTGTGTCTTTCAGTAGGCTTTTCTGGTGAAGTAAACGAATTTTCAGTATTAGCGACAAGAACGTTGTCTTCTTTTTGAATAAATCGGATCATTCGTTCTTGATAATACTTATACTTGGCATCCCCAATAGACTCATAATACTCAATTGCTTGCTAAATAAAGAATACCGAATATAGCTCAATAAGAGATTTAAAAGCCTCAATTGATTCTTGAGTTTCAACCTGAATTTCTAAATCCAAAACTTGGTTAGCAAAATCAGCAGGCAGAGGGTGGATTGATGGTGAGTATTTTATTTTTGGACTTGCAAAATTTTTAGCTTTATTTCGTTTTGACATATTGGTATAATGTATAACTGCTTCATTTATAATACCTTTCAAAGATGTCAAAGATTTTCTCACGATCTATGTCTGAATCTAAGCTGATAACATTCAGGTCTACAAATATCTGTCTTGAACACGAAACAAATGATTTTACCCGCAAACTTGAGCGAGAACGAAGGGTTTCTAATCTCTTAAACAAAGATCTTGAAGAGCTTGTGGAAGAACTGGGAATCAAGAATAAAAAGCTTCATAGGAAAATAGACGACCAAAGAAATCGTAAAGGAAAACAAAAAATCGGAATTTTAGAGGAAAATCTTGACAGGTCACTAAAACAGCTGAGCGAAATTAAAGTGCTAAATCTTGCATTGAAAAACAAGATATGTGCTTTTAGAAAAGAAAAAAACTTGTATAAAACAAGAAATGAAGGCTTAAAACACAATATTGAGGAAGTTAAGTCATTTTCGAGTAAACTCAGATCAGAATCAATTGACTCGCTAAAGGTTTATGACTATATGAAAGAGAAAATTGATGGTGCAGAGAAATCGAAAGAAGCTTTGAGGAATAGCATCCACGATAAAATTGGCACACTAGCAAGCCAAATTCTTAGTGAAGCTCATGATGGGAATCGATATTTGCATGGAATCTCAGTCAAGCTGGCTGATCCAATTGCTAACGCTTCAGAAGTCTTCCAAATAATAAAGAATCAAGCAAACTTATGAAAACAAAACTGCATTAAGAAAAGGTCTTCTATTAATGAATACTCGGATTTTATAAAAATTTTGAATGATGGGATGGAGAAAATGAGAAGAAGCAGCAAAAAAGCTTTATTAAATGAAAATGTAAATGCTTTTTTAAACTATTTCGAAGAATCAAATAAGCTTTCAGAATATCTTGATAAGCTTAGAGATGATTTATCTAGAAATGAAGATGAACTGAGCTCGACAAGACACCAAATAAATCTTTTTCGTTCGTGCAAAGAAGTAGATAAAAATGATAGGAATTCTAAATTGAAACAAATTGATAACGAAATTGATAGCTCTCCACTTTTAAATTGGAACAAAATATGTGTAAAATTTCCATTTTTTATATATTAACTCCTTATTAAATTTTAAACAAAATTTTTGGAAAATTTTATAGATAAAAATATGATCCTTATATAATAGTTTTGAACTAGTTTAATGGGGTAAGTGCAAGTAGAATATTATTTAAGCAGGCATAGAAATTTTTTGAAATATTTTTCATAAAAATAAATAAAACAAAAAGTATGTTCAATTTATTTTTTTAATTTTCTAAATATTTGATATTGATTTTTTTTAAAAAAAAAAATAAGCCCCTTTAAATTGTGACATAAATTTTTGTCCAAATTTAAAGGGGTGTAGTAAAACAATACAATTAAGTCAAGATCTTACACAGAGCTCTGAAGACATGACAGAAAAAGTAAAAAATTTGAATGGGCCTTTAACAAGTATTTCAAGAAATCTTAAAACTCTTGGACTAATTGAGGGTTTTGAATATGGCTTGGATTCAAGTAAAAATGCTATCGAATTATTACAAAAATTAGAAAAAGGAATCGACTTAATAATATTTTCATCCCAAAATTTAAGCAGAAATGATGATATCATTTTACCACCTATTCAAAAGCTAAAGCCTTCTGATGTTGATATTGAAGCTTTTATTGATCCTGAAGAAGTGAGTTATCCCTTTACCGTGCAAGATTTAAGACAAAAGGCAACGAAATCCTTACAATTTTTTAAAGAAAGCCATAAATAATGTTCTAAATAATAAAAACACTGATTAACATTTTCATAGTTAATTTATTCTCATTTAGAATAAATACGCTTGTAAAAAGTATCCTAAATAGCCTAGAGAGATAGAAAAATTACTATCTGTATAATGTTTCATTTATTTAATTATAAAACCTTAAAGCAAATTATAGCTATCGCAATGTTATTTAAATTATAATGTCACTTCCATTTGGAGCTAAATATTTAAAAGACACGGGGATTCTACAAGCTTATCAAGCATTTATTGCTAGTCTAATGGAAAATGGACCTCCTGAAGGAGATCCTCTTGAACAAGCTTCAAAATTCATATTAAATTATGAATCTACTATAAGATCACAAAAATCAAAACTTTCAAGTGAAACCGATGAAAAAATCGACAACAATGAAAACGAAGAACCAGCTGAATCCAAAAAAGAAAGGAAAAAAATTATTTTAAAAACCAAGCCAAGGGTTCATCCTAGCAGCCAAAATATCACGCCTTCCGTTTTTGAAACGAAAGAAAGGAAAAGACTATTAATTTCAGCTTACAAGAAACAAGAAATTGATTACTCTTATATTGATGTTTTTGAAGGAAAAAGAATTGTAATAGATCCTTTGCAGCCACAGCCAGCTGTCGAGATAACGATTTCCAAAGAAAATTATGAAGTTGGTGGAGAAGAATATAGCATAGCCCGGGCTTTACTGATGACTCCCAACGTGGCTTAGGGAGTTGACAAGCCAGTATTTGCTGATAAAACCAATTCCTTGAGTGGCAAATCTCCGTTATTAGGCGGATTTAAAACCCAGAGAGTTGGTTTACAACAAATGCTGGTTTGTCAACTCCCTGAATGACATCGGGAGTCGTCAGCGCAGCTTGAGCTATAACAAGGTTCGGGCTATATAATGAAGTTGTGCACGGAGAAAGTATGGTTAACTATGAGAGCCAAAATGAACCATCGAAGCCTGGAACTGCCAACTCTATGAAATCTTCAGTTTCTTCAAAGTCTTCAAAATCTTCCAAATCCTCTAACTCCCCCCCCCTCCGTGAGTGAACAAAAAATTTTGTTCACTCACGGAGGGGGGTTAATTTTTTTTTTCAAAAAAATTATATATAAATTTTTATAGAAAATATTTTTTTTCGAAATTTAAAAAATATTAATTTAATTTGTAAAATTTATGTTTTAAAAAGCAATTCGTTTAAAATTAAATAGAATTATCTCTAGATTTCATTATACTAATTATCACTTATATATCAAAATTTTTTTCCATAAAAAATTTTTCTATTAAAAACATTTTTGTTCACTCACGTAGGGTGGGTTTTTGGGCAAAAAATGGCGATTTTTCTAATGGTTTTGTTCACTCACGGAGGGGGGGGGAGTAAGCATCTAGTTAAAGTTGGAATGGGAGAAAAGAAACGATCTCAAACCTCAAGAGCTTTTCAAGAAATGGCAGAACTAGAAGACTCTGATAAACCTGCAACTGCGAAGAGGTTTGAAGAAAATAAGTCGATGAATGTATATCAAGAGCTTAAAAATCCTTTATCTCCAGCAATGCATGAAATAGAAGAAACAGGAGAACAATAAAGCATGATAACTAAAATATTATAAGAAAACTAGCCATAAATAAATATTAAGTATGCAAAACTAGTGCTGGTTTTCTGATTCAATTTTTTTGCCTTCTTCAATAAATCTTTTATATTCGCCTTTAGTTTCAAATGGTCTTTCTCCTAACTACCCCCTCTGTGAGCGAACACAAAATTTTGCTCGCTCACGGAGGGGAGTTAGTTTTTTTTTTTTAAAATTTTTATATAAATTTTAAGTAAAATTTTTTTTCGAAATTCAAAAAAATTCCAATTCGCAAAAATTGGGAAGTAAATATTGATTTAATTTGTTTTAAAATGCAATACGTTCAAAATTAAACAGAATTAGCTAGTGATTTCATTATACTAGTTATCATTTATATATCAAAATTTTTTTCATAAAATATTTTTTATATTAAAAAAATTTTTTGGTTCGTTCACTGGGTGGGTTTTTGGGCAAAAAATAGGAATTTTTCCAATGGTTTTGTTCGCTCACTGAGGGGGGAGTAAGACTTCTACCAAATCTGAATGGGTAACTCTTTCTTTATCCATTAAAGCTCCAGCTAATTTCCCAATCAGATCTTTTTTGCTTAATAGTAAATCTCTTGTCTTTTGTAAGCAGTGGTCTATAACAGTCCTGACTTCTTCATCAATGATTCGATTAGTATCCTCACTGAATGGCTTGCTGAACGACTCCTGCTCATAATTATACCCAACAACTCCAAGCTTTTCAGTCATCCCAAAACTTGAAACAATTGCCTGAGCAATTTGAGTTGCTTTTGACAAGTCGTCCTGGGCTCCAGTTGTGACTTTTCCAAAGAAAATTTCTTCAGCAACTCTACCACCTAATGTTGCACAAATTTTATCAATTAATTCTTCTTTAGAGTAAAGCATAGTTTCATTTGGTAAAAATTGAGCAAAGCCAAGAGCTAGTTATTATTAGTATTAGGCTTATTGAAAGCTTGCTGTATTTCATTAATGGGCTATCCCCACTTGCAAATGCTTCTCTTCCTGCTCCCCCAATTTACGTTTCATGACATTGTCCTGTCCCAACGAGGGCACTGCTCAGTAGTTGGTGTGCCGTACACACCAAAAGGGTTAAAATTCAAAAAGGTTGAATTTTCTGATCAATTTTCAGTTAAGATGGAAATCGATAGCCCAGGGCGTGACATCGGTTTCGCGCTAGAGAATAGTCCTGTTTGGCCAGACGAACACCACTGACTCTGTTGGGAAGCCCCTTCCAACTTCCGTACCTATCTCCAACTGAGGAAAAATTTTTGGCATTGGAGTAAGGTATGCAATTGTCCAAACTGGCATTGAGCTTCACCGAACCAAGAAAATCCAGCTGAATACATATTCCCGAATACCATCCTTCCTTAATGTACCTGAGCACTTTGTGGGATGTCGGCTACAAGAGGAAAGAGGGTGGGTTGGTTCGCTACGCCCTTTGAATGCATACAGCAAAGCCAAGAGCACCTTTAGATCTAGGTAAAATACTAACTTTTAATACAGGGTCAGCGCCCTCCAAAAACCATCCTGCAACTGCATGCCCAGATTCATGATGAGCCACAATTGACTTTTCTCGGCCAGACAATTTTTTAGTTTTTTCGAGACCTCCTATAACTCTTTCTGAAGCTGTCTCAAAATCTGCTTTATCAACAGATTCCTTATTTGCTCGGGCTGCTACGATGGCAGCTTCATTACATAAGTTAGCTAAGTCAGCACCGCTGAATCCAGGTGTTAACGCAGCAATTCTTCTAGCATAATCTTCAGTTTTTAGCTCAGGGTTGAGTTTTAAAGGCTGCAAATGAACCTTTAAAATGTCTTCTCTTCCTTCTATATCAGGTAGCGTTAGTTCAATAGTCCTATCAAACCTTCCAGGTCTTAGTAGTGCGCTATCAAGGATATACTAATTGACCAAGAATAGCCCACTAAGGAGCCATTCTTGGTCTGCCAGAAAAAAATTTTGACAAAAAATCCTAATCTGCCATTACCACTGAGTTTTGGTGTTTCCAAATTTTTTGGGCAAGCCAAATGCAATAAAAAAAATTGTTCTTTTGCGATGATGCATTTGGCTTGTCAAAAAATTTGGCAACATCAAAACTCAGTGGTAATAGCAGAAAAGATCCTAATCTGCCATTACCACTGAGTTTTGGTGTTTCCAAATTTTTTTGACAAGCCAAATGCATCATCGCAAAAGAACAATTTTTTTTATTTGCATTTGGCTTGCCCAAAAAATTTGGAAACACCAAAACTCAGTGGTAAATGGCAGATTAGGATCTTTTTGTCAAATTTTTTTCTGGCAGACCAAGAATGGCTCCTTAGTGGGCTATTCTTGGTCAATTAGTATATCTTTTCTGTTAGTACCAGCCATGACAACTACATGAGAATCAGTAGAAAACCCATCCATTTCTACTAGAAGCTGATTTAGGGTATTGTCTCTTTCGTCGTTTCCGCCCATTTTTCCATGTCTTTTTTTGCCAACTGCATCAATTTCGTCAATAAAAATAATAGAAGGCGCTCTTTCCCTAGCTTGTTTGAAAAGCTGCCTAACCCTGCTTGCTCCAACTCCAACAAACATTTCTACGAAATCGGACCCAGAAATCGAAAAAAATGGGACTCCCGCTTCTCCTGCTGCTGCTTTTGCTAGAAGAGTTTTTCCAGTCCCAGGCGGGCCGACTAATAAAGCGCCTCTTGGTATCCTCGCTCCTAACTTTTTAAATTTCTTCGGATTTTTCAAAAATTCCACAAATTCCATGATTTCTTTTTTAGCTTCTTGCAGCCCAGCCACATCTTTAAATTTCACGTCGATTTTTTTATCAATTCCATAGACTTTAAACGAAGCTTTTGTCATGCCAAAAATATCACCCCAGCCTCCGTTACTGCCTGAATTGCCTCCCTTTGATTTTTTAACAACATTATAAAGTAACAATAATGCTGCCAGTGTGAAAATAGTAGAAGGAGAAACGATCGAAGTTACTGATTCCGCCATAGGCTGGCCTTTTTCTTCATATTCAACAGGAATTAAGTCTTTTTTATCCCTCCCCAATGCAATTTGCTCAGCATGAAGGGAAGCTAAAAAGGAATTTATATCAGGAATTCTAAGCTTGCCGACTTTATCTTCATAATGATTTATAAGGTAAACGTCGTGGAGGACACTTAAGTCTTTAGATTTCGAAATTTCTATTTTGATCTTTTTTAATGCATTTGTCTCTATGTATTTTTGGATTAGTTCTTGAAAAGTGATTAAAGGAACGCCATCATCTGGATGGTATTGAAGCAGTGCATATCCTAAACTGGCTGCTGCTAAAATGCCAAGGTTTCTCCAGTTGTTTGGATTCTTGTTAAAACCGGATTTCATATCTTCGAATGACCATTTAAGCTTTTCCGATGAAGACTTATAGGTATTTTTTTCTTCTTTGTCAGCTTTTTCTTCTTTCTTTGACTCTTCTTTAGGCTCTTCTTTTGGCTTTTCTTGTGTTTCTTGTTTTTCATCGGATTCGGGGTCTTTTTTCTTCTTGTAAAATTTTTCGAACCCTTTAGGTGGCTTATCATCAGCAAATGCCCTAAATGGGGGTCGATGCCCTGATGCTAAAAGTCTCCATACTCTTCTACTTAACATTTATAAGGAAAAATGCTGTTTAAGTAGATATGCTGAATGAAATGGAAATTAAAGACTTTATTGGTAAAATGTAAGGCTGAATTGCAATTATTTATAAGATCAAAGGAAATATTTTTAATGCAAATTTATAGCACATTTGAGCGAGTTATATCAAATTTTGTGATGCTTATGAAAGATTATTATGGAGAAAGGAATCAAAATAAGAAATAAAACTGATAGCAGGAGGGTAGAGATATTAAAACAAGCACTTAATGACATCAAGAATAAAAAAATCTCACTCCCCCATCATTGATCGAACGATTGACTGTAAAAATTTCTAAAAAATGGGAAAATTAACCCCATCCTTGATCAAACAATTTTCATGCAAATTTTTATATATATATAAAAAATATATTAGTTATCAAAAGCTTGGAAATATGTGTCTAATGAAGCTGTTTTCAGAGACTTTGAGACGGCAAGAAGCTACGTAATCAACCATCCGAAGTGCTTTAGTCATCAACCTAGGCTTAAAAACTAATAATCTAAAATATAGAGATTCTTTAAAATTTAAAAATTTTTTAAATAAGGAACAAATTAAATTTATACAGTTTAAAGGAGTAGCCAATAAATCAACATATTAAAAATTGGTATTTTATGAAATTAATTCAATTTTTTGCTGTAAAATAATTATTAAATACTCTTAACCCTCTTATTTAAAAGTATATAAAAATATATTTTTTTATTTAAATATAAATTTTTTTTTCCCAAAAATTTTTTTAACCCCCCATCCTTGATCGAACGATGGCGAGCCGTTCGATCAAGGATAGGGGGGAGTGAGAGAAAAGTGACCCTCTCCCATCATTTTCACAGTTTAAATCGATTTTCAATGAAAACGGATTTCATGATGATAATTTTCAAAAAGAAAGTATCACAGACCGTCAAAGGAGAAGCCCAAACGAAAGACTTTTTGCTTCTCAGCCCGATAAAAGCCCTATCAGATCACTATCTACTCAAAGAAACCTAAATAATGACTATCGAAAAATGCACCTAGAGCAGCTTGGTAGAAAAAAGAATGATCTCTTGAAGGACGCCGAAAATGGAAATCTTTATCCTGAATCTATTAGGATGAAAAATGAAAGAAATCCTGAGAAAGCTGACAATTTTCCTTATATGCTTGGTGTAGGTGGAAGCCCATTTCGTAATGTCCATGATAAATACAGTTCGGGCTATTCCAAAGCTCCACGACGATTAGAGCCGCTTTTTCCAGATCATCACTTCGTAAAAGTGTATAAAACAGGCAAAATCATCCAAGATAAATATTTCATAGTAGAAGTCAGTAAAGATCATAAAGTGCTGAAGATTATGATTTACAACCTAGAAGACCCTGAGAAGTTTGGGTTGGAAATTTCTCTTAAAGATGCCAAAAAGCTTATTGGCGATGCTGGGAATTATGAAAAATTAGTGGAAATGGTGAAGCTTGAGGGGAACGAACTCATGCTTATTGAAGACTCCTTAACCAATGAAAATGAAGACCATCCAATTGTGTCATAATTAAAAAATTAATCCAGTGGCAAAAATAATGATTTATTAAATGAATAATAATTCTGACAAAGATAGCCCACAATTTACATTAAAATGTCGGACACATTAGTAATCGAAATAAGAAGCCAGCTTTTGCATTTGCTATGTGAACTAGCGTCCACTGTAAAATAAATGTAGCCCGCAAACGCGAAAGAAGTGATAAAATCCACTCTTGAGTCTATAAAAGCTCATGTCTTAAGCTATTCTTCGATTACTGTATTTTTTATTCAGAATTCAAAAATCTTAGGACTAGATTCCACACAAATAGCTAAAATTATTCTGAAATTGCATCAAATCCTAATGGAGGTATCTTCAGAATTCCACCTTCTTGTATCAAATAATTCATATGAAGCCCATGCATTGTATAGGGCCTTCCTATAGATGGCGCGCAATGCGCCATCACCGAGCCATGTCGGGAGAGGGTTCCACACGAGGAATGGTTCTACGTGTGGAACCCTCTTTTTGACCTGTGAGAAAACTACTTTCCACGAGCCAAAAAGAGGGTTCCACACGTAGAACCTTTCCCTCGTGTGGAACCCTCTCCCGACATGGCCCGGTGATGGCGCATTGCGCGCCCATCTATAGGAAGGCCCTATATAAAATTTTAGAAGGAATTAATGCTGGATCTTTAGTAAAGACAGAAAGCAGCTTTAGAGTTCACGTCACAGATGGAGTTACGTCAGTAATGGGAACAGAAATTTTTATCAACAAAGAGCTGATGCTTTTGGCAGTGTCAGCCAGAGGCTCGTTTAATCCCTATATAAATGCAATTGCAGCTAAACTCTTAGAAGATGTAGGATTTCCTATAAGGCCGATGCAAAGCTTGGACGAGTTATGCCACACTGCATTTAGATTATTTGAAGACTCTGGAACCCACTTTCTTGATAAACAAAAATATGAAAAATATTTAGATATTTTCGTTTGGGGGAAACCTGGCAAAATTGCAGACGCTCTCAACGAATTAACTACAGATTTATGGTTTTCTGTCTTAAAAAACAATAAAGAAAGTTTATCATATATTGAACAGCTTCTGGTCGGCCTCTTGGGCCACGCTGATTCTAGATCTCGAGATCTAGCAGTAATGCATTTAAACGCCTTTTACGATGACACTGACTGGCAGTTGCTTCAGCCTTTTAACGTAAAAATAAGAACAATTGGTAAGTAGAAGTTATAGATTATGCTTGCCATAAGTGGGTAAACCCACTGCCCGTCGCCCATCTTGTCTCTAAAAGGTCGCCTTCTGGATTTTTAACCTAAACCACTTATCCAAGGAATTAGCTCCCTAAGTAGAGTTATCGTCTGTAGAGTGTCCCAATGATCCCGATGTGAGAAAACTGTGTGGTAGGCAGAACTTCGGGGGAGAAACAAAACTTCCCTCTTTGGCAAGGCATCTCAAAATCTGAGGGCCTGCTTCAAAAAAGGGATAGAAACCCTATTTCAGCTTCATCAGGATGGATCCTATCTGCTCCACAAGAGTGACTAGGAGATCAATTTCTGTCAATGCCACTATTTTATTTCTACAATTAGTAAGGAATTCGTTATAAGAGAAATGGCAGAGTTAGAAGATGTTGACCTAAAAAATATTTTTATGGAGCTCCATGCTCCTGGGTTTCATAATGATTCTAAGAATTACGTTCTTTCTTATCATGTCCCTGAAATTAGAGAAACCAGCTCAGGGGTGTTTTTGAAAGTCGATTTAGGCACCTTTACGAGATGCGGATTTTATGACTGAAGATTCAGCCAAGTTAAAGATGGGACTTTGCAGCCAATTATGTCCAGTTTTGATAAAATGAACAGTGATGTGAACCTTAATCCTATACAAGGAAGGTTTATTGTGCATCCAGGGGATGTAAAAGATTTGCAGATCCATGAGATTTTTATTGATTTTCAGGATGCTCAGTTTGACACAAATACTGGGAAGATCATAGAAAGAGGTACCTTTGAGTCAGTTACGAATAGTCTAAGAGAAAGATATTCCAATGGAATTAATTGCTGCTATTTGATGGGAGCATTAGAAAGAGATACAGGCACAGATCTGCAGAATCCCAATGCATCTCCATTAGCGCTGACATGCAGGGCTACAGCTTGCAGCTTATTGGGTGGCGCACCAGAGTTTAAAAATTTAATGTCTGAGGCAAAAGACGTCGGAATGAGGATCCTTGTTGATTGTGTAGCTAGGATAAGTTCAAAAAATTACCATAGGAGGTACAAAAATAAGTCGCTTTACACCAGAAATTCAGAAGGGCTACCTGTTGTCTGTCATGGATCTGAGGGCAGAGCTTTAAAGTTCGAGGACTCAATGATGCTGAATTATCGAAAATCTGAGGTGTGAAATTTATTAATAAGTGATATTCTCACCTTTGCTAAAAATTATAAAATTGATGGAATTCATATGGATAATGCTCAAGCCTGGCCGCAAATTATGGAGCTCGATGCTGGCGAAATGTATAGAAAAGATACAGATGGCCAGCCTCACTATACGACTCAAGAAATTTTTGATGGCCTCGTAGTAAAGCGTAATGAAAACTATGCATATTGGGCCAGCTTATTAAGAGATAAATACCCAAATCCTATTTTTGTAAAAATTTGTAAAGAGTTATGGAGGGAATTCCCAGAGTTTTATATAATTGCAGACTGCTGGAAAGGCGACGGAATGGAAGAAAGAGATAAGTGCATCATTTCTTCAGGACCAATTCCTAGACTTTATGATCTTCCTGTCAAGCTTGCTGCTCTTTTTGGCAAAAAACTCCACAAGAATGGCTCTTTTGAAGAAACCGAAAAAAAAGACGTCAGCATTATGAGGACTTGACATGAAGACATGCTTCGAAAAATGCCTGAAGGTGCAATTGTTGTCCAAAGCTCCACAGGCCACTCATTACCGTATCCAGCTTTGCTTTATGGCCGAGGTGCATGAGCAGCAGTGGATGTCCTATTTTTTATGAACTACGTTCCTATGAGTTTTATAGGCGAGCAAGATGGCCATGCATATAGATCGAAAATTGGTAGTCTTTATGACTTTGAAGAAAGCGCACCTATTAACATTGCCAGTCGGCTTTCGGGGTCTGATTTAACTGAACTAGATATTCCAAGCATGAGGCCTTCAGGAATTCCAAGAATTGAATCCGCTGCATCTTTATCTGTAATCCCAGACATAAATGAGCTGAAACGAAAAGAAGAAAAATACCAAAAAGAACTAGGACCTGAGTTCGGGTTTGACTTGAAAAAAATAAAGCTTCACTATATTCATAGAAGAGGACTGAGGCATGAAAAAGATGTATTAAAGTATGGAGAATTAATACCAGTTGTAATGAGACATGAGCATGGCTGGCATAAACAAGTTTTGGCGTTTGCAAGATGCCTGCCTGAAGAAATCGCTATTATTGCAATCAATTTAAACGAGCATCCCGTCAAAGGCTGGCTGGATTTGAAAAGCTTAACATCTTATTTAGAAAAAGATGGAGGGGTTGTCTATAGCATTGGGGATTGGGATAATCCAGAAACTGGCGATTTTTATTTTAAAGAAGAGCTTCTTATGGATCAGCATTATGTTTCGATACTTCCATATAGATCAGTTATAAAAGGAATTTATCAAAGCGAGGTGCCATCTGATATTGCCCTAGAAAGATCAATAGAAAGACTCAAAGAAAAGCTATCATCAGGCCAGCCAATTGACGGGAATTTTTCTGTTATTAATCTAAATGGCTAGGTACAGAAAGGATTGTCTAGAAAACCCTTCCTCCTCCGAGATATCTATTACTATGGAGTTCAGTTTTCCAAGTGGACCTTTATCAGCAATGTCAATCTGGAATTACTGCATAAAGAGCTCAGTGGCTCAACACCTAGGAGATGACCCTTAGGCAGAAAACACGCTGAAGTCAGGCTCAGGCGAGGCCAAACGCGGCCCATAAAGAATTCCTTGCCTTTATGGTGTTCCTTCTGAGAATTTAAAAGATGTTCCTATGCAAGCCAGAATCATCCTGCTGAGGGAAGAAACAAGTAAAAATCTAAGTAATTAAGTAAGTTATTAATCTTATAAAGCTTTTAGATGATGGCGACCCTCAGCACGCTTACAAAGAATTTGCAAACACTATAGGGAATATTTATAAGAATTTTTTGAAGGTCCATAATGTTTCCCCTTTATCATTTGCAAAAAGAATTTCAGTTCTTGATGAATATAAATCTGGAAAAATACTAGGATATTGCGACTTTTTAAATAGTATTCAAGCCCCTCAATGTCCACCCAAAGAATTCGCTGAAATTTTAATTAATGAAAACAAAATCGGCCCAATCGTTTTTACATGCCCCGAACTCGGCAGATTTTCAACATCTGGTGGTCTCGGAATTATGGTTGATGAACTATCCCAAGGACTTTCACAAATAGGTCAAGAAGTCTGAATTATAAGCCCTTATTATGACCGAAACAAAAAAGGTCACACAAACTATTTAACAGGTGATCCTGCAAATATTAATTGGCAAACCAATATTGATGTAAGTTTTGGAGGAGAGACATATACATTAGGAATTCACAGGGGCCACGAAAATGGGGTCCACTTGATTTTTATTCATAATCCTTCGTTATTCCCAACGATCTATTCTGATGGGAGGCATAGCTGGATCATGAAGCAAATTGTAGGCTGGGCCAAAGGAGTTCTTGAAGTACTTTGTTGGCTAAAAGTGATCCCAGCTATTCTTGTGACAAATGATTGGTTCACTGGACTTGTTCCTGCTTATGCCAAAATTGGAGCTTTCGGAAGAACGTTCGAAGGGACGACTTTTGTTCATGTTGTGCATAACTTGGACGCAAGCTATGAAGGAAGACTGTATCCAACTGCCCAAGAGAATTCGTTTATATCGATTCATGGGCTGCCTAAACATTTTTTGGTTGATCCGTATTGAGCTAGAGAGGTTGTGAACCCTTCGAGGTGCGCTATAATGATGTCTGACCAATGGGCCACTGTTTCTCCGTCTTATAGAAATGAATTGCTGGCAAATTCTCCATTAAAAGAATTATTAAAGCAAAAATATATGCCATTCGCTACGCCAAATGGAATTCCTGTTAAGCCAAGGCTGAAAAAACTTGAAGGAAAAGGAACACATTTAGATGCAAAAAAAGAACTGCAGAAAAAGTATTTTGGGTTTCAAGATATAGACCCTAGCGTATGCTTGTTTGGGTTTGTAGGAAGAATTACTGAGCAAAAAGGCGTGCACTTAATTATTGATGCAGCTCAGCAATTAATTCCACAATATAATTATAAAGTTCAGTTTTTAGTAGGCGGTCCAGCTAATTACACCGAAAAGTACTCAGCTCATAACGCAAATCGCTTAAAAGAGCTCAAGTATAGATTTCCCAACAACTTTTTCGCTGATCCAGATAACTTTTTTTACGATGGACCATTTGTGAACTTAGGCTCAGATTTTGGGCTAATGCCAAGTATGTTTGAGCCAGGAGGAATCGTTCAGCATGAATTTTTCGTTGCAGGAACACCAGTCATTGCCTTTAAAACTGGGGGGTTAAGAGACTCAATCTCTGAATGAAATCCAAACAATCAAAGTGGCTCTGGGTTTTTATTTGAATCCTACAATCTTGGTGACTTTTTATTTGCAATCCACAGAGCGATCACCTGCTTCCATCAGCAGCAAAATTATCCAATTTTACGAATGAGAGCAGCAGAAGCTGTTATTGATGGAGAACAAGTCAGTAGAAACTGGTGCAGAGAATTTTATAGGCTTAAAGGAAAAATATATTATGAATGCACTGTTAGGAGAACAATATACGAGCATTTAGATGGAATGCCATGGACTCAGGATGATTTTGATATTTCTGTGCCTCAAAATCAGGTTAGGCAGAAATCAATTAAAAAGTCGCCTTCAGGAATTTTGCTAGAAAAAGCTGCAATGAAGAAGAAACCGAGGGCAGGAGAAGAGATTAAAAAGCATGTACTTTTCAGGTATCAAGCACCAGGACATAAGCTTAAAAGTGTTCAACTTTCAGGGTCATTTGACAAATGACAAATTAGACATCCTTTGGTATATGATCATGGCAAGAATCATTGACATATAACGCTACAGCTGCCAAAAGGGAAATTCTTCTATAATGCTTTAGAAGAATTTCTTAAAGGGCTTGATTTGGTCAAACATGAGCAAGTAATTTAAATTTAAACTTAATATTAATAGATCTTTATTTCCTCATTTGGATTTGAGCAAAAATTAAACAAGATATATTTATAATAACTTAAAAAATTAAAATATGAAATTTTATCAGAAATCTCCATTTATAAATTTGGCGAGCTAAATTTAATAATCACATGGCAATTATTTTAGTTCAATAAAACAAAAACTTCAAAGTTAATAATTTATCAATCTAAGATCTTTATTTTAAATATTGGAAAGAATGCAAGGCTTTGCAGTCATTATTTCTAACCAAAATATTCAATTAAATTATAGCTTACAATAGTTTTAATATTTTGAATTATTAAAGAATTTATCTCTGATTTAATGTAAAGAGCTTATTAGCCAAAATAAGTGCATAACTCCCCCCCCCCCCCCTCCGTGAGCGAACAAAACCATTAGAAAAATCGCCATTTTTTGACCAAAAACCCACCCTCCGTGAGTGAACAAAAATTTTTTTAATAGAAAAATTTTAATGGAAAAAAATTTTGGATATATAAGTGATAATTAGTATAATGAAATCTAGAGCTAATTCTGTTTAATTTTAAAACAAATTGCGTTTTAAAACATAAATTTTGCAAATTAAATTAATATTTGCTTCCCAATTTTTGCAAATTAGGATTTTTTAAATTTCGAAAAAAATATTTTTTATAAATTTATATATAAATTTTTTTTTAAAAAAAAAATTAACCCCCCTCCGTGAGCGAACAAAATTTTTTTGTTCGCTCACGGAGGGGGGGGGGGGGGAGTAAGAAATTTTTAAACGGAGTATATAAGTTTGTTGTTGATGGAAATTTGTGGGTTCATTCGCATGATCACCCAACAGCCAAAGATGAAAAGGGAACAATTAATAATGTTCTTGAAGTTCTTTAATATGCCTTCTCTATTAAATTTATTTTCTCTCTAAGAAAAATCATTTTTATCATTCTTTACTATATATCATTTATTTTTTTAACTCTTTCCTTTAAATTGGAGTACCTAGTTTAAAGGAGGTTAATTTTTTTTGATAAAATTTTAAAAAATAAATTGAATGCAATTTTAATTTATTTTTATGAAAACTCATTTATAAAATTAATCAATTAGGCTTACTCTTGTTTAAATAGCATTCTGATTTACTCCCTTCAATAAACTAAGTCAAAATTTAATCTATAAAAATTTAGTATTGTCATCTGCAAAAACTTCTAAAAAAATTAATTTTATTCCAATTTTAAAGGAGATTAAATTACTCAAGACATAAAAATTTTACTTAATTCGTTCCAATTTAAAGGTAGGAGTTAAGTAAGAAATTTTGCTACTAAAAATGATTAATAGGCTAAAATTATTTATAATAAAAAAGAATTTCAAAAATTTCAAATTTGTTTAAATTATAAGGAGTTCTAATAAAATTATTAGTATGGCCTTATTTCATTTTCATAAATTTCCTGAGTTATCAATTCTAGGCACTGTTTTGTGTTTTTCATAGAATGTTCTTTACCGAATCTACTTGCTAAGTCATATACTCGAAATGTTTCTTCAGAGCTATTCATTCCGCAAATAATAATAGGATTTGTTACTAATTCTTTTATTTTACTAACTGGCTTTCCGCCTGCTGTTTGCTGATCATATCTCCCTTCTCCTGTGAAAACATAATCAAAGTCTTGAATAATTTCATTAAGTCTTAATGTCTCAGCTATCATATCGATTCCTTTTTCGATTTTAACCTTATTAAAGCATGACTTAAGCCCTGCAGCGATTCCTCCAGCTGCTCCGCTCCCAGGAAAAACATCAATGTCATCTTTATTTTTAATTTCTTTCAATTTCTCACTTATTATCTTAATTGTTTCTTCATAATATTCCAATTCATCTTGCTTTAAGCCTTTTTGAGGACCAAAGACATAAGTAGCTCCTCTTGGTCCTAGCAAAGGATTGTTAACATCGCAAGCAATCGTAATTTCAAGCTCTTGTAAAATTTCGGAATTTTCTGATAGCAAAATCTGTTTTAATCTTCTTAAGTCTTTTCCAGTGACAAATTCCGGATTTCCGCCTTCAAATTCAAACTCTAGACAGTTTAACGCATAAAGCAGAGAAATTCCTGCATCAACTGTCGCACTACCTCCAATCCCAAGTAAAATTTTTCTTATGTTTTCGTGGCTATACAAATGTAAAATCGCTTGTCCAGTTCCATGGCTTGTAGTAAAGTTTGGATGTCTATTCTCAAACGGGACAAATTCAATTCCTGACATTGCAGCCATTTCAATCACACCAATACTATCTCCATTCATCTCTAAAATTCCATATTCTGCATTCCGCATATTCCCTAATGGATCAATAGCTTCTAATCTTCCATATCTAAATTGACTCCCTTCTATCCCGCAAAATGCATTTTCAACTGTATGTAAAAACCCTTCACCTCCATCACTAACTCCCCCCCAATCCTTGATCGAACGACTCGTCATCGTTCGATCAAGGATGGGGGTTAAAAAAAAATTTTTTGGTAAAAAAAATTTTATATATAAAATAAAATATATATATATATGTTTTTTTTTTATTTACTTTTAAATAAGAGGGTTAAGAGTATTTAATAATTATTTTTACAGCTAAAAATTGAATTAATTTCATAAAATACCAATTTTTAATATTTTGATTTATTAGTTACCCTTTTAAACTGTATAAATTTTAATTTGTTCCTTATTAAATTAATTTTTTTTTTAAAAAATTTTAAAGAATCTCTATTTTATTAGATTATTGAGTTTTTAAGCCTAGGTTGATGATTAAATCACTTCGGATGGTTGATTCCGCAGCTTTCTGTCATCTCAAAGCTCTGAAAATAACTTCATTATGTGCATCTTCCCAAGCTTTTGATAAATAATATATATTTTATATATATATAAAAATTTGCATGATATGAAAATCGTTCGATCAAGGGTTGGGGTTAATTTCCCCAATTTTTAGGAATTTTTACAGTCAATCGTTCGATCAAGGATGGGGGGGGAGTAAGAGGAATTTTCGTAATTTTAAGGCTACTATCTATTTCTAGTAATTTTCCTTCTACAACGTTGCATACCTCCACTGCACTCATTGAATCTTTAAAAGTTGTAAACGCAAGCAAAACTCTTTTGTTCATATAAAATATGTCAGACGAAGAATGAGCTCCTTTTAATCAAGATGAAATTGATATTTTTGGTAACGATCTCTGATGTGAACAAGACTATTTAGCTCCTTTTTGGCCTTCAACAGACACAAGGAGTGAAGGACTTCTTAATAGTTTTGACATAAGAAATGATGATGTTTTGTATGATCTAGGATGTGGAGATGGTAGAATATTAATAGAGGCTGTTAGAAAAGGCGCTAATAAATGCATTGGAATTGAATATGATGAAGCTCTTGTAGAGAAAGGGAAAGAAAAAGTTCGAGAAGCTGGACTGGAAGATAAAATTGAAATAAAGCACGGGAATTTTTTGGAGATTGATCTCAGTGATGCTACATTAATATATGTTTTTTTATTGCCGAAAGCTGTTGAATTATTAACGCCCAGATTTGTAGCATTAATGAATGCTGGTAAATTGAGAATTATAGGTTCAGTTTTATATGAGTTAAAAGAATGGCCATATAGTTTTATATCAAAACCAGAAATAGCAAGTTTTTTATATTTCAAGGAAATGCCTAATCTGACGAATAATCAATAAATTCGTATAATCTAGATGATACTTTTAATAGTAAATTAATTAAAAAAAAATAAAGAAATTAGCCAATCTCTTTGCAGGAATAATACTTATTGCTTAATAACCTTTCATAAATACTCCAGCAAGCCATTTTACATCAAAAGCACTAAAATCATTAAAAACCACTATAAATACCTATAGAATAAAATTAAAATAAGAATTCGCCATAAGCGGTAACCCACTAGCCATCGCCCAGTCTCGGCTCCAGGACAGCTTCAGAACGAGATTCTGATGCTATTATACTTCTCGCCCGACGCGATCTTGAATTTCCGACCTGAGCCACCGTCCAAAGATCAGTCCCTTAGGCAGAGCTACCGTCTGTCGAGTGCCCTGATGGTCCCGATGAGGAAAGGCCATATGGCAGGTAAAACCTGTCTAGCCCATACGGCAAGAATAGGAAAACCTGCGGGGAAAAAAACAAAACTGCCCTCTTCAGCAAGGCATCCCCAGCCTGAAGGCCTACTATAAGAAGGACAGAAGCCCTAGCTTTCAGCTTCATCAGGATGGGCCCTACCTGCTCCATAGGGAGCGTGCCTCGGAGTCCAATTTCTGTCAACGTCACCATTTTATTTCTTCCTATAGAATAAGGAATATGTCAAGTATCCTCGTTAGGATACTTTTAATAATGGTGAAGAGGAAGATACAAGTTTGTCAAGAAGGAGAAGGGAACACTGGTCAGTGGACTCCGCGCGAAAAAGAAGCCTTTGTAGAAGCCATAAAACTATTTGGCAATGATTCTAGAAGGATCTCCCAGTATGTTTCAACGAGAACTCCAGCTCAGGTGAGGAGCCATGCTCAGAAATACTTCATAAGTGAAGCAAAAGCGAAGAAAAAGAAGGGAAGTTGCAGCAGTGAAGCTCGAAAGAAAATCACTCAAGAAATAGCAACCCAGTATGGAGAAGGAGTGGACTTTTTTAATTTGTGCAAAGAGAAGGACATTGAAGTGATCCCTTGCTTAACAAGCATTAAATAATCGATAAACATTTTAACTTTAGCTGAATTTTACCTGTGCATAAATTAGCGATTAAGGATTACAGAAAATATTGATAATTTAGTTTCATTATTAACCATTTTATTTGACTGACTCAAAAATTGTTTTAGTTAATTTCATTAAAATCGAAATGCGTTATAAGAGGCAAATTAACTCTTTTAGAGCTTTTAAAGCTTTAATTATAAATCGGGAACAATTAGACTATTCTATAAACGAAATTCTTATAAATTTGATTTTGATTCAAAGTCTTGTAGCTGATCATTCATAAAAAGAATGTTTTAGTTAAATTTAATTAAAGAGTATTTAATGATGGAATTAAATTTAAAATTTTCAACAGCCAGCAAATATAAAAATTAAATGTGTTTAGAGAACATAATTTTCTTAGAGCTAAGCAGATATATCTATTCTCTTAGTAGCTTCCGTTTTATGCACTAATTATAAAAATGCTCTATTTCAATTTGATTATTTCTTTTCTCAATTCCACCTCCAGTTTCAATAAGCACTATGGCTTTATTAGAGGCTAAAGAAGATATTTGTGCTCAGATTCTCTATGCTTTCTACAAGCACATTAAATTTGAATAAATATTGCAACAAGAATTTTAGACTGATCAATTCTTTTTATGCTCTAAAATGCTTAAAAGTACCTCCTAAATAGCTAAATCTAATCCAATCCAAGTTCTCTTTTGAGTAAGGCGTATTCTCATTCCTAACGCTAACTAATTCGAGGATTGAGGCTGCATAAATAAATTCTTGGGGAAGTGCTCAGCAAACATTAGAAAAAATGCCTATCAAATTTGAAAAAATTATGGAATTTTCATAGAAATCGCTATTTTTGAGCAATTAATGATCAAGCAGATTGATAATTAATCCAAATAGTACTCTGATAAAAATTTAATATTTATCATAAATTAAGAATAAAAATTTAATTAATATTGTGAATCATTCAATATTTAATATAATTAGAGGATTTGCTTTTTTGTGGGATATTTTATTAAACTTTTTGTTTTGTATTAGTAATTTTATGAGAAGCCAAAATTATTTTAATTGCTCAAAATTGCAAATTAGCTCCAATTTAAACTAATTTATTTATTTTGATGCTTTAATGCAGTCCATATGAGCATATATATTTGGATTAATTAAACATTATCGGCTAAATTTATTAATTTAATGAATTTAATATAAATTATTATTTAAAATTAAAAATATAAATAAAAGAACTAATAATAATTAGATGTAATTCAAGAGCAGATGCAATAATTCCAAGTAATAGTCAATAATAAACAAAATAAATCGTTTCTGCTTAGTTATAAACTCTCGAAACTTTAATTATAATTTTGAAAATGCACAACTATGGTCTGTAATTATAATTTGATTTATAGGCCTATTCTCAGGTTGTGAGAAAAAAAACCTGAGGGCTATTTATATCGAAAATGACTGAATGCTTGTTTCTGGCTTTTTCCAGGAAAAACTCAAGCGACTTTCTAAAAGTTTAAATAAAAAAGTCTAAGCAGCAATTTTTATTCGATTTTCCAAAATATTTTATCGGGATTTATTATTGCAACTGGATATTTCCCAAAGAACTTAATATTAAATCTTGATTCTTACTAAAAATATTTATCCAAATGATGAAAGAAATCACATTAAATAGAAGCAGTATATTTTTTGACCATTAAATTTTCTCTATCTAAAATCCACATGAAAACTTCTCTAAATCTTGAAAAATTAATATATTAGAAATAAATAAATTTTTATATGCAGGTAATAATTCAAAATTTATACTATTATAATAAATATATTCGGATTGATTTGTGGCATGCCTATAACTCATAAAAACAATGATAAATGCATGTGATGAATTTTTTATGCTAAAAGATATAAAAAAAACGGTGGTTTTATTTTGATTCAATATTTTCAACACATATATCCATAAAGTTAGATCTGCATTTTTAATTAAGATGAATTTGATAGAAAAGTCTAAATCTTAAATTATTATTCATTTAGGGCGCCTTATTTATTGCTAATATATGAATTTGCCAATTTTTAGCGAAGTTTTTAATACAATTTTGGATGGTTAAATAATGCGATTTCTTTCTTCAGTTGATTTGCATTTTAAAGTGTAGAATCAAGGTAGGCAAGCCTTTATATTAAGATTGATAAGGCTAAATCCTTAGCTATAATAATTAAATCCTAATAAAATATGGGTTTTTCCCATGAAGAGCCCCATAAGGCCACTATAACTACTATTTTAAAAAAAATGGTTTTTTCTGGAAAATTACTGCAGGTTTTTCATGGATACTTTTTATGAAAACCGTTGGTGTTTACCTAGAAAAAAACCTGAAACAAACCCTTAATTATTTTTTGACTATGAAAATGCAAACCCTTAATTATCTTTGCCTGTAAAAAGCCAGGAAAAAATGCATTATTTTTTTCAGCTCAACCCTCTGATTCTCAAGTATTAAAAGCTTTTATATCATGAGAACAAATTATAACCTAGAGAGCGACTTATTGCTAGTCCTGGAGCTCCAACTTGGGGATTTGGATCGGATCCAAATTTTCTAAACCAGCTCCACGATTCTGAGCGCTAATTAGTAGCTCAGGGCAATAAACTGCTCTGAGCTATAAAGCTCTTCATTATATAATTTGAAAATTAGCTGCAGATTTGCAAAGACTAAGTATTAAAGAGGAAGCTATTAAATATCTATCATAATGATTTTAATCAAAAATTCCAAGAATTCATACTCAAAAGATATTAAATCATTTTAGTTTTTTCAGTTTTATTGGAATCAAGAATCTAAATCTGATATAAAGTTAGTTAATTAATTTTTTAGCTTTAAAGCTTCTAGAACTTATACAATGCAAAATAATTATCACTTAGTATTAATAATTGATTATTATGATTAGCCTAAAATAAAAGTATTTAAATTTGTCCCATTTTCTGATGAATTTCATATTTTCATATATGAGGTTCTGATTTTTTAATCTAATTTTCTTTCATCAAAATGCTGCTTTTTAAAAAGGTTTATTTTTTAAATAAATTGATTCATATGAAATTTCTTCGCCATTATAAAGTTCCATTAATTTCATAACTAATACGATAATAAATGATGATTGATAATAAAGCTTACTCTTCATCAGAGAATCAACAATATTTAATTAGTTCCAAATCGCTTTATTTACGAATAAAACGATCCCTCTTCAAGAGTTTTGTGGCTATATACAGTTATAAATATAGATATCAAGATAAAAAAGAAACCAGACGATTTACTGTCACCTTATGAAATGCTATTGCAACCTTGCAAATGGTCACTCTTATCTGGTACCCAACTATGTCCATTTCAGGCTGAAGCACTTACATGTGGTATTGAAAAGCCCAAGCGTATGCCAGCTTTGATAGGATTTGTGCTTCAATAGGAGGTGGATTGACATGGTGCTTTTACGCAAGTGTGGGTATTATAGGCCTCAATATTTTTTGCTTAATTTTTATAGCTATGCTGATCTTTTTCGAAAAGAAAATCCACCCTCTTCTTATCTTTTTCCCAGGAAAGTGACTGCAATTTTTAGTAACAATAGGCAATATACCAATGCTAATGATTTTAGCCATGTTTACAAAATTCTCATTAATAGGAAATTCAGTTGATCAATATGCAGGGATTCAAATTGGCACTATAGATGTAAGCCCAGCTGCAGCTTCAATTAGTATTGTTTGTATGGCTATTTGCATTGGGCTATCAATACTTGGTGAGTTATTTTCATCTGAAACTAGGCATGCATATGCTCACTATAACTCTCTTGCCAGATCAAGATCATTGCCTGACGTTTTAGCTATCATCGCTATAGAATTTTATATATTTATTTATGTTTATTTAATCCCCAGTAATAAGCAAATTCTTGCTTATTTGTGGGGACTTTAGCGCAAATTTTTATGAATAGATTAAATTATGCATCATTAGGGGTAAATGCCAAAAAATTGCATTTTTTGACGTTTTATCTGGAAGCCCAAATAGCAAGCAATATTCGATCTATTTATTAAAAATTACTATTTGAAATTTTGTGTGCAAAAATTTAAATGGATCAGCAAGAATTCGCTAGCAAAGTTAGAGGAGAATCTGCTTATCTATAGATTTTTTTCTATTTTCGTAATTTTTATGATAGTAGCTTATGTCTACTACATAAATCTTCCTTACTATAACTTATTTGCAAATCAAATTAAAGTCGCTAGGTTTTTTATTGTATCATGTACAGGCCTAGCATTTGCAGTTGGCACTTATCTTGATAGCTCTGGAATAATTTTACTGCTTGAAGGAGTAGTAATTCCTATACTAGCGGTGCTTGTAGCTAATCAGGTAAACCGCCACTCTGCAAATCTCGATATGAGTAATCCAGTAGATCAATACCAATTAGAATTGCAGCTAAATCCCTTTTGAATTGAAAATATAGATAAATTTTCTTTTTTGGATATTTTGACCTCTTTAAATTGGAACAAATTTTATTTAAATATAATTTTATATAAATTAGTTTGACTTATTTTAATGTTTTCTAGTGCAGAAGAATATAATTTAAATATATTAAAGTTTTTAAATTAAAAGATAATTTCAAATTTTATATTAAATTTGTATTTTTTTTAAAAAATTTAACCCTTTAAATTTTAACAGGATCGTTTTTCCAATCTAAACGAGGGAGCAAGAAAAGAACTTATAAGTCCAAGAAATGAATATGTCAGCTTAGTTGTGGATAAAATTTCACCTTACTATAATAATCCCAATTTCAAAACAAATAAACTTTTAGCTGTATGGGAAGCTTATTATTGTTTATACGCCTTTAAAGATAATAGACTTGCACGAATAAAATTAGCTAGGACTTCTCATCTTGCAGCAAATCTGGAAAGCACTTTTCAAGAGCTAAAGTGTAAGCAGCTGTTAAATATAAAAGAAGCCAATGCTTTTGAAGATGTTGGATTTTTAATGTATTTAATGAAAATGAGCAGAGCCAAATCAGAAGACAAAAAAATTTGTTTGCAAGTTTTAGGGTTTCTAGAAGAAATCACGCTGAGAAAACCTAACATAAAAAGGCTCCAGAATTTCTCAAAAACAATTTCATTTCAGGTTTCTATGGTGAAAAAATGGTATTTAGAAATTGTATCAAGTTATCCCAAAATGATTATTTCAAGAGAGCTTTATGGGACTTTTTTAAGAGATGTTATGAGCGATAGCGATACAAAATATCTTTTAGGAAATGATAGATCAATTTCTGGGATTAGTCCCGGCCTCAAAATCAATGAAGTTCGCTCCCAAAATCTCTTTACAGAGGCCAATGGAATTTTATGAATTTCTGCAGAGATTGAAACACTCGGGCAAATTATTTATGCCAATGAAACAATGGCTAGCATATTAAATATATCAGCAACGGAATTAGCTGGGTCAAAGCTTTCTCAATATATTCCAGATCCTTATTGTAATGGCCATAATGCTAAACTCCAAAAATTTATTGACTCATGCACGTCATTAGATGTAAATATCCCTTCTTCATTAATGCTGAGAAATCCTAGAGGTTTTCTTGTAGAATGCGATCTACGTAGTCGACTTATTGCTCTAAAGGGCGAACGGTATTTTATTGCATCTATAAGAAAAATAAACACTAGTAGAGGCTGTGCTATTCTGTCAGCAGATGGTGCAATTCATAACTACAGTGAGAATTTTGCATCAATGTTTGATACAGTTCAAGAAAACCTAAAAGGCCAGTTAATTACTGATTTCATCCCAAGTTACATGCTTATTACTCTAAAGCCATTTGTTCCTGTTTTGACTATACTTAACCAGAAAAAAGTTGCAATTGTGCATACTGTTAAGGAGTTCAAAAATTTGACTATGAATGTTGCTTTAGTAGTCCATGACCCTATTGAAATAGAGCAATGGGAAAAAGGGCTTGATTATGATCAAGGAGAATATAGAAGATTAAAGCAAGCAGATAGTAGTTTTAGTGAAAAATATTCTGACTACAAAAAGTCAGTTAATTTTGATGATACACAAATTTTAACAGAAAAAATTCTAGAGTCAATAAAGACTAATGCTGTAGAAAAATCTGAAAAAAATGACAGCAAATCTTTTTCTGGCTCGAGCAGCCTTTCAAAATTTCATGTAAAGCTACGAGCTGGCGTTCAAAATGAACTAGTAAAAAAATCAACTCTTGCGATAACTATTTTCCAGTGGGTATTATTTTGGAATGTTGTAGCAATTACAATAGCTAGCATTTCTCAATTGATTTATTCATCAAGCCAAGTGTCAAGTGCGAGCTCTATCAATTCTATAAGAAATTTAGCAAATGTGCTCTATTCAACAGCAGATCTCGCCTCCTCTGCTAGATTAAGTGACTGGGCTATTCGTACAGGATCAAGCTCGATAGATAAAAATATAAAAGAAGTCAATAATACTATATCAAATTTAATTGAAGTCAATAATGATTTATTTTCAGGGCTAAAAGACTGGACTGAATGCTCTAGTCAAAATTTAATATCAGACCAAATCATTCCCAATTGAGAGCTATCACAAGATGGTCCTATTTTTAAAACAAATACAATGACAGATGTACTTAATAAGTTTATTTCCCATGGGAAAAATTATATAGCCTCTGCATATGATTTTAATTCGCATAAAGAGGATCTGTATTATATTGTCATGAATGGTGTTGGGGATTTTTATAAGTTTACAAATAGCTCATTAGCCTCTTTGGTGAGTTGTGAGATATCAAAAGTTAATGAATTAAGCTCAACGATTAGGCTGCTATTAATTTTAAGCTCCCTGGTGCTTGGAACGGGCATAATTGTTCTTATACCATTTTCTTTCAGAATTAGTAATATTCATAATGAGCTTTGGGACTTTATGGTACAATTAACTTTATTAGTTGGACATGGTCTGAGAGAAAAATGCTTAAGCCGACTGTCAATTACTCATGGCTATGAAGCTTTTGAGTATGCGAATGAGCTCATTGTAAGAAAGCATACAGTTATTGAAGCAAATAATCCCTGGTTAATTATTACTAAACTGTCGCTTTTGTTTTTATTTGCTCTTGGCTTTGAATTTACGAGAACATTTGTGCTATATCAGACTTGTGAAGAATATTTAAACAACCGTTCAAGTTTATTGCAGATCGCAACGTATAGAAGAGCGTTAATTTTAGAGCTGGATATATGGTCAAGGGAAATTCCTTCACTTAAAAATAATCTGACGCTCACAGATTTATTTCCTGAATCCTATCGTTTTTCGGACATTGAAACAGAATACGAGAGTCTCTTGAAAAGAATGTTCTTTTCAAACCATCAATTTATGCAGCAAAAATATCAAAATCTGCTCTCAAATAAACTTAAAGAATTTATATATCGTCAAATCGGCAGTCAAGATTACAATTCTTCGACTTATGGCTCATATTCTGCATATAATATGGCAATTCTGGACTCACTAAATGTTGCGTTTTCTGATGGAAATATAAGCGACTTGCACTATTCTTTAATGAATTTATTAGCACTTGAAGGAGATGTGATTGATGGAATCGATGCAGACTCAAAAGAAAAAATAAATGCTCAGCTTGCAATGATTACATTTGTTTCTATTATGTATATGATTTTTTGCGCTGGAGCGTGCTTGCTTTATTATTTTCCGTATTTGAAAGAAGAAAAAAATAAGCTGACAGAGCTTCAGAGTATGATTTATTTATTACAAGCACCATTACTAGGAGCTAATAGAGCATCTTTAGACTAAATTAAAAAATGGACAATTTATCAATTTTATATGCTTAATATGTTAAAATATGCAACAATAAGAGTCTGTTAATATCCATATGAATATAAGCCGAAATTAATCTTTCAATTTATATATAAAACACTTAAATGGCATATCTGACTTCTTTTTATGTTAAAGACATAAATAAAAATCTCTTGGAAAGTAACTAATTTAGGATCCAGAGTAAAATCACTATAGAGATTTCTCTTAGATTAACAAATATAATTTCTAAATCATAATTTTATATTTGCTTTATAAAGAGCAATTAAGACTAGTTAATATTTTGGCAATCATAAGTATTTAATATATAAAAATGATTATTCAAAATTTATAAAAAAATAGTATTGTCTCTTAATTAAGCTCATGTCATCTTGTGTGCACATTTTACCAGCATGATATTATTGCTCCATTTTTAGAAGGAGAAAAATAATATTAAAGAAAGGTAAAACATTAGCTTTGTATGAATAAAAGATTGCAGAATTATTTAATCATCTTTATTATTTCTATTAAACTTATTTAGAAACTTATATTATCTTAATCTCATGAGAATAATTAAATTACAATTCATTTATAGGTTAACTAATTCCCCCTCCATGAGCGAGCAAAGCTATTGGAAAATTCCTATTTTTTGACCAAAACCCATATCCTTGAATGAGCAAAAACATTTTTGGTATATAAGTGATAATTATTATAACGAAATCTCCCAATAGATATAAATAAATATAAATATAAATTATGGTTATCACCCCTAAGGGGTCAATTTTCTTCTAATTTTTAAGATTCCTTCAACGTACTTCCAAATTTTTTTATTTATGAGTCTAGCATAATTCTTGTATTTTTTTAGCACAATTTCCTCAAATTTCTAGCTGCATAATATTTAAGATTTAACTCCCCCCCCCCCCCTCCGTGAGCGAACAAAAAAATTTTGTTCGCTCACGGAGGGGGGTTAATTTTTTTTTTTAAAAAAAAATTTATATATAAATTTTATAAAAAAATATTTTTTTCGAAATTTAAAAAAAATCCTAATTTGCAAAAATTGGGAAGCAAAATATTAATTTAATTTGCAAAATTTATGTTTTAAAACGCAATTTGTTTTAAAATTAAACAGAATTAGCTCTAGATTTCATTATACTAATTATCACTTATATATCCAAATTTTTTTTCATTAAAATTTTTTCTATTAAAAAAATTTTTGTTCACTCACGGAGGGTGGGTTTTTGGTCAAAAAATGGCGATTTTTCTAATGGTTTTGTTCGCTCACGGAGGGGGGGGGGGGGAGTAAGATTTAAGATTACGATAACACTCTGTCGACCCCCACTTAGCTTAGGGTCTAACAATCAAGCTCATCCTTCATGAATTCCATCCACTGGCTAACAGCTCTGAAAAACGGTAGGAGGAATCGGCCTAACCGTCAAACCGTTACAGTTGCCTATGGCCAGACGAGTCTCTCTATCTTCCTTGAATGTGATTCAAGCACAACTAGGGCTGCCGAAGCAGCACCAAACGTCGATATCCTTCAGAAAGTCTGAACTTCCCTCACTAGGACGAGTATAGGGGACGGACCCCTAACTCATACGTTCCATTTTTAATTGTGCATAATATTACTTCAGTCAAAGAAATCTCTCAATAACTCTATATAATTTAAAACAGTTTACATAAATTTACATATTAAATTAATTTTTACTTTTCATTTAAAAAAAATTCACCTCTGCTAACAAGTAAAATATTTTTACTTGCTCACAGGGAAGTAAACTATTTGAACTTTCTCCTTCATAAACATCTACAATTAAATTCAATTGTAGCCTGCTTTTCTCTTGAGCAACTGCTGGCATAGAATTGGATTTATTTATTTCCTTTTTTAATTGAATATTTCTAACAAAAGGTCTTGCTCTATTTATCTGCCTTGGCGTTATAGGGATAATTTTTGGCATTTTTTTCTCATCACTTGAGATAAATGGGTCATTAAATTTATTGCTGGGAGTTTCTTGGCTATACTTTTTGCTCCATGTTATAGGCTCTTTATTGCTCTTAAATAGTTCTGAAAATGTGTTGTTCGACATCACTGGTTCACCAGTAAACTCAAAAGAATTCAGCCAATTATTGCTTGACGATGTAGACCAATCAGACCTTATAGTCTCATATTTTTGCTTGTTTAGTTGAGGAAAAAAGCCTCCTGAAGACTTTTTAACTGCAATAGTAGATTTTCTATTTGTGGGAGAGCTGCAGGTATTGCTCAGCTGCGGTAAGGAAAAGCTTGATTTGAGAGTATTATCGAAGTTGGCTGGCGTCTGTGTTTCGACATTGATATTTGAAGTAATGAATTCATGAAATGTACATAAAGAATTAGGCTGCTGTATTTCGTCGTGTTTTTTAACTTTTGGCTGCTTCTTTTTGCCGCATAGGAAAGATGCTATGAAAGATTGAGTTTTTGACATAGATTTATATGATTTATAAGCCATATATTTAAGAGCTAATAATCAAAAGCAATTGAAATTTATTATGTCAGTAAGAAGTGCAAGTTTTTAAATGATTAATTTTGATTTGCTTTTGGTGAAAAATCATGCTGTTGATAATTAGATTGAGTCTTATAAATATTCTCCAATTATGGATTAAGAATCTGCTTATTATTTAAAGTTTATGAACTGAGGCTTTTTATAATTATTCTTACAAGAGTTTAGATAGATGCAGTTGAGATATTATCGAAGCAGAAATAAAAAAACATTTGAGTAGTTAATTAATTAAAGTTAGTTCTTCGCACCAAGCAGGGCCGAGGATTTGCACCCCTGCACGCTCATCGTCCACGAAGGACCCGGCAGACACCCTTCCTTGTTGCCGCAAACAAGGGATTCTCACATACCAGTCTTGACTTCCATGGCTCCTGGAGTCTAAGGGCAAACTACCTGGGTCGAAAATCCCAGTTTATCGTTAGGCGAATACTGTCTTCAGGGTCTTGGGGTCATATTGCCACACAGACAATGGCCGATCTTGCCCTTTCTAATAGTTGTCCTGTATGAAAAATCGAGTCCCAAGGATTAGCTCCCTAATGCCCGGAGAAAACCCAGCCCGACATACATAAAGGATTCCAACCCCTTTCCACCTAAATCCCCGACATTGGGCCGTTGCCTGCAGGTGTTGAGGAATAGGGTCGAGGTTGGGTGGTATGTCATCACCATTTTTCTGGATATTTGAGCAGTTAATAAAAGCATTAATATTAATAAAAAATAATGGGATTAAGAATTCGAAAGAATTATAAAAATATCTTTTGTGTGTTGAATTTTATGATATTATAGATTCATATAATTAAACATAGTATGCAATTTGGTTATAACAAAATGTTTTATCACAATTCATTTATTTTCAGTAGAAAGTTATAAATTGAGATACTTTTTTATTAATTTTTTTATATCTTTTATTAACATAATTTTTTACCCCAACAATCACTCCTAAATTTATTTCTTTTAAGCTAAAATTCTTAATTGACTTGCTCTCTATTTTTATTTGTTTAACTAAATTTACCACACAACTTGTCTAAAAAGGATTATTTAATCTTCATCTTCCCCTTCAGCTTCAGTCTTCTTTGCTTTCTTTGCGATGTTTCTCCTCTTAACTCTTCCTGCCTTTCCATTGCTGAGTGATGAGTTCGGGTCGAATTCAATATATTTCTCGCTGTCAACTCTAACATTGAAGCTAGGGACATTGACAATTTGTCTTCCAACTCTGATGTGTCTTTGTCTTATGAGGACTCTGGCGTGGTGGATGCTTCTTGCCATATTCTTCTTGAATACTTTGGTTTGAAGCCTTCTCTCTAACTCCCCCCCCCATCCTTGATCAAGGATGGGGGTCAAAAAAAATTTTTTTTGGGGAACAAAAAATTTATATATAAAATATATATATATATGTTTTTTTTATTTACTTTATAAAGAGTATTTAATAATTATTTTTACAGCAAAAAATTGAATTAATTTCATAAAATACCAATTTTTAATTAGTTACTCTTTAAAACTGTATAAATTTTAATTTGTTTCTTATTGAATTAAATTTTTTTTTTTTTAATTTTAAAGAATCTCTATTTTTTAGATTATTGAGTTTTTAAGCCTAGATTGATGGCTAAATCACTTCGGATGGTTGCTTCCGCAGCTTTCTGTCGTCTTAAAGTCTCTGAAAACAACTTCATTATGTACATCTTCCCAAAGCTTTTGATAACTAATATAATTTTATATATATAAAAATTTGCATGATATGAAAATCGTTCGATCAAGGATGGGGGCTAATTTCCCCATTTTTTAGAATTTTTACAGTCAATCGTTCGATCAAGGATGGGGGGGGAGTAAGAATTTTTGTAAGGTCAATCCAAGGACAAAATCGAGCTTCTTTTCGTTCTCGTTCAAGAGACCTAAACGGACCATTCTGCGGATAAGAGCGTTTCCTTCGAAAATTCTTCTAGGAGCGGTCTCTTCTAATGTCAAAAGCTCTCTTGCAGCTTTACGGATCTTGGCGAGGGTAAGTTGGACTCTCCAAACCTCTCGTTTGTTCCTTAGCCCGTATTGGCCAAGAAGCATGAGCTCTTGATCAAGACGTTCCTTCTCAAATGGACGTTTAGGAGATTTTGCTGTCTTTCCATCTAAGATAACTCTTACAGTTCCTATAGTTCTTGCCCATTTTTAGCCACCCGAAATATTATATGAGAATGAAGGATTAAAGGAAAAGTAGGCAAGTTGATAGAAGTTTGGATTAAAAAGTGAAAATTGTGGAGAAAAAAGCAAAAATAAGAGAAGGATGGCAATACCTTAAAAGTGGAGAAGGATAGGTGGATTTCTTACTCCCCTCCGTGAGTGAACAAAAAAATTTTGTTCACTCTCGGAGGGGGGTTAATTTTTTTTTATATATAAATTTATATAAAAATATTTTTTTTTCGAAATTTAAAAAAATCCTAATTCGCAAAAATTGGAAAGCAAATATTAATTTAATTTGTAAAATTTATGTTTTAAAAAAGCAATTCGTTTTAAAATTAAAACAGAATTAGCTCTAAATTTCATTATACTAATTATCATTTATATATCAAAATTTTTTCCATAAAAAAATTTTCTATTAAAACAATTTTTGTTCACTCACGGAGGGTGGGTTTTTGGGCAAAAAAATAGCGATTTTTTCTAATGGTTTTGTTCACTCACGGAGGGGGGGAGAGTTAGTTAAAAATGAAGCACAAAACAAGTTATATGAGAAATATTGCGAGTCTGCAAATGCAATTTACTGTGTGCTGAAGGCGCTCGAATTTTTATACAATCTTCTTAGAATTTGAGCATGAATTGATAAATTAATCATTTCTTAATTTGGCTTGCATATTGTAATTATATATCTATATCACTATAAAACGAGTTCTAAAAGTAAAGAAGTTTAAACCTTATTCTTTCGTTTTGTCTTCTTTCAAATATAAGAAACTTACATAACTTTATTCAAGCCTATGCCTTGTATATAAAGAATTAATTATAAGCAACTCTTATTTTGGCAATTAAACTCCACACTAATTTAGGCTTTTAAGAAAATTCGTTAAATAAATCTTCAGAGGTTACATTTCCAACAATTTTCCAAACTCCTGCTCTTATTTCTCCATCAAGCTGTAATGGACTCCATCCTGAATACCCAAAAAACATTTTGAGTTTCATATCGCTAGATTTCGAAATTACTTTTCCTCCAAAGTAGATTCCTTCACTCACCATCTCACATTCTTCAATATCAGGATTGTTATGCAGCATATAAATAGAATCAGGTTGTACAGGGCCTCCTATATAAAACTTCTCAGGAAAGGACTCTTTTTTCGGTTTATTAACTCTCCTCTTTAGGACCTAGCAAGATAGATTTTTTTCGAAAAGTTAACTCCTATTAAATTGAGCAAAATATGAATATAATATTTTTTTTTATAAAATATTGATTTATAAAATTAATTGTTATTAATTATTATATTTATGAGATCTTTAGTTAATTATATTAAATTATATAATCTGTTGGAAATTCTTACCCTCTCATTTTCGCTTATAAGCTGTTTTCATTAAATCAAGAGATAAGTATTTTAGGATTTCAAAATAGCAAAATTATCGTGACTTTTTAATGTAATTTAAATATTTAGACTAGAAATAATGACTGCAAGGCTTTCTATTCTTTCCAGCAACTAAGATAAAGATCTTATCTTGGGCAATTATTTCTTGGAAGTTTGCGTTTTATTAAACTAGAATAAGTTTCATGTGATTATTAATGTAGCTTATCATATTTATAAATTGGGATTTCTGATTAAATTTTTTTAAATATCTAAAATTATTATAACTCTCCCCCCCATCCTTGATCGAACGATTGACTGTAAAAATTCCTAAAAATTGGGGAAATTAACCCCATCCTTGATCGAACGATTTTCATATCATGCAAATTTTTATATATATAAAAATATATTATTTATCAAAAGCTTGGGAAGATGTACATAATGAAGTTGTTTTCAGAGACTTTGAGACGACAGAAAGCTGCGGAATCAACCATCCGAAGTGATTTAGTCATCAACATATGCTTAAAAACTCAATAATCTAATAAAATACAGATTCTTTAAAATCTTTTTAAAAACAAATTAATTTAATAGGAACAAATTAAAATTTATACAATTTAAAGGGGTAACTAATAAATCAAAATATTAAAAATTGGTATTTTATAAATAAATTAAATTTTTTGCTGTAAAAATAATTATTAAATATTCTTAACCCTCTTATTTAAAAGTAAATAAAAAAAAATATCTATATATTTTTTTATTTTATATATAAAAATTTTTTTTCCCGAAATTTTTTTTTTTAACCCCCATCCTTGATCGAACGATGGCGAGTCGTTCGATCAAGGATGGGGGGGGGGAGTAAGCATTTCTTGCTTAATTTATGCTAAAATCCCAATATAGGGAAAATAAAGATCTATAGATATTAAAATTAAATTTATATTTTAAAAATAAAGTATGGTTTGTCTTAATGTTATAATTTTCAAAAGATAAATGTAAGAATAAAAATGGTAAAACTTTTATAAAAATTGTGATTTTATTTAATTTGTGCTCAAATCCGAAATGAAAAATATCGAATTAAATTTTAATTTTAAAAAAAGTATTATTTTTGCAAAAATTTCTTAATATTTTATATATTAAAGGCAAAATAAAAAATAAAGATGGCTATAATTTCATAAAATGGTAATTCTTATTTAATATGTGATAAATAATGAGAGTTTACCATATACTTGCTTATGCCTTGTCAAATAAAACCTGATAAGAAATGTTTGCAACTTATTATAAACAGTTTCGCTTTAAAAATAAATTTGATTTCTCTTTTAATATATTAAAATTGGATTGATTAAATATTAAAAAAATATTTATAATTTAATATATGCCTTGGTATTTTTTTGGAGTAAGAATAAATCCCATGGCACCATCACTTGCACTGTATTTCGTTATTAAAATTTGTGATTTATAAAAAATTCCATGCGACATAGCTGAAGTTGCTTTCAAAATAATCCCAGCATGTAATCCAGGCACAGGCTCCCCAACTCTAATAAAGCCTATCTTAATCCCACCTTCTGCAATATAAAATATTGGTTTAATCCCTTTGCATCATATTGCCAAAAGCAAACACCAAAAAGTAAAGAAAATGATAGCTCAATATCAGTTCACTGAAAAGGAATTTTTCGCTTTAAGATGATTTTTATCAAAAATATTTCAGTTGGGATTATCTGAAAAATATTTATATTTAGTTCTGCACTCAGGACAATATAAAATTTGGAATTTATTGTATCTTTCAGGAGATTTTATATAGCGTTTTATTGTTGTATTTTGCCATTGATATAAACAATTGGGATGAATGTATTTTTGACTTCCTTTACATCTACAAGGAATAATAAAATTGTTGAGATTATCTTCTTCAAAACAAACTCTGCAGGTATCAGACATTTAATATCAACAGGGGAGTTTTTCTTTAATTTAATTAAATCAATAATAATTAATTTTAACATAAACATAAATCCAATGCTGTAGCAAGATGATTGAGACTGTATATAAATTCAAAAAGAATTTAATGAAATAATTGCTCATAGTAGCTTCAAATCAATTAATAATCCAACAAAATTAGTGTTACATTTAAAAATTCATCAATACTTCTGTTAAACTGGGCTAGCTTCAAAATAAGTTAAATTTAATGTTTCATTAGCATCTGAAGCAGCTCTACTTATTACATCTTCAGCTTCTGAATTAAATCTGGAAGACTGATAAATTGATCCTCTTAACGGGCAAAGCTGGGTTTTTCGCTTTTGGGACATATAATTTCTGCCAAATTGCAGATTACTCGGCATCTTTGGATAATAATCTTGATTAGGGATATCATTTGTGTCATCATCAAGCAACGCTAGAATAGTTTTTCTTTTTCTTTCTCCGTGTCTTTTGCGTGCAACAAAACCTCTAGCTTTGCATGCTAATGTGTCACGGTCTTTATATTGTGAGAGAGGGTCAATTTTCTTGCCATAAATACTATTCAATCCGTACCGGCTCATTATATTAATATCATGCTTTTTCACTTCAACGTCTATATCTTCGTGTGCTATTTTCTTACCTACGGCATTTTTCGCATGGTTTGCCCGTTTTATGATTTCTTCATGATTAATTTTATACACAAATGCTGAACAATCCGCTGCCACATGCCCCATTTCTTGACAAAAATAGCACCTTACCCCCAAGTAGCTTAAATCTTTTCCTTGGCAGTTATTCACAATGATCTTTGTTAGCTCAGCTTCCTTTGGTAGCTTCATTAATACTGATTTAAATATTTGTCTATTCAAACAAAACACTTCACAAAAATTAGCACATCGTGCTGATGCACATCTTTTCCTACCTAAGAAAAATGCAATCTCGCCGAAGTATTTGTCTTCATGAATTTCAGTATAAATAGTCCCAGTTGAATGATGAAAAATTTCAACTCTTCCATGCCTTACTAGGTACAAATTATGATTTTTCTGGTCTTGTTTGAAAATTAAATCGCAAGGAGAAAATATCTCAACTTCAAGCTTCTGGCCTAAATATTTCAAAAATTTATAAGAAAAGTCACGGAATGGAGCGCTTCTTACTAAAACATGCCCCCTTGTGTGGATATAAATATCTCGCTGCAATGGTTGAGATAGCGCGGATAAAATTTCTTGCTCATCTAATATGTTTTGTTTCTGATATGAGTATAAATGCGCTAAATAAGCCATAATTTTTAGCCTCAAGCTATAAGATATTCTATGATTATGCATGAAAACTTTAATTTTTTGCTTTAAAGTATTGAAATATATTGATTCTTTTGTTGATTTTTCAAGGGCACTATTAATCCCTCCAACTAGATACCCAAACAATCCAGAAGTCAGACACTCAATTATAATGGTCAGCATCTTTTCAGCAGTAGATTGAGGGATTAGATTTCCATATCCTACAGTTGTCATTGTCACAGCCACCTGTTCAAGCTTCCTTATATATTGCTCGAATTTACTTTCCATATAAGATTGCCACAAATCACCATTATTGCTCAATGAAAAATATCATGCACTATGCATGATGCAGGTGGTTCAATGGGCTGCTAATAATGCAATTAATAAAAAAACTATGCTTCTTGTAGCAAAATATACATATGGAGCAGGGTAGATATCATCAATATTGTAAATTAGCTTTCTTAATCTTATCATTCGAGTGAGACGCAGCAATCAGAATAGCCGGGGCCAGTTTCAGTAGTCTAAATTATAGCCTTTATCGGAATCAGAATTCATATCATATAGAAAAAGTTCATATGGGATAACTGATATAAAATCTCATAGAAAATATGATGATAAGTAATGCCAAATAATTGCCTTTCTGTCAGCAACCAAAATTCCATGAATATAACAGGCTGTATTAAAATTCAAAAATAAATCAATTATAAAGCAAATTTCTAAAGGAGCAATAGTAGATCTATCAACTTGTCGCATAAAACTCAAACAAAATGGTATTATAACAGCCAAATAAACGGCTTGGACAGATATTAAAGCATCTCATATGACTCTCATGAAACTGGTTGGATTAAATATAAATTTATCATATCTTCGTTCAGCTCTAATAACATCTTTGCTTGGGAAAAAGGCTTTTTTGTTCGGGTGAAAGGATTCAAATCTTTGAGGAAGTAGAAAAAGTGTTGTTTTTCTTTTGACTACACTTTGCATAATTGACAAATTCGATCATCTTCTTTTATCTCTATCTAATCTGAAGGGTAAATTTTCCATATTAATCTATTTAAGTAGAATTCCTTAGAAAAGAGCTTCAATGATTTTTATAATGAGCTGACTATAAATGTATTTATGCGATAAAATTTTTTTAAATTTTTTGTTTTATGAGCCATTGTGATATTTTTTCAAGAAAAGAGTTTCAAAATTGTATAAAATTATTTAAAATAAAAAAAAAGAGTAATTTGATTGGAAGAGCAATGAATATTAAAGGAGCTGACAATTTAATATAAATTTATGGTTCTGTCATCTTTATTTTTTTGATATATAGTCTTATTAATCTATATTTCTCTCGCAGATCAGCTTAATTTAATTATATTTAAAGGTAGTTCTATTGAATATAAATATGCAATATCTATTGGAGTTAATTAAATATTATTATTTAATTTGAGTACATAGACATTATTTAATTTACTAATACATTGCTATTAAAATTAAAATTAATAATCATTTTTGTAGGCCTAAAAATATCGAAATTTGTGTTTAATATCCTAATTTTATAATAAAATGCCATTTTGAGATTTTATATGGCCTATGCTACATTTCTTGACTAGAATAAGTAGTTTCATTGCCATATGAAACCCTTTTCTTTGTATTTCCCCTTGGATCTAAAGTATAATGCTGAAATTCATTTCCTTTAAAATCATTTTCTTCGGTTTTTCTTTTATACGTTGCGTAAATTTCCCCGAATTTTAAATGCGTAGGAAATACATGGTAATTTTTATCTAATATATCATCTTGATCATCATTAATTACAGTCATCATAACCTCTCTTGTTTTTTCTTTATGAACTCTACGTATATCATAGCCCTTCACTTTTGTAATTAGATTATTTCTATCTTGATAAAACATAATTGGATTTATTTCTTTTCCTTGGATATTTTGTAGACCATGCCTTCTTAATACTTCTTGCTTTCTTGGACTTTGATCGACATCTTCTTTTGATATTCATTTTCTATTAGATTTTCTTGAAAAATTAGCGTGCTTAATAATTTCGTCATGGTTAACTTTATACACTATTTTTTCACAATTTTCTACTACATGACCCATGAGTCCACAGAAATAGCATCTGACGCCAAGGTAACTTAAATCTTTTCCTTTACAGTTATTTACAATAATATTTGTTATCTCTGCTTCTTTTGGAAGCTTTGTCAACAATTTGTTAAATACCTCTCAATTAAGACTGAAAAGCTCAGTAAACAGTGAGCATCTAGCAGAGGCACATCTTTTTCTCCCAAGGAAAAATCCGATTTCTCCGAAATATTTTTCTTTGTGAATTTCAGTATAAATTGTGCCTGTTTTTTGATGGAATATTTCAACTACTCCACGTCTCACAAGGTAGATGTTTCTGTCAATTTGCCCATACTTAAATACCAAATCAGAAGGGGAAAATAAGTCCACTTCAAGCTTTTGGCCTAAGTATTTAAGAAACTTGTAAGAATAGTCTCGAAAAGGTGGAATTCTTGTTAAGAGATTACCTCTCGTTCGAATATAGATTTCTCTTTGCAATGGCTGAGATAAAGAACCTAGAATATCTTGCTCATCCAGTACATTTTGTTTTTGGTAATCATAAAGGTGATCTAGATAAGTATCAATTTTATATCTTAGATCTCTCGGTAGCTTGTGCTTTTTCATAAAGAAGCTCATTTTTTGTCTTATAGCTGAAAAGTAAATTTTATCTTTTGCTGTGTATTTAATTGTACTAATAACTCCACCAAATAAATATCCAATAATAAGCGAAGCGCAACCCTGAATGACAATAATAATCATTTTTTCAGGAATGGTCTGCGGAGTTATATTTCCATAGCCTACAGTAAGCATTGTAATTGTAGCTAGCTCGAAGCTTTTCATATATTGATCAAATATATTTTTAGTATAATTTTTCCACATGTCACCGTTAGTGCTTAGCGAAAAATACCAGGTAGAATGTATTAAGCAAGCCGCTCAGTGAAACGATAAACCTGCTATCAATAAAAATACAAAAATGCGTGTAATCATATAAACCATGGGACTAGGGTAAATATCTTCAATATTGTAAATAAGCCTCCTGAGCTTTCCGAGCCTTGTAAGACGTATTAGTCAAAATAGCTGAGGTCAATATCAATAATCAAAATGATGATCATTATCAGAATCTATATCCATGCCGCTTAAAAAAAGTTCATAAGGAATAATTGATAATAGATCTCATAGAAAATATGAAGATAAATAATGGGAAAATATCCGTCTCCTATCTTTAACTAATGTTCCATGTATAAAACAAGCTGTATTAAAATTCAAAAGAAAATCGATTACAAAGCAAACTTCGAACAAAGGGATTAAGCGTTTGTCAGTTTCTTGCATAAAACATATAGAAAATGGGATCATAAAACTTAAATATATTGCTTGTGCAGAAATTATAGTATCCCATGTCACTTTTACAAGGCCTGTAGGATTTAAAACATATTTATCCACTTTCTCCGTCTTTCTTATGAGGCCTTTGGTCGGAAAAAAGCTATATTTTGATAAAGAGATGGATTCAGTATTTTCAGAATTCCAGAAGAGTTTTTTTGCATTCTCTGGTAGTTTGCCTCGAGTTGATAAAGCTGATCATCTTCTTGTTTCATTTGTGCTTACAAGCTGCATTTTCACCATATTACACTTTTAAATGCAGGAGAAACCTATGAACTATATTAATAGCAATTAGTATCGCAATAGATTTTCAGAGCGAACAGATTATTATAAATATTTATTGAAACTAAATAATTGGATTATTATACGAAACTTATAAAATATAAAAATTCCATTAATAATTTTTTATAATTAAAATCATCTCAATGAAAAAATGCTACATATTGAAAGGCTAAAACCTTCTATTGTCTAATTCTTAGCATAAAAATCAATTATAAATTTTTTTAGGTGATAGCAATAATTAGTCAAAAGATTTCTAATTGCAAAAAAAATAAAAAAATTAGATGACTGTAATTATTTTTTATTTTTAGCTTAATATCTATGCATTTTCTTTTTGTTCCTCTTCTTCTGCGTTAGGGTCTTTTGGCACTACAGGTACTGGGGGATTTTCAACCTTAGGGAGTCTTCTTTTATTAATCTTGTGAGAAAACCCTTTAGAGTTGTCTATTTCTAATTTCGTAACCAAAACGCTATCAAGCCTCTTTAATTGCGGTAGCAAAGTTATCGTATAAAGCCTATAGCCTGGTAACTGGTCTATAGAATTTCCATATAAAGTCAATGATTTAATATTAGTATCCTGCAAATTTAGCAATTCTTTCATATCTGAAATATAATTTGAATGCAAATAAAGTGACATCAGCTGCGGCAGTTCACATAGCTCCTTAGAAATTGTTGTCAAATGATTATAACTCAGATCAATCCATTTCAAGCTCAAAGGATTTCTCATCACTTTTGTAATGATATCAATTAATCCTGTTAGATCTGGAATAATGTTATATGAAAGCACTAGGCTTGTTGTCATGTTTTTTACTTTCTTTTTTTTAACAATTGCACTTGTATGCTCGTCTGCATGGCCATGATGTGAATTTGCTGCTGCTTTTGAAGTTGTATGCTCTGCAAGAATTTTTTGGATCGCTGGAGGCTGTGGAGGTTTAAAAGGTTCAGCTTGTTTAGTCTGCTTCGGGATTTCTTCTTCCATTTCTTCATTTTCCCCTGCACGTGGAGCTTCATGCCTAGGAGATGGCAGCAAGTGTTGGGAAATTTCTTTCTTCTCCTCTATTGGCTCTTCATGAAGGATTGGAAGTCTTTCACCTGATCTTGGTTCCATTGTGATGATGTCTGATAAGTTTCTGATATTTTTGAATGAAAAATCAAGGGGTTTTCCATCACGAACGACTTCGCCAACTATAACAGTTTTACGTTTACCTTTGTCAGTTTCTTGCATGCCCTATTAAAATTCTTATTGAATTTATGAAAATTTTGCTCAGAGAAGAGCTTGGATTTAATTTTAATTTGTAAGTGGAAATCTGATGGCTTTTGAGTTTAACATTAAATGGTTTTAAATTACAATAAATGAATCAACAAAAAAATAATCGGCTTAGAAAATCATATTCACCTAAAGCAAGCTTGAATTCAGCAAAAAGGGAAAAAAGTGTTTCAAAGCCTATAAAATCGCTGCAAAATGAAAATAACGATGATAAATTTTCACCAAAAAGCATCGATTACAAAATAGCATCATTTTCGACTACAGTTTCACAAAGTATAAGCGCGACTGATCTTCGGTTCCCTACGCTGAGTTCACCAAAATTAAGCCAAAAAACTTTGCAGTCTTATTTAGCAGAAGTCAAAAAATCCTTACCTGAAGATATTAGCACTCAGCCAAGTGAAAGAGTTTTTACAAAACCAAAAGTAATAAAACGAAAACCAGGAACCAGAAAAAGCACCCGAAAAGGGACACTTTCTTTAGAAAACTCAATGGAGCTTCGAAAATGGAAAAAATCAGCAAAAATCAAAAAATCTAAAACACCTGGAAAAGGGCTTGGAGAGCTCATGCAGCTTATGTATAAAAAACCGATAAAAGGTCCACCAAATAATGACTCCACAAAAGAGCTAACAAGTAGACTTTATGATACAGCTCAAAATGAGCCTGAAGAAGTTTTTAGAATTATTTCAAGCCCAAAGAAATCACTTGACAAACTAATAGCCAAAAAGCAAGAAAAAAAATTCGAATGAACTGAAGAGCATGAGCAAGCTTTTAGGAGCCTATTGAGAAAAACTCATAGTTTCAATTCGATGACCAAGACAAGGTTATTTAGAGAATTAGAAAAAAAACTACCGGAGAAAAAAACTAAGCTTGAAAAAGATTGAAAATATGATAAAAGATCTCCTTACATTAATGACCTGGACTATCAAAGCAAAGATTATTACGCTTCAGGGCTAGATTTAAGCAGTCCATCCTCCCACAAAATTGGCCCTATTTCCAATATAAAGACTACAATTAGAGATGAATCCTTCGAAATTGACTTAGAAGAAAAAAGAATTCAAGAACTAGTAGAAAAAACTGGCCTTTCACCTACAAATATCACAAAATTAGAAAAAATCGGCACCCACATAGAAAAAATAAAAGATTTCGAAGATGCTATGAAAGGTTTTGAAATGATTTATAATTGAGAAGAATCCGAAGCATTTTTTGATAAAGCTAAAGGCTTTTTAGCTTCACATATACTATCTGAGCTTCATGTGGACATGAAAGATCTCAATAAAGCAAGATATTCTTATTTATCTGGAAAAATTGCCTATCAAAGAGCTACGGCTGAGCTTCATAAAAAATTGATGTTGAGGGCAGAAGAAAAAAGGATTGAGCTGAGAAAAAGGCAGGAAGAATTCCAACGTGAAGTGTTTAAGACTAAGGTGATGCTGAAAAAAATGTACGGGATTAGCTATATTAATAAGCCCAAAAAATACTTGAAAACTACTTCATATAAGATGGGGTCGCCTGAATTTAATATGTATATGATCAAATTAGGATATTTACCACCAAAATTCAAAGCAGCACCAGAGAAGCTTAAAAAAGGAGGAATTATTTATTATAAAACTTCTAGTAAAATCCCTGAAAAAAGTGTAAATAATATGTCACAGTGGAATTATCCACCTGACTTTAAGGCACGAGAAATTGAGGCTGCAAATAAAAAGTTGATGAGTATTAAAGCTGCAGCGAAAATCCAAAGCAGAATTAAAGGGTGACTTATGAGAAGAAGAATGAGAAGGATGAAAAAAGCTTCACTGAAAATTCAAAAGTTATGAAGAGCTTATAAATGCAGAAAAGTTCTTATTGCCAAAGTAATAACACAGCTTTTCAATGGAAATAAGGCTAAAGTAGCAAAATTAGCTAAAAGATTTAAAGAAAGCTCTCTTTATTATAAACTTTATCAAGCAGCTGAAGCTAAGCGCAAATCAAAGCCCCCTGCAGCAATCCTTTCTAGTCCAAAAACTCAAAAAATAGTTCCATCCATTACTTCTCTTTCTTCTGATTTAAGCTCCTCCCACACTGAAAAAGATTTATCTCCTAAGCGCGCACTTCACAGTCCGGTAGACCCCCCAAAGCACGTAACAATATCCGAGCCTCCAATAAACAACTCTATAAATCCCTCAGACCAAGCCAGAGAAAGTTATCGTCTAGAAGTCGAAGCCCAACGAATTAACAATTTACTCAAAGAAATCTTAAGCACTCGCAAAGAAATGTGGAAATATTACTTACTCCTTCCATTCTTGATCTAACGATTTTCATATATTGCAAATGTTTATATACAATAAATCAATAGAATGGTTAATATATTTATTATAATTTATTAAAATTAATATTTTTCATTGGAAAATTAAGAGTAATTTGAGTGTTTTCTTAATAATCTGCACGGAATTAATCATCCGAATTGCTTTAGCCATCTGCCAGGCCTCAAAAACTTAATAATCTTATTATTATAAATTAAAAATAATTAAGAAGGAACAGAAATATTTTATAGAGTCGAAAGTGATAACTAAAATTTTTAAATTAACACGATTTGATTTTAATAGTTTTAATATATATATACACAAAACAATAAAAATAATATATATTATTTATTTGATAATTTTTTCTCAAAAATTTTTTTAAATCCCCATCCTTTATTGAACGACTAGAGCGTTCAATCAAGAATTGGTAGGAGGGAATTAGGAAGAGTAAACCATTCAGAATTAAACGACCAAAACCTTACCAGACTCCTGTCACATGAATCTGTATATGCAAAAGAGCAAACTGCTGGAAAACGTAAAGGGATTATATGGGAAGAAAGTGTCATTAGACTAGGCGCTGGCGATGATGTAATACAGCATGCAACTCCTGACAGTTTAAGAGGAAAGCCTACAGATATTATAATAGCAAATCTATCGAAAGAATTATGTCAAGCTATTATTGCTAAAGATCAAGCCCGAGTAAAATTTTATTCTTTACAGAATAAAATTGAAGACTTTTATAAAAAAGTAAACCCAGATCCAGTATGTGATGATCCATTTTTAAGAAAATGCTTGACTATCAAGGAAATTCCTGATAAAGAAGAAATCCCACTATTAAAGCGATTCCATATCAAATGATTGTATACTTTTGATAGTGCGACATTCCCAAATATTATCTTCCCAAAGCTTTTTAATAGTGAGGCATTTGATCGAAAAACCATTAAATTTCAAACAAATGGCACCCTATTTAAAAAGCTTTGACCAAATTTTCTAAACTATAAAAAGTGGACCTACGCCCTATTAAAGCCTAGAAAAAGCTTTAACCCGATATTTGGAGCTGCTGAAAGCATGGTTGGGAACATGGTAAGAGAAGCCTCGTCAATAAGTTTTAGAGTTGTAGGATAAGTTTAATAATAATATGAAAAGGTCTACAGCTATAGAAATTTTAAAAGAAAACTACGCCCATATCTGCGCCCAGGAAGAGATTTCTCCTGATGACGATATTTGGCCTCAAAATGATGAAGAAGACAACAGAATTTTGAATTTCGATAATTGCAATATAACAGATCAGCATCTATCTGTAGTCGTAAAAGCCTTGAAAGTGGATTGTTTTTTTAAAGAACTTATATTATCAAATAACCCAATCGGTAATGAAACAATATCAGCTCTGCTGAAATTAATTGAAAGTGATGGCTCAGCTTTAAAAATCATCAGGCTCGGCAATGGGCAACTAAATAAAGATTTATCTGATGATTTGTGGTATGAAGTGTCTAAAGCAGAAATTATACAGGATAGATCATGGGTGATTTATCTTGGAGAGAATTTGCTGAATTTAGAGAGCACACAGAGAGATTTTAAAGAAAATCAAAAAATTAGAAGTGCTAAAAGTTCATGTGATCTCATTTTAGATCAAGATGTTCTATTTAATCAGAGTTTAGATAAAGATTTGAGCAGCAATTTTGTGCAGCCAGAATTTCCAAATTTTATTAGCAGAAGCATTAGCCCCATTGACTATAAGGGAGCTGATCTCCTAGACTTTTCATGCAAGAATATAGTCCAAGTCCCAAGATATCTTGAAAACACAAGCCCAAAAATCCTGAATTTAGCAGACAATAAAATTGAAAAAATTACAGGAATTCCTATATCAATTTTGAAATTAAGTCTAAGAGGAAACTATCTAACAAAAATAGAAAACATTGATAAATGTTCGAGGTTGAGGGTTTTAGATTTGTCAAATAACCGGATTGCAAAAGTAGAGAATTTAAATTTGAATTTTAGCCTTCAGGAATTGAATTTGGCATCAAATCAGATAAGAGTTATTGAAAATTTAGAGTTGCTAAAAGATATCAGGAGGCTGAATTTGGAAAATAATCTATTATCATCATTAATGAGCATTCGAGAGCTGTCATTCAATACAAAACTCTCATTCTTGATATTGAGAGGGAACCCAATTTCTAATGAAAAAGGCTACAAGCCGTTAATCACCAGTCTCCTTCCTAAGCTAGTAGTTTTAGACTACGTAAAAGTAGCAGGAGCGCAAGGAACTTTTAGGCGTGTTTTTGACAAAGATAATGAATTCTTTTCAACACCTTTTCTAAGCCTTGATAGAACCCCAGAATCCACTTTGCGCAAAAAAAATAATACCACAAAAGGCCAAAAATCAAAGCCAATGATTCTCATTAATGACAACCCACAAATAAAAACATCTGAAATTCCAACAAATTTTACATCACCAGCGCATGGATATGCTGATACAAATGCTGAAACTATTAAAAAAGAGCCATTAAGGCATAACATTAAGTTAGGAAAAAATGAAAATACTAAATTTGAGCCCGATAGTTCTCATGAATTAGCTAAGATTAGAAGGTATTTTAAAAATGTTTATATTTTTAAGGATATTGCAAGTACTTTTATAGAGACTTTAATTAATGCAAGCCAGTTTAGCGTGTTTGAAGAAGGTTCAATAATACACCATTCAGAGGTTTATATAGAAAAAATGATTGTGGTCTATAAAGGAAAACTTCAGCATTTAGATCGTGTTTATGGTCCTGGAGCTAGTCTTTTTGCTGATAGTTTAATAGAACCTGAAGAAGTATATGGGGATGTCGTATGCATTGAAAGATGTGAAGTGTTCATTTTAAGCAAAACTGATTTAGACAATATATCAAAAAATTATCCAATATATAGAAAAGCTTATATGAAAAATTATGTTGAAAAAAATGTTCATCCAAATGAAATGGATATCAGATCACAAATCTATGTCAGAAGACCAAGAAAGAAGCCATTTGGGATTAAAAGCCAGTCTCGATGTATATCCATGCTCAATTTAAAATCTCTAGTAACGAGTGAAACTTCTTATAGTCTTGGCCTTATTTCTCCTACAAAATCTTTATCGACTCCGTTGGAATCAAAAATTAAATTCGAAGTTGATGGACTGTTGAAAGCAGCTGACCCTTATGATGTAGAATTTTCTCATACAATTCAGCCAACAAGTGGAAAAAATGAAATAAAACAAGCTATAGAAAAAGTACAAAAAATTTTTGAAGTTTATAAAAAAGAAGAAGCCCAAGAATTTGCAAAAGACGACGCTATAAATGAAGCCAAAAATTATTTGAAAAATGGAGCAAGTGACCCAGAAATAGAATTTTTAGCTCTAAAAAGAGACTTATTAAGAGATTGTATAGAAAAATGTGAGAGTGATGGCGAAGAAGAATTAATGACAGAGTATATTAGATGCCTAGATCGCGAAGAAAACAAGAAGCTTGAACAAGATCTTTTAGATAAAGAAAAACATTATAAGGACGAAATAATGACATGCCAATTAACATTGAGCTCTTTATTATCACAAAATCCTAGATCTTTTACTGAAGAAAGAATAAAGATTTATAGGAATTTATTAGATGAATGCAACTTACTCGATCTCCATGATGATCCAGCACCTGAAATCAGCGAAGCGTGCGGAATTAAACTTGAAGATCCGAAAATTAAAGAAAAAACTGACAAAGTGATGCAATTAATTGCGCTTGCTAATAATTACAGAACTTATATCTCTGAGGTGCTTGATACGCTTGAAAGTAATAATTATGATCTTTTCAAAGAAATTCAGAGCGAAGTTTATGAGAAAGGGCTAGCTACAATTACTACTAGAGCGTCTGTAAAAGAAAGCTGTCAAAGCTCATCAAGAGTTCCATCATCTCGCTATAGTGAATTAGAGCTTAAATCATAATTTTAAAAACATATTAATTAAAATAATGGGATAAGGTTATTGCAAAAATAGCTCCCCCCCCTCCGTGAGTGAACAAAAAAATTTTATTCACTCACGGAGGGGGGGGTTAATTTTTTTTTTTTTAAAAATTTATATAAAAAATTTTTTTTTTCAAATTTTAAAAAATCCTAATTCGCAAAAATTGGAAAGCAAATATCAATTTAATTTATAAAAATTTATGTTTTAAAAAGCAATTCGTTTAAAAATTAAATAGAATTAGCTCTAGATTTCATTATACTAATTATCATTTATATATCAAAAATTTTTTCAATAAAAAATTTTTGTTCACTCACGGAGGGTGGGTTTTTGGGCAAAAAATAGCGATTTTTCTAATGGTTTTGTTCACTCACGGAGGGGGGAGTAAGGGAAAAAAGATCTCTTTATGGGCAAATAATTTAGTAAAATAGCAGAGGGCTGGGTAAATTTTATGGTTTAATTCGTGGTATTGTGCATTATATATAAACTAGCACTCTAATTTGCTCTCTAATAATTTTTTAATTATGCAAGCTAAAATGTTGAATTATTATAATATATAGCACTATTACAATCATGCCAATTTATTTATTTTCAGTTTGCTTTTTTATAATTTCTTCCCACTCTCCTCTTTTCTGTTCTGTCTCATTAATCATTTTTCTAAATTCCTGCTCACTAAACACATAATTTGGCTGTGGTTTAGGCGGTAATTTTAATTCTTGGATTTTTGTATTATTAAGGGCTGCGTCAGCTTCTCTTTTATATCGAGTTTTTTCGTATTCGTCCCTCAGTCCTTTGCACATGCTATTATAAGTCTTCAATTGTTCTATATAGGCATCTCTTCTTAATTTTATGTTTGTCTTTATAACAAAATCTTTTACAAGCTCAGGAATTGAAGAGTGACCTTGAACTGCATTAAAACTGATTCTTTTATCAAGCTCGCTTTTAGGTAAAGTATGCTTTTTCACGCAATGTTCTATATACATTCTATATTCAACTTTATTTCATAATAATTGTTTTATGATAAGCCCTTGCTGTCTTTGCTTTACTACAACTCTCATTGTTCTTTGTATAAAAATAACAGTCCTTATAAAAGCAGCCATCAGATTGAACATCACGTCTTTGGATAACGCCCTTTCTGTTAGCTCACATATCCCTTGTCTGTACTTTTTTTTCATTCCTGCAGCCCATTTTATAGCAGGAGTATGCAATCTTTTGAAAGTCCTTATAGCTCTGGCTGTCCTTATTTTTTTCACAAGTCTTTTGAACTTTCCTATTGACATACAAAGAATCATCAATTTTTTTAATACGCCTTGAGACCTTTCGTGTAGATCTTTTCGGTAAAGAAATTTTTCATGAATGTCTGTAGCTCAACCGAAGGCAGCATCCATAGTAATCCATGCTCGAAAAATCTTGGAGACTTCACATTTTTTTAATTTAAATTCAAATCTCCTTTGCTTGCTTTCGAAATTCAAAATTTTTTCTAATTTTTTATTAAGTAAAATTTCATGCTTTTTCTGTATCGTTTCAACAATTCTTGTAGACTCCGCCCCGGCTCTCTCTCTAATAGTCTTTATTCTGTTTTCAGGTAAATATTTCATCATATTTTTGTTATCCCTTACAATTTCTTTGAATTTTTCTTTTTTATTGCCTTCTTCGCCAATCTGTTTATGAAGGGCTGGCAGGAATAAATAAGAATCTTTTTCTATAAACCTTGATAACGTTGAAAACTGAAATGAAGGCCCAGAAAGGGTACTTAAAGATATATTATAGTATCCAGGACCTAGCTTATAATTGGTAGGAGATGATGGAAATGGAGATCTTGATGGAATTATTATGTAGCCTAGCTCACTCCCTGATCTTTTATGAGGCCCTTTATTTCTCTGGTCTATTGGCTCTGGAAAAGCAGAGACTGGATGAGGCAAAATTTCCATCGAGTTATGTCTTTGATGCTTAGGTAAAAAATTTTCATTCGGCTGTAAGTTTACAGATGATTTTCGAATTGAACTGAATAAGAGGCTTTCTTTTTCAGCAAGAATCGGATTTTTAATGTCTTGGGTGGTGTTTTGTAAGGGTGTGCGATCGCGTGTAGTGACTGAAAGTCTTTTGTTTCTCATTTCAACCTTTTAAAAAATATCTATCAGTTATTATTTCAGCTTTAAAAAAATATGAGAAACAGATTTATAATTTAAGGAAATTATCGAGCTTGATAATGTATATGCCTAAATTATATTTTACTATTTATATAATAGCTTTATTCTGCTAAAGCTGAGCACTATATAACGATCTTTATTAATCTAAAATAAAAATAAAATGCGACTTATATGAAAAAGCTATAACGCCAATTATTTATGCAGCGAATTTGAATTCCACCATGGGAAAAAAACCTAAAAATTTAGAGAGCTTTTTATAGAGTTCTTTTAAACGCCTTGAAATAATTCACACAGCTATAATAATGAATACTTAATGAATAATGAAGTGCTACGCCGTTTGAACAATTATGCTAAATTAGAATTAATTGCAATTACATAATTAAATTGTATGTAAAAATAATTATTAATTTTTAGCATAATTAATATACTTATATGTGTATATGCGAATATGCGAATATAGCGAAGAAAAATTTTAATGATTTATCAAATATTTTTACATAAAATGGCCGATTCATGATTGGCTATGAGGCCTTTTAATTTTTTTAATTAATAAAAATTAAATGTTCAATTTTATTATTCATGATTAGAATACGGCATATTTAGGTATCTTTGCTCTGTTTAAGAAATCAATGATAGTATGTTTTTAACATTAGTACAAGGGAAATATTAAGAAATAATTATAAAATTTCATATTAAAATCCCAATCTGCTTCTATCCAAAAATAGCTTATGCTCCATTCTCCTTTTTTCAATTTCTGGGTCTTCCGACCTCACAGCGCTTGAACTTCTTGAAACTTGTGAAATATTACTTGGACTTCTTTCCAGCCTTACAGAATTTGCTTTGCTATCAATTTTCCCTGTAATTTCTTTTAGTTTAGAGATTGATAATAAGCTACTTTCTCTAAATGGTGAAACCATTCTTATAGGAGAAAGATTTGAAAAAGATCCAATTGACTTAGATAGACTATGAGAAGCTTTCTTTAAGTCTTCTATCCTACTAGTAATATTATCAATATTTTTTGTATTAGCTTCTTGAACATTTTCTAAGCTTTTATTATGTTGGTCCTATATATAATTTACCTTTAAATATCCTAGTGTATCCCGAATTGATTTTAATTCTGGGCTTATTGAATCTAAGTTTTTGGGCTTTAAAAATAAATTTTTCATGGATTTTTTTAATAAATTTTCCGGCTCAATTTTAGTGTCTCTGCCATAAAATGTGTCCATTATTTTTCTGGAGGCTTCTGTCAAAAGCCCATCAATATGCAGCACAAGCGCTTGCTTATTTTTGGCTTCAACAAAACTGTTTCCTTTGTTTTCATCTTTGCTTTTATTATAAAACTCATTTTTTCTCTTTTGTAGCTTCGCTTTTTTTGCTTGTAAAGCTTGCCGCTCTTTTTCAAGTTTATTTTTTGACTCTTTGATATTCCCTAATTCTTGTTTCAGTAATGAATGTCCATCCTCAGCGGCTTCTATAATTTCTTTCAAGTTTTCATGCTCTCCTTTTCACATTTTTTCAACTTCTTTTATTTCTTTTTCTAATTTTTCATTAGCTTCTTCAATATTTTTACATTCATTAGCAAGCTCTTCTACCTGTTCATTTTCAGTAGAAGTTAATCGATGGTGCAGAACATTTAGCTCTTCCATCAATTGTGCTTCTTTTTCTTGAAATTTAATAGATAATTCTGCGATATCATTTTTCAGCATATTTATAGTTTCTTCTAACAGCTGATTTTCTTCATTAGAAAGCCTGCATTTCATCTCCATGTCCTTCACATCATTAGAAATGGTCATAATTTCATGCTTTTCTTCAGACTCTGACTGTGTCTGTATACTGTGCTTCCTCAGTAATGCTTGCAGCTCATTATTTTTTGCTTACTTACTTACTTACTTACTTAATTATCTGGTGTTTAAGGTGTCTAGTGCCGCAGCCCAAAAGGGCCTATGGCAAAAACTGATGACGTAGGCGAGCCATCTTGGCACAGGTCAGCCCTGTCCAAGCCTTCTATATCAACTCCTGCTTCACCGGCCTTGCTGCACGTCTCACCCGGCGCGTTGCCGTCGCCCTTGTCGCTCGACTCAGCTCCTGCGCGTGTTCCGCCTAAGGGTCATCCTCCCGTGGGGATGTGCTGAGAGGTAAAAGCCCGAAATCTTGAGTGGACTGAGGAGTGGTTCCTCTGGTTATCTCCAGAGTTAAACCGCTATTGCTGTCCAGAAGTCTTCGAGTGAAAACCTAACCCTATAAATAAAATTCCATGAGGGAAAGAAAATTAGCAGAGCTAATTTCTCTCGAACCGAATGCCATTTTATTTATCCATTATTTTTTGCAGTTATTTTTTCAATTTCATCATAAATTGAGTTGATTTTTTGGCTTCAAACTTGTTGGTTTTCTTCAATTTCTTTTAAATGCAGTTCTTCTACGACATTTCTCAGCAAATTTTCATACTGTTCTGTGCCTTGCTCAATGACTTCATTGTTAGTTGAAATTAAGATTTCTGCTTCTTCTAGTAAAGTTCCACCTTTAGGCAGTAAATTTAGCAGATCTTGGACTGATTTTTCATGCAAAGATGGCTTTGTAACTACAGCTGTTTGAGTGTTTTCTATTTCTTTAAGCTTTTTTGTTAGATATTGCTGGTCGAGTTTATTGCCAATTGCGTTTTCATTCGGAAGTTTGGGGAGTTTTCGCTGTGTTATTTTTCTGTCTTTTTCAGGACTGCTGTCAGAAGATATAGGAGAAATTGGACGGTTGTCCTGAGAAGTATCATGCTTTTTTTTAAATAAGGCCCGATACTGCATATTGATGACTCTTCATTTATCTAAATCATCTTCATCAACTTGGAAATCTTGTAGTGGAGGGGGCTGAACCATGCGATTTTGCTGGGGCTGTTTGAGCTTTTGCCTTCTTGCTAGAAATTTCGAAGCTGTCCTTTCCATTTCTCCTGTTAAAATTTATGAAATATAAGATAAATTACTCCTGATAATTAGGATTACTACTACTTTTTGTGAAATCTTCAGAGTATTTCGTCAAAGGATCAAAATAGTCATTCATGCCTGAAATGGCCCATTTGTCAGGCTTAAATTTCGTCATTCACTCTAAATATAGAGGTTTCCTCTATATAGCGCTAAAAGCGCAGACATTTTCCCAGGAGCTTTCCAAGTTCGTCGGACCAAATCGCTTTTTGGTCCCGACCAAGGCATTGATTTGGTGCAACCTACCGATAAATTCCGATCAGAATTTATCGGCCTTACAGCGCCAAACATAGGAAACTTCTATAGCTTTCTAGCTTATCCTCTCTTTTCATCCAAGGTGGCTGCACACATTGTGATTCAAAAATCCACTGCTGCACATATGAATAGTCTGACGGGTATTGGCTGACCTCTCCTTTATCATCAAATACTTTGAGCATCCAAGGGGATTTTATCCATGCTAAGCACTGTATGATAGTCATTCTATTCTTGGCGTGGAGCTCTTCCATCCTAGCTTGATTTACATAGGCAAATCTATCACTTAAATCTTTATGAGTATAGCAAAAAATTCCTAGATCTACGTCGCTAGCAACGTGGAAAGATTCTAATGGAGGGTTTTCAGCTCGGTTGACTGAAAGGCCTCTGTATAGTACAGCATCAATAACATTAACGGTTGGCCTTCCGGATTCATCAGGGAAGTCCTTTGTCTTGTGCAGCTCAACTCTTTTGCCACTTTGCTTTAGAGTTCCTAATGTCCTTTCGAGATGCTTGTATAGACTTGGATTCAAGAGGTCTTCAACTTCGTTTAGAGCATTATTGCCAATTGCTTTTAACACTTTTTCAAAGTCATGATAAAACCCAGTAACTAGTTTAGGCACCGATATTTCATTTCTTATTATCATCTGGTCACATGCATATCTAAAATTTGCTGGTTTCTCGCTTTCTCCTTTAAAAGTCCATGGCAAGCCAAAAGTGTCTTCAGGTTTCTGTTGCAGTCTTTGGTACCTTTCGATTATAGACTCTTCAAATAAATACATTAAAGAGCTTATGCCAAATCGTCTTGTGCAGAAATGGAAATTTAGCATTATTATTTAATATGGAGCCAAAAAGAAGAGATGAAGTCAAATATAGAATTTCCGCTATGAAATCATGTGCCGCCCAGCTATTTGCAACGATTTTTTACAATAAATTGTCAATTGATTATAGAGTTGTCCACAGGTTTCGGATTTGGCAGCAGATTTTTTTAAATAATGTAATGCAAGGAATAGAAAGTAAGCATTTAAACCGGCAGCTAAAGCTCAAAAGGACGATTTTGGTGTTAATGAGCACTATTGTAGCAAAGCATAAGCAAAAAGCTTTTCATAAATGAATGAAAAAGACCAAATTGGCTTGCATGAATTGTATATCTGATAATCATCTAAAAGCAGCTTTGAATATTTCAGCTATTTTATTAAGATTAGAAAACTCAAACGTATGTGAAAGACTTTTCCCTATTTTTTATGCAAATAGTTTAAATTGATGTGTTTCGAAAAGAAAATTAGCATTTTCGATGTGGAAGAAAAATATTGTTAAAAGTTTATTGTGTGAAAATAGAAGAGAAAATGCAGTTATAAGACTTTTTTATGCACTTGGGAAAAAAGTTAATCCAATTATTTCGCATTCTCTAAAACAAATGCAAATACGTGGAGGAAATTCACTAGGAACACTGATGCTTGTTTTAACGATGAGAAGGATCTTACAAGCAAATTTGTATACTGGATTTTTAAGTCTGAAGAAAATTCGCCCATTTATGCAAGTAAAAAATTGAAATTCCAAAGAAAAGCAGGTGAAACTGTCATCATTACAAAGAGTTGCGACATTCGATAGGCTGAATCGCTTAGTTACCAAAAAATCCGAAATAAATTCTGAATTTTTGCAGCTATTTATGTGCTTTATGATATGAAAAAAATCATTTTCTCACACTAGTTTGGAAAATTCAATGCAATTATACATGCTTGCCCCTAATCAAAGATTGAAAGAAATTTCTGTGATTTTTTTAAATGCTGTTTATTCTCATCAAAAAAGAATCAAAATCCTCAGGAAATTTTCTAATTGAAAAAATAAATCAAATAAGCAGGTGATAAAGAAGCCTCAATGATCAATAGACAAATATATCATAGAAAACCAAGCTAAAGTAGCAGCTTCTATCGAAACCCAGATAATTACAAGAGGCAATGATATAGCAAAGCTAAAACAAAAACAAAAAATAAAAACACTGTCATTTATTTTTCGAAAATCCCTGAAAATGCATATTCAAATTTGAAGAAGCCGTATAAAAGATGTGAAGGAAAAAAATGGAATCAGCGATCCATTGTTTGATTACATTAGATATTTAGAAGATAAACTTGGGCTTTCTTCAAAAGTCCCATATCGCCCCTGAATTATTTTAGATCGTTATGACCATCTATTTTTATTTTCAAAACTAACTTATACTTTTCAGCTTTTTTGAGAAGTAAAAACTAAAATGACAATCTCCGTTTATGGTTTAATATACCTAATCAGACTTAGACTGCATAAAGCAGTTGCTCTAGGTCATATTTTTTCTGGTCGGCATTCTGCTGGGTTATAGCAATCTATTATGGTGCATAAATTATACCTTCTCGGGCTTTTGAATCAGAACAAGCGCTCTTCGAAATTCCCAGCAACATAATTGAAGTTTTACACGATAATAAAAATCAATATATTATACCAAAGCTATAATACTTCGCTATTAATTTCATATGTAAATGCATGATCCAAAATCCACTTATGTCTCAAAGCTTCTTCAGCTGATATCCTCTGATGAGCTGGAATAAGTAATTTTGATATTAGATCTTTTGCATCTGCTGAAACTCTTGGCCAAGGCTCATCTTCTAATGAATATTGTCCAATTTTGACTCTTTCTAGCACCTCTTCATCATTATTCCCATTAAATGGTGGATACCCTGCTAATAAAATATATAAAATAACTCCACAACTTCATAAATCGCAGTTTTCATTATAAGTTCCTCCTAGTACTTCTGGAGAAATATAATAAGAAGACCCATGAATTCCTTTTATTTGTTTATTCTTTTCGAATTGAAGTGCTGAACCAAAATGAGAGAGTTTTATATATGAACCGTTTTCATCTTCATGCATAAGAATATTTTCAGGCTTAATATTCCTATGGCAAATTTGATTTTGATGCAGATAAGCTACACCTGAAAAAATTTGTTTAATAATTAAAGCTGCTCGATGTTCACTGAAAGTTTTTTTCCTCAAAATTTCTGTAAACAGTTCTCCTCCATTACAAAATTCTGAGACTACATAAATTCGTTTAGGCTCTGAAAAATAGTCACAGAGCTTTACTATATTTTGATGATTTATTGATTTTAATATTTGCAATTCTATTTCCAAAGCTGCATTTGTTGAGTCGTTAGTAATTAGATCTTTTCTGAAGATTTTAACAAATCGTTTGATATCAGTCTTCCTATGGAAGCAAGTTCTAGCCTCCATATAAGGATTATCTGCCATGCATGGTCCAAGCCTGTATAAAGAATAAAATTGGTCGTTATTAGTAATTTCATCTACAGGCGACACTTGCTTAAATTCCTGCTTTTGAAAAGAACTCATGTTTTCTTCGCAAACTTTAAACTCCTTTTTAAATTTGCTCGAAATGGTTCCCATAAATTTATATTGAGATTATTTCATTAATTATTCAATTTTTAATTTTCTTTGGGTTTTGCAGCATTTCAAAATAAAATAAAAAACCCCAATAAAAATCGCTACGATAGGCAGCAATTTCCAATAATAAAGACTTGAAATTTTCTTGAATAAAAATCTAGCCAGGTTGTATGCTTCTCTCAGAAGAGTAATCGGAGGTGGCAGCTCTTTTCTGTCATACATCAAATATGTGTGGTTTAAATAAACTAGTTTGAGCTCTCTTGAATCTGTTTTACCTGTATAGTTATAAATATACCCATCAGTGTAATAAAGAAAGTTAGGAAATGTTGAGATCATAAATCTTTGTGCAAGCTTGGGGTTTGCCAAAATATTAACTTTTGCGATGTTTATTTGATGAGACTGTTTTTTTGCATCTTCAGCGAAAAACTTTCATTGAGGGCTGAATATTGTGCATTTAAAACATTGTGGATGAAAGAAATAGATAAACCAAGGTGAATTGGAGGTTGATATAGTAGTGTCGAAATTTGTGTCGTTAAGGTCTATGGAAACTTCGTCCTTTATTTGAGAAATCCTTTTGAAGCCTTCTTGAAAGTCCATATCAATCATTGCGTTAGCCTCTAATGTAAGAAGAATTCCTAACAGCAGAGAAATTGCCATAGTTTTATAAGTTACTTACGTGTTTATAAACGTGCATTAAATATGAAGAAATTTATTTTATTTAATTTTGGTATATTTAAATTTGATTTTTTCGCTTTTAGCTCACTCCCCTCTGTAAGCGAAAAAAATTAAGCTCGCTGGAGGGGCTAATTTTTTTTTATTTATGCGTGTATAAATTTTATAAATCCATATTTGAAATTTTAAAGCAAATACAGGTTTAATTGTTTAAATTAGATAGAGATTTCATTATAATAATCATTAATTATATATAGGTCAAAAAATAGGGATTTTTCCAATTTTTTTTCTTATGGATGGGGAGCCAGTAAAAGCTTTTATAGCTTAAAATTGCTATAAATGAAAGTTATAACACACACTAGATAGTCATCATAAGACCAATATTATTCATAATAATTTTTATCAATAGAAATGATATACCATTTACTCTAATCAATTTGCTTGATAGTATTTCTGACTTTATTGTTCATAGACTCCAGTTTTCTCATAGAAATTGAAAATTGTGGTAACAGCGGTGCTTCCTTTACAGTTGCTTTTCTAAGTCTTGTTGCTTCACTGGCTCCATATGAGTTAACCATTTTCCCAAACATTGTCCCTTTTCTTTTGATCAAATCTTCAGGCTTCCCGATTTCCTGGATTCTTCCTTTATCCATAACAATAATGGCGTCGCTATCTATAACTGTATGCAGTCTATGGGCTATGGTTAAAATGGTGGCTCCTTTAAACATTCTTCTAATGGTTTCTTGTATAAATTGATCTGTATTTAAATCTACAAATGCTGTAGCTTCATCGATGACGAGAATTTTGTTATTTTTTAATATAGCTCTTGCTAGGCAAATTAACTGTTTTTGTCCTACAGACAAGGCAGCTGAATTGGAACTAAGCTCAGTTTCCAAGCCATGTGAAGAATTTTCGAAATAGTCAGCTAGATCGACGCATTCGAGGACTTTTCATAATGCTTCATCATCGTGCTGATCAAACGGGTCTAGATTTTTTCGCAGTGATGCTGAAAATAAAAACGGTGACTGTGGAATAATGGAGAGATTTTTCCTTACTTCCACTCCGTAAGGGAAAAAAACCCACTGGAAAAATCCCGTTTTTTTCAAAAAACCCAGAAAAAATGTTTTTTAAAAAAACAAAATTAATATATAAGTGATAACTATTATAATGAATCTCAAGCTAATTCTGTTTAATTTTAAGCAACTTAGATTTTAAAACATAAATTTGAAAATTAAAATAATATTTGCTTTCAAATTGGATTTTTTTAAAATTTTGGAAAAAAAAACTGCTATATATTTAATTGTTTAACAAAAAAAACTAACCCCCTTTCGTGAATGAACAAGATTTATGTTCACTCACGGAGGAGGAGTTAGGTCATGGAGACCGAGCTGTGTGATGTCTTGGTCATCAATAAAAATAGCTCCATCATATAACGGAAAAGATCTAAACAGAACTTGAAATAGGGTGCTTTTACCACTCCCAGTGCGGCCTACAACACCTACTCTTGTCCCACCAGGAATAATAAAGCTCGCACTAACCAAAGAAAACTCTAAATGCTCTCGATATCTCATCGTAACTTCTTGAAACTCAATTTTTCCTGTTGTTATTTGAAACTCTTTAACATTCAAATCCCCTTCCGGCAATAGTGTTGTATAATCGTAAAGCCTATCAGTGCTTGACATTGAAATCTGTGTGTCAATGATCATGCGAAAACACCAAGGCAAAAATGCCATAACACTCACGCTGAAGCTTAAACTTAGACTAGCCAATTGGCTATCACTTTGCCCTAGCACCAATACAATAAGAATTGCATTAATTCCAAGAACACCCCCTCCTGTCATCCCTATAAACAGTAGATAGAATCTTAAAGCAGCCACATAATTTGATAAAATATACTGAGATTTCTTGACCACTTCTGTTATTGAGTTTCTGAAATGGTTCTGCCAATCATAGCATCTGATATTTACAAGCCCAGAGACGGTGGCATTAAAGCTGGACTGTATGGGGCTTCTATATATTAAATCCATTCGTTTTAAATCCCTTATATGTGAGCCTGAAACATGATAAATGTAATAAGCTATAACTACAAATACACCTAAAGCAGCCAAATTGATAGGTACAATGTATATCATTGTGATAATACTCCCAAGAACAATTAAGCTGAACATCAAAGAGTCTGTTAAATTCCCAACAGCAAGCTCATCTACAAAAAATAAATCACGTGAAAATCTATTAATAATCCTTCCTGATGGAGTTGAATCGAAAAATCTTACTGGCGAAAATAAAATCCCTGATATAGCACTTTTATGAAGTTTAGAGCAAGATATATAAAGACACTTCATCAAAATACTGTTCCTAAAAAAAGTGGTCACAAACACAATAACAGACAAGATCAGCAACACCAATGGATAATACCCGCTGTCTTGCTCATCCTCATTTTGGCTAGTCCAATAAGAAATCCACCATTGCATTATAACATAGACAAACTGTATGCAAATGCATGCAATTAAAAAGGTCACTACAAGGCAGCAGTAGTAAAATCCATCCCTCATAAATTTATAGTAGCATTTAAGGGGCACCCCACCATTCGCTTGTTCTTCTACCATCACAGTGTTCTTATCTTCTTCTTTTTCAGAGTTGAAGTTATATGAAGTCGATTTCTTGGCTTCTTCGCCAAACGCTACTTGAAGCTTGTGGCCTTCATTTTTGAAGCTTTCTGAGTTTTGGCCTATCATTTCAAGAGCCCATTCCTCTTTTTGCATGTCTTCATAGGTCCCACAGAATACAACTCTTCCGGAATCAAGTAAAATAATTTTGTCGCATTGCGGTAAAAAGTGCACTTGGTTAGTAACTAAAAGACGGGTTTTCTCACGGAGCATGCCTTTGATGCAAACACTGAAAAGCTTGTCAGCGACTTTTGAATCGACAGCACTGAGGGGATCGTCGAGCAAATAAATGTCTTTTGAGGAATAAACAGCTCTGGCTATAGCAATTCTGGCTTTTTGGCCACCTGATAAGCTGTTTCCACGTTCTCCTACCAATGTTTTGTCACCATACTTCATTTTTTCTAACTCCTCACTTTAAATTTTATTGATAAAATGCTAGTTTTGACCTAATTTAATCATAAAATGCAAGCAGGATGCTATTTAAAAACTCTCACACTGAATTTATTAATTTTTTTTATTTAATTCTTCATAAAAATAAATTAAAGTTTAAATTATTTCGTTCAATTTATATATTTTTAAAATTTTGGAAAAACTTAAAAGTTCAATATAAAATGTTTTATAAACCTTCTAATTTAATAGACAAAAAGAAAGTAGAATACTATTTAAGAATTTTTCACACTCAATTGACTAATTTTTTATTTTAATTCTTCATAAAAATAAAAAAAAAAATTATAATAAAAACTAATTTTTATAAAATTAAATTTTAACTAACTCCCCCCCCCCCCCTCCGTGAGCGAACAAAAAAATTTTGTTCGCTCACGGAGGGGGGTTAATTTTTTTTTTTAAAAAAATTTATATATAAATTTTATAAAAAATATTTTTTTCGAAATTTAAAAAAATCCTAATTTGCAAAAATTGGGAAGCAAATATTAATTTAATTTGCAAAATTTATGTTTTAAAACGCAATTTGTTTAAAATTAAACAGAATTAGCTCTAGATTTCATTATACTAATTATCACTTATATATCAAAATTTTTTTTCATTAAAATTTTTTCTCTATTAAAAAAATTTTGTTCACTCACGGAGGGTGGGTTTTTGGTCAAAAAATGGCGATTTTTCTAATGGTTTTGTTCGCACGGAGGGGGGGGGGGGGGGAGTAAAAAAATAATTAAAATTCAAATTATCTCGCTAAATTTATATTTTTAAAATTTTAAATATTTTAAAAAAAAAAAATAGAGAAAAGTATAAAATAAATTTAAACCCCCCTTTAAATTGGAAAAGGATATATTCAAAGTAGAAGTAAGTCTTCTGAAAGTGCGCAGCATTGTATAGTGTTTTCGTAAAACTCTGGCTCATAATCGTGACCCATTACTATATTATCTCTAAAAGTGCCTGTTATAATCCAAGGTTCTTGCTCCACATAGGCAACAGAACCCCCTACAACGACATCTCCCCCGACCAAAAATGTTTCTCCTAATATCGTCTGCAAGACAGTTGATTTCCCGCAGGCAACAGATCCCACAATTGCGCAAAGCTCACCTGGCTCTACATGAAAAGTGACATTTTTCAAAACGTATGAAGGGGAGTCTGCAGATGAGGTCACAAGCCCATTGGAAGTGTGCAAAACATCTTCTCTTTCCATCACGCTCCATGACGCGTTTACTTCTATTAAATGGACTGCACAGTTCTGCTTATCTCTTCTCACATAGTGTTCTTTTGTTGGTAGTAAAAGAGTATTTGTTACACGTTGACAAACAGCTTTCATAAATCCTTGAAGAATCATGCCAATAGAGACCATTCCTGTGATGTAAAAATGTGAATTGTTCAAGACACTGATAGCACTGAATACACTTGATAGCCCCAAAGTGCCTCCCATCTTTACATGTACATAAAATGTCAATAATAATACAAAACCTTGTCCAGATACAAGTAGGGTAAAAGTGAGGACTTTGATGATAGCTTTTTTTCAGTATAGAGAAAGCTCAATATTGCGAATTCTGCTTAAAATTTCATAAAATGGCAACTCCCATGCATACATTTTAATGATCCTTATCCCTTCTATCAAATTAGTAGTCAAGCCTAATCTTTGGCCTGACTCCCTACCAATTTTCCCTCTATATTTTGCTGTGAGATTTGACAAATAAATTTGCAACGGAATATTCAGAATTATAAAAACCAGCCCAATTACTCCTGACCACCCCAGCTTAATGGCCAAAATGACAAGTGCACCAACTTCATAAAAAGGAATTGTCCATATAAAGCTTGTAATTGTAAGCTGTTCAAAAATACTTAAATCTGTTGTAGCTGTGCTCACTAAGCTTGCTGCTACGCTTTCTTGGTTTAGCGTAATATTTGAGATATCTAATAATTTGTCATAAATTAAAAGCATAGACGCAAATTGAATTCTGGATCCTAAGCTTGCATAATTAAAGAATACTCGGTCGTTTTGGTTTTGGCTAAGCAGTGCTAAAAATAAAATTCCGAGACCGTAAAGAATTCCTATATACAAATCTGACCCATCTTCTAAAAAGCTTATAATTTCTCCGATAAGTAAAGAAACTCCTAAATTGCACCCTAGAGAAATAATCATGGGCAGCCCAGACAAAATATACTCTTTCCAATAAACACTTCACAAAGCCCTTTCAAAACTCGGTCTATGCTTCAGCTTTTCTTGCTCCCATGCATGCTTCACCCTTAAATAGTTACTTTTCAAGTCTTCTTTTTCAGGTGGAGGAATTAAGGTTTCTTCTGAGGCCTTGTGCTTAAATCTGTATCATATGTGCTTAACTAGCCAAAACTCAAAAAACCTAGTAATAAGGCTACAGGTATCATAGGGATGCTTTGGTATGTCCATTGATTATTGATTTTATTTATAAATAGCTCAATGGGAAACGGAAAGTTTTCCAATACTTTAATGATATTAGAAAAGTTTTAAAAAATATCATAATTTAGCTTGGTTTTTTTGATTTGAAGATACCCAAATGTTCAACAATTAAATATTATGGACGATAAGAAGTTTCATAAAATTCAAATAATTTAATATGGAAAAGACATAAAAACAATAACTTGTGATGCGATTAAGCAGCTTACAAAATAAAAAATAAACAAATGGTATATGGGAAAATAGAAACCTGATACTGCGAACTGATAAGTTTAGTCAAAAATGAATAATCTGAAGAACTGATAAAAGAAGTATGGATAATGAAATATTGAGGAGTCGATTTATGAAAAGAGAGAGCTTAAAACTTCCAGACATAAATAATAGGCTGGGCTCGTTTTCTCCTAAACCAATTCGGTTAAAGCTATATCAAAAGCATCGAAAGCAAATATAGCGCTTTCCCGAGGATGGCGCGGAATGGCGCCATCCTCGGGAAAGTCAACTAAGCATCCACACGGGAACTGGGAGTTCCACGTGTGGATGCCATTTTTGACATGTGGGATCCAAACTTTCACATGTCAAAATGGCATCCACACGTGGAACTCCCAGTTCCCGTGTGGATGCCCTTCCTGGCTTTCCCGAGGATGGCGCCATTCCGCGCCATCCTCGGGAAAAAGCGCTATATCAATTGATGCAATAATTAACACTCCTCAGGAGAATCTTGCTTCAAGCTCATTTATCACATCTTCACATCTTGAAGAAAAGCGCAGCATTTCAATAACTCCAGCTCCAGATTCTTCTTCCAATAACCCAAGAATAAGGAAAATTCGGCTCCAAACACCTGTTTTGACTTATGAAAAAATTGTGATGTCTAAAGATCTTGCTATAATGGCAAAAGTAAGGAAGGGTATCATTTCTGAGTTGACAGGAAACCGAATTCTCAACTTGACTCCTGATCTTTTGCAGACTTTAAAGCATCAATACCTTCCTGAAGAGCTTAAAACAAGTGAAAACTCTCAACAGCTGCTTCAAAAACAGAAAGCTTTTCAAGAAAAAATTACTCGGCATCCTTTGGGAACGGCTGCATATGCGATAAGATCTTTGTCACCACAAGCTAGAAAAACAATTAAAGAGCAGCTTAAAATAGCCCTTCCTCAAGGATCCAGATTTTTAGAAATTTAATTTGAAATTTTTACTATAAAATGGATTTGGAAAGTGTCAATAAAATTTTAGATGATAACACGCCGTTCATTTCTGATAAAACAAGCGAGCTAATTATCAAGGAACTGAAAAATGATATGAGACATATGATGATATCTATTATTGCGAGAAAATCTGAGGCGCTCGAGGAAATTGAGAAATGAAGTTTGTGCTCGTTTTGTCGATTAACGCAAGATCAAAAATTTATGAAGCTAAAAGAGTATATTGAACAAGGAGGAAGTTTTAATGGTAATTATAACTAAAATAATGTTTTTAAAACAATCTAAATTTCTGCGTTTAATTATTTTTATGTTCATTAGCACAATAATTAGTAAAATTTAAACCTTTTTCTAAATCAGTCTAGAATTAAGATTTAGTTTAAACATCATTTAAGCTGATTTAATAATGCCGACTTGAAAGCATGCAATTTCCAAATATTTTATTACTTATTTAAAAGAGCAGGCAATAGTTCTGATAAGCGCTGAGCTAAGCCAGTATATGACTCTGGAGTCAACTTTTTGAGTTCTATTGTGATAAAGCTTGGGAGTTTGAGCTCTTTCTCTATTTCATCTACTAGCTCAATGAACTGAATGCTACTCATGCTATTAAGTCCTCGGGTATGTTTCTTCAATAGCTCATAAGGCTGCGGAAACCCGTATTTCCTCAGTATCATCTGAACGGGTTCTGCAAGAATTTCCCAATGGCTATTTAAATCATGACTTATTTGTTCTTTATTAACTGAAATCTTTTCAAACCCTTTCATTAGAGACTTATAAGCTACTAGCGAATGCCCTAGGCCAACTCCTACATTTCTTAAAGCAGTAGAGTCACTTAAATCTCTTTGAAATCTTGAGATAGGCAACTTATGTTCCAAATGAATCAAAATAGAGTTCGCGATGCCTAAGTTCCCTTCAGCGTTTTCAAAGTCTATAGGGTTTACCTTGTGAGGCATCGTTGAGGAGCCAACTTCTTTTTCTTTTACAACCCCTTTGAAGTAGCCTAAAGAAATATATTCACTTAAGCGACTAAATATTAGAATGATAGCCAGTATGATAGAAAATTAATAAGCAGATTAACAGTTTAATTGTATATATCCCCACATATCGCGAGATAAGTCAAGAAGTATAGTATTTACTTGGCTGATTTTCCCACACATTTCAGCTACGACATCGTGAGGCTCTATTTGTGTTGTGTAAGGATTCCATTTCAAGCCAAGCTTGCTTACAAATTCTTCTGTAGTTTTTAGCCAGTCAACTCCTGAAAAAGTGACTTGGTGAGCGTTATAGTTTCCAACAGCTCCGTTACATTTTCCAGTTAATTGCAGCTCATTGAGAGCTTTTAAGTGCCGGTTTATTCTGTATACAAAATTGGCCAGTTCTTTTCCTACAGTAGTCGGTGAAGCTGGTTGTCCGTGTGTCCTGCTGAGCATTGGGACAGCTGAATTTTCAATTGCAAGCTTTTGTATTTTATCTTTTAGTTGAGTCAATGCAGGGATCATTGCAAGTCTTAAACTATCCTGGAACATTAGAGCATAACTTAGATTATTGATATCTTCAGATGTGCAGCATACATGGAAATATTCTGTATATTCCTTTAGGTTGCTGTGTTCTTTTAAATAGTATTCCACTGCTTTTAAATCATGATTTGTTTCCAATTCTTTATTTTTCACTCATTCTGCATCTTTTAGCTGGAATTCGCTTCAAAGGCTGTTAAGGTCTCTGATATCAGCATCTGAGAGCTTTATTGGGATTCCTGCTTTATCAAGAAGAATTCCAGCTGAGGCCAGATGGATAAACCATGAAACTTCGACTTTTGCTCGGTATTTAATGAGTCCTGATTCACTCAAAAAGTCTGGCAATGGACTGATGAGGTGGGAGTATCTACCATCAAGTGGGGAAACTCGAAGTAGCGGAGAGGTAAATCGCCTTATTAATTTCATTTAGAAATTAAAAATTAATGGAAATCAGAATCAATTATTTTGCTTTGGAAACAGAATATTCAGCAAAGCAATGAATATGATTGATAATATGAATCTTCTTTAGATACAATATATCATATGTAGTTTAAAATAATAAAATAGCAATCTTATGTAAAATCAATCATTATTGAGTCTTCTATAACTTTTTGAATTGTTAGAACTTATGAATTATGATTTCAGAAAAATGGAAGAAGATTTCACAATTGAGCCTTGGAATGATACAATTAAACTTATCACAAATCCTAAATCCCACAGACCAAAGATTTCATCAAAATCTTTTATAAGCAATCGAAAAATTTCTTTATCCCCTGTCTGTGCCCGAACTTTTAAACATAACTCCTCAAATAAAATTTCAGACTCTTACATGTGCAAGGATTCAAAGCCTACCTTCCCTTGTCCCAAGTACAATATAAATCATTCTTTTACCAGCAGAAAAAATGAGCAATCCAAAGCTTTTCCTAAACGAAACGATATTTCTGCAATGAAATCTTTGCTCGAATACAAAAAACTTATACGGTCAATTGATTCAGGAATTTCAGGTGATCCGTTTCTGTGGTCAAATAATATTTATGGCATTGAAAGACTGCAGCACTTGTTTCCTTTAAAAGTATCAAGCCAGCCCAAGTTCAAATCAACCAATTCTATGGAAGTCCAAAAATTAGATTTTTTAATTCCTGGGATCTCTTCAAGATCTTTAGTCCCAGGCCATAAAACAAGATCTTCTTCGAGCTTCAGAGCTGCAAAAGTAAAAAAATGTTAATTAATAATAATTTTTAGCTAATTTATGCTTCAAGAAATACAAGCTCTACCAAAAGTGGTAAAAAACACATAGGAATTGCATGCGCATTTAAACGGATCCTTAAGAAAAGAGACTTTGATAGAGTTTTTAGCAGAAGATGGCAAAAATGAAGGGTTTGACAAAGATTTGACGATGGATGAAGCATTTAGACTGTTTTCAGTGGTACATTCTGTAGTAACGAGACCTGATAGGGTTGAAAGGATTACTAGAGAAATGCTGGAAGATTTTGAAAAGGAAAATACGGTTTATCTAGAAATCCGAACTTCTCCAAAAGCCACACAATTTATGACGAAATTGGAATACCTAAATTCAATTATTAAGGCAATAAGGGAATTTCAAGGAAAAATGGTCACAAAGGTATTGATTAGTGTAAACAGAGCTCAAAGTGTGGAAGCAGCTTGGGAAAACATAGAATTAGCTAAAAATTACCCTGAATGTGTAGGAGTTGAATTTTCTGGAAACCCAAACATCGCTAAATTTAGAGATTTCTTATTCCTATGGAACGAGCAAAAACAATTTGCTCGCTCATGGATTTTATCTAAAATTTTTACAATGGATTTTTGTTTTCAGTTCGGAAAGTAAAAATTAATTTAATTTGTGATTTTAAATTTTAGAGCAAAAACTATAATAATTATCACTTATATTAAAATATTTTTTTTAAAATAATTTTTTGCTCGATCACGGATGCTGGTTTTTCCTAAAAATTAGAGTTTTTCAGTAGTTTTGCACTTTAAAGAGGAAATTAGAAGTATTTAATCATGCAAGAGACATTGGAATGAAGGTTTCTATACACACAGCAGAAATTCCAGATAATGAAGATACTTTAGATATCATTAGGTTTAGGCCTGATAGGCTAGGCCATTGTTGCTATTTAGAGACAGAAGCTGAAAATCTGATTATAGAAAATCGTATACCCATAGAAATATGTCCAAGTTCTAATATGGCGACTATGGGGTTGACTAGCATGATTGATCATCATTTCGGGAGATTTTATACTAGATCTCATCCAATTGCGATTTGCACAGATGATACATTGTTATTAAACACAACTTTATCAAAAGAATATTATTTGGTAGCAGAAACTTTTCATCTCACTATAGATGATTTAAAAAGGATCATTAGAGAGAGTGCTTTGATGTCATTTTTTGACTGGCATACAAGTTATTTTACGCAAAATCCACTATAATTCTTAATAGAAAACATTTTCTCTATTAATTTTGAATTAAATTATTAGAGGTAAAATCCTTAAATTTGAATTAATTTTTAATTTGTTTTAGTAAAAGAAAACGGCTGAGGATCAGCAAAAATCACTTCTTTTTTAGGTGGCATCGTGCTGCTAACTTCAATATTTCTTTCTTCTGCAACTATTGGTCTTAGCCCTCTAAAGTTCCCCATCTGCTTCTAAAACGTTTTTTGTGTGGGGTATAACTTAAATTTAAAAAATAAACTTTATAAATTTTTGTTGTATTTAGAATTTTTAAGATGAAAATGAATAGACATGCAATATACTAAATATTTTATTTATAAATGCTTGAGGGGATTTTTAGACACTGTAATTATAATTAAATTATATATTAAAAAAATTAAGAAATCCTAATTTAAATAGAAATATTTTAAATTTTTGATTCATTATTAAAGGCGCCTACAAAAAATTTTTAGATTAGGCTTTTGCCTATTTATAGATGGGAGGAATAAGAATTCCATATAAGAGCGGGACACTTTTGGATTCCATTGTTTCTGATATTTTAAGCTCTCTTGATATAAAAGCTCTATCAAAGGGAGACTGAGCAGGCTGGCCGCTTTCTGCAACGAGGACTGAAAGGGTATGGTTATATCCATTATATTCGAGATACTCGCGGATTAGTTCATTTATTAGCACATTTTCTTGGCTGAGTCTAGGTCTGGAAGGTTCTCTGTCATCTAAGGCAGAAAATATTTCTGCTCTGATTTTAGCTTTAAGGTCTCCAAGGACTCCTCTAGCTTCTAATGTTTCTTTTAAAGCGTTTTTTAGGTCTTCAATTGATGCCATTTTAAAGTTTATAGAGATTTGGGATGCTTATTTAAATCCTTACAAGAAATTTTTACAAAATCTTCAATTTATTGAGATTTTAACCTCATAAACTAATATTCTGAATTATTTGAACTCATCAATATTTAACCTTAAGATAGGATTAGAAATTCCTGATGCTTGTAAGATCAAATGGAAGACCTAAAGATTCTTCTCTTGTTCTATTTCTCTCCAAGTAATTAAGCTGAGCTGGACGGTTTGGAGGCTTATAAACGTGCAAATGCATGTACTCATCATCTGCTGTTCTGACCTTAATCTTGTAATTGGTTCCATAAATATCTTGCTTTCTATATTCAGCGCACTTCATCCAACGATAGCTTTTCCCAACGCTTTCTTCTATAACAGGCTTTAAAAATCCAACAAGCTCAGAGCAGGTAGAATCTGGACCAATAGGAGCTGAGAATCCTGTCTCATCATATTGCTTTGACATTTTATTAACTTTAAGAGACTTGTATTTAGTTTCAAATAATATTTTTGATTTAAATAAGAGAATTTGTATATTTATTATTTATTAATATATCTATTTTAGAAGCTAGATAATTTGTGTAATATTGGGAAAGATTTGTTGATAATAAGTATTGTGGTACTGATACTTGAGTTTATACGCTGTATTAAGCCAATATAATTTTAATAATAAAATTCCAAAAAAATATATAGGGCTTTCCTTGAATAGCCCAATAACGGGATGAAGCCAGCCCGTCATCGGGCAACTCAAGGGAAAGCCCTATAGCTCTAATTCAGGCTTTCGTTTTTAAAAATTCGATATGCCATATCTTTCTCTTTACTAATTAGAATGCTTAAATCTTAATTTACTGCCCAAGCTGGTAAAATGGTGGTTTTAATATGATAATAAAAAGAATAAAATGCAATCACTTTTCGAAGAAATAGAATATTTACACAAAACTCCTTTCTGAAAGAAAGTGGAAAGCCATCGTTCTTTAGAGACTGATAAACTGTTATATCAAGGCATGCTTTTAGAGCTCAAATCTTCTGGAAAAACAAGGCAAAGTTTTTTTTCTTTGACAAACAAATATTTATATTCTTCCAAACCTGGGCACTTAAAGCCAAATAAGCAAGCAGTTATAAAATTTAGAGTAATTGAGCCATTTATAGAAGAAAGAGAGGATACTGTCAAATATGGTTTTCAAATTATTTTGCATAAACATAGCAAAATATTTTACACATCTTCGATGAAAGAACTAGATAAATGGATGGACTATCTAGCAATGGTTGGGATCATGACAAAAATTGAAGATGATTATCAAATAATGAAGCTCCTCGGGAAAGGGAGCTATGCAAATGTGTACTTAGCCAGAGACCTTTGTACAGATAAAGAGTATGCAATAAAATCAATTGATAAATCACTTATTAAAAGTAAAAATACTTTTAATGGGATGGTGAATGAAATTGATATTCTCAGAACTCTGGATCATCCGAATATTGTCAAGATCCATAAAGTTTATGAATCTGAAACCCACATACAATTAGTCCTCGATTATATAAAAGGTGGAAGTCTTTTAGCCAGATTGCATAATGAAGGCCCTTTATCAGAAAAACAATCAAGAAAATTCATGAAAAAACTACTGGAATTACTTGTATATTTAGAAGATTCTAGCATAATTCACAGAGACATTAAGCTTAATCTTAATCTTAATTATATGTTATTGAGTAGCTCCCCGGCCAGGACCGTAGGTCCTTTTCTTCTATTTTTGGCCGCATCGCTTGCTTTCCTTGCCCTGCTCCCAGTGTACACCTAAGTGCCACAGGCTGCCACTTGCCTCCTTCCGGTCATGGGGCTTAGTCATGAAATTCCGGAAGTAGGCGGACTGGGTCACCATGCTTCACGTCTTCGACTAGGTTAGAGCTAGGGATTAGCTCCCTAGCTCTTATCAGCATCTGCTGTGCCGTCGATTTGGGCACCAGCTGTCCCTAGAGGAAAACCCTTTTTTTCCCATGTCCCGTCGGGACGATCCGAAAATCGTCATTGCTGGACCGGGAGGGAAAACCTAGCCGGACACAAATACCAGTACCCATGCCAGACTTTTCACTGAGTGGATTAACTTCAGGCCGCAGCAAGGTCCCCAATCACACTAGAGGTTCGGGAGAGGACGGGTCGGTGTCGTCGCCATTTTATTTGTGTCAGAGACATTAAGCTAGAAAACATTTTATTATTGTCTGAAAAAAGCACTTCACATTTTAAATTGATAGATTTTGGCTTTTCAGGGTATTTAAAAGATAAAGAAACCGCATATTGTGGGACTCCTGGATATATGGCTCCTGAAATTATTAGAAATATTCCATATGGCCTAAAAGCTGACGTTTTTAGTGCAGGAATACTATTGTATATACTTTTATATAATCAATCTCCCTTTACAGGTGACACAGCAAATGAAGTGATTGGTATTTTAAAAAATAGAAGAAAAAATTTTAAAAAAATTATCATATTTTGCTAAAAATTTATATGCATGAAGTCATTGAAAGTAACAAAAGATGCAAAATATTTTTTGATAGCAAGTATTTTCTAATGGCCTCTTGCGAAGCAATCCATACTATTATGGAAATGACCAGCTCCAGTCCAGCAGCTAGACTTAATGCAAAAGAGCTACTAAAGCTCAGATGGTTTACAAAGGAAAAATCAAATGGCAGACTAAAAAGTAGGACACATACTGATGACATCATTTGCGCTGATTCTGATAAAAAGAGAAAAAGAGGAAGTATGTCACACAAAACAAAAGGCCATGAATTAGAAAAAAATTATGTAAAAAATAGGTCAAATGTAAAAAATGAAAATAGAGCAAGAAGTAAATCCTTATATGAAATAAAAGATGAAGGCTCATAGTTAAGGTAGCGTATCGCAATTCCAAAAATTAAGAGAATAATTCATTATAGGATTTTCAATTATTTTTATCGAATTTAATTAAAAAGTAACATAACAAACTTATACATAATTTTGTCTAATTTTAAATTTGCATGCAAAAATCACAAATTTTATGCACTTTAATGTCTAAAAGCGTTTAAATTTCTTTTTTGATTCTTTTAACATTATTTAAACACAAATTTTATATTCGGATTTTCATCAGTTACATTCTACGAATATAAAAATGATTTATCTATAAATTTTTTATGTCCTTACACTTTTATGCTTTTATATCATAAATTATCATTTTTCCGCTTCCAATTTCTGATATAATTTTTTTAATATAAAGTTTTTAGCTTAAAACCTATACAAATAGTATTCCTATAGGGCCTTCCTATAGATGGCGCGCAATGCGCCATCACCGGGCCATGTCGGGAGAGGGTTCCACACGAGGAATGGTTCTACGTGTGGAACCCTCTTTTTGGCTCGTGGAAAGTAGTTTTCTCACAGGTCAAAAAGAGGGTTCCACACGTAGAACCATTCCTCGTGTGGAACCCTCTCCCGACATGGCTCGGTGATGGCGCATTGCGCGCCAACGATAGGAAGGCCCTATACCTACTATCCATTAATATATTTTTAAATTTAAGGATGAACAAGGACCAGAATGCTAGCAATAGCGATATTGAGCGTATTCTATCAAGCCAGGTTTGGAAAAGACGGTCTCTTACAATGCGAACTACCGCCTCCGAAATCCATAGAAAGCTTAGAATTGACTGTTCCAAAACAAGCATATGTAACAATACTTTATCAACACCGAGCCTGCCCCCTATAAAAGAAAGCTTTCTAAATAAGCTAAAATCTGCCACATTACCTCCTCTGTCTCCATCAGATTTGTCTTTTAGCCCTGATCACAGCAAGCGACTATTTCGATTAGCAATTCCTTATAAAACGTTAGCAAGTTCTCTTAAATCTCAAATTAGAACGATAAAAACGAATACCGAGTCAATAAGAGTCCCAGTTTTCCCAAAAGCACCGTTTGGAAGCCATAAAAATGAAGTCGTTCCAGAATTCGAAGAACTGACTTTTGATTATACAAATATACACGATATTGAACTTAAAGCGAACCAAATTAAATGCCTTTCAGGAAGAATGAAATCTGAAGGCTTATTCGCTAACCTGCTGGCAAAATCAGCTGATTTAAAATAAATTACTTAAAATTTTTTATTCTAGTCAATAGTCATTCCACTTATTTTTTCCTCCTGCATTTCGAAGAATTTCGGCGATTCTCAAGGCTTCTGAGTCAGATATATTTTCAACTAAATTCAACGGCATTAATTTGAGTTTATTTATAGGATTTACATTTGCATGCTTTCTAATGAGCAACTCTACTAAGCTTCTTTCTAGCCTTAAGCAAGCAAAGTGCAACGCAGTATTATATCCCTCACTTTCCATATCATCAATATGTAATCCGCCTTCAAGCAAAAGATCTAGGACTTTATAATAATTTTCATCATCAATCCAACTCAATGCAAACTTTGGCAAGGTTCCTTTAAAAATAGCGTGGCTTAAATCCAGCCCATTTTTTATAAAACATTGAAGAATATCCACATCATTATTTGAAAGCGCTAAGTTAAAAGCCCTTGCTATATATCAGCACAATAAAATAATATTTCCTCTATTTTTTAAAAGATTGTCAAGTTTCTCTTTATCTCTATCCTCTACAGCTTCAAAAATCTCTTCATTGAGCTTCATAGTCTTTTCCATAATTTCTGTGTCATTTTTAAGCTCTTCCATATATTGCATTTCTTGATTCAATGACTCAAACCTTAATAATCCTATGTGTTCTTCTTCTGGTACTTCAGCTGTAAATACTCTTTGCCTAAGCTCCATAATAAATCTATTTAAATTGAAAAATGCTTGACCAAATCCAACCCCACATTAGGAAAATTGAAAAACTGATTGATGAGACCAACCTCGAAGCCGAAAATCTTCAGCAAGCTATGAAATCACAGTTACAGAGTTCAAAAGAAAAAATTCTTTCTCAGCTGCGCAACAGTACAAATCCAAAAATTCTTAGTCCATTTGCATCTAAAGTTCTGAAATCTTGGCGGGATCCTTCGATTTCTTATCAGCCAAGTATGAGTGAAAATATATTCACGCTGAAGAGAAAACCTGTGTGCTCAAGCACCGGGATAAAAAAATTTAAAGCGAGTGCCAAGGTAAGCGATGCGAGTACAATTGTAGATGAGCAGGCTGATTTTGAAAGCGACTCAGAGAATGAAGGATTTAAAATCAATTATAAAGTCCCTGTATGGGCTAAAGATGTGATGAGCCATTGAAAGGAAGTAAATGCAAAGCATGATCCTGAAGCAATTTTCGCACCGATAAGAACACCACAAGGATCAGGAATCTTTTGTGATTTGAAGGCAATCTTTCCACAATCGAAAAGAATGTATGAGCAAAGAGGAGATTCAGGAAACTGGCATTATAAAAATCTTAATTAATTTATCATTAGGAATGTATTTATGCTCTTGTAAAAAATTAAATGATAAGCCTTAAACTATAATAAAAATAATGAAATGAGCAGCAATTATGAAAGCTAAAGGCAACTATTTATTTGAATTTATAATATGAGCCATGGAAGCTGGAATCTCTAAATAATGCAGAAAATTTAATCATAGATTTTTGGGTAAACAAAATTAATCCTTTTTATTAAAAATACTCCACCTTCCTTTTTTGCTTTCTCTTATGGACCCTTCTGAATGGACAACATCATCTTGAAGGCTCAACTGAGATTTAATGATTTGCAAAATTGCTTGAGATTCTTTATTTAAAGGTGGAAGAGCTTTCACTAGATTTGTAAAAGAGTTTCTTAAATGTTCTGTATCAAAATTCATAAATTGCTTATGCTGAAGTTCTTTTATGTTTTCTTTAAGAACTTTTGTGAGCTCTAAAGTGGTTTGCAATTTATTTTTTTTGTTTGCAAGTTTTTTATTCAAATCGTCAATTATCTTTTTTTGCTCTAAAATTTTGAAATGGGCTCGATAGTTAGGCTCTTGGCTTTGAGACGAGCTGTCAACCGATACAGTGTCATGATCGTGAACTGATGATGTAGGAGACTCACTTGATAATTGGGGATAGTTAGCTTTATGAGGACTTTCTGAAGAAATTATATCAATGTCATGATCGATGCTGATTGATTGTGGCTTCGATACATATCTATTAAATAAACTGACCAATGATTCAGGAATTTTTCTTTCATTGCTTTTCTCAATGAAATTTTCCAATTGATTTATCAGTTCTTGAATGTTTTTTGAAGATTTTTCTCCACTTGCTTTAGAATTTTCAGAATCATGAGAGCCTCTTCTTAAGCCTTCTTGTGAAGTATCAATAAATAGTTTTATATTTGAAGACTTAAATTGGACTCCATCCCCAGGAGGTTCTGTTAAAGGAGCAGAGTTTTTTCTTGTAATTAACCCTTTATCTTGCTGCTTAAGGACTCTTAATTCATTTTCTAATGAGTCTATATTAGTTTGATATGTGATTTCTTCATTTTGGATTCTATTGGTGAGTTCAATATTTTTTTTCTTTTCATTCTCATAGTCATTTAGAGCTATTTCTAGCTTAGATTTAGCTTGGGTTAGTTCATAGTCTAGTTGGCCTATTCTTTGTTGTTGAGAATCAATCATTTCGCTCTTTTCATCAATAATTTTGGTGTTTTCTATGCTTTCTGTTTCAAGTTCAGCATTTTTACTTTCTAACTGTATTTTTATTTTGGTGAAATTGTTATTAGAAGATTCCAATAAAGCTAACTGAGATTGGAGTTTAATATTATGCTCTCTAAGCTGATTTCCTGAGAGCTGAGATGATGCAATTGCTGACTGTAATCTTTGTTCTAAATATTCTTTGTCATCTGTCAGCTTAGCTATTATAGATTTTTTATTCGCAAAATCAGCTGAAATTTCAGAATTTTTCTTCTTACTCTCACCATTCTAATCAAAAGACCACCGACAGTTCGACCAAATTTAGAGCTAAAAATTCTCATTTTTATTAACTAACATAATTGTTGTATTAATTTTCTTACCTATATAAAGATTTTATTAGCTAGTAATATATTGGAAAATATGCCAAAAGTCACATTATAATTGCGGAGGAGCAAGCAGCTAGATTTGAGGTGGGCAGGAGAATTGGTTTTATGTTTGACCATATGAAATAGTTAGTTCGATCAAGTATCGTTACAAATTTCCATTTTTGGGGAATTGGATTGGAATCTTTTGTAAGAATGAAAGAGTTAAGGTTTTTTATTTCTTCATTTAAATTTTGGATTATATTTGTGTTTGAGTCTATTATTTTGTTATAATTTTCGTTTTCCTCTAATATTTTAGCAGAGTTTAATTTCTCTGATTCTAAAGTATCATTGAGCCTGGATAATTCTGCCTTAGCATCATCTAACTGCTTTGCAATTTCATATTTGATAATTTTCAAGTCTTGAAGCTGCTCTTTTAACTCCTTTTCTCTTGCAATAGATGAAAGTCTCTCCTCTTCTAAAACCTTTAATTTATTAGTGGTTTCTTCTGTATATTTAATGCAAAATTTTTCCAGCTGGGAATTTCTCTCGCAAGTTTTTTCATATTCAAACTTAATTTCACTTAAAATATTTTCGAGATTTGGAAGAATTTCTATTTCTGAATAATCTTTTTGTGTTATTTTGTTGACGATATCAATAATCTCTTTAGCATTGATTAAAGTTGGCGTTTCAGGATTTGGTACTATGTTCGTTGTAAGATTTTCATGAATCAATAATTTTGCTTCATTTAGTTTGTTAATTTCATTAGAGAGTTTTTCAATTTGTTCACTTTGGTCAGATAAGACTTTTGCTTTTTCATTTTCAAGTTCTTTAACTCTTTCATTATACCCTGAAATAATTTTTTCTTTTTCAGATTGAAATTCATTAGTCAATTTTTCTGAAATCTCAGCTATAGCAATTTTTGTTTCTTTATTAATATTTTTTTCCTTTTGCATATTTTTTTTCATCTCATTCAATTCTAAATAGGCACTATCAATTTGTGACCTTAATTCGTTATTTTCATTTATAACTTCATTCAATTCATTCTCAAGCTCTCCTTGAAGTTCAATTTTCTCCTCAAGTTTAGAAGTGCTGATCCGTACAATTTTATTTAATTCAAATATTTTTTCATTAAGATTGTGGATTTTTTCTTCTGTGTCGCGGCTATTATTTTTCATGATAATTTCAAGTTTTGATATGTTTTCATTGAACTCTTCAATTTTCAAGTCTTTTTCAATGATTTTAGCTGCTTCTTTTTTTTCTATTAAGCTCATGTTTTCTTGAAGACTTTGAATTTTAGACTCATTGCTGCTTATTTCAGTTTTCAGATTTTCATTTATAATTTGCAGATCATAACATTTTTCTCTTGAGTTATTTAATTCTTTTTCTAATTGGTTATTTCGATTATCATATTCTTCTTTTTGTGATTTTATCTTACTTTCAAGGTCTTCTATTTCGCTTTTCATTTCTATTTCTAATTGAATGCTAAATGCATCAAATTCTTTTTTTTGTGTTTTAATTTGCTTTTCAAGAATATCAATTTCACTTCTTAATTCTGAATTTATTTGCATTAGTTTCTCAAATTCGGTGTTTTTGCTAGACTCATTCATGTCTTGGGTTTCATTAGCATTTTCAAGTTTTTTTTCAAGAATTTGTTTTGTATCTTCAAGCTCCCTTAATTTTTTATTTAGCTCTTTCAATTTCTGATTGTAAGTATCATCACTATTTTTTTGGGATTTTTTGAGTGCTTTGTTAGATTCTTTCAGCTCATTTATTAAGTTATTATTTTTTTCGTTATTCAATGCTTTTTCCTTTAAATCAGAAATATTTTGTTTGCACATCATTTTGATTTTATATAATATTTCTTTCGATTTCTTAACTTTATTTTCATTAAGCATAATGATATGTGAAATATTCTTAGAAAATTCATCAATCTTTTTGTCATAAATCAACATTTCATTTATAAATATGTTTTTCACCATGAGTAGCATTTTTTCAGTTTTACTTTTTTCCTCTCTAATTTTCGATAATTCTTGATTAGCTTTTGGAGACTGGTGAAAAATTTCTTTCATATTTTTCATAGTAGTCTTCAATTCAGAGTTTTGAATTTTCAAATCTTCTATTACTTTGTCTTTTTCTTTTAATTCACTATTCGTTTCCTCTTTCAATTTTTCCATTTCTCTCTTAATTTTTTTATTTTCTCTACTTTTCTCTTCAATAATCTTATTAAAGCTTTCGTTTTTATTTTTTTCTATTTGAATTTCTTCTTCGAGCTTTTGCAAATAATCATTTTCCTTATTTTCTATTGTTATGCTATTTATCGCATTTTTATTTGATGTTTTTGCTATAACCTCTAAAAATTTATCACTTTCAAAATCCCTTATAATCTGTCTAAGCTTTGCTTTAGAATTTTCACACTTTTCAAGGGTTTCGCTTCTATCAGCTTCTGCATTTAAAATGGCTCTTTCTGCTCTTATGGTAGCATCAATGAAATTTTTAGCTGCTTTTATAACTGTATTAGCTTTAGCTCGAATAAGAGCTATAGTGCTGCTAGCATTTTTGCTTTCTGTATCCTGATTAGAAGTAGTCGCTAATAATCCAACTGAGTTATTTTTCATATGGTTTATTTTTCATGCCTTAAAGATATCTCTTTCTTCAATTGTTTTTTCTAGCCTTTGCTTAGTTTCTATCAATTCTTTTTTAATATTATGAAATTCTTTATTTTGTGGGGATACTGATCTAGAAATAGGAGAATTGGATTTTGATATCCGAAGAGGGCTAAATTCTTTTGTTTTTGGAGCGAATGATTTTATTAGTTCTCTGCTCGTTTGTCTATGCTTTGCTGCAGGGACTGGAGACCCAGAAACAGCTGATCGAGCAGGAGAAAATCCTGAAACGCTCATTCTCAGCTTTTTTATTTCGTTTCCTTCACATCTAGATGCTGGCCTTGATCCTTCAGTTCTAATTTTGCATGGCGTTTCTTGGCAATTTTTGAAATCCCTTATTTGTTTATTTAATTCTTTTACCATCTTCTCAAGTCCATGCTTTTCTTTTCTCAATTTCAAATTTTCCATATCTTTCATTTTAATCAATTTGAAATATTTGTCTTTCTCCCTTTGCAATTCTTTTTCAAATTTTCTGTTAAACCCTTCCTCATTGTCTTGGACTCCCACCATTAGCTTAATTTCACTAATAATTCATCTCGCAGTTTTCCTATTTTCACTATTATTCATACAAAGCTCAAAAATTTTTTCTTCAATTGTTTTCAGCTTTGATTTTTTGTCTGCTTTTATATTATTTTTCTCATCAATTACAGAATTTAAATCATTTTGAATTTTTTTCTTTTCTTCTAACAATTCACTGATAGACTCTTTGTTTCCAGCATCCTGACTATAGGTTTCTTGATTTATTTGTGAAGTATTTTCTTGTAGTACATTAGCACATTTTCCGACGAAATCTATATACTTTTGCTCTAATGCTAACAATTTTGACTGAAGCCCTGTAATAATCCCATCATTTTCTTCTGGTTCTAATCCACCTGCAGTATAAAAAATTTTTTGCTGTTGAAGAGTCTCTCTATTCATATTAAAATTATTGTTATTTTAATTTAAATTTATGTTTAAGCTATTTGGCTAATTTTCAAATAGTTCATGAAGAAGAAAAATAGATATTGATATTATTTTTGAAGGTTTACTGCATAATATAAACTAATTAATCCGAATTTTTGAAGACACCAGCACTTTTTCTTCGTCTTTGCTTCCAGGTAAAAATTCAAGCACATCTGCGGCTCATTTGTCAGGACTACTTGGGCTCATAATTTCTTCAATGTCTTCTGTTGAAACTTCAACTAAATCTTTGCATGGTGATGCAATTTGTCTCAATTTATTATACCAGTGATAAGTAATTACTCTCCAACTAATATCTCAATATTGGTACACACAATTATTGTTAGTGCTCTTGCATTTATTTTCAAAATATTAAAAATTTGCGGGACTTCTGGTGGAGATTCATCACCTTCATCTACAAGATTCACAAGACTATGAAGATTGAATTCTTTTGAATATGACCTAATTCTACTTTGCGAAGGCATCGTCGGAATTATTTCACTGGCAGCCCTTTCTCTGACCACTCTTGCTGAAGGCAACTTATAAGGTTGATTCGGTGGCTGTACAACAACGCGGATTTTGTCTATAACAGCGTCGTGGCCTTGTATATGCTTGCTCGGCATATGTTCACGAAGGACAGTATCTGTCTGTGGGGCTTCTTTGTGAAGATATAAACAGTCTTTTTTAGGGCATACTTGGCCACTTAAAAAGAAATTACAATACTTTGTAGTGCCATAGGTGACTGTTAACGGTTTTCCGTCCAGCTCGTAGTTATGGCAAGCTTTTATGCATAGGGCAGCTTCTTCATCTGTAGAGAAAGTTATGTGCGCTCCATATGCAGGGGTATTCGAACTATTTGTAAAAATAAAGCCTTTGTTTAGAGAGCATTTGTTTATGCGACCATATTGGCCGAAGTACTCTTTACTTCGCAATATGCTTTCATCAGCTGCTGACTGAGGTAAATTAATCACATAAATTAAATTGCTTTGAATAATTCTGGCGCTTGCTTTTTCTGTGTTTTGAGGGTTTATTGGGCTCCCTTTGGATCGAGGACTGTATTTGATATTACGGTTTTGAAGGGCTATAAGTGGATGAGTGTGGTGTGCGTGGGGAAGAGGTTTGTGTTTCTGTATATGTTCGAGGAGGAACAGTAAGCTTCGTTAAACCGGAGTTAAAAGCACTCAAACGTGAATCCATGTTTATAAAATGACTTGTGGTAACAAATTTAGATTAATGGAATATAGAGTTTTTAGAAGACATGAGTGATTGGTTTTTTTTTAGTAGATGCTAGAATGTTAAGCAATTTAAAAATATTGTATGCAAAATCTAGAGCAAATTTCAAATGATCAATTTATGATTTCCGACAATCCTAACTGCTCCTATAAATTAGAAAAAATATTGGTAATTCTCCATTTTAGGCATAATTTATTTCTTCATAACTATTTTTTCCCAGTTTTTATCTCAATCAATAAATGTTTTGAATATCAATTCAAAAAAATAAATTAAAATTCAAAAATGCTCTATTCTGATATATTTTTTTTCAAAAAATTAACCCTTCTGAAATTAAATAAGAATTCTAATTATGAGGAGGAGATTAAGCGATATCATGTGGATAAAATTTAGTTATAAAGAGGAGAATATAAGTTGATTTTTTGAATTATTATGCTGTTGCACTTTGATTCAATTTCAATAAAATCATTAAAATGATGTGCTAAAAGCTTAAATATGTTAAATATTTTTCTTATTTTTATAATTCAGATTTGTCTTTAAGAAATTTAATTAAAATGTTGAATCGTCCTTATGGTTTTCGCCCAGGATCAACTTTTATGATATCCCAAGATGACCCAGTATCTTTACGTCCTTGGCATGGAACTTCCGCCTCATTCAGCAAGACATTGTCAATTTTTTATACAAAAGATTTTTTATCGAAACAGTCGAAATCTCTGATTACTAAAAATCTGTTACTGCCGAGCACAGTTTATAAAGAGTCTCAGCTTGCAAAGCAAGCTCAAGCAAGACAAAGAGCAGCTCAGGATAGACAAATTGGCGAGAAATGAGAAGAAATAATGAAAAAAGAGCTACAAAATTACAATGGAGTCAAAATTAAATACCAAGAAGCAGCCAAAATTATTCAAAAGCACGCAAGGCGTTTTTTAGCTACATTAAAAACAGAAAAATTGATCCTTAATCGAAGGAAACAAGAAGCTGCGTGAAGCATTCATGATATGGCGAATCAAGCTGACAAATGCTTATTCTACTTAGGTTCACATACTGTTGAGGTAAAATTTAGTTAGGCTGCCATTACATTGCAAAGGGCTTTTAAACGCTTTTTAGTAAGAAAGCATTTATTTTTTATGTTATTAGTTTACTATTTAAGCCCTGCTCCTTTATTGCCTCAGCTTGGACTGACAGCTCTGATTAACGGCAGATGAGACAAGTCTAACTGCCGGCCTAATTATGTCCCTAAGTCGCATAAACATTAAAAATGTCTGCATGTGTCACCTGTCATCTTGGCGCAACAGTTCAGACCTTATGACTATAGAGAACTGGAAGGACTCAGAATCAAGAATCAAGTGCAGCCTAGGGATGCATATCCGAGCAGATTTGGATACCTTCCTATGGTTGGAAATGAAATGCCCATGGGTATTCCTCTACCAAGAAACTGGGGGTTTCAGCCCAGGACACGGGGGAGCAGCCTTTTTCCTGTAGTTGCCGAAGGAAGGCACTTCAGCACCCAACAGACCCCAAGGCGCTAATCCTTGGATTCAAGTTAATCCAATCGCACATCACGGATGCAGAAATGGATTAGCGGCCTACTCAAGAGCCGCAAGGAGGAGACAGAAGGTACTTGAAGCGGTATCCGCCTTCGAGGGAAAGAACCTCTGGGAGAGTAGAAAAGCGGTTGAACCTTCCGTTTGGAGGTCTTAGTGACTGCATCACCAACATTGGCTAATGCCTGACTTTAATTAGCCTAGCCTAACCTCTAAGGACCTCTCCTTTTAAACCAGTCTTAATTTAAAATACTACTTTTTAAGCCGAGACTCTAAGGAGTCGAGGAATTCTCTCATTGAGCTTCGGTTGTAGGACGGTGGCCCTACCCCCCCAAATGCCATTTTAAATTATGAAGTATTTATTAATTTTACGTCGATGCTATGACTTATTCTGTAGTGATAAAGAAGAAAAAGCATCGAGGATTCTTAGAAGGGCACTAAGGTCAATCTTATGCAAGCAGAAAGTGAAGTATTTAAAATTTCTTAAACACAGAGAAAAAAGATTAGTAGAAATCAAAGAAAAAATTGCAATTTTATCGATAAAAAAGTTTTGAAGAAGTAAAAGATTAACCTTTATCATTATAAAGAAAAGACTCCAAAGGATTAAACAAAGAAAAGCTGCAATGCAAAATAAAGAAATGTATCAGAAATACCTAGCCTCCCTTAATAAGACTAATAACAGAGCTCCAAGCCCCACAAGGCTTACAGAATCGCCTAATAAAAACGAACTAGAAAATAAGGATGATATTACAGATGAAAGTTTAGAAAAGAAGGACGAAGAAAGGCCTGATGGAATTTCAGAAGACGAATTTAAGGAAGCCAAAAGGATCCAAGCAGAAATACAAAAAAGATATAAAGAAAAAGTCAGAAAAGGGAAAATTTCACATTCAGTTGACCCAAATTTGAAAGAAGTGACAGTTTTACCTGTTATGCAAGAAAGAGCAATAAAGGAGACATTTGAAGTCCATCCTGAAACTGATGTGGAAAGTAGGCTTCACTTATCCACAGCTTGCGTGTTTGCAAAAGGGAGAAGCTTGAGCCGAGATTATCGGCCAAAGACAAGAAATCTCTTGATTTTTTCTCCTCCAGTTGTAGGAAATCGCGCTATCACTGGAGGAAGACTTCTCCCTCCTATTCAGCTAACCCAAGTTAACGATATTCCGCTATCCAGCAAAACTCCTTATCATTTACCATCTGAAGTTGAGCACGCAAATTTCATGGCATCCACTATTTCTTTTATGACAAAAATTGATACCCATGATGACTACATACCCAAAAAATCCTCCAGAAATAGAACTAAAAGCCCAAGAAACCTAAAAGTCAAACTAGAAGCCCTCAAAGAAAAGAGAAAAATCAGAAAATTAAGCGGCGGACCTATATGAATTCCAGCAGCTTCATTCGAGAACCAATATACACTTGGGCTTGACAACGCAGCATTCACGCCCAAAATTTGGAAGCCGCTTCCTCTTGATAAAGCTTTATTTGATGCGTCAACTTCTCCTTCAGTTGAGCGCAGGTCTCATAATTCTTCAGATATGGGGGTTTTATAACATTGTCTTACAATATTAATTTATTTACATAAGAAAATTTCTTGTTGTTATTAAAAATTGTCAGTGCTAAATTGTGGTAAATTTATAAATCTGATAATGCAAATGAATGAATCGGATATGTGCTCACTCAGTACCAAGCCTCAAACAGGAGCAGCTCCTCCTCCAATGGCTTCTCAACGCTTTGTGGAGGTCAATCCAGACCAAATCCTCCATATATGAGATTTCATAGAATCACGGTCAACTTCGTCTACATCTCGATCGAACAATAATCAAAAGTATGTTCAAATCGATACAGAATCGTTCAGTGATATTTTTTAAAGGACGGCGTTTTAATGTATTTAATTTGTTTATATGTAAAACCTTTCTTTGAAACTGCTCATAAAATGATAATTATCTAACTACCCCTCTCCCTTTAATTTGCAACAAAATATATGTAAATTTTCGTTTTTTGGATACTTTAATCCCCTTTCAATTGTAACATAGGAAATTTTAACGATAAAGATATAAAGTCTCTTATAATCAGGTAATGCCCTTTTTGTGAGGTAACCCTTACGAAAAGGGGTGTTTACCAATTGTCAAAATATTGCGTTCAATTTTTAACATTTTTATAATGCTTTTTATAAAGAAAAATTTAATATAGTATTTTAAAAAATAAACTTCCCTTATATTGGAACAGGATCTTTTGCTCCAATTTTAAGTGCGGAGACGAGTAAGCTTAATTCATGGCTTTATCTAATAATTCTATAAGTTGCTTGGTATGGACTGAAGCATACCCACTCGCTGCAGCAGCAGATGGAGGCCTTGAAACTACACCAGCTGGGCCAAACCCTAATGCTTTCAACGCTGTATCAATTCTTGGCTGTACATATCCCCAAGGACCTAAATTTAATGGCTCTTCTTGTACCCAATGATATGTAGCATTTATATATTTATGAGCCTGATGCTGTACCCTATCAAACGGGAATGGCGCAATTTGTTCAATTCTGCAAATAGCAATATCTTTTATGTCTCTTTTTCTTCTTTCTTCCACCAAGTCATAGTAAACCTGCCCAGAGCAGAAAATTACTTTCCTTATTTTTTCATTTTCTACCAAATCTTTGCTAGGGTCGTCATAAGCTCTGCTAACTCTATCGTTATTGAATTCTTCGATTGTAGAAACAGCTTCTTTATGCCTCAATAGACGCTTTGGAGAAAACACAAATAAAGGCTTACGGAATTCTCTGCGAATTTGTCGACGCAGCATATGGAAATAGTTCGCAGGGTTGCTCGGCATGACAACTTGGATGTTGTTGTGGTAAATCTGCATACCTTCGACGATCCAGTCTGTTGGGATATTGTTAGGATCGTCTGCAGAGAGCTGCAAAATACGCTCGATTCTACCACAGGAGTGCTCAGAGCCCTGGCCATCATAGCCGTGAGGTAATAAAATGACAAGTCCAGCTTCTTGACCCCACTTGGCTTCACCACTTGTAATAAATTGGTCTATGATAATTTGTGCACCATTAGCGAAATCACCGAACTGGGCTTCCCATAAGACAAGGGCATTAGGGTTGGCTAAAGCAAACCCATACTCAAAACCTAAAACTCCCATTTCACTTAATAAGGAATTCACTGCTGTAAACTTGGCTTGATTTTTAGCTAAAAAGTTAAGAGGGGCATAGGTCTTTTCATTTTTTTGGTCATGTATAACTGCGTGTCTTTGTGAAAAAGTGCCTCTTTGGACGTCTTCTCCGCTGATTCGTACATGGACACCATCATCTGCTAGTAGGCTTGCCCAAGCCAAAGCTTCTGCAGTGGCCCAATCAATTCCTCTTCCGTTTTCGATAGAGTTGTATCTTTGTTTGAAAATTTTGGTTATACTTGGATGGGCATGAAATTCTTCAGGAATTGTATTGATTTGAAGGCCAAGTTCTCTGATTCTATCAACTGAAACTCCAGTTCTTCTTGGATCTCTTTGAGCTGTTTTTATAGGTGACCACTCAGTGTAGTTTTTATTTCGGTTTTTCAACTCGTCTTCACTGAATTCTTTAGCAGTGCTAAATGAAGATTCATAGTCATTTAAAACAGACTGGGTTAGACTTGTAGCTTCTTCTCCAGACAAAATTTTTTCATTAATCAGCTTCTTTGAATAGAGATCATAGCAAGACTCATGCTTACTGATAATCTGGTACATCTTAGGGTTTGTAAAAAGCGGCTCATCCAGCTCATTGTGTCCATACCTTCGATACCCAATGATATCAATAAATATGCTTTTTCCGAATTCTCTACGCCAGTCGCAAGCCATCCGAGAGACGTAGTCGACTTCTTCAGGGCAGTCACCATTAACATGGATAATTGGGGCTGATATAGATTTTGCGATTTCTGTAGGGAAGAGTCCAGATCTTGCTTCTCTAGGAGTGGTGGTGAAACCTATATTGTTGTTTGCTACTATATGAATAACGCCTCCAGTGCTATAATCATATAAGTCTTCCATTTGAATTTGCTCAAAAACGACGCCTTGCCCTGCTAAAGCTGCGTCACCATGAATAAGAATGCACATGGTTCTATCTGGGCTGTTTTGGTAAAACTGCATAGCGTGGGCTTTGCCGACTGCTACTGTATCGACAGCTTCTAGATGTGAAGGATTGGCTAAGAGGCTGATTGTAGCTGATTTTCCATTGATTGTTCTGATTGCAGTATGACCTAAATGATATTTCACATCGCCTTCTTCTAAGAGTCTAGCATTGGACCCTAAAAACATGCCAAACATGTCAGTTAAAGAACTTCCACAGACGTTGGCAAGCATGTTTAGTCTTCCTCTATGCGGCATTCCAATAACAAAAGTATCAATTCCTTGATCAACTGAAGAAATAAAATGGCGATGCTGATGAAAATCAATCCCAGGCACGATCCTATGGAGTATGTAGGATCCATCCTGATAAAGCTGAAGCAGGTTTATATGCCTATGTAAGTTTGTTTTCGGGTTTGAGGATGCCTGCTGAAGAAGGAAGGCTTGTTTCTCCGCCAAGGTTTTCCCTGTTCCTGCTAGATGGGCTGGACAGGTTTTGTCTCCCGCTTATCCTTTGCTTATCGGGACTAATGGGACAATGAAAGAGATGACGAGGTTAGGTGGGTTTACACCATGAGACAGGCTAGGGTTTATCCGCTTATAGCCTTTTAGATCTTAACTTTGATCAACTGCAAGAAATAAACTGGCAACGACGAAGAAAATTGGACACAGAAGATAGCTCCCTATGGAGCAGGTCTGAAGCTGAAAAAAGATCTCTCCCCATTTTTGGAGCAGCCTTCAGGCTTAAGAAGCTTTGCTGAAAAGGGAAGTTTTGTTTCTCACCCTAAGGTTCTCCTGTGCCGCCAGATAGATAGGCGAGGGGATTTTACCTATTACATGATTTCTTCTCATCGGGGCCATCTGTGCCTGCCTTAGGAGCCCTTGGACAGGTAATTCAGGTCGGAAATCCAAAAGGAAGATCTTTGGAGCCAAGATCGGCAGCTATACCTCCAGAACAGGCATGGCTCGACCTGAAACTCCCCCCCCCCCCCCCACCCCCACCCCCCACCCCCCACCCCCCCACCCCCCCCCCCCCCCCCCCCCCCCCACCCCCCCCCCCCCCCCCCCCCCCCCCCCCCCCCCCCCCCCCCCCCACCCCCCCACCCCCCCCCCCCCCACCCCCCCCCCCCACCCCACCCCCCCCCCCCCCCCCCCCACCCCCCACCCCCCACCCCCCACCCCCCCCACCCCCCCCCCCCCCCCCACCCCCCACCCCCCCCCCCCCCCCCCCCACCCCCCACCCCCCACCCCCCCACCCCCCACCCCCCACCCCCCCACCCCCCACCCCCCCCACCCCCCACCCCCCCACCCCCCACCCCCCACCCCCCCCCCCCCCCCCCCCACCCCCCACCCCCCACCCCCCACCCCCCACCCCCCACCCCCCCACCCCCCCACCCCCCCCCCCCCCCACCCCCCCCCCCCCACCCCCCACCCCCACCCCCCACCCCCCCACCCCCCCCCCCCCCCCCCCCCCCCCCCCCCCCACCCCCCACCCCCACCCCCCACCCCCTAACGGTTTCAATTTGAATGGCATTGCTAATTCAAAATGACAAATCCCTCATTAAGGATTTGACAAGTCAAATTTAATTTGTAGATTTCAATAAAGTTGAAACTGTCAGGAGGGGGGTTCTAAGGTCGATCTATAACCGTGCTCACAGTATAGTGGATTTACCCGTTTATATCCAGCATAACCTTTAACTTAACTTGATCGACTGCTCTTTCAATAACAGCTTCTACTGATAAAATTAATGACTCAAGACCATCTAAGCCAAATCTCTTGTGAGTGGTGAACTTTTTATGCAGAAACTTTTCCAATAGTTCAGCTCTGGCTAATTTTTTCAGTAAACTTTTCTTTTGGTCAGCACTATAGTTAAATTGATGATCTTTTTCGATCCTCTCAATCATCCAGTTAGTTTCATCCCTGAAAGGAATGTGGAAAAATTCAAACCCTATGTTTGAGCAGTAGGCTTTTTTGAGTTTTTCAATGAAATCTTTAAGTTTCCATTTTCCATGGGAAGGACTGTTTAATGAGGTGAACCCAGTTATCATATGATTGCTGATATCGTAGGTCTTTTCCATGTCTTCTGGGGAGAAATGGTAGTTCTCCAGACGAATTGGCCCTGGTAGTCTGACATCGACGCCATGGTCATGAACTAATGAGTGGAGTTTAAGTGGGTCTAGGTCTGCAAGCATAAATCCATGGATTTGGAAAGCACGGTGCAGCAAGGAAATTTTTATAACTTCTTTAGCTTCTTCCCTAAGGTCACCAAATGAAGATTGTTGACTTAGTTTTTCAAGGACTTGGCTGTCTGCACGACTGAAGTAATTTCTCCAAGATTCATGAACCGAGTTAGGGTCTTTGAGCCAAGTATCGTACATTTGAGTCAGATAAAAAGTCCCAGTGGGTCGCACAGGTCGATAATTAAACGATAACCACGAACTGAGCCTCGCAGCTTTTCTAAACATAAATTATTAAACAACTGATAAAGAAAAACACTGGAATAATGGTATTTTTGTAAATATTCTTTGAAGACTTCAAAGTTAAATATTTTCATTTGTGAATTGCAGCTAATAAATGCTATTGCTATTGCTTGGAAATAGATATAAGTATTATATTTTAATTCAAGACATTTGAGCTTCTATTAAGTGATATTAGGCAAAGAAGTTTTATAAACCTAAGCAGGAAATTTTTAAAGTAGATTAATGAATCCTATGGCAATCATATTCTGTTAATTTACCCTTTAATTAAATTTTATTGAAATTAAATTAATATCTTTAGCAATAAATACATTAATTTTAGATATTTAAATATAAATATTCAAAATGATTTATTTTAATAACACATTTTTTCGCTTTAAAAATCTAAATGAAATGGAAAATTAAATTAGGTTTTAGCGCTGAGATATTTTATCAAACTTACAGTCCACTATACAAAAAGGAGATAACTATTTAATGAGAACTATGTGAATGCTGTTAACCTGCTTTCATAGCTCAGCCGGCAGAGCATTTGGCTGTTAACCAAAAGGTCCCTGGTTCAAACCCAGGTGGAAGCGTTTTTTATTGCATAGAATAAAACTTTATCAACCCATTCACTTTTACTTATTCCTTAAGTTTTACATAACTTATTAAATAGCTATTCTGTTAGGCGTTGCTTTAGAAATAATTTACATTAAATTGCTTTAGATTTTTTCTGTCTTTTTTCAGCTTCAATAAGCAATTTAAACACAGTTGCTTCAACATCTCTTGAAAGCTTATTACTTTCTACGAATTTTTTAGCTAAATCTTCAACCTTATCACCTTCCTTTACCACAATTTCAAGTGCTTTTTCTCCAAGCCTCACATTAACTTTATATAAAATTTTATTTTTCTTTGAATTCTGGATACTTCTGATTTCATTGCAATATTTATTGATTTCGTTCTCGATTAAATTGCCTAAATCTTCTGCTTCAGGACAATTTCCTAATATAGTTTCAGCTAAATTTTGAGCAGTATCTCCTGGGTATACATTTATTCTTTTAATTCCATCTTTTGTTTTCACATCTAAAAACAAAAGAGGGTCTTTTATAATTCTTTCTGTATTATGACCGCTGTTAATCTGAGTATTAGGGGCTGTCCTTCTTTCTGTTTTTGGTGGGCACATAGATATCATTGAAGGCTGCGATATAATCGTCAAAGGTGGCACTTTCCGTTGTTTCTGCCATGAAGGGCTACCTAGGGTTTCAATATTTATAGGGCAATCTTCTAATCTATCCATATTTTCATAAGCATCAGGGAAAAAGTCTTCCACGGTCTCTGAAAAATTGAATTCTTCCTTTGATATTTCGCTGATATTAGCAAAACTAATATTCTCTTCAAATACTTGGGCTTTTGACTTTTCATTAAGAATATTAATAGGAATTTCAGCTAAGACTCCATCCTTGCATTTTTCATAGCGATCTTTTTTCTTTTTCATTTCTTTATAATCGCTAAAAGACATTGGAATATCTGTAATAATATTTTGACACTTGTTAAATTCATTTTCAAGATGCAAATTATTTTCCTCGATGTGATATAAACTAAACTCGTCAATTATATCTACATTCCTTTCTACTTCTTCACTTATTTCTGATGCTTTTGGACTTGAAATATTAACAAAATCATTTTCTGGCTGTAGGTCTGTCATCTCTGGGTGCTTTTTTATTAAATAGGTTGCGCGAATTCTCATGACTTTTAAAGTCAGCTCAATGTTTCTTCTATTTATAGAAGAAATTTCCATATGAAAAACACCATTTGAGGTAGCAAATTCTTCGGCTTCTTGTGAGTCGACTTCTCGCTCATTGATAAGATCATTGTGTGTCCCAATTATGATAATAAATGAAAAATCATTTTTTATTGTAGAAAGGATATAAATTAAATTGGTGACACGCGCCAATCTGCCCTCTTGGTGCAGCAGTCTGGATCTTGTGGCTATGGCGAATTGGGACGGACTCCAAGCCTAAAATCAAGTGCAGGTTCAAGAGATATATACAGGATAGGTTTGGGCTGCTTTCACGTGGTTGGAAATGGAGATGTTCATCAAAATCCTTTGGATTCGAGGACCATCGGCATTCTCTACCGAAAAACTTGGGGTTCGGCCCAGGCCACAGTAGTCTTTTTTTCCTATAGCTGTCGAACGAACGCATTTTGGCACCGAGAGACTTCGGGTAGTTGATCTTTGGAATTACCAAACTCCAATAGCCTGCAGCAAAAGTCCATAAACACTCAAGACTGAAGTTGCAATGCAAGGAGGAGACAGAAGGTACCGGAAGTGGCATCCACCTTTGGGGAAGACCCCCTTGGCTGGAGTCGAAAAGCGAATGAGCCTCCCATATGGAAGGTTTTTGGTTACTTCGTCACCAATATGGCTAATGCCTTACTTTAATAATCTAGCCTAAACTTATAGTAGAAAGAACTTGCGGAAGTCAGTTTTCTTTTACTGACAAAAAGGATGCATAATTGGCCAGCGAATACATAAGAAATATGCAAGGATATTGTGTAAGCCCATTCAAAAATTGATTTGCTTCTTCTAGATGAAAAACTAAGCTAGTTTTTGTAGCTGGGTCAATTGTTTCTACTTGAAAATCTTGCAAATTTGCTTTATTCGAGCAAATTGCTTGCAGAAAACTTGATTTTCCAGTCTCAGAATCTCCTAAGACTATCCCTTTTAAATGCACAGGCATATTTAACGTTAATTTTTATTCGTATTTCTATTAAGAATTTTGCTTTTTCCTTCAATCCTGAACTCATAATTATCATTTTTCTGCAAGGTTGGAGTTTTCCACCTAATTTTCTTATGGATAGAATTTTTTAAATTTTGGTAAAATAAATGATCATCATTTTCACCTTTGTTTAAATTTATATGGACTTTGTTTGATTTTAAATAATCGATTTCGACAGTATTTTTTGTAATTAATTTCTCTGCCCGTATCATATTAGAAAATGGAGTTGCAGACTCTGTTCTTTCTGGAATAGTTTCTTTTAATGGCTTGTATTTCTTAATCCCTGAAAGAGCAAAACCAATGGAAAAATCATATTTTTTAGTAAAAACCAAGCACAATGAGTGAACAACACTTTTTTAGCGTAAAAATATTTTAAAAAAATATTTTTGATATATAGTGATAATTTTATAATAAATCTCTAGCTAATTCTTATGAATTAAAAAATTGCATGCATTTAATAAATTTTGCAAGTTAAATTAATTTTTGTTCTACGATTTTGCAATTTTTAAATTTAAAAAAAAAATTACTATAAAATACAAAATTTATTAAAAATCAATTAACTCCTTTCCGTAAGAAAGCAACGTTTTCCTTCACTTAGGGGTTAGCAATTTTTGTATTTCTTTCAGTTAAGCTTGGCTGACGTAAAGGAGTTGTTGATAAAAAATTTTTGAACTTTATTGCGAAATCATCGGCATTATGTGAATATTTTTCAATTGGGAGTTTGCGAAATCTCTTTAAAGAGCGACTAGCTTTTGTTTGAAGATCTTCAATAAAACTAGGAGGTATATAAGATTGCTTTGCAGGCTCAGATGGTGCAAAGCCATTCGAAATAATCACTTTTAAAACTGGCGAATCAATTTTTGGTATAATATCATTAGAATTTTCCTTCATTTTTCTATATGAAATTACACTGTGAAAAACTTAAACTAATATTATTTATTTTAGCCAAAGCTTGAGTCTAAATGCATCATTTCCATTCAAATAATAAGCCTGAAGCCTTTTATCCCTGACAAACCCAAAGCCTTCATATAGCCTCAACGCTGCAGAATTTGTGCTCTCTGCTTCCAATGTGACTTCTTCCACTCCATCATCTTTCATTTTTTGAATAGCTTTAGCTACTAATTCTTTTCCAATGCCTTGCCTTCTATATTCTTGCTTTACCGCAAGCATAGCTATATATCCTCTCATCACTTTTTTGTGTTCTTCTGCTTTACATACGATTACTCCGATTAATTCGTTTTCTTTGTAAGTAAGAATTGATAGATGAGGCCATGCATATAGAAAATATCGATAGGTGAAAATACTATATGGCTCTGAAAGCTCAGCGTCAATCATTCTCATGATATCAGTGAGTTGGCTTTCTTCTGTATATGGCTTGTATTCGATTTCCATATGACTATTTTTTATGTCATAAAAAATTTAAGAGATGCCTGAATTTTACTTAACCACATAGATAATCTCATTAAAAAATAAGGTAATTGCATCATAAGCTATAGAATAGTAGAAAATTGAAATTATTTTAATATTAATAGAATTTAAGGCTATTTACACTAGATTATTTAAATTTAACTCATATCTTCTGTAGTGCTAAACTCCAATTTTGATGTCTATTAGTTTACAAATTTGAGTCCCATATTGAATCCTTATAAAATCTGTATCAAAAATGCAAATCATACTCAAAGATTTGTCAAGCTCTCAATCAACTCTTGAAGTTGAGCCAACACTTACAGTACATGATCTTAAACAATTAGTTTCGGCCCAAAAAGGCCTTGAAGTTCATCTTCTTAAGCTCCTGTTTAAAGGCAGAATTCTTGATGACTCCAAAATTCTTGAAGAGTATCAGATAACATCAGGCAGTGCAATAGTCATAGTAGCATCAAAGCCAAAACCTAAAGAGCCTACTGTAGTTCATCAAGATCTTCCTCCAGTACAGCCTCAAAACATCCCTGAGCTTCAAAATCCTCAGCCTTCGGAAGAAAACATATCAATTTTAGTAGGCATGAATTTTTCTCGTGAAGACTCTATTAGAGCTTTATCAGCAACTAACCAAGATATAAATAGAGCGATCGATTTTTTGCTATCAGGAGCTATTCCAGAGCTTCAAGATCCCCCCACTGCAGGAACTTTTGATTTTTTAATGCAAAGCCCAGAATTTTTGAATATAGTTGAGATAATTCGGGCAAACCCGAGAGAACTTGAGCCTTTTTTAAATCAGCTAGAAACGCAAAATAACGAACTGTTCGAACTTATTTCAAGGAACCAAAGGGAATTTTTAGAATTGATTCGGGGAGCTGAATCGGGAACTGAAATTGAGCTGACAAAAGCTGAAGAAGACGAGATCAGGGAACTTATGGCACTAGGGTTTTCAGCTCAAGATGCGATAGAAGCATATCTCTCATCTGGGAAGAATAAAGAACTAGCTGCGAATCTGCTGTTTCAAAATCCCCGATAAACTTAGAATAAATAATTTCATTTTAAAATTTAAAACTAAACTACTGGCTATGCTTTCAGCTTTCATAAAGACCTACTAAACTTGTTTAGAATAAATTCTTTAAATTAAAATTTCAGCATTATCAGAAATTCAGTAAAAAATTGATGCTATTAAATTTTAGCCAAGAAGGGTAAAATAGTCAGCCATTTTAAGTTAGTCAGCAACGCCTATTATAATCTTGCTTATACTTAAAAATGGATAGCCACAGTAAGTTGAGCGAGCCTCTTTTGAACAAAGAAGAGGACTCCCATCACCACTTTGATGTGAAGCCAGACGTCTTATGGTAATTTTCATATAGTGATTTTTTTATACTAGAAAACATTAATCATGGCAAGAGTTTAGAAGGGCTAAATAATTTAGGAGGCATTGACGGCCTTGCAGCTAAACTTAAGACTGACAAGAAAGCTGGTATCAACATGGACAAAGAGCTCATCAAAAAGCGAAAGTCCTATTACGGCTCAAACAAACCTCAAGCTAAAAAGGAGCGCACTTTCATGGAAATGGTTTGGGAAGCCCTAGAAGACACAACTTTAAGGATTTTAATTGCTGCCGCGCTTATTTCATTAGTCGTAGGGATCTGGGAAGACCCTGAAGAAGGCTGGCTCGAAGGTGTCGCAATTTTGGTCGCTGTCGTAATTGTGGTTCTTGTAACCTCAATAAACAACTGGGTAAAAGAAAAACAATTCAGAAAACTCAACCAGGAGGCCCAAGAAAGACTTGTCACCGTATTTAGAGCAAGAGAAAACAATAAGGAAGACCAGATTTCAGTTTTCAAGCTCCTTGTTGGAGATATCATCAAAATTGGAGCTGGAGACATTTTACCTGTAGATGCCGTCGTTGTCCACTCTAATCAATTAGTTTTAAACGAAAGCTCAGTCACCGGAGAGTCGAAGCCTCTTAAAAAAGGCTATGATCATGGAGAGACACCTTTCTTATTATCAGGCTCACAAGTAGAAGAAGGATCAGGAACAGCCATGGTTGTTGCTGTCGGCAAGAGAAGCTTCCAAGGCAAAAACATTGAGCTTATGCAGCAAGAAGACGAATCAGAAACTCCTCTGCAAATGAAACTCAATAGAATCGCCTCAGGAATTGGAAAAGTAGGCCTCATTGTTGCTTTACTTACCTTTGGAGTTCTTATTATCTACTTGGTAGTCCATACAATTGATAATGGCTGGACTGATGACAGCTGGAGCAAGCTAATTTCAAGCTTTATCATCGCTGTCACCATTGTAGTCGTAGCTGTTCCTGAAGGTCTCCCATTGGCTGTGACTATAAGTTTGGCTTATTCAGTTAACCAGATGAAAAAGCAAAACAACTTAGTCAGACATTTGGACGCCTCAGAAACTATGGGACAAGCTACTGCCATTTGCTCAGACAAAACTGGAACTTTGACCAAAAATATTATGGAAGTTGTTGCTATGTACTGTGAAAAGAGAAAAATCGAGAGCATTAAGCCATCAGAATTCAGCCCTGCAGTAAAAGCACTTCTCTGCGAGCATTTTTGCCATAACTCAACTGCATCTATTACTGTTGACGTAGAAAAGGATAAGAAAAAAGAAAAATTCACAGGGTCGAGAACTGAAATTGCCCTTTTAAAGCTGGCAGCTATTTTAGGGACTAATTATGCTGATGTCAGAGATTTAGATTTAATTGCTGCTCAAGTTCCTTTCAGCTCAAAACTGAAAAGAATGGTCACAGTCCTCAAAAAAGGAGATGGCTACATTGTCCTTGTCAAAGGCGCCAGTGAAACTGTTCTCGGAATGTGCTCCAAAGTTGTTGGAAAAGATGGCATTGAGCACGACATCACTGAGCATGATAAACAAGAAATGAACGCTACCATAACTGATTATGCAGGCCGAGCATATAGAACTCTTACTTTAGCCTACAAACATGTTGATAGAAACTTCCATGTATTCAATGATGAGGATGAGATCAACCAAGCTCATTTAGAAAGCAATCTAACTTTGCTTTGCATCTGTGGAATTGAAGACCCTCTTCGTGAAGAAGTCCCACACGCAGTCGAAGTCTGTCAAAATGCTGGCATCACTGTAAGAATGGTCACTGGTGATAACATTGAAACTGCGGTTGCAATTGCTAGAAAATGCAACATTTTGCCTAAAAACTACAAAAAAGACTCCCCAGATGACGATACCGTTATGCTTGGGTCAGAATTCAGAGAAAGAGTCGGAAAATTAATTGACGACCCGAATGATAACCCATCTGAGAAAGATAAACGCCCGAGAAACAAGATTGTCGGAAACATGCCTGAATTTACCAAAATTGTAAGCAAGCTCAGAGTCCTATCAAGGTCTTCCCCTGAAGATAAATTTATATTGGTAACTGGCCTTCGTCAGCTTGGAGAAGTGGTTGCAGTAACTGGAGATGGCTCAAATGATGCTCCAGCCCTCAAAAAATCAAACGTAGGCTTTGCTATGCATGAAGCTGGCACTCAGCTTGCCCAAGAAGCCTCTGATATTGTTCTGCTTGACGATAACTTCGCCTCAATTGTGACCGCTATCAAATTTGGTCGCAATATCTACGATTGTATCAGCAAATTTATTCAGTTCCAGCTGACTGTTAATATTGTAGCTTTAGTTTTAAGCTTTATTGGAGCTGCAATCACCCAAAAATCGCCATTGACTGCTGTGCAAATGTTGTGGGTCAACCTTATTATGGACACTTTTGCGGCACTTGCATTAGCGACTGAACCTCCAAATGACTCACTTTTGAATAGGAAACCTAATAAGACTGAAGATTCTTTGGTCACCCCAGAAATGATGAAGAATATTATTGGACAATCTTTCTATCAATCAGTTTGGCTTTTGATAATTCTATTCCTCGGTCCTGAAATTTTCGGAGTCCAATCTGGCCTTGATGTCGATGAAGCATGGACTGAAGAAAATGGCGTCCACTTCACCCTTTTCTTCAACACTTTCGTTTTCCTCCAAGTTTTCAACGAAATCCACTGCAGGAAACTCAAATCCGACGAACTTAACATTTTCCATGGATTTTTCAACAATTGGATTTTCTTGTTCATTATCATCATGACCATCTTGGTCCAAATTCTCCTTGTCACTGTTGGTGGAGAGCCCGTCAGATGTTCGCCACTTACCCTAGAGCAACACGGAATTTGCATTGCTATAGGCATTGGAGGGCTCTTATTCGGACTTTTAGTGAGACTGATGCCAACTACACCATTCAAATGCTTCAAGATTTCTGAAGCACCTCTTACAAGTGCTGAAGCGGACAAGGGAGTTACCGGTTTGATGAGAAGAAAAACTACTAGGAAGATTCAGGCTGAAAATTTAGCTATTCGTGGATAAATAAGCTTAGTTAATCTTTATCTTCTTTATATATTTGCAGGAAGGGCAAACTGTGGTTGCGTATAGTCTGCTACCAAGGCCTAAATAGGTAATACATTGTGTTTGTTTCGGGAGATGGGTAAGGAGATATGAGCATTTTTTGCAAAATTCTCGTTTTAAGCTTGGATCTCTATATGGCATATACAGTCTTAAGACAAGTTTTTCTGCTATAAGTCTCATATCTTTAATATATAGCTGGGCAATTTTCGGGCTTCTATTAAAAATTTCAATAGCAGCTTGAAACAGAAAGTTAATTCTTCTGAAACCTTCATTTCCAGGGATTCTATTAAGATCCATATTTCGACTATTATTTTTTAGATCAATTATCTTAGTTCTCAAAAAGTGCTTAAATATTGCACACTATTAAAATAAAATTTTATTACAAAATAAAGGCATTGATTCTTCTTATCATACAGCATCCATAACATCTCTTATTTATAGTAACAGATTTAATATCTAATATTGAATTCATATGTAATATAAAATTCCACAAAAATCTTATCTTATCAATAAATTAATTTGGATGGAATATACACCTATATAATTTAAATGAATATCACTGTATGTTTATTTATAGATAGGAAACTTATGCTCAAAATTTTATATTCCTATTTTAAATAAATGTAATTTTTAAATCTCAATAAATATCCTAATCAATTGAATTAAATATTAAAGAAATATTCTGTATTATTACATTAATTCAGTATCCTTAATTTTTTATTTCCTGTTTAGTCTTTAAAATCTCTAAAATACCTAAATTGGTATTGATGATCGCACTTGTTTAATTGAAAAGCTTTTAGTTAGAAAAATCTAATTTTATTTATTGAATTCCATTTATTTTAATGAATGGAAGAGGTTACAATTTGCTAGGCGGCCTTGAAGGACATTTATTTTAAAATCATTTTGCATTTTTGACTTTCCACAGGGTTTATTTTTCATGAGCTTGCTTTATATGAAAATCTAATGCGTATTTATGATACATCATGCTATAGCGCCTTCCTATAGATGGCGCGCAATGCGCCATCACCGGGCCATGTCGGGAGAGGGTTCTCCACGAGGAATGGTTCCACGTGTGGAACCCTCTTTTTCCACGAGCCAAAAGAGGGTTCCACACGTGGAACCATTCCTCGTGGAGAACCCTCTCCCGACATGGCCCAGTGATGGCGCATTGCGCGCCATCTAATAGAATTCGCTATACTTTTTTTCATCAATTGGATTACTTCTCCTATGTGCAAATTCACACCTTTTATGCTGGAGAATATTTTATTGCTATGAGAGCAGCTAGGCTTACGAGCACACGCTTCTTCTAAATAGCTTTTTAGATCATTTGAAATCGTTTGAGTTTTTGCATATCCTAAAGAATTTGCACTTACTCCCCCCCATTTAATAACGAACACTTTTTTTGTTCGTTATTAAATGGGGTCTAACTTATAAAATTTTTGGGAAAAATATATAGTCAGTGTCACTAACTATATATAAAATTTATATTAAATATCTATGATTTTTTTATATAAAAATTTCAATTAAAAGGTTAATAATAACAGGAGTCAAATGATGGCAACAGAAAGAGAAAGAGAAAGCGCCTAAATGCAGGCGAAAAGATAACTATTGTTAACTCCCCGCCCCTCTGTGAGCGAATAAAACCATTAGAAAATCCTTCAGCGAACAAAAAATTTTTTTGATAGAAAAATTATTTATGGAAAAAAATTTGATATATAAGCGATAATTATTATAATGAAATCTCTGGCTAATTCTGTTTAATTTTAAAACAAATTGCGTTTTAAAACATAAATTTTACAAATTCAATTAATATTTGCTTTCCAATTTTTGCGAATTAGGATTTTTTTGGATTTCGTAAAAACAATTTTTCTTAAATTTATATATATAATTTTTTAAAAAAAAATAATTAACCCCCTCCGTGAGCGAACGAGATTTGCTTGTTCGCTCACGGAGGAGAAGTAAAGCACCAGCTTAAGCTTAAGCCACTAGTAACTTATTACCTCTTGTTTATTATTCTTTGCTCGATTATGCTTATTCTTATCTTACTCTAACTACTTAAAATTAGTAAACTGTAAAGACTAAATTAGCCTATATAAATTTTATAGTAAATTTTGTTAGTTATTAAATGGACCTAACTCCCCCCCCCCCCTCCGTGAGCGAACAAAACCATTAGAAAAATCGCCATTTTTTGACCAAAAACCCACCCTCCGTGAGTGAACAAAAATTTTTTTAATAGAAAAAATTTTAATGGAAAAAAAATTTGGATATATAAGTGATAATTAGTATAATGAAATCTAGAGCTAATTCTGTTTAATTTTAAACAAATTGCGTTTTAAAAACATAAATTTTGCAAATTAAATTAATATTTGCTTCCCAATTTTTGCAAATTAGGATTTTTTTAAATTTCGAAAAAAAAATATTTTTTATAAAATTTATATATAAATTTTTTTTAAAAAAAAAAAATAACCCCCCTCCGTGAGCGAACAAAATTTTTTTTGTTCGCTCACGGAGGGGGGGGGGGAGTAAGGAAAAATTTTTAGGAAAAAAAATTGACGGTTTTGTTCGTTATTAAATGGGAGGAGTTAGATATGCTTGAATAGATTTTAGACTATAAAATGAAATGCAGCAAATTAGATGCTACAAATTGCTGAGTTATAAAATCAATTATTTTTGGATGTTTTTATACTTCTTGATTCATAATTTATGATCTTAAATCATTTCTATGGTTGCATTTATGCAAAAACTATTTTGTAATAGTTTAATATTACTATTTTATGGCTAATAAATTTTTGCTTTTATCGAAATCTTTGATAGAAAAATTAATATCTTTAAGTTTAAATTCTTTTTAGTCATTGCAAATACTTTGAAATATAAGCATTACTTATCCGTATAAAATCTCTTTAACTTCAAAACTATAAAGTGAAAATTCCTAAATTTATTTTATTTGAATTCCATTTATATTAATGAATGGAAGAGGTTACATTTGGCTAGGTGACCTTGCAGGACATATTTGTTGTAAAATCATTTTTTGCATTTTTGGCATTCCATACGGGTTGATTTTTCATGAACTTGCTTTATATGGAAATCTAATGCATACTTATGATTAAATTTATTGCCGCATCTTGAGCATTTCTCCTTTTTTTCATCAATTGGATGGACTTTGCCTATGTGCAAGTTAATGCCTTTTACGCTGGAAAATATTTTATTGCAATGTGGGCAGCTTGGCTTGCAGTTGACTATTTGTTCATTATAGCTTTCTTGGAGATTTGAAATTTCTTGACTATTGTTTATATAGTTTGCATTAAGATGAACTTGATAATCTTCAAGACTGGAAAATGAATAACAGCATTGCAAGCATTTGAATGGTGTTTCAAAAGAAAGAGTTATAAGACTAATTACTTTTGGCAATTGATCTCTCTCTTGATTCATACTTTATTAATTTTCAACCAATGTCTATTGCTAATATTTCCTAGAGAAGCTATTTTATAAGATTTAGCTCTTGGAGAATAATACTTACTATTATATTAGAAAAGAGTATTATTCAAGCATTTCTCTCTTAAAACCTATATGCAAGAATCATTTGGTGTAGGAAAGCTCTTAAATTTGAGCATCAGCATTTTAATGACTCATCATTTAAAATACTAGTAGATAAATAATTTAGTCTTTATCTTAAAATTTATTTTTGAAACATCAACTTTAAGGCAACTTTAAAGACTTAAAAAGTTTTGGCTTTTAATAATATAGGGAATTTTTATTTAAGGCTTCTTATTGATCCATAAAATTCAAATTATTAGGCATTTGAATCAACACTGCCACAGCCAAAGTAAATTCAAAATGTTTAATTCGAGCGTTTCTATGATCAGTTATCTTATAATAAAATAATATTTCTTAATATGCATTATCAAATATAATAATTCTAATTTTTATGTCATAATTATATTTATTTAAATCAAAACATTGCTTTAATTAAATAAAATGAAATCTAATTATGCACGCGCATAGAAATTTTATAATGTGCCTGCGGTTTAATCTATTTGTCTCTGATTTAGAATAATATAGATATTTTGATTATTTACTCCCCCCCCCCTCCGTGAGTGAACAAAAAAAATTTTGTTTCACTCACGGAGGGGGGTTAATTTTTTTTTTTTTAAAAAAAATTTATATATAAATTTTATAAAAAAAATTATTTTTTTTCGAAATTTAAAAAAAATCCTAATTCGCAAAAATTGGAAAGCAAATATTAATTTAATTTATAAAATTTATGTTTTAAAAAAGCAATTCGTTTAAAATTAAACAGAATTAGCTCTAGATTTCATTATACTAATTATCATTTATATATCTAAATTTTTTTCAATAAAAATTTTTGTATTAAAAAAAATTTTTGTTCACTCACGGAGGGTGGGTTTTTGGGCAAAAAATAGCGATTTTTCTAATGGTTTTGTTCACTCGCAGAGGGGGGGGTTAGCAAAATTTAATATTTGAACATTATTAAACTAATTAAGCCATAAAGTTTATTTTGATTTTTTTTTATCTCTATTTTTTCCTTATTTTATAAAGATTAGCTGACTTTTCCCTTTGCCCTTGGGTATTTTAAAATATAATTGACATATTTCGATGTTTCATCCAGTAAATGTTATCGTTATTTGCAGATTTTTGAACTTTACCACCTAAGTGTGTAATTTTTTCCGCGTGTGAAAAGAGGATTCCACATGTGAAATCAAAAAATTCCACACTTAAGTAAAAGTTGAAAAATCTGCAAATAACGATAATAAATTTCATATTTTAGCATTATCTTAATTATTTCATCTAACATTTGATTCTATTTATGACTGGTGAGTCCCTTATGCCAATAAATTATATTTTATAAACTTTAATGGTAGTCTCAATGCCGACAAAATTCTTGATAAAATAATTATCTAATTTCTTATTGATGCAAATTTAAGGTAAATAATATATTGCAAATTGGTATAAATTGCCTGAATTAAAGATATAAATTCTTTATATATTTTGATACTATTTTTAACAAATATAGCAGCTATATATTCTTGCTCAAAAATACACTTTAGATCCACTCTTCAGACTTTGCTTTATAATAATTCATAAAGCTTACGACTATAAAACTTTAAAAAAACTTATTTAAACTTAAATCTATTATTTTAAATTACTAAACAACATATTTTTCAATAAATAAAAAGTTTTGCAAAAGAGGCATAACCTTTACATGCTGAAGGTCATAAAATAAATCTTCAATTTCTTCTTGAGATGAGCATTGCATAATCAAATCTGTTCTGTAAATAAACAATGAAGCTGCTAGTAATGCCACAATTTCGGGGCTATCGTATCCAATAATCCTATCTCACAGCATAAAAGTCTGCTCAACTTCTATAAATCCTATAAAGCAGTAAAATATCCAAGGAAAAGCAATTTTTAATGGAGATACCCCAAGCTGGTATAATTTATAAACCATGTCTGGATCATAAGCTTGCAAAACATCTTCAAAAAGACGACAGAGACTAATTATGCCTCGCTCATCCGAAGTCAAACTATGAAGATAGCACAAATATTTGCAGTAAAAATTTCTGAAGACAAAATAGCACTCTTCAGGTTTATCAGAGACAAATGTAAAAGGTGCGATATAGCGAGAGAACCGTTTGAAAGGTATAACTGAGCATGGTGGGACATTCCCTATCGATCGCCCATCATTAGAGATCCCTGTTAAAGGGAGATTTGGAAGAGCCCTTAAATTTTCGCCCACCCAAGGGTCTCTAACAAACGCCATAAATATTTTTTCTAAAACTTCATGAAAAATAAAAAACCTATCGTCATTGCACACGTCTCTTGCATCATAAAGAATTACTTTATCAAGCGAGAGCTCCCATTTTTGTGTCTGCTCTATTAAATAGTCAAAATAACTTTGATCCTTTGACGATATATTCACTTCAAGGATTTTCATATAAAACCTGCACCTTAATGAATTTGGAATGCCTCTTTTTGCGTACTGCACCATATAAGGCACATAGTCTTTGTTGAGCAACTTTTCTCCTATCGCAGTTCTTTCATCCATGAAAGCTCTGTCATCGTCAACTCCTAAATGCTTGTAGCAGACGTCGAGTTCTTCATATTGAGATCTTAGCATATCAATAGGTGGGGTTCTTATGTGTAATTTTATACTTCCCCACTCAATAGAATCCTTCCTGAAATTCCCATTATTTATTGACAGAATTGTATTAACTCCCCCCTCCGTGAGAGAACTAAAAAATCTTGCTCGGAAAGGGAGGAAGTTAATTTTTTTACATAAATTTTATTGAAATTTTTTTTTTTTTGAAATTTAAAAAAAATCCACTTCGCAAAAAATTGGAAAGTAAATATTAATTTAATTTGTAAAATTTATGTTTAAAAACGCAATTTATTTAAAATTAACAGAATTAGCTCGAGATTTCTACTAATTATCACTTATATATCAAAAATTTTTTCCATAAAAAATTTTCTATTAAAACATCTTTGTTCGCTCGCGGGGGGTGGGTTTTTGGACAAAAAATAGGGATTTTTCTAATGGTTTTGTTCGCTCACGAGGGGGGTGAATAAGCATATTTTCATCGTCATAGACAAATGGAATCTCTTCAATTTTTTCATTTTTTCTTTCCATTTCTTCGTCGCCTTCATCTTTTCTTTCTTCAGGAATAGCAAATTGCCAAGGAGTTTTTCTGACACTTACAAGTGGCTTGTCAAGTTCGTAGGATAATGATAAATACCTTGTTCGCACAAATTGTGTCCATTGCTGCCTTGCAGCTGTAACCGACTCTAATGGCTCTACATGTACATGTGTAAAATAAGGTGGAAGCGGAGGGATAGGTTTTGAAGCATCAAGCCCATGCATGAGGGAAATAGCGAAATTATTGTTGGAGTCTAATGAAAACATGCTTGTGTAGAGCTCGTTTATTTTGTTTTTGAATTTTATATCAACTTCTAAATCTTTGAGAATTTTAGGAAAATTTTCTTCTAAGTCTTGCTGCTTGTATTTAGGTTTGATAATTTCTTCTTTAGCTAGTCTTTTCATTGCTCAGTATGTGTACGAATTTTTTAGACGAGAGCTTATAAAATCCACACGTTCATCAAGGTTAAAAGGCTCATCAAACCCGGGCTCTTCTAGATCCATATTTAAAGAATATCAATTAAAATATTAATTTACGTTTTATCTTTCTATTTTAAGCAATTAAGATTGCTGAATAAAAATATATCTCTGTTATAAGTATAGCTAAAAAAATAGCATTTTCTGCTATTCTGAATTAAGTCTCTTACTATTGCTATGAAGCTTTATTGTTTAGGTTGCTTATGCTCAATTAATGGAAATCCTTTAATAATGTTTCAGAAATTATTAATTTCTGGGCAGTACTTTATACTTATGTACAAATATATATAGTTTCTGTATTTTTAAGCAAAATATTATTCAATTATTCAGAGCAATAAGTCTTGCAACTCAAAACTATGCTAGCAGCAAAAAATATAAATTTAGTTATTGAGGTTTTTATAATGACTTTATAGAACAAAGTATAATTGAAGACTGCATATTATTTCGTAAATAATATTTCTAGCATAAATTATTTAAGCGCATTGAATCTTGATTCTAAATCTTCCATTTGAGGTTCTTTTGATTCTTCAACGACTGGCCGATTGAGTTTCCCAGCAGGTGCGCTTTGTAATGAAGCTGCTACTTCAACACCAAGCTCGCTTAGAACTTGATTCACAACATTGTCACTTTCTTCTACATCATTAGGATTTTCCAAAGCCATGTCTACGGCTTCACCCATCATTTCTTCAGTCATATCCATCCTCTGATTTTCTTTATAAAACTCTTGCATCATTCTATTGAGCTCAGGGAGATTCATTTGCTTGTTAAAAGCTACCAAAGCAGGTGTGACTCCTCTCAGTGCTTCTGACATTGCCTGAGTTGACCTCATGGTTTGTAGTCTCAAATCCACTCCTTGGATCTGTGATTTCATTTCAAGGAACTTCTGAGTTTGCCTTCTCAAGCGCACAAGGTCCTTTGCCATGACTTTCAACGGACCAATTTGGTTTTGCTTGGCCAATTTTTTGATTTCTGCGACAAGTTTCTTTTCTTCCAAAATAAGATGATTCCTTTCACGGTCTAGCTCTCTCATAGCCCGTTTCAGTCCACGCCGATGCTCTCTCATCTGCTCTTGTGGAGTGAGTTTAGGATTGCTTGCACCCATTTCTATTTATACTACACTTTTGAAAATAAGCGTTTCAATAGCAGCTATTTATTGTAATTTAATAAATTGATTGTTTAGCTTTTATATGAATTTATTATAGCTAAAATTATTATTAATATCCTTTAAGCACATCACTGAACTTTTTATTATTTTGCCTTTTTTCAATCTGAGATAGCTCACATATCGCTCCATCAGGAAGAACCACAAAATGCCTATACAGAGTTCTTGATCTATCATTAGCGACATTATAAACTGAGACATGCTGAGCATGCATATTATATTTGCTATCATATGAGTCTGTAAAGTCAAATGTGCTTATTGCGATCTTCCTCGAATCCCCATTGATGCTTCTATAGTTCCTAGCTTTATAGCAGATCCAGTCCAGGTACCTTTTACTGATTTCTCCATCATGTGGAATAAAAAAACTTTCTTCTGGCCCATTAATTCTCATGTAAATGTCTAGTAAGCGCCCATTCATATGGACGTATAAGAAGTAATTATAAAAACAAAAACTGGCAATCCCCATCATCCCAGCATATAAGAACAGGGTCATCATAATACCGATAACGCCGTTTCCTTCCCAAGTTTCAAAGTAATTGTAAAGTCTGAAGGAATCGCCATCCCAAAAATCATAGACAAACCCACGAATTATGCACTCTATGAGGGTGATTATGGGATCAATTACAGTAATTATTCCCCAGCATTGGATTATTCTAAATCCTATAGCTGGAAATCTACCAACCACTAGTAAAGTTCCAAAAGCAACTAGTGAAAAAAATATAAACCAAAGAATGCAGAAGGCTTGGCCAGTCAAAATTGCTCCAATTTCTTGAGACAGTGTAAGCTGATTTGGATATTCCATGTCTAAGGTGAACGCTAAGGCTTTAAATACAGTGACTGGATATCTAATTGCTTTTAAATAGAGCCATTCTCCTCCATAGTGTATATATCGACTAGATCATATACAAGCTATCAAAAGCAAAAAGGTAACATAAATTTGTAAATGTTTAAAAGTTTTAAACCCAAGCTCTATCATAATTTCTGCCATCAAATAAGAAAGCTTATTCCTTGGAGTTGTCAAAAATCCGGTTTTTACTACAGAAAATTTGTGCTCTTCAAATTGTTCTGGCGTTAATAATTCTTCGTATTCTTTTAGAATTGCCCCGTCGTATTCGTATTCTTCTTGGAGATCTTGGGTGGTCATTAGGTGAACGATGACTTGCTTTTCGCCTTTAAGTAAAGGGATTTGTTTGTGTGTCTGGAAATATAAATTGCAAAGCCATTCATCTATGTTGCGGCGGTATAAGGCTTCAAGATCTGAAAATTTGTCAATAGAAGACCTAATAGAATTTCTTAATATGGGGACTTTGAATTTTCCTTCAACAAGCTCAAAACAGTTATTTATTAGAGGAAAATACCCTTCTCCTACCACAGCTCCCAAAGAATCCAACAGTTGAAAGCAATAAACCATAGTAGGTGTTATCGCAATCTCTGAAGGCGCCAACACAAGTAAAGTAGTCAGGAATTTCATGGACTTAGAAGCATGTTTCCCATCATGGAAAAGAGGATCAGTCATATTTCTCCATTCCTGAATGCACTTATTGAAGCTCAAAATAGCTCCTCCAATTCTATCTTTTATCACAACTTTCAGCCAATAATCACCCCTTATCAATTTATCTTTGATATCTCGGCACTCATCAATCCTTACTTCTACAGGCTGTGGGCGGCCTTTCCAAGAAACTTGGTAAAGTCTTTGGCCGCCTCCGTACATTAGGCCTTCCACAGAGTCATCAATAGTCACCCTAAGGTCGCCTTTTTTCTTCTTAATTGCATATTTCAGTTTCATATATTGAAATGCCAACCCACCCTCTAACTCCTGAGCTAACGCCCCACAGTGGGTGCAGGGACTTCGAGCAAGAGAGGATGGGATTTAGTAATGCCTATAGGCTAGCCTTTACTTAATTTAGTGAAGTTAATGCAGGGTTAGCCGACTGCATACATACTCCAAATAAAATTTTTGTCACAGAGGTAATGAAGCTGAGAGCTGGAAAGGGATTTCTAGCAGTCTCAACAGTTATTTTCTGATTAATCGGGACGTTTTCCAGCCTAAAACAAGAATTTACGCCTTTTATTCAGATTTCCATTTTTAGCCTGAGTTGACGAGAAATTATACCATTTTGAATTTCAATGGCGGTCAACCTTGTTGGCACCGGCACGGAGACACAACTCATCAAACTACCTGTAGGCAATTGCAGGCCCTTGTCAGGCAGGATCGTCCTTTGTAAGGTTGTGTGCGAACTGACAATATGCCAAAGGGCGCTACTGGTAGAGGTAGTCCTTCGGAAATTGCAGTGAACTTTTGTATAAGTTTAAGATTTAAGATTACGATAACTCTTTGTCGACCCCCACTTAGCTTAGGATCTAACAATACAAGCTCTTCCTCCATGAATTCCATCCACTAGCTAACAGCTCTGAACAACGGTAGGTGGAATCGGCCTAACCGTCGAACCGTTACAGTTGCCTATGGCCCGGACGAGTCTCTCTTCGTTTCTTGAATGTGATTCAAGTACACTTGGGGCTGCCGGAGCAGTCCCAACGCTAATTTCCTTCAGAAAGAATGAACTTCCCTCACTAGGACAAGTATAGGGGACAGAACCCCTAACTCATACATTCCATATTTAATTGTATTTGTATAAGTAATATATCGACAAGTTTAGTTGCATATTTCAGTTTCATTTCTTGCTTCCTGAAAGCTTTAGACACAAGCACCTGTCGTTGCTGATGCTTGTGGGCGGAATGGTCTTCTAAATATTTGATTTTTCCGATTTGCTTGTTATATTGGGCCTTTAATTTGTTTCTGGATTTTTGCTCTTTATTTAGGATGTCTAATTGGAAGTCTTGATGCTCACTTGTTAATTTATTTAGGCCATCTAGACGCTTGTTCTCAAGATATATTTCTTTTTGTTCTTTATCAAGAAACTCTGAAGGAAGTTTCACCCCTTCGTTTTCCCCATCGATTTCGAGCTCTGAAGCATAAGAAATATTTGGTTCTGCATTTAGAGAGGAACGGATAAGTAGGAGAGGTTTATGTGTTTCGTCTTGTTCAAAATTTGGCTCTTGCTCTTCATTATTTTCTTCAAAGTTGTCTATAGGTTGAAACATGAATTAAATTATAAGGAAATGATAAATTAATAGAAAATCCCGTTTACTTACTCCTCTAACTTTTAACTGGGAAAAATAACAGTAAATTCCCATTTTTTAGGCACTTTAACCCTCTTTAAATTGGAATAAATATTTTTATCAATAAGAAAATTTTATAAAATCAGTTTTATCCTAATTTAATAGAAAAAGTGAAAATAGAACAGTTTTAACACTGATTTGAGTATTTTTTAAATTTATTATTCATAAAAATAAAAACTAAAATTCAAAAATAATGTGTTCGTTTAATATTTTTTTAAATTTTATATTCTTTTTTGTGGAGACCTTTAAATTGTAAAGGATTTTTTATTCCAATTTTAAGGAGGAAGTTAATATATGAAAAAAATTAATGATATCTTGGCAAAGTGATGGAAGAAACATTAATTTAAAATCACTTATACAAATCCTAACAGTTATTTTTTGATTTCTGGTTAAATATTACGTTTGATATTTAATAGAGAAATGATCCCAATCGTTATTTTTTACAATTTTAAAAATTTAGCTTTGTTTTAGCATCACTGTCAAGACTTTCATAAATATTTCATTTCTGTTGCTTCCTACTTTTCCAAATCATTTCTCAACCAAAATCTAATGGATAAGAGAAATAAAGATACTGAAAAATGGAAGAAGAAAATTTGTTCGAAATCTACATCTTTATGATTTTAATCCCACTGGTGTACGTGGTGTGTTTTATTTATCGCTATTTATATCATTATAGAGATGGGAAAACCAGGTCTAGGTATCTTTCTAAGTCACTATTAGTGAAATCGATCTGTACAGTTCTTATGATTTTCTTCAGCATAATCCACACTGCAGAAGCGTGCTTTTCTGAAGCTCATGGAGATGAGGTTAGATTCGTAAGAGTCGCCTTTTTTGGGCTCTTGACTTCATCATGGATGCTTAGTCTTTACCTGCTCATCTTTGAATATCAAAGATGGATAGCTTCAACATGCATTGGGAACAAATGGTTTTGAATTATTAATCTCTTTGCTCAGGGAGTTGTTTCAGTACTTTATTTGACTTGCGATAAAGACAGAGATCCACTGTGGGATTTAATAAACATCTGCGCTTTGATTTTAGGCATCATTACTTGCTCAATATTATCAGCTTTTGCAACATTTATCCCAGAGCGAAGCGTGAATATAAGTACAGAACCATTTCTGTACTTATCAGATAACTCTTTTAAAAGAGCTTTAACTTCCCATTTAAAAAACATGACGTGCTCATATTAATAGAATTAAACTAGATATATTAAAACGTTTATATTCGCAAAATTTTAGTATATCATCGAGCGTCACGTGACCCAAACGACTTCATTCAACACAAAGCAGTTTGTAAAATTTAATGTATAAATAAATTTTGTTTTTAAAAGCACTTTTTAAAGTCTCTCAGTTTTGCTCTTTGTTGATAAGGAGTAAGCAAACATAAAAATTCGCATGTCGACAACTCCGTAGATCCAAAAATTAAAACTTTTATTAAATCATGCAAAACTAAAACCGAAGGGAATATACAGGTCATCTACTTCAGGATTCTCGTAATGGCTGAAGGAAAGTCTCATAATGTCTTAAGAACACCGTCTAATTTTGAAAGGCTTCATAGGACTCTTAAGCTTAAATTTCCAGCAGAAGATTTCCCTTCAATGGAGTTGCCAACTTTTCCCACGTTTACAGCTTCTCCTCCGTCACTTGATTTAAGAATGAAAGCATATAATAAATATCTTGATGAGCTTTGCAAGCCAGAGTTCATGGTAGAAGCGTTGATGGATTTTCTTGAAATCTATGGAGAAATAAGGAATAGATTTCTAGAAAGCTATAAATTGGTATCTTAGTAACATGTAATAATTTAGGTATAAAATGGTGTCTCAGAATTTGAATTTCTCATACAAGTAATATTAATTTATGCTTAAAACTAAAATTGGATGATGCAGGAGCTGACGATCCAATCATATATAATTTTGAAAAGCGAATTTTCAGAAAAAAATTGTGATTTAAGCAATTTACCTTACGAAGTATTTATGTCTATGCACACATTCAAAATAGTCTTTAAGCCAGTCTTTTTTCTTGTGATGAATATTATCTGAGCTCTCACGCTCTTCTTTTAGCTCTGGAGTTTCCCGAAAAACTTCTCCATAGCTGCTCTTTGGAGGCTTCTTCTGAAGTTTCATACTATTCCACATTTCTTGAAGATGGTCTCGAGAATGGGCATTAACGGTAACTGGCCTTTCATCTTTGGCTTCTTCTTCTTCTTCATCCTTTGCTTTACACCAAAATTTTGCTACTTCCATGGCAGCTGCAGAATTGCTTGACATTGCCCTCCTCGGATCATTTCCTCCTCGGGAGTATATATTGCTCGTGAATTTGAAATTAGAGCCCTGCATATTATAAAATGGATGGAAAGCACTTAAAAAATCATTTTAAAAATAAATAAAATTCAAAAATTGCCATACACAGTTAAAAACATAAATAAGATATTCGATCTAATATTAGAATCATGGTAATGTTTTAGAATAAAAAATTGCTTAATTTCAAATAAAAGTCAATTATCTAAGCTATCCCATAACGTCCTGGTCACTGAAGATCATATACAAGAATCCATCTTCATCTTTTTTCTGCTCATAAATCTGCGACATTGGTGCGTCACCAGAGACTAGTTCTATCCCGTTAATGAAGACAAATAAAGCAGTTTCGCGTCTCATTTGAATCTTTTTTCTGATACAGCCCAAAAACTGCTGCACCGTATAATCAGAAGGACACAAAAATTTATTCTTTGGAATGTCTTCTAATTGGGAATTCTTTGCTTTTTCGAGAATTATTGGAATTTTGTCAGGCCATTTGGTCGTGATTTTTTGAACCTCTTCTCTTCTCTTGTGGAGTGGGTTTTCTTCTTTGAATCGGAATCTGTTCATATTTATTATACTTGGCTGGATTAGTTTTAAGAATTTATTTTGGGGGAGGAGATAATGAAAAATTAAATTTAAGATAGAGATTATAAAATAAGAGTAAGCTTGCTATGGGCTAGCAGACACAAATAAAATGGCAACGTCACCATCCATCTTCTCCTAGATCTGTTTTGAGTTTGGGGACCTAGTTGCAGCCTGAATCCAAACCGAACAGGAAACAGAGTTTACGGGGGGAAAAAGATTTTTTACCCCTAGAGACCACTAGTGCCGACGAAGAAGGCATAGTTAGTACCGATACTATTACGGAGTTTATCTCTAGCTGGAACTCTAGTCATTCAAGCACTAGCGGTCAAGTTCAAAGCTCCATACTCTAAGGTTCCGAGACAGCATTAAGAATCAGGCCTAAAGCTGAGGAGAGCTATCTCTGGTGGAAATGCTGACATACCCAGAGATGTTCGCTAACAGTTGAACGATTATTCTACGGAGACTGCCACGGGTGAGATGTAAAAATAGGAAGAGCCCTAATCTTTAATTAATGTTAATGCAACGAGCTAGCATATATTCGACATCTGTTATATTAGATGCGATTGGCTTACAATTAGATAGGAAAAATAGTGGAAGGCCAAGGATTTCAATTCTTAAAAATTTTATATAGATACAAAGATCGTGAATTATGTGATGCTATCTGATTTCTTCTGAAGCACTTTAGAGACTTCATTTTTATGGATTTATAGAATCGATAAAAGCAAAAATTATTTATATAACTTAAAACTTAGGGAAATAAAAGTTTGTATTTAGCTCTTTGCTTTCAATTTTTTTTTATTTTTATTGAGTGCTAGTCCTTAATTTAATTTCAAGAAATTTATCAATTTTTCTTCTTGAAAAAGCTTTACTGCCTATAGGCGTTTCTCCTAACAAAATAAATAACTTTAAAAACATTTAAAAGCGCAATTACTATAAAAATAGATAGGTTAAGTCTCTGCTTATTTAAATCTAATGGGATTGCTTATTAAAATCTAATCGAGAATTTCTTTTTATCTTCTTTTCTTTCCAAATGATACTTCCACACAACAATAATCCCAATAATCACTAAGCACCCAGCTGATATTGCAATAATTAGTCCAATTTTATCAGTTGGCGATGCAAAAAGTTCTAAAAACCAGTTGTCAGGAGACCCTTTGGGAGAAGCAATTAGATAGGAATTTGGAATAATCGGAGTCCACAATTTTGAATAAGAAGAGTCTTTATGTCCTACAGGCATTGCTACATAAATAAAAATACCAGACTAGCATAAAATAAATGAAACAATGAATTTATTATAGTGCTAGAAACTTTTCTATAATAATTAACTTACCCCATCGTGAGTGAGTAAAAATAATTTACTTGTTCATAAGGGGTTAATATTTTTTTTTCAAAAATTTATATATAAATTTTATAGTAAAAAATTTTTTTTTAAATTTTAAAAAAAAATCCCAATTCGAATAATTGGAAAGCAAACATTAATTTAATTTGTTAAATTATATTTTAAAATGCAAGCTGTTTAAAATTAAACAGAATTAGCGAGAGATTTTATCATACTAATTATCACTTATATATCAAAAAAAAATTTGTTTGCTCATAGAGGGTGTGCTTTTGGGCAAAAAAAATGGGATTTTCCAATGGCATTGATCGATTACTCAGGGAGGAGTTAGACTTATTGCTACATAGAACTCTTCAATATAAGAATTTGTCCTTCCCAGTCCATAAACACAATAAGGAGTATTCAACGCAAAATAGGCAGTTTGTGGCATCTGAGTCGAATGCATTTGCACCTTGCTCATATCTAGTTCGGTCAAAGTGAACATAAAAACTGCTCCTGGATAAGCTGAGCTATATTCTTGTTTTTGATAGCCATTCAATGCTAAAGCTTTCAAATGAAAAGCATCGTTTAAAAAGTTATTGTAGAAGCCTTTGGTCTGGAATTTTTCTCCAGAATAGCTAACTGTTAAAATATCTAAAACTCCATTTTCATCTAAATCAAAGAAAGTTGCAATAAAAACTCCAGGATCTTCTGCAATTTTATCATATTCTGACTTCTTAGATCTTTCAAAAAATCTCCGGTTTTCAGCTTTTCCACAGTGTTCTTCATCACAGTCAACATTTTCAAATAAGTAAGCATGTCCAGCAGCCTCTGTATCTTTTGGCTTCATTGTGACTAAAAAGTCTGGATATCCATCTAAGTCCATGTCTCCGAATCGAATTGTAAATGGAAAATCATTGCCCAAGCTATAAAATGAATTTTCTTGGTCAATTTTTATTATCATTTTATTTCCTGTAATTTCTTTATCTCCAATATCGTCAATTTGAAAATCTTTTACCCCTCCATAATGATAAGTGCAAGTAGAAGAGGCATCATTATCGTTAAAGACTATATGAATTTCTTGCTTACTTGTACAGTCAGCTCCAATGCACACAGGGAATATCAAATCTTCTACTCCATTCCTATCAACATCTGCAAATGATACTTGCCCTGCACCTTTAGGAGCTGGAGTTTTTTGTCTTTTGCAATATTTACCATTCTTCATGTTAAGTCAAAATTCAAAAGAAACATCGCCTGACTCGTCAACTGTTGTCAGGAATAAGTCAGCTAAGCAGTCTTTATTTAAGTCAACAGATGCAACTGAGTGAGGAGTTGATAATAAAAATGAAGACTGAATCATGCAGTTGTTATCATCATCTGTTCCAAAGGTATGCAAAGGCTGAATAGAAAATTCATTATTTTGATATAAAATCACTACAGCTTCTGCTGTCACATTATACACTTCGCGAGCAATTATTACTTGACCTATTTTGCCTTCCTCCCCTCTCCCACCCTCCCTGACAGTTTCATTTTAAATGAAACAAGAAAAGGAATGTCATGTAAATCATTATGAATTTGACGAGTCAAATTGATTTTTCATATTTAATTAAAAATGAAACCCTCAGAGCGTAGGGAACGGAAGATGGGCAATCCTGGTCGATTTACAATTGTGCTCATGCTATACTGATGATAGTTCACAATAATTTCCAGCCTAAATATTGCTTACTTTCTGTCTCCATTGATATCTAATAAAGAAGGCTGTGAGCCTTCAGGGATTTGCCATGACTGATTAGGTACAAAACCGCTTGGACTCTGGAAATAGACATGCAAGAAGGTATCGGAATCTTGCTTTAAGGTGACAACAAGATCTAATAGGCCATCATAATTAATATCTCCAGGAATTGCTGAAATGATAGTCCCATTAGTTTGGATTTGAAGAGTATCACTTTTGGTGAACTTGGAAGAGCCATTATCCCAGAGGTAGACTATTAATGTTTTTTTACTTCCACTAACTCCCCCCCCCTCCGTGAGTGAACAAAACCATTAGAAAAAATCGCCATTTTTTGACCAAAAACCCACCCTCCGTGAGTGAACAAAAATTTTTTTAATAGAAAAATTTTTTATGGAAAAAAAATTTGACATATAAATGATAATTATTATAATGAAATCTAGAGCTAATTCTGTTTATTTTTAAACGAATTGCTTTTTAAAACATAAATTTTGCAAATTGAATTAATATTTGCTTTCCAATTTTTGCGAATTAGGATTTTTTTAAATTTCGAAAAAAAATATTTTTATAAAATTTATATATAAATTTTTTTAAAAAAAAAAAAAAATTAACCCCCCCGTGAGTGAACAAAATTTTTTTTGTTCACTCACGGAGGGGGGGGAGTAAGAACAACAATATCGCAACTAAGTGGAGTTTACTATTTGTCTTTATTGTAGTAGCCGAATGTTGATAATATTGAATCGGTGTCTTCTAGACCGATTTTTACTTCATAAAGGCCAGGATCACGATTTGCTTCAAATATTCCTGTGTGAAAATAATCGATGTCTTCAATTGCTTGGGCTAGAGCTAGCAATAAAACCCACATTTATTATTATTTGCCTTTACGATTATTATTTAAGTCATCCTTATACTTTATATAAATGGGAAAAAACAGCATACCTCTAAGAATTGGCCGAAAAAAGCCAAAAAGAGAAATGAACCCAGTCGAACAATGAAGATACAAAATAAAACAGAAGAAAAACCTTCAAAGCTTTTTGAAGAAAATGAAACAGAGAGAGAATGGCGAAATTCCTGAGAAAAAGAAAAAAGTTATAAGAAGATCCCCATCTCCAGAAAGCAATGACCCTATGTGTGGTGAACTGATGACAACCAGCTCGCTAAGAAATGTGGAAGAAATGCAAAAAGAAATAAGAAATGTGATGAATGAAGAAAAAAGTGAAGAAGAAAGGGAGGAAAAAGTAATTTTGGTTAAAGAGAAGCCTGAACCAAAAATGTTTATTCCTGTTTCGATTAGAACTAAAAAAACTACTGAAAAATGTGAGGAAGAAAGCTCTGGGTCGGAATCTGAGTCTTTAAGCGATTCTCCTGTTCATTCATTTTACACATCTGTTCCAAAGCCAATTTCTATGGTGTCTCAGCCTCCAAAACCTGCAGTGAGTCTTTCAAAGCCCCCTCAAAACTCATCAGCTTCAACAAACCAAAACCTTTTCAAGTCGCTTTTGAATGATTAGATTAGATTAGATTAATTAGTTTAGCGGGTCACGGAGGTTTATTTCAGCCTCTACCCAGCGCTGCCAGCTTCAGGCTTGCGCCCTATGCACCGGCTCTGTAGCTCACTCCATTTTCTGTCGACGTCACCAAAAATGGTGACGTCGCCATCTAACAGGGAGACTCACCCAGGTACTCCTTGATCAGGGTCTAGTGATCCGGCGCCGTCCCTTCTGGGGAGGGTGAAAAGTAGCCTCCCGGAATCTCCTTCAGGTCCCCTAAGCTCCACTACAAGCTTCATCACTTTCCTTCTAGTCCTGAAGTGTGACTCCTGATTCTGCGGCTCTGGTCTTCTTGTCTTTGTGAGAGGTAAAAAACCTTGTCGTGGTGTCCCGACCAAGGTAAAAAAACCCACCCTGGACACAATATCCAGGCCCCGTTTACTTCTTAACCCCGTAGTCCTGGGGGTACAGGAGAAGGACGGGTCGGATGGCTCGCCATTTTAATTGTGTCTTTTGAATGAAGATCCAAAACTGTCTGAATTTTTTAATAGCATTAATGATTTAATTTAAAATTCATATTAAAATTCACTATCCCAGTCAGGAGGTGCGGGCGTATCTTTCATTATTATTCCACTGCTTCTAAAGTCATCTTTGCCTTCAACTTTTTGTATAGCAGCTTCTAGCGTTTTGTTTTTCCTAATCGCTTTTTCTAATAAATTGGTATCAATTTCTATTTTTGGTACATAAGGGCTTTTGATTTTTCTCAGTAATAAGCTATCTCAGCTAAAACTTGAAAATCACCTATGTTCTTTAAGCTTCCCTAGGTTTCCTCCAGTTCTTGCGCCTGGGTTTTTGTTTAGCAGCTGCTGAATTAGCTGCCGAGAAGGCGACATGGGGTCATTTTCGGAAGGAAAAATTAATCGGTATTCTAAGATGCACTCGAAAACTGCTATTGGGTCATTTTCTTCTTCCCCAAAAGGTAAGGACCCATATAAAAATTCATAGAGCATCACTCCCAAACTTCACCAGTCTACAGATAGCCCATATCCGACTCCTTTGATTATTTCTGGGGCCATATAGTGAGGAGTCCCTACAGTTGTATATGATCTTCCTTTCAAAATGCGGCTAGTCCCAAAGTCAATTAATTTTGTGTACCCTATATCATCTATCATAATATTTTCTGGCTTAAAATCACGATAAATAATATCGCGCTCATGAAGATGCTCGATTATTAAAACCAGCGATGCAGTATAAAATTTTGCATCAGCGTCTGACAATATCCCTATATGTCGTAAGACATCGAATAGATCTTGGCCTTTAACATATTCCTCCAGAAAATAAATACGGTGCTGGTCTTTAAAAGTTTTTATTAATTTCATGATCATTATGTGATCAAGCTGCATCATGATTGTACGCTCGAGGACAATGGAGTCATAAACCCCGTAATAAGAAATCTTTTCACGAGTTACTGTTTTTAGGGCATATAACGTATTTTTTGTTCTGTGACATGTTAAAAATACGCTACCAAGAACTCCTTTTCCTATTAGTTTTATAGGAACAAGTTCACTAACTCCCCCCCTCCGTGAGTGAACAAACCATTAGGAAAATCCCTATTTTTTGCCCCAAAAACCCACCTTCCGTGAGTGAACAAAAATTTTTTTAATAGAAAATTTTTTTTATGGGAATATATAAATGATGTTTATTATATAACGAAATCTAGAGCTAATTCTGTTTAATTTTAAACGAATTGCTTTTTAAACATAAATTTTATAAATTAAATTAATATTTGCTTTCCAATTTTTGTGAATTAGGATTTTTTTTAAATTTCGAAAAAAAAATATTTTTTATAATTTAAAAAAAAAAAAATTAACCCCCCTCTGTAGTGAACAAATTTTTTTTGTTCACTCACGGAGGGGGGTAGTAAGTTCTATTGTGTCATCTTGAAGCTCAATTCTGCTTAAGAGCATTTGTTGTATTCCTTCATCAATTATTTCTAAAAAATCATTTTTTTCTAGCATCCAGCAAGTTACACTTCCATCAGCTTTTACTGTTGCGCTTCTTGTGTCGTTAAATAATATTGACCTTTCTCCAAAATAATCATGCTTAGTGATCGATCTCAATTTTTCACCATTTCTTATCACATCGACCCTTCCGCATTTTATTATGAAAAACGAACTTCCAGGCTCCCCTTGCTCCACAACTGTATCCTTATCATTAAACTCAACAATTTTCAGCATCCTTATAAGCTCTTTATATTTATCTTCAGTCAGTCCTTTTAGTAGCTGCACTCTTTTTATTACAGCCAAAGCTTCGTTTCTCGCATGAATTTCAGCAATATTTCCGCCTACGCAATTTTCTATTTCTTCTTTGCTTATTTCCGCGATATCTACATCAGTTTCAGCTATATAATCAATTTCATATTTTTCCTCAGTAGGATTCACCAAGAAATCGTCGCCAATGCATGTAAGAATATTCAATTTTTCTTTAAGGCCTCTGACGCTTCCTCTTAAGATTATTCATAGAAATGCTCCTTTATTCGCCCCTCTGGGTATAATGACTTCTCCTGAAGAAAAATTCTGAATTCGCATAATATTTATAATTTTCCCTTTTTGCTCCTTTGAAAAGTTTTTTAAATTCGGGGATTTATCCATAGCAATCATTTGTGTGTTTTTATACAAAATTTGTTGTAAATTACTACCAAGAACGTCCATAAGGGCGTGCCTTCCTATAGATACAACTTTTACTTCACTGATAGCTGTGATTGTGGCTGTTCTTGGCGAATTGTACAGCAGTGCTTGCTCCCCAAAGAAATCGCCTTTAAACATCTGCCTAATTTCTGTTTCCTTTTGACTGCATGACACACAGCCTTCCTTTATAATATAAAAATGATCCCCTGTGTCTCCTTCTTTTACTATGCTTTGCCCGCTGCTTCATTTTTCTGTTACCAAACTAGCTAAAAGCCCGTCTTTTTGCTCAGATGTAAGCTGATTTAACAGCGGTACACTGTCAAGGAAATTTTTATTTTCTTCCAAATTCAGAGCATTCACGATTTTTATGGCTTCTTTAAACGTAGTTCTATCAACCCCTCACAATGTGCATCTTTCCAACGTTTTTATGGTCCCAGACCTAGGTCTATCATCTAATAGTGCTAATTCCCCAAATCCTGAGCCTGCGTTAATTACAGCTTTTCTTGCTCCGTTTATTATCTTACTTACTTTACTTAAATTATCTGGTGTTTAAGGTGTCTAGTGCCGCAGCCCAAAAGGACCCTATGGCAAAACTAGTGACGTAGGCGAGCCATCTTGGAACAGGTCAGCCCTGGCCAAGCCTTCTATCAACTCCTGCTTCACGAGCCTTGCTGCACGTCTCACCCGGTGCGATGCCGTCACCCTTGTCTCGACTCAGCTCCTGCGCGTGTTCCGCCTAAGGGTCATCCTCCCATGGGGATGTACTGAGAGGTAAAAGCCCGAAATTTTGAGAGGACTGAGGAGCAGTTCCTCTGGTTATCCCCAGAAATAAGCCGCTATTGCTGTCCAGAAGTTCTCGAGTGAAAACCTAACCCTATAAATAAAATTCCATGAGGGAGAGAAAATTAGCAAAGCTAATTTCTCTCGAACCGAATGCCATTTTATTTATGCTCCGTTTATTATCAGTTCGACCCTTCCTGTACACAAAACGTAAAAAATAAACCCAGGCTCACCTTGTGTAAAAATTATTTCTCGAGGGTTTATAGTATAAAATCGCATATGCTCGATTACGAGTCTTAAAGAATCCTCATCAAGATTTTTCAATATAAAATGATTGCTTACTCCCCCCCTCCGTGAGTGAACAAAATAATTTTGTTCACTCATGGAGGGGGTTAATTTTTTTTTTTTAAAGAAATTTTTTATAGAATTTTTTTTTTTTAATTTTAAAAAAATCCTAATTTGCAAAAATTTGAAAGCAAATATTAATTAAATTTATAAAATTTATGTTTTAAAAAGCAATTTGTTTAAATTATTAAGCAGAATTAGCTCGAGATTTCATTATAATGATTATCACTTATATATCAACATTTTTTTTTCCATAAAAATTTTTGTATTAAAAAAAATTTTTGTTCACTCACGGAGGGTGGGTTTTTGGTCAAAAAATAGCAATTTTTCTAATGGTTTTGCTCACTCACGGAGAAGGGGGAGTTAGGGCATCACGAATCATTTTCTTGTCGGCTTCGGTTTTTATTTTGTCAGAGACAGAGGCAGATGAAGGCTCTTTTACTTCGTCACTTCGGCGGCGTCTTTCATCGATAACTGGCGCTTTGTGTTTTACCTTGAAAGTATTGCCTCGCTTGGGGAGTGAAGTGATATTTAGTTGAGATGATGATGTTTGCTTAGTCAAGTAAACTTCGTGTGTTTGAATTGGCTGATTTATGTTTACAATTGATGTTGCTAAGATTGTTTGCCTTTGCCCACATACACAATTACTTCCCATATTATTGGAGTGCTAAAAATAGAAAACCTATCAGATTATTGACCTTAACAATAGATAGCACTAACAAAATTCTAAAAAAAGTCATCTAAGATAGAATTATCATAAAATTTACAAAAATATAAAAAGAAGGTTGCGGGATGTAAAAATTGATATTATGATATAGAGAATGAAATAAGTCAATTTTTTTTTAATGAATTAATGGAAATTACTGATTATTTTTATTAATGCATATATGATAATCCCACAATCTTAGTCTGAAATTATTCCAACTTAGCTTATAGCGCTATAAATTGCTTGGTGTTTTATATCGAATTCACAGCAGAAAGTCATTACGATATGAAATTTAATTTACAAATTAATTTTTTTAACGATTAAATAGTTTTATTGATGATATAGTGACTCCTCTAGCACTTTCAATAAAATTTCTTCATCATCCATTGAAAAATCCTACATATATTTTACAGTAAAAGTATCATAATCAAATTGGTGCATTGTCTGCAAGTGTTCATTAATATCAATACAAATTTCATCGGGATCTCCCCAAGGCATAGCTAAACAAATCGTGCATTTCGCTGCTTTATACTGATGCTTACTATTCACGTGGAACAATAAAGACACTCTATCGAAGTTTTTTAAGCCACAGCAAGGACACTTATATGTCCACCTATTTATAACAGGAATTTTAGGTCTCCTTATCGATTTTGACGCTTTTTTGATTAATTCTTTGATGCTTGGGCAAATAGAAATATGGTCATTATAAGAGGTATACGGAAAAGTCTGTTTACAGTCACAGGAATATAGCGAGGATTTTATTTGGTCCCAAAGATTATAATTAGTCATCAATAAGTCAGATGTAAGTGGAGATCTGCAGATTGGGCATGGAGACGTTGTGAATTTTATTACATTAGTGATGCACTCAGAACAGAAATTTTTCTTGCATGGCTTATGGACTTTAGGCTGAACAAGAACTCCTAAGCAGATGCTGCACTGAAATTCCTCTTTGATATCGGTATCCATTTTAAATAACTTTAAATATCAGCGCCTTATTATTTTTAAAGTGAGGATTCAATTTAATTATGGATCATTTTAAATATGAGGGAAATAGGATTTTTAATCAATTGATATGCGAAAAATGAAAAATTGAAATGAATGATAAGATAAAAACTGAGTATAAAGCAAATAGAAAATAGAATCAGAATCATTTTAATTCAAAATTGTGAAAAAGGTTTATTATAAAATGGCTTATCTTCACCTTCTTGCTTTGCTTCTTATAGCAGCCTCAGCAACCTCTCTCTGTGAAAATCCTTGCATCCAAGATCAATCAAACTTAGTTTGCTGTAGTGATTCTATTACAACCTGCGGAGAAGCATGCTGTCCAACGCTCTCAGAAAATTGTGCTGAAATCGCTCCATCTCCTTATTCCCTTCTTTTTCAAGATTTCCTCTCCTTGGATTTAAAATCTTGCAATAAATACTTCTTAATGGTAGAAACAGAAATTCGCATTTTTCTCTATAAGATCTCTACATCGCAAAGCTGGGATACAATAAAGCAGCAACTTTACTTGGTGCTTAAGTACATTCCTTATATGAGAGTGGAAGAAATAAAATGGTGATGCCGATGGAAAGTAAACTTCGAGGTACCATCCTATATGGAGCAGGCAGGACAAATTCTGATGAAGCTGGAAAAAAGCCTCTATCTCTTTTTGAAGTAGACATTCAGGCTTCGGGATGCCTCTAAAGGGAAGCTTGTTTCTCCCCTGAAGGTGGGCTAGACAGTTTTTAGCTACCACATGGTCTTCTTTCATCGGGGCCATGACATCTCACAGACGATTGCTCTGCCCAAGGGAGCTGATCCCTAGACTGGTGGCTCAGACTGTAAATTCAAAAGGACAGACTAGTGATTAGATTTGGTTATGGCGAGCATAACCATTTTAACTAGCTAACTAGCATATATGAGAGCGTATTGTTTTAGCTAAATTTTAATAAAAATATTAAGAGTTATTCAAAAGTATCAAATTCTTCTGATAGCGATAAACCCCAATAGGCAGGAGTGTATATAGATTTTATACATGCGTCGTTGTTAATAGTTAATGGGTAGTGCGCAAAGCCAAAATTTACTTGCTTCATTAAGGTGGTTTTGCCAATTAAAGACATGCAAGCGCTACTAGCCCTTCTGCCAGTGTTGCATGAGGTTGTGAGTTTTAACGTCTTAAGCCAGGTCTGTATAAGCAAAACTCCAGGCGCATCTCCAATAAAAGAGCTGCAATAAGAAGTTCCAGCGCTATTATAGCCACAGGTGCATTGACCTAAATAAAAATTTGTCCCATCGGTTCCAACACAGTCAGTATCTTGTGTATACCCCTGAATTTGTTCGATCATTATTAATCATCCATTTTAATTTTGAAGATTAATGTGTGCTTGCCAACTTTTTTGAAAAGTAAAAACGAAAATGACAAATCTCCGTTTAGGATCCAAGATGCCTAATCAGGCTTAGATTGCATAAGGCGGTGCCCCGGATCATATTTTTTTCTTGTCAGTATTCTGCTGGGGGTTATAGCAATCCATTTTGGTGCATAAATTATACAACTTACAGGAAGAGTTTTTACACTTGTTGGAGCAGATTGGCATATTCCGATATTTCCATACCAACTTTGAGTATTTGAGCAAAATCCGCTTTTACATAAATGAGACCATCCATTAACACAGTCAGTCACAACTGCTCCATTACTTAGGGTTGCATAAGAGGTGCACGTCCCATTTGTGCTTGTATAAGTAGCATTGCAGCCAGCCCAATTTACGCAATCTTGGTAGTCTCTACACCCTGTAGTTCCAATTGCCAATTGGGCAGTGCAAGTCCCACCAGGCGCGCATCTCAATCCAGGAGCGCATTGGGCATGTGTTGTGCATTTTCCATTCTTTGCGACCCCAACGCATTTTTTGCTTGTGCAAGTTCCATATTTGCAGTCAGATTGACTTGTGCAAGGCTCGCCTGGATAAGAAGCTAATGCAGAACTGGCTGGGGCTGCTGTGCATTGTAATGTTGTAGTATTGCAAAAAGTGCTTGTTCCTGATGTTGGGCAAGCTTTCAAGTTGAAAACGTTTACATTTGTGACTGTTCCACAATATCCTGAAGGGACTGTAGCAGTGGAAGGTGCACATTGATATTTTCCACAGGTACTTGCTTCAAAGTTGTCTTCTTCTAGAGCATCGTGCCAGTTTCCTTTGACTAATGAAATGAGTATTAAATAAATCAACATTATAATCATGAAATGGCCTAGTCACTTACTTAAAAATTATCACGATCCTTTTACTCAGACCCTTGATTTTCCTTTTAGATTTGGGACTTTTGGGACGCCTTCTAATGATTATGTATTGTCTATATAGTGGTTTTACCATAAATGCATTGAACATTTTGGGTTGACTTCAGCTGATAAGGCAGATTTTGTGCAAAAGTTTATAGATATGATGTTTGCTTTTGACAAAAATGATAAGGAAACACTAAAGAAAATAATGAAGGAAGAAATTTATGAGAAATCAATCAAAGCATGAATGAAATTGAGAAATGATGGGTATCGAGCCAAGTTATTAAACCGATGAGAAAAAGTGATCGAATATAGATTATTTGGATACATTACATATACAGGAATATCACCTATTATCAATCAAAATTTTTCTCCATCGGAATACGATGTTTTACAGATAAATGCTTTAGGCTATCCAGTTAGACTTGAATTTAGCTTAACTCCAAATCTAAATTGGAAAAAATTTGTTCAATTAATGTTTTGGGAAAATAAATAATATAAAATTTTTCACAAATATTTTAAATCAAAAAATAAAGAATAAATGCAATATATTTGAATTTTAATTTATTTTTATAAGGAATTAATTTAAAATATTAATCAATTCAGCGTACTAAGTTTTTAAATAGCATTCCTTCCATTAAAGTTAGGTAAAACTCGTTATATAAAAATTAGTACTTTCAACTATAAAATTTTCAATCGAAAAAATTTTTCAATTTAAAGGGATTAATTTACCCAAAAATGGGAATTTACAGTTATTTTGTTTCTTTTTAAAGGGGGGAGTAAGGAACAAAACTCTTTTAAATGAAATTTCAGATAAAAATGCAGTAATTGAAAAGAGTGCAAATCCTTATTATATAAGAAATTTTCCAAGAGATTCCAAACATCTTCATGAGCTCTTTGAAAAATACCCAATAATGATTTGCCAGGTGGATTTTGGATTACTTTCAAAAATGAGGTTCCAAATATATGACAAATATTCACAGAATAGCCTAGCTGATGGCGAAGCTGATCCTGAAGAATATGAATTCCATATAATCCGCTTTGAAAAGCTTTTTCCTAGAGATAAAAAACAATACGACAAAGAATATGGTTTTAGGCGCTTTATTGATGCCAATTTCGAAAAAGAATTCTATAATTGGCAGATCGTGGATATCGATCAATACATAAATTCATTTCCATTCCCTAAAGAATAACGTAAAAAATGTCTAATCTGCACGTAATTATAATTTGTAATGGATTATCTCGAAGCCTTACGTCCGTCTTTTTGGAGTAAAGGTGATAGTTCTTTTTTATGGATTTACGTGTTAATATTGATACTGCTATTTTCAGCATATGTCAAGCTTAGAGATTCAATATACCATAAAAAGACTTTCTCTGAAGAAAGTTTGAACCGAACTAGACTTGAAGTGAGGTCAAATTGGGAAAGACGACAAGAAGAGCTAAGGAGGGCAAGGGTTTATGAAGAAGAGAAACAGTTAATTAGTGGTTAAAACGGGCATTATTTCAGAACCTAGCAAATCAAGTTTAGCTTCACTTTTCGTGTTACGCTAGGCACTAAAGCCACCAACCCCCTTTTATCAGGGTCACTAAAATGATGATATTGTCAATATAACAGGGAAATTTAGCCGAACCTGCTTTTATCAAAATTAATCCTTGGCAGTGCTCAGAGTAAGGGAATCGTACAATGCCTCTTTCTGGAATTACCTCTGCCATTTATAGGCAGCAGAATGCTCTTCCAGAAGTACTATTGATGCTGCGCTGTCAGTCTCTTGAATGTGGGTTGAGGGAAAGCCCAGCCTGAGAGTCCCTCTAGCAGCTCCTCCAAATAACAGCACAAAGCACTTACCCTTGAAGTTTCCGGACCTTCTCTCGCAGCACACCATGATGGAGAAATGTTTTTTATGAAGAAGATAAAGAGGAGGAAAAATTAGAGCCAAAGCCAGATATTGAAGAGGAAAAAAAGCCTGAACCAAGAAATAGTGGACTTCAACCACCTCCAAGGCCAGTGAAAAAAGCCGAGCTTAACCGATATGACCCAAGTGGGCCTCGAATAGGAAGGCCAAGCTCATACACAGCGCCTTGCGCTACTGGGACTTGACGTTAGTCCAAAAGATTGTACTAATACAGCCAAGTGAAGAATACTCCTAAAGATGTGGATTATTCAGAGGCTGACTAAATTAAACATTTTCAAAACTATTGTGTGGGTATAAAAAGTAGGAATAATTACATCATATATTCTGTGAATAGCATAACTGAGACATAATTAATAGAAATATACTTAGTGCCATTCTTGCCCTTTTAGTTTTTAGCCATAAAATCTATAAAACCCTATTTATTTCGATAAGTTAATATCAATATCTTTTATATTTATTTTGATTAAATCGATTGATGATACTTATGCTCAATGCCGATATTTTACAAATAATGCTGCTTGAATTATTTAAATTTATTTAAAATGATGTTTATTTAGCATTTATTAAGGCTAAACTTACTTATAGAGAATATAAAATATTACTACTGGCTACCTTTATCTATATTCATACATAAATAGGAAAACGATTAACTATTAGCAATGTTGGATTCAGTGTACATAGTATATAAAATTTCAAATATCTAGCAAAATCTTTCTCATTTCATTATTTTAAAGATAAAATACTGTAAAAAGTGGTTATTAAGCAAACAAATGATTATTATGACTATAAATTATTTTTTCATAAAGAGCAGACAGAACCCAGGAAAAATGATTTCGACTAAAATTTTGATTTAATATATCAATCTTCAGCTAGTTGATTTTCAAAAGAGCCTATAATCAATGATTATTTTGATATTTAAGAAGTATTAAATCCAGATATTTTTAATTAAGTCCTATAGAATACTGACTTCTGAATGATGCAAGCTTATTCTAAATTAATTTCTTAATTTAAGGCTAAAATATAGCTAGATAATTTTTTTCGCATTTGCAAAGCAAAAATCAAATTCTAAAAAAAAAGAAATAAGATATATATATAAAATCTTTATTATATGCTCATAGTGAATGAATATCAAATCTTTCTTAATTCACTGACATCAGTCAGCTGTTACATTTCCCCAGCTCTTTTTTTACTAATATTGCTTGCGATAAATTTATCTTTTTGTCTCATTTCTCTTCAAATTTCGAATTAGATAATCTCACTATAATGACTAAAATAGGCATTGGAAGAACCACAACTCAAGAGGGTTATCCTTTATCAGCAACTGACATGCCATTAAAAGACGAATTGCTTACCTCCTCTAAGTTAGTGAGTAATAGCATTAGAAAATCTCAATTAGCATCTTTAGCTAGTTTTTCATTTTAACATATTTTTTTGATGCAACACAAATTATAATTAATAACTATCATAATAATAAAATTTTAAGCAAATTATATTAATTTAGACAAATATGCTCTCAAATATTCGGAAAATTTGTATTTTTTCAAACACTAAAATAAATTTTTATATTATAATAATAATCTCTAGCCAAAGAGGGTTAGCCAAATTACGATAGGCCGTTTCTTGAAATTTTCAAATGACTCAATTGAAATGACACAAATAAAAAATGGCGACATCTCCTATCCGTCCTCTCCCGGACCTGCTTCGAGTTTGGGGGCCTTGCTACGTCCTGAAGCCAAACCGAGCAGGAAACGGAGTCTACGGGTACTGGGCATTTTCGGTTGGGTTTTGCCTCCCTTGTCCGGTAATGAAGATCTTGTGTCTTCCCAATGGACAAGAGAGAAAAAGTTTTTTATTCCTAGAGACCACTAGTGCCGACGACGAAGGCATGGCTGGTGCCGATACTAGCTATACCAAGCTGTAATAGTCACTTAAGCAGCAGCCGTCAAGTCCCAAACCTACATACTCCAAGGCTCCGAGACAGTATTAAGAACTAGGCCGAAAGCTGGAGGAGAGCTATCTCTGATGGAAATGCTGACATACCCAGGGAGGTAGCTAGCAGCTAAACGAGTCTTCTAAGAAGATTCGACTCGGATAAGACGTAAAAGGAGAAAGAGCCCTAATCTTTAGTTAATGTTAATATAATGATTCAATAGAAATGATGTACCAAAATCTTATAGTGAACTGAAATCGGTACCCTGAAAAAATTACAAAATCATTTAAGCAAGATTTAAGACTGTACTTATATAGTTATTATCTACTTTCCATTGTTTACTTAATATTATACATTGTCGCAACCTCTGATCATGATAGTGGAAATATAAGTGCTTGCACAATTGGACTGATGGCAGGACATATGCTCTTCAGCACGATTATGTATTTTCTTAGCTTTTATACAGATTTATTTAGATCGTTAAGAGCTTCAGCTTTAATTCTCACATACTTGATCATAGCTGCAATTTTAATAATCAACAACCAACCTATTCAAGAACTAATTTTTGATGAAAAAATGGATCACTATATGTCATGCATGCTTGGCCTTCTGATTCTTCTGTCTGTCTCGAGTTCAATTATCCATACAAATTTATCCTGATTTTTTATCATAAACTCGCTGATTGCTATTTTCTATTTGATTATACACCTCTGTTCAGACCAAAGCATATCAACAACTTTTTTTGAATTTTCAATTTATATTTCAAGGGTTTTTATTGAGTCTAAAAAATTTTACCTGCACGAAATAATCTCTCGTGAAAAATTTTTAGCTTTCAAAAGAAATGGAGAAGACCACATTTCTTCTAGCGAGCCGCAAACAGAAATAGAAGAAATTATGGGGTACCTCAAAGAGTCAATTGAGTGCACAAAGCTGCTGTCACAATCTGTGATACCAACGAGAAGTAAAATAGGAAGAGTACAAGAATTATTAAATAAAGTCATAGATATCATAAGATCCAAAAGCAATATTTATAAAGTCAGCATTGATGCTATCACCAAAAATCTAGATGAAGATGATAGAGTTTTTATAAAGGAAACAACCAACGATTCTCAGCCGATAGCGAAGCTTAGAAGTAAAATCAAGATAAGGAAAACTGACGAGATCATAACAATCCATAAAGCATATAACACAGATGAGCTTATTGGCGTTCTAAAACAAATTGGAAAAAACTGGAATTTTGACATGTTTTTCGTGAGAGAATGCACACAGAATCAGCCTTTATCAACAATGGGGAGGTATTGCATAAAAAAATACACCCTCGACGAAACGCTGAACATAAATGATGAAGTTTTTATGAACTACTTTTATGAGCTGGAAATGAGGTATAAAGACAACCCCTATCATAACTCGACACATGCAGCTGATGTGCTAGCGTCAGCTATGTTTATGATTAACCGCTCATTGTTAGCTGACTTGCTCTCTGATTTTGACTTGCTTGCTACTATTATTGCATCTTTGGGACACGATGTTGCCCATCCTGGCTTTACCAATAGGTTTCTTATTAACAACAAAGATATTTTAGCAATAAATTGTAATTTCTAAGCAGACAATGATTACTCAGTCCTTGAAATGATGCACTGCTCAACCACTTTTCAAATAATGCAAGAAGACCACTCCAATATTTTAGTGTCTTTGGATTTCGACCATTATTTAGCTGTGAGGAAGTTGATCATTGAGATGATCCTTTCTACTGATATGAGCAAGCATTGGGACTTTTTGGCACAATTTAAAGCAAAAACACTAACTGGACCAAAAAATATCGATAAACTTGAGCAGAGGGTCGACGTGCTGAAATTGGTAATAAAATCAGCTGACGTAGGCCACGCTGCAAAAACAAGGGACTTGCACTTAAAATGGAGTAGGCTTGTATGTGAAGAGTTTTTTGCACAGGGTGATATCGAAAAATCTAAAAATCAGCAGGTTTCGATGTACTGCGACAGGGAAACTACAGATATTCCTAAATCACAAGCAGGGTTTATTAGAAACATTGTACTACCTCTCTATGAAGTTTTAGCTGGATATTTTGCAAGTCCTTATATTGACGAAAGCTGCTTAGAACAGGTTAAAGTGAATCTTCTTACTTGGGAATATGAAATGGGCAGAAACCGTGTAAAAACTCTGACGCAGCCTGGGGAATCCATAGGAGACACTGACAATATGGCTGCAGAGACACCCAGGTACAGAAGGGTGGGAACACAAATCATGAAAATTGATCCTGATACTATTTCTTGGCTTCAGAAAAAATACCAAGCTAGTTAGTGTGAATGGATTTCTCAAAATTTATCATTGCATAAAAATGATGATGACAGACCACATAATCCTATTTCTTCAACACCAGTAGGTAATGGTCAAGTGTGAAGGGAAAGGGCAGAAAGAGGCCGTGATCCTTTATGTACGCTGGGCTAGACTTTTCTCTGGCACTAGGGAGCTAATCCCCCTGGGGCTTGAGTTTTTACCTCCGAGACCATCATTGCAAGGGAAAGGGCAGGATCAGCAAAAACTCGAGTGGATGATAATCCTTCGAGCAGAACTTAAGAGGTGATATTTGTATAGCATGAAACTGGGAGTTTCGCCCCTGTAGAGGGCATAAAGGCTGGAGGAGTCTAGAAAGTCAAGATCGGTCGTGTGAATCACTTGCCCGCTACTGCGAGGAAGGGTGCCTGCCGGGTTTCTCAGGACGATGAGTATACATGGGTGAGCTAACATTAATTAATTAATAAAAATTTATTAATGACTTACGCTAATGTTTGTTCAAACTATCGGTAAATTCCTCTATCAATATCGCAGCAATCAAATCATCTGCCGTGTTGTCTAGCTCCTTTATTTTTTTTGCAGCTTTGATCAAGCTATTCCATCGATTTTTCACGCTGTTCTCTGTCCTTCCTGGCATCCTTTTGGCAATGCTGCATCATTTTTTCCCGACCTCGAGTTTTTGTTTCATTAGAAGCAAGTCTTCTTCTAGTGACCATTCTCCTTCTAAATAGATTTTACTGTTTAGATTCGGATTCAGATGGTTTTTCCACCTCTCTCGGCATTGTTTGCCATTTCGGACAGTTAAAGAGCCATGTAACGCATTATTAACTTCTAATGAAATTTTTGCCCACTGTTTGGTGCCATACTTTTGAACTAATTCTATTAATAAATTATCCTCGCTTTCCTTTCACGGTTTCCATTTCATTCCACCTCTACTTATAGGGACTTTTCGCTCACTCCCCCCCCCCCTCCGTGAGCGAACAAAACCATTAGAAAAATCGCCATTTTTTGACCAAAAACCCACCCTCCGTGAGTGAACAAAAATTTTTTTAATAGAAAAAATTTAATGGAAAAAAAATTTTGATATATAAAGTGATAATTAGTATAATGAAATCTAGAGCTAATTCTGTTTAATTTTAAACAAATTGCGTTTTAAAACATAAATTTTGCAAATTAAATTAATATTTGCTTCCCAATTTTTGCAAATTAGGATTTTTTTAAATTTCGAAAAAAATATTTTTTATAAAATTTATATATAAATTTTTTTTAAAAAAAAAATTAACCCCCCTCCGTGAGCGAACAAAATTTTTTTGTTCGCTCACGGAGGGGGGGGGGGGAGTCAGGTATGCTAGAGATTTGACTTTGTGCGAAATTTGAAATGGTATAGATCGGTATGAAAGAATGCGTGGACAGGTCTGGAATGCAAGGAACTCAAACGCAATATGGCAGGGATTGAGAAAAATCAGCATCAATTGGAAGAGATGAATTTCCGGTAGAGTAATAAGCCATTTATAGGCAAGCAAAAGGATTCAGTAATCCATAATTTATCACATTTAATGGCAAAGATTTTTTATTTTAAAACTTTTGTACGGATTTATAAGGAATTCAATTTCTTATAAAAAACTCGGTATTATAAAGATGAGCAATTCAGCTAAGCCTATAGGCTTTAGGCCACAAAAAAAAACAAGTTCACTGTTTTCCCATCTTTTATCTTAATTTTCATTTACTTCACCAATAATCCTTGTTATTCCTATTCTCCTTATTTCTGCATCTTTCCCCCAATTTCTCACAAAAAATGAGTAGAAATTTCCATCACTCGCCACCTCGCCCATCTCGTTCTTACAATGCTTCGACGCTCGAAAAAAGCGAAACTGTCTGAGGAACACGAGACGGCCGTGATGGATTCCTTGATCCTGAAACTCTTCAGCTTGCTGAACAACTTTTTAAAGAAGAATCCACATGTGGGATACATTTTTCTGACTATGATAATATTCCAATAGAAGTCAGTGAAGAAATGCCAGTGCTTGAAGAATTTACTGATGTAGAAATACATGAAGTCCTTCAAAGAAACATTTCCTTACTCCCCTCTTTTAATTTTAAAAAAATATACTTAAAATTTGTGACTAAACACGATGCATATTTTTGGCCTACTTTTGTTTGATTAATTATTTTTGGCTTGTCTATTTGCCCTTTTTTTGGTGGAATTTTTTTATCTATTTTTGGCCCATTTTTTACCTATTTTTGGGCTATTTTTTTTAGTTATTTGTTTTGGCCTGCTATTTTTGTTTAGCCTATCTATAAAAAATTTTATACACAGGGGCATTTTCTAGCTAGTTAGTATTCTATTTTCTTTCTTAAAGTATTTTATAATGTAGAAGAAATCGGATACTGTTTTTAGTCGACGAGTGATAACTCTTCCCTAGTGTATAAATATTTTTGTATTTTTTTTATCTACCTTGACTTTATTTAGTCGAATTGCTTTTGGCATGATTCCATATTAACTATTTCAAATTAATTTTCAATCTATTTTGGTAATTTTTGGACAGCAGTTATATTTTAAGATTTTAGCATAAAAAAGGCTAAAAAATAAGGCCAAAAAAATAGCCCAAAAAAGAGGAAAAAAAAAACGCCAAAAAATAGGATAAAAAAATAAATAGGCTGGAAATTTTACAGTTTCCTTCACAAAACGGCTATTTTTTTGCTGGCCTTGGTAATTTTTAAATCATAAATTTTATTAATTTTTATATATAAGTAGTTCTGGACTTAATTTAATGGAAGAAATTCAAGTAGAATATTATTTAAACAGTTTCCATATTGAATTGATTAAATTTTTATATATATCTTACTCCCCCCCCCCTCCGTGAGCGAACAAAACCATTAGAAAAATCGCCATTTTTTGACCAAAAACCCACCCTCCGTGAGTGAACAAAAATTTTTTTAATAGAAAAAATTTTTTAATGGAAAAAAATTTTGATATATAAGTGATAATTAGTATAATGAAATCTAGAGCTAATTCTGTTTAATTTTAAACAAATTGCGTTTTAAAACATAAATTTTGCAAATTAAATTAATATTTGCTTCCCAATTTTTGCAAATTAGGATTTTTTTAAATTTCGAAAAAAATATTTTTTATAAAATTTATATATAAATTTTTTTTAAAAAAAAAAATTAACCCCCCTCCGTGAGCGAACAAAATTTTTTTGTTCGCTCACGGAGGGGGGGGGGGAGTTAATAAAAAATTAAAATCCAAAAATATTGCGTTCGAATTTTTATTTTTCTTAAAGTCTTTAATAGAGAAAAATTTTAATATGCTCTTTTAAAACAAAGAACGAATTTTATCTCCAATTCAAAGATGGGAGTTAATGAATTATAAAAAACCCACCCCAGTACAAAGACATGCGATCCCTATATCAATTTTAAGAAGAGACCTTATGGCCTGCGCCCAAACAGGCTCTGGGAAAACTGCCGCTTTTCTGTTCCCTATGTTCGCGAAAATGCTTAAAGATGGTCCACCTGAAAAAATCAGACGAAGAGAAGCATTTCCTATAGGATTAGTTTTGGAACCGACTAGAGAGCTGGCAGTCCAGACTCAAAGAGAAGCGCTTAAATTTGCATATAAGACAGGGATACGATGTGTAGTTGTACATGGAGGGAAAGATTTTTATAATCAAGAAAATGAAATAAATAGAGGGATTGACATTCTAATAGCAACGCCTGGGAGACTTATTGACTTTTTGGAGAGAGGCATGATTGACTTAGCTATTGTTAGATATTTGATTCTAGATGAAGGATTAATAAAATGGCATTCGGTCCGAGAGAAATTAGCTCCGCAAATTTTCTCTCCCTCATGGAATTTTATTTATGGGGTTGGGTTTTCTTCTGAGAACTTCTGTACAGCAACAGCGGTTTAGCTCTGGCATATAAGCCGAGGCACTGCTCCAAGTACGCAGGGGGCTCAAGTTTTACCTCTCAGCATACCTGAGGAAGGTGACCCTTAGGCGGAACACGAGCAGGAGGAGCTGAGTCAAGGAAAGCGAGGCAACGCAGCCCGTCAACGCCGAACGCTTTATTTGTCCTGTGCCCTGGCGAAACAAAGTCGATCGATCCAGAGGTCCATGGTCCCGACACGTGGATAAATCTGGTGGCTGCTCTCGAAACGGTTACCCCGTAGTGGACGTTAAACGATATAAATAATATAAAATAAGATTCTAGATGAAGGAGATAGAATGCTTGATATGGGATTTGAGCCGCAAATCAGAAGAATTTTAAGGGCAATGCATGGGAATGATCATGAGACAATAATGTGCTCAGCAACGTTTCCAGAAGAAATGAAAGCAATTGCAGCCACATTTATGAAAGATTTCGTATTTTTGGCTATTGGGAGAGTAGGATCGACTTCGGAAAATATTACACAAACTTTATACCATGTAGAAGATCACCTTAAACTAGAATTTTTAATCAGAGTTTTACAAAATTTCCAAGGAATAACTCTAATCTTTTTAGAGAAAAAAAGAAGTGTGGATTGACTTTTCTACGAGCTATCAAAACGAGGATTCATCTGTGCAAGCATTCATGGTGACAAAAGCCAGGGCCAGCGTGAAAAAGCTCTGGATGACTTTAAGCGTAAAAGAGTCAAAATTTTAGTAGCAACAGATGTAGCGTCACGAGGATTAGATATCCCTGATATAGATAACGTTATAAATTTTGACACACCGAATTATATTGATCATTATGTACACAGAATAGGCAGAACAGGAAGAATTGGAAAGAGCGGCAAGGCATTTTCTTTTATAAATAGCAGAAATCAATCAATATTTAGAGATCTTATGAGCTTGTTGAGAGAAAGCAATCAAGAAATTCCCGAGTGGTTTGAAGACCTAGCAGCGGGAAGAATGACGCAAGATTATAGCGAAATGTTGCCGTTTATAGAAGGGGGAACAAATTTTTATTCACAAGGCTTGAACCCAAGCAGCTATGATATGCCGAGAGAGAGCAGAAGAGGGAGAGGAAGAGGTTATAGAGGGGGTTATGATCGATATTATCAAGGAGAAAGAAGAAAATATGGGTCCCCTCAAAGAACTTATAATAGAGGCTTTTATGATCAATATAATGAAGAGCCAAAAAATTATTATGAGAATGAGTATTCTCCTCACTCACGGAGGGGGGTTAGTTTTTTTTTTTAAAAAAATTTATATATAAGCTTTATAAAAAATTTTTTTTCGAAATTTAAAAAAATCCTAATTCGCAAAAATTGGAAAGCAAATATTCATTTTATTTATAAAATTTATGTTTTAAAAAGCAATTCGTTTAAAATTAAACAGAGTTAGCCCTAGATTTCATTATGCTAATTATCATTTATATATCAAAAATTTTTCCATAAAAAATTTTTCTATTAAAAAAAATTTTTGTTCACTCACTGAGGGTGGGTTTTTGGGCAAAAAATAGGGATTTTTCTAATGGTTTTGTTCACTCATGGAGGGGGGGAGTCAGAGAAATTATGATAGATATGAAAGAAACGATGAAATTTCAAGAGGAAGAGGAAGAGAAAGAGGTAGAGGCAGAGGCTACAATAGGCAATATCAAGAAGAGAGAAGAAGCTCCCCTAACCAGTCTCTTAGTTATCAAGCATAATTATTTGTAAAATCATTTTTAAGAAAAATTAAACGCTTTTAATATGCAAAATTATTTTAATATCATGCTTATTTGTATATAAATTTATTAGTTATAATAAAAGACCTCCAGGTAATTATTTTAAATTTAGAGCTATATAAATTAAAATTGCATTGCTTTTTTTCAAATATGAATTGGATTTTGTAAAACCGAATAAAAATCTTTTAATAGAAATTTAAAAAATTAAAAATAACTAACTTATACTGAACATAAAATCGCACTCATTATGCAAGGAAGTAATAGAAATTATAATACAGGATACTATGATCGTCCTGAAGAAGAAAGAAACTTTTATGAGAACGATTATTCTTCTCAGAGAGACTACGGCAGATATGACAACACAAGAAGCGACGAAATGTGGCAGGGGAGAGGGAGAGGAACCTATCGAGGAAGCTATGATAGGCAATTTATGGACGAGAGAAGAAACTATGAATCTTCTCGGAGAAATTATAACAGAGAATATCAGGATGAAATTCCTGAAGAGCCTAGAAGGTATTATGGAAGTCCTCATCAGAGAAATTATGAAAGATATGAGTCACCTAGAAGGCAAGCTCCAGCTCAAAGGAATTACCAAGAAAGAAGATATGAAGGAAGCAAATATGAGAACCAAAAACCATATACACTGAAACAGCCAGCTGGGGATACTGCAGATTATAAAGAAACATCAGGTCAAGGATTTGAATGTGAAGAAAGGACGAAAAACGTTCAGAAGGCAGAAGAGACAGCGCTTCCAGGAGATGGCCCTGATCCATGGAGTAGCTATCGGTAATTATTTGTATCAACTCATTAAGAAGTCTTAATTATCTCATATTTTCATGTAAAAGGATATAATATATACAGCTTTAGAGAGTCGAAAAACAGGGCCTTGGCTCTCTGGTTTACTATTCCATGTCAGAATTTATTGCCCTAAATATTCTATTTAGTAGCTTGCGGCTTGGTCTTCTGAAAACATATTTTATACCAAATTTAATTTAATAAACCAACACATTATTAGTTTGCTGAATCTGTTCAGGATATGAAATTCAGTTTCCATATAAGAAAATGTCAACAGATTTTTAAAATAAATTTTCTGATACCCTTTTTTAAGTCCCTAAATTAATTTTTAATTTTCTATTAATCTTGGTCCTATATTAGAAAAAGAATTTACTGAGCATTCTACTGGAGATTTTAGATGATATCAATAAAGAAGCTCTAAGACTTCAAGAGGCATCTATCTCTCTGTCGGCATGCCACCCCATCGAATTTGTATATTTTTTGTTCATGTACTATTTCTCCAGTTCAGTTCATTTTTAATGCATAATCCATAAGTCAGCATTCTAATTGAGATTTTAGATGATATCAATACAGAAGCTCTAAGACTTCAAGAGGCATCTATCTCTTTGCCGGCATGTCACCCCATTGAATTTGTATATTTTCAGTTCATGTCCTATTTCTCCAGTTCAGTCCATTTTTATAAAATCATCTATAAGTCAAAATCTACTGGAGATTTTAGATGAAATTGATACAAAAGCTTTAACACTTCAAGTAGCATCTATCTCTTTGTTGGCATGTCACCCCATTGAATTTATATATTTTCAGTTCATGTCCTATTTCTCCAGTTCAGTCCATTTTTTTATGAATCATCCATACATCATCCAAGTCCAAATTCTACTGGAGATTTTAGATGATATCGATACAGAAGCTCTAACATATCAAGTAGAATCTATCTCTTTGTTGGCATGTCACCCCATTGAATTTGTATATTTTCAGTTCATGTACTATTTCTCCCAGTTCAGTCCATTTTTTATGAAATCATCTATATAAGTCAGAATTCTATTGGAGATTTTAGATGATATCGATACAGAAGCTCTAACACTTCAAGTAGCATCTATCTCTTTGTCGGCATGTCACCCTTTTCAATCTTGTTAAAATCCACCCTGCCTGCTTAATCAAAAAATTCATCCTTTATATTTAGCAGGTAGCTCAGCTGCAAACCCAGCAGGAAAATCCAGAAGTTAAATTAAGTAGGCAAACTCAGCATGCAAACAGAGAGATAGATGCCTCTTGAAGTCTTAGAGCTTCTAATAGAAAATTAAAAATTAATTTAGGGACTTAAAAAAAGGGTATCAGAAAATTTATTTTAAAATCTGTTGACATTTTTCTTATATGGAAACTGAATTTCATATCCCGAACAGATTCAGCAAACTAATAATGTGTTGGTTTTATTAAATTAAATTTGGTATAAAATATGTTTTCAGAAGACCAAGCCGCAAGCTACTAATAGAATATTTAGGGCAATAAATTCTGACATGGAATAGTAAACCAGAGAGCCAAGGCCCTGTTTTTCGACTCTCTAAAACTGTATATTAGAGAACAGTGTATAATATTTTTGCTATATCGATAGAATTGGCTTTCCAATTTAAGATAATTTGTCATAATAAAGGTTAGGCTATTAAAGTCAGGCGTTAGTCATATTGATGATGCAGCGACTAAAGACCTTCCATATTGAGGTTCATCCGCTTTCGACTCCAACCCAGAGGGTCTGCGCCAATTAAGATACCTTCTGTCTCCTCCTCGCGGCTTCAGTCTTGAGTGGGGGCTTATAGATTTCTGCGGCCCTGCTACTGGCAATTGGAGTAGCTTAATTCCAAGTATCCTTTGAGTCTCTTACTTACCGAAGTGCCTGCCTTTGATAGCTACAGGAAAAAAGACTGTTCCCTATAGCCTGAGCTAAAACCACCAGTTTCTCGGGAGAGGAATGCCCATGGATGCTCATATCCAAAGGACTTTGTTGATCACCTCCATTTCCAACCACAGGAAAAGCAGCCAAAACCTACCTGGATACACATCTGTTGAGCTTGCACACGATTGTCGACTCGGAGTCAGTCCCAGTTCGCCGTGGCCATAATGTCTAAACTACTGCGTCAAGAGGGCAGGTGCATACGTCTCGCCATTTTAATGTATTTTCCATAATAACTGGTGCAAGCAAAACTCAAATGATATTATATTAATGACCTATGATCTAAATTTCCTTAAATCTGCAGCATTTAGACGCAGAAGCTTAAATACCCTTAATTATAAGAATATCTTAAATTAAGCTCAAATATTAATATAAATTTCTTTATCTTAATCTGCGACATTATATTCTCAATATAAACTTTTTAAATAAGCACAATGAATGGCTATTTATAAGATAATTTTGGAGATATCCAAATTTTATCAAAAATGAGCTCTCTTGCTTCCATATTTTTATGAATAAAACGGCTAAGACAAATTATGCGATTAAAATAATATAAAATGAAAATCGTGTTCGTTCTATTACTCAGCCTAAGTGTATTTGCTGTGAAACCTGATTTATTTAAAGCCGCTTTCTTACAAACTCGTGATAAAACCGCCAAATCCACAAATTTCCTTCAATCAGATCCTTCAGAGTTTTATGAATATGCTAAATCAAAGGCTGAAGAGTATGCTCAAGCATACGCAGAAGATGTCTACAGCTACGTACAATCTCAAGCTGAATATTATTTTGAACTATATTACCAAGACCTTGTTGCTTATGTTGGAATTTGCCCCACTTCTGATTCTTTTATTCAGGTATCTCAAGAAGAGTCGACTACAGAAACTGAATTTGTGGTTTCTGAAGAAGATAATGCTGTTAACGGAGATGACACATCAAGTGCTGCAAGTTCACTATTGTCCTCAAGTTAAATGCTTAGAGTTTAATTAAAAAATTTAAAGAAACTAACATTTTTTATTGGAGGAATTGGCAAACATTTTATATAGAAATTTCAATATAACACTTGATTAATTTTTCAAAAATTAACGAAAATTATGTGAAGAACGGAATCAGCATTTTATATATAATACAAATTAATTACCAGATACGCAAGCTTATTATAGTAAGCTTTTCCAATGTAAAGAATTAATTTATAAATACACTGATGCAATAATAACTTATAGGTAAGAAATAATTTATTATAGAGACTCAAAATAATAAAAATAATTTAAGGGGCTACCTTTATTAAAATTTGTAGCACTTAAAGCGTCACCTTCGTAGTTTTAAACCTTAAGATAATAAACTACATTTGATGTATTAATTCATTAAGTACATTTACTTTTTTCACTTTTTAGTTTCTTTACTGTGAAATCTAACTTAACTCATTCTTGATTGATTAAGAAGGATATTTTAGGATTTGAATCATAAATATCTTTCGAGAAATAATTGATAATCATTTCTCATTTTCTACTCTCTGAGTAAAAAATACTTGGGGCCTCTGCATTTTACTCCATGCAAACACCTATGGAGCGCAAAAAAGCCATCAATAATCCCATTCCATTAAAGAGGATGGCTGGCCAATTCCAAACCCCAAACTCATCCTGTATTTATTTTCGAAAATCCTGTGCAACCCTCTCCCACCAATCTCCTTCAAAACTTCCTTAAACCAACCAAAAACCTTCACTCTCCCCTCAATCCTTACTTTTCAACACAAGGCATCTCTCATCGCGGAATCTTTTAGACCCCGCCTCAACCGCGAAACCCAAAAGAAATTCCCGCTCGAATACTCTAAAAATGCTCAAGATGATCCAATCATGGTCTTTAATGAGAAACTTTCCCTAAATTTCTGCTTCCAAATATGCCCAAATCCATGATGGTTTTAATCTGATTTTGATCAACAAAACAATTTTATGATGTCTGAACAGGCAGTTGGCCGAATAACTGACTTGGAATGGAAGGAGAATAGAAATTCAGATTGCAGCATCGAAGATGATGACCTTATCAACTCATTACTAGTCATATACAAGGAAAAAGGCAAGCACTGGCAGAAAAACCCAACCAGGAAATTATTAGAAGCAATTAAGAAAAATCAAGTGTGTGGGAGGGTAAGCTGGGAGAATGTGGTAAGAGAGATGAATGGAATTACGAAGGAACAAGCTATGGCGAGATACTATTACCTACTAAGGAAGCAGAAAAAAGATGAAATGTTCTTAATAGAGATCAGGCAGTTGCAGATGAGTAGATGGCTTACTTCTGGAAAAGGCATTGCATAGCAGGAAGCTATTAAAGTGATAAATTAATTTTTTGGGAAATAATTTAGCTGATAGACGAAATCAGATGCCGGGCAATTTTTTATTGGTTTTCCATATTGAGAATTTGTCTTAATTATGGAGGTTTGGATTTATCCTACGCATTGTCAACTCGCATTGATTAGTATTATGCTTAAGCAATTTAATTTGAATTTTAATTTTACTTTTTAGCATCCTTCTATCATAAATACAACTCTAAAGTCATAGTCAATATTTAGGTAATTTTTGATAAATAAAAAACTGCTTGAATTATTTCTAAGATAGCATTAATCAGATAATCAGATGCTGTCAAATCATAATCAGAGCGAGATTATTATAATTCATATTTATCTGCTTTATAATTCAAATTGTAAATAATTTTTCATTTGTAATTTTGTAATAAGAATAAAAGAACCGACATTTTAATACTCCCAATCAAAAGTTAATAAACATTAAATTTACTATTTTAACTATCCCTATACAAGTTTTCTTTCATCTGTACAATCCACTTAGAAAATTCATTTCTTCTTTCGTTTCCTAAGATGTTATCATAATTTTCAATCCTTTTGGACTCTTTTACAGCTTTTATCATCAAGTCATCACAAAGGGAATCCTGAAACCAAAAAGGAAATTTCGCACATGATAATTCTCTTTGCTTTTTTATTTCAATTTTCCTAAGTAAATCTCACTTATATTCATTTAAAAAAAATAAGTCATCATTGATGTCAATTCCTACTCGGTCTGATTTTTCTTTAACTTTGTGAAGAATTATTGATTTATTCAATAAAGGTGGGACTTTCAAAGGTTTATTACTAGGTAGTTGGAAAGAGGAATTAAGATCGTTTCTTCGATAGAGATATTTGAAAGATGTGTTAGTTGAGTTGGTGCTTGAAGATGTTGGGAAATTTGTAAGTAATCGAGGAACTGTGATGCGCTTGCGAGGGACTGAGGGTTGGGAAGATTCTCGTGTGCGGTGAGAATGCTCAGCTTGGGAAGTATCAGGAATTAGTATATTAGACAAATTAGACATTGATTTTTATGAAGATTATTATAAATTTATGTTTGAGCTCTTCTAATAAAACCTTAGCTGAAAGTTGTCAGAAAAATAAGCATTAAGCTTTTTAATATCATTACAATTTCATTTTATTGCATAGTTTGAAGGCTTCCTTTAATTAATTGTATCTAAATTCTTAGATTTAAATAATTATAATATAAATAAAAATATTGATTTGACAAAAATTTATCGAATAAGTAATATTTAGATAATAGCTCATAATTTTTAATTTATTAAGAAAATTTATTGAAGATTATAAGAAAAATAAAATATTATAAAATAATACATCTATCTAAATATTATAGGTATAATTATTAGTACATCAACTGCTGAAGGAAAAATAGCCTAAAATAGTTGATTAAATCTAAATTTCCAACCATAATAAAGCATTTAAGCCATAAATTTATTAATTACTAAATATTAGGCTGAGTAAAAAGCTTTTCAATATCAACTTTATACTTTTTGCTAGCAAATTGCCGCCTCAATTTCATCGTTGGAGTATATTCTCCTCCTGCAATTGAAAACTCTGATGGAAGATACCCTCACTTTTTAATCTGATGGACTCTCGTTGAAGCATGCTTATTATACTTATCAATTGCCTTTTGGATAAACTTTCTTAAGGCTGCACAATTTTCTCCTGATTTTCTATCTACAGCAGCACTTCCAATCGATGTTAAAACATCTAAAATTTCTTTGCTTAATTCATTACTATAAGATCCATCTGGAAGCTGCTGATATTTTAAGCTTAATAAAGCTGCTAAATATTTTTTCCCTTCACCAACGACTAAAACAGTGTTTAATATATTGCATTCATTTTTAATCTTTTCTTCAATTATAAAAGGCGGCACTTTTTCTCCTCCTGCAGTTATGATGAGCTCTTTAATTCTCCCAGTGATATACACAAATCCATTTATATCTACATATCCTTCATCTCCTGAGTGTATAAATCCGTCTGCATCAATGGCTTTTCTTGATTCTACTTCATTTTTTAAGTAGCCCAAAAACTTGTTTCTTCCTTTAAAACAAATTTCTCCGATTTCTCCTATTGGCAATTCTTCCATTTTTGAGTTAATTATTTTTAGTTCTGCGCCTCTGAGCGGCTTTCCTGCACTATTTAAGGCTCATTGGCCTGGCCCACAATAAGTCATAGGTGCAGCATTTTCAGACATTCCATAGCCAATTAATATATGCAAACCTATTGACCAGAAAAAATTAAATGTGCTTTGTGGTAATGGAGCAGCCCCTGTTGCTAACACTCTACACCTATCAAATCCTAATAAAGCTCTTATTTTTTCAAAAAATATAGAGTTAGCTAAATAATAAGACCTATTTAGCGGTTGATTTTCAATATGAGATATCATAGATTTTCCAGCTACGTTTTGGGCTCATCTTATCAGTTTTTTTTGTTGAGGTGTGCTGGATGAAATCATTTCTTTTATTTTTTCTTCAAACTTTTCCCATATTCTTGGGACTGCAAAGAAAAATGTTGGCCGCACTTCTTTAACGGTATTCGCAATGGTGCCTTGCAAAGCATTTTCATCAGCGAAGCTTAAGCATCCTCCTAGAAATATGCAGCAAAAGATATCAAAGCATTGCGCTGCAGAATGGCTTAGTGGAAGAAATGAAATTATTTGCTCATCCTCTCTATCAAGCTTAAATCGCTCACATATCCTTTTGGCACACCAAATATAATTATCATGGCTTACTCCCCCCCCCCCTCCGTGAGCGAACAAAACCATTAGAAAAATCGCCATTTTTTGACCAAAAACCCACCCTCCGTGAGTGAACAAAAATTTTTTTAATAGAAAAAATTTTAATGGAAAAAAATTTTGATATATAAGTGATAATTAGTATAATGAAATCTAGAGCTAATTCTGTTTAATTTTAAACAAATTGCGTTTTAAAACATAAATTTTGCAAATTAAATTAATATTTGCTTCCCAATTTTTGCAAATTAGGATTTTTTTAAATTTCGAAAAAAATATTTTTTTATAAAATTTTATATATAAATTTTTTTTAAAAAAAAAAAATTAACCCCCCTCCGTGAGCGAACAAAATTTTTTTGTTCGCTCACGGAGGGGGGGGGGGGGAGTTAGTAAAACTCCTTTAGGAGGCCCAGTCGTCCCTGAAGTGTACACAATGGTTGCTGCTTGTGTAGGCCTTATAGCTTGAATTCTATTTTCTATTTCATTTGGGTCTACATTATTTCCGAGCTCCATAAATTCACTTCATGTGAATATTAATTTAGTATCAGTTTTCCACTTTGATAGGCTAGCTTTTGGCCAATAAACTATTATTGCTTTGATTTTCGGCAGTTTTTCCCACACTTCTAAATACTTCGCCAAATAAGTTTCATTTTGGACTACTATCAGTTCGGCTTCACTATGATCAGCGGCATAAAAGCAACTTTCAGTACCACTTGTCGTGTAAACTCCTACTGGAATGCAGTTAGCTAATAAAGAGCCGCAAAATGAGATGAGCCATTCTGGGGAGTTAAATCCAATAATGTTTATTGCTTTCCTTTGAGTAATTCCTAAACTGATTAGAGAAATAGCGAATTGGACTGATTGGTTGTAGTATTCTTGATAAGTTCAAGACACTCATTCGTTATCTTTTTTGATTCGCAGAGCAGTTTTCAATGGGAATTTTAGAATTGTGCTTTGAAACAGCTGAGGAAATGTAATTGGAGGGTCTAAAGCTTCTTCAGGAGACATGACGATTGGAAGCTCATCATTGATTCCTGTCACTCAGTGCAATCATTGCTTACTGTTTGGAATTTTATTAGACAGGGCTGAGTCTGAAAACCAATAATGAAGTGGATTTTGCATTTATAATATGAAAAATAAATTAAAATTTCCTGCATTAATTACATTATTTAGATTTCTTTTTCAAGCATTTCCAAATTTTCCCTGCATTGCAAAAATATGACTTTTTTTCATCTTCAGGGTTCAGTCTTAGATTTACAATTTCTGCAACTTTTTCTCTCTGCTTTTCATTCAATAGATACCCAAGCACGCTTTCAATTGGAGAAACATAGCACAATAAGCCCATAATTTCATTTATTTTAATTTCGCAGAATTCTTGATTTATATAATTCCATACTTTTATCGTTGACTCTTTATATTGAGATAAAAGCTTCTGAGCCAATTCCAACGCTTCAATCACTGAATTTTCTCTTATCAGATCAATAAAGGCTTGGGAAGATAAAATAAGATAAACTTCTGAGCCAGGAAACGCTAAATCTGGGGTAAACTGTTCAAGTATTTGGAGTGCTTTAATAGAATCTCCTGAATTTATAAGGACAGATATTACACTGGATAAGGCTCTTGGAGAAGGATCATCATGCTGAGGAGCGACTTTAAGCTCTTCAAGTTCTATAGCTACATCTTCAGTTTTAAGCAGAGAATAACTCAATGTTCGGACAGATATATTTCCCATGATTAACTTTAAATTAAAAGGGTTTACAGCCTGCATAGAAATAGGCTCTTTACTTTTCAGATGTTTTTATTTATAAAGAAATTCCGAATCATTATAATGTGTATAGAAACTTTCATCAAAATAAATGAATTATGTAAAATTTAATATTAATAATTCATTTGAAATTCTCTTTTACTCTGATAATTAAAATGAATTACTATGCAATTTTAATTTTCCCTTTATATGTTCTGAGCGCTGATATGCAATCGGAAGCACTACTGTTGCTCAACAATTTCTACCAAGAAATCAGTGGCAAACACAATGCTTTTTACGAACTCTATGATCTTATCTTTATTTTCTCAAACTCCACAGGCAACTTGCAGAACTCCCTAGTCCTTCTCCTCAATAACACTCACACAAATTCCACATCATTACATTACATTGTCTTACTCCCCCCCCCCCCCCTCCGTGAGCGAACAAAAAAATTTTGTTCGCTCACGGAGGGGGGTTAATTTTTTTTTTTAAAAAAAAATTTATATATAAATTTTATATAAAAAATATTTTTTCGAAATTTAAAAAAAAATCCTAATTTGCAAAAATTGGGAAGCAAATATTAATTTAATTTGCAAAATTTATGTTTTAAAACGCAATTTGTTTAAAATTAAACAGAATTAGCTCTAGATTTCATTATACTAATTATCACTTATATATCAAAATTTTTTTCCATTAAAATTTTTTCTATTAAAAAAATTTTTGTTCACTCACGGAGGGTGGGTTTTTGGTCAAAAAATGGCGATTTTTCTAATGGTTTTGTTCGCTCACGGAGGGGGGGGGGGGAGTTAGAAAACTCTTCTCCAAACTCTACTGAGCTTATTATGCATGTTTCTCCAATATTTAATACTTTACTTCCCCATCCATGAGCGAACGAGCCCATTGGAAAATCCCTATATTTTTGTTAAAAAACTGCTTCCTGTGAGCGAACAAAAAAAAAATTTTTTGCTAATTCTGTAGAATTTTAAGTAGATTGCATTTTAAAACGTAAATTTTATTAATTTCTGCCTTCCAATTTTTGCGAATCGGGGTATTATTACTATGTAATGTTTTTTTAAAAAATTAACTCCTGAGCGAATAAAATTTTTTATTCGCTCAAGTAGAGGGGAATTAGAAAGTGACAAAAAATACCTGACTGAAGCTTTATTCAGCTTTTTCGACGCAAGTGAGTTGCATTTTGATATTTTGGTCCCACCAAAGAGACAAGACTTTAAAAATAACGAAAATCTCAGTGAATCTGTAAAAAATCTGGCTTTTATCAATGCGGTTATATCTTATAAAAATAAAACGTTTTCAGCAAATTTATTAATTGACAAGAACAGAATAATAAAGAAGGATTTTTGGGAAATTCCTCCTATTAATGAAACTATAACTTATTTTTATAAGCCTACGTCAAATCCCATAACTTTCTTTGTCGTTTTTACCATAGTAATTACTGCGGCTTTAAGTTATGCTTCGATGTTCTTATATTGTAAATATAGAAATGCTTTATTGGGAATTTTAAATTATAAAGAAGAGCAAGTAGGCTGATCGAGTTAGATGTAGGTCATTGAATCTGCAGAAGCTTTATTCTATTTTTATAAAAAAAGGGCATTGATCTGATCTAATTATGAGAATTCAATCAAAAGCAGCATATTATCTCTTAATCAACCTAAAGAAATTGCGTAAATTATTTCATAAAGTCTAATTAACTTAAAGGTCAAAGTGTCTTATTTCATGCCTTTTGGCTTCTTCTTGCTGCTGTTCAGGAGTTAGCTTGGACTTTTTATCCCAGTATTCCTCAGCTTCATCTGGACTTAAATGTGGAACATCAGGCAGTTCGAATTTAACATCTACGTACTTTTCGACGAAAAACATCATCCTAAGCACATCCATGTCTCCAGTGTATCTTATATAAGGCGGATGTTTGTGAAAAGCTGGGAATAAATAAATCGAAGGAATAGTATCTGTCTTAACAAATTTATGGACTGACTGTATTGCTACATCCATCCTATAAACTCGCAAATTTGTAAATTCCAGCTCGCCGTATCTTTTAGCAAGCTTATTGAAGTAAGGAGCTATTGTGTATGATTCCTGATTTTTGTGGGAAGAATAAAATAGCACTACAACGTCAAAGCCTTCACCAAGCACCAATTCATCAAAAGTTTCTCTTGTGACTATTGGAGTGTCTTTATATTTCTTTTCTAATTCAATATCTGGCTTATAGTCAGGGACATTTTTGACTGAATGCTTATTTTCTAAAAATTCTGTTACAAATTCTGCAATAGACTCCCTTGTAATTGGTTTTCCTTCCAAATATGGGTAAATTCTTCCATCTGCTAAATTAAAAGCGAGACTTGGAAGAATTTCAGTCACAAGCCCAATTTTTCGCTTTCTTTGCTTATTGATTTCTTCAGTGCCATCAAGCCAAACGAATTTTATATGGTCTTCAAAGTCCCTGGCGACTTTTTTGAAAATATCAAGATATTCGTCCATATTAACATTGTTTTTGTCTAGAAACATGATGAGCATAGGCAGTCCAATTCCTTTGTAGACTTGATAATTATAAGGGGTAAGCTCTTCAACCAGCCCTACACCGTTTCTAGTTATCCAATTCCCTAAGTTCTGAGGGAGCGCTAAGTCTAGAACTTTATCATCGGCTCCTCTTTTACTTAAAACTAGGCTGTTCAAGTAAGGAATCCATTTTTCTCTTTGCTTTAATTCTTTGATCAATGCTTTGTCTCTCACAATTCCCACTTGGCAGTTCACCCAATTTGCCAGAGCCATCGAGACTTTTTCATATTGCTTTGCTAAAGAGTCATCAGCATCATCATCGTCATATATAAAAGCAACCAGTGTCAAATAGTTATTATTGCCTTCTGGCGGCGTTAAAAATTTTTCAATTTCTTCTTCACTCTTCAAAGTTATAACTGGTAAATACATTCTGTCTACAAAATTGACAATTTTTGCAAAGTTCACGTAATCATGATATTTATAAAACTTTCCTTTTTTCACTGCATAAATCACAGGGACCTCATCATTTTCTGCCATAAATTTTTTGATGAAATTGGTTTTGCTGATATCAGCCCTTGCCAGCTTGATTCTTGGCGTTAAGGTATCAAGCACCTCCAGTACTTGCTTGTAGATCGGCTCATAATGGCAGCAATTCTTGCACCATTTGGCTGAAACTCCAAGAAGAAACAGTTCATTTTCCTTTGTGAAGTTTTTAAATTGAGCCTCTGAAGTAATATTCACATCTCCAATAGCAAAATTTTCTAAAACGCAATCAGCGGACAAAGTGACCGCGATAAGTAGTGCGAACCATTTTAAATCCATTTTTATATACGTGTAATTATTCCGAATAAAGTTCCCCTAAGGACTCTTCTACGTCTTTTTCACGATTTTGTTTTCTCTCTTCTCTGATTTCTTCAGCTCTTTTCATCATTGCTTTCTGCCCTGTTATGTCATCTAGCTCATATTTCTCGCCTTCTCTAGAAGATTCAACGAAATTAGCGAAATCTATATAAAAATTACGTGCGAAATGGCTTAAAACAATTCCTGCTGCTACGGAGACGTTTAAGGATTCTGTGTTGCTTCGGTATTGTGGAATATATATGAAGTAATCACAAATTGATTTTTCGATATCTGATAGTCCAGTTCCTTCATTTCCCAATATAAAAGCGGTGCTTTTATTGAATGGGGAATTCCAAACATTTCTGGACGAGTCCATAATTTCAATTCCACAAATTTCTATTCCTAAGCCTGCAGCATATTCTTTCAGGCTAGTTAAATTCTCAAAATATCGATAAATCAGCCTTTTGGCTGTCCCTTGATTTCCAAATGTTGAAAGTTTTCGTTGCCCTACAATTCAAATTTCTGATACGCTAAAGGCTGCAGAAGATCTAAGGATACTGCCTATATTGTGTCTTTTTGCGACATTATGAATAATTAGAAAGCTTTCCATTTAATTTATGATATTAATTTTGCTTTTTGGAGATCTCGCCCATTCATGACCGTGCTCTTTTATGCAGATGTTACAAGGGTTTTTTCTATCAGCATGAAGTCTATTTAAGAATTGCTCTGAGTATGGGCTTTTTTTCTTCTTAGGCTTTATTTTTTTGAATTTTGGCTCACACTCAGTTCTTGCAGTAAGTGCTGTGTCTAAAGTATGGTAAATTTTTGTTGATAGTTCATCGATTTTTTCACCGTTCTTGATAAACAAGTCTTCAAGCTGACGTATTTTGCGGGGATTGATCCTATCAGTTTCTTGAGCTGAAAATTTTTTTTGAAGATCGTTGTATAATTTCATCTGCTCAAATCGTGCCTCTTCACTAAAGGCAAGTTTTTGTTCGAGCTCTCGGAGACAGTTTTCCAAGCGAGATTGATAGCGAGACACTGGCTCGAAGCCTTCAAGCTGACTTCGGTATTCATCTAATGAGTTGCTCTGGAGCTGTAGCTGCTTGTCTTTATCTTTTATTGCTTCTTGCAGTTCTGAAATTCTTTTGTTAGCTAGATCAATTAAATTTTGATTTTCTACTTCTTTAAGCTCACTTACTCTTAGTTTGCAATCGATATCTTGAAATGCACTTGTCTGAGCAATTGTTTTTTCATTAAGAATTTGCATTTCATTGCTATAGTCATTTTTCATATCCTGATAAGCTTTGCTTAGCAAGTCAAACTGCTTTCTTATTTCCCATTTTTGCGCCTCACTAGCTTCCAATTCATTCTTAATCCTATTGACTTCCTTATCAATTTCCTTCACCATTTCTGCATATTCTCTTTCACTTCCCAAGCTTTCCTTTAATTTTTCTCCTTGGGCTTTCAACAATATATGCAATTCATCATTTTCCCTTTCCAAGTCTCCAATTCTTCCTAGTCTTGTTTTCAATTTTTCATTTTCATGGTTTTCATCCCTCAGCTTTCTGATTTCTCTTTTTAACTCATCAATTTCTTTTTCTAAATTTTTAACTATTTCATGCTGCTTAGAACTGGACATTTGCTGGATTTCTATTTTTGCTTCAGATTCAGGCGTTTTTGATGTATTGCAGCTGCTTGGAGATTCTTGAATTTCAATTTCGTCAAATTTAAATTCTATTCAAGGACATGGGACAATGTCAGGTTTTTCAAAAAATTCAGCTGCAGTTAGTTGTTTTTCAAATTGTTCATGAAGGCGAGCTCTGGGCTCTGAGAAATTGTCAAGTTGCTGACGTTTTGATGATAGTTCTTGAAAGGTCGCATATTTAGTTTCTTGTTTATTTTCAGTAGTTTGCTGAGGACCTAAAGTAGGGGTTTCGTCAAGATATAAAGAAACCCTATTATCTTCAAAAGAGCATATGCTAGACATAATATTAGAAATCGTTACATAATAAGTCTTTAATTATGCAGTCTAATATTAATTAGCAAAAAATTCTAATTATATATATTTCATAGATTTATAAAAAAGCTTTATAAATACTATTCACAAATTGCAGTATTTTCTTTATTAAGAAAAGTATTATCATAAGCATATTTATATTAAAGCATATAAGAGCCAGCTGCTCTGCGTCCAGGATTATACGTATTAAATTCAGAAGCTCTATAACTTTGTCTATCATTATGATTAGACTCATCAGCCAAGTCTTTCGGCCCATTTACAAAAGATTCTGAGTCTGCTTTTGGCCTGAAAACATATCTGGAGTCTATATCTTCAGCAAACTCAAATGGGTTTTTCATCGAGTCTCTCATAACTAAATCATTCTTTGGGTGAGGCTTGATAGGGAGTTTTTCTCTCATAGCTGTCTGGTAAATTTCTCTCTGACTCATTCATGAAGTGTTAAATTATTTTAGCAAAATTTTATTTTGAAATTTAAAAAAATCCCATTCACAAAATTTAGAGAATGCAAATTAATTTAATTTGTAAAATTTATGTCTATAACGCTAGCTATTAGAATTCAGCAAAATATAAGAGATTGCATGACAATAATTATCATTTATATATTAAAAAAAATTTTTGATCAGTCAGGGAGGAGGGGTGAGAAATTTTATAAGGTTTTGCGTATTTTTCCCAGTCTTCAATATGCAGTTCTTCAATTGAGGTCTGGCGTACAGGAGGTGCATATCCTCCAGCCCATGTTTCACTGCGGTCACGATAAGCGTTGCTTGGCGAAGGACTTATGTCTTCAGCTTCTCAGGATTCATAGTTTTTCATGCTCAAGGATGTAGATTCTCGGTATAGAGTCAGAAACGAAATGCTGTCTATTTTCAAATCATAAGCTTTGTCTACTTCCATCACGATGACCAAGTGGCTACCAATATGAAAGGGAAAGCTAAACAGTGACCCTGATTTTTTCCCATCAAATTTTATGTCACCGTCCACTTTTATTGTCCTCTTGCCTGAGTATTTGCTTGCAAATAGATCAACTGTCACTTCCTGGCCTTCGAGAGTGAATTTTCAAGTGTAGCGCTTTTTGGAAGATTTTATATGCTTGCCGACAGCTTGTTCTTCGAAGTACTGAGCTTTTACCCCTCTTAACATGGATATTTAGGAGATTTTATGAGAAGAAAAAGAAATCAAAATGGTAAAAGCGTTTAAAAATCTATCAACAAAAAATATAACTTTGAACTGATAAGTATCAGTGCATATTACAAATAAAATACGAAAATCAAGAAATTTCCATCTTATTAATAGCTTCCCTTTTATTTTATTTTCTATCTCCCTTAATGCCCACTCTTACATTAAGGATTGCAATAAATTTTGCTTTATTAAGAAACTCTCATTCACTCTGAGAAAACTTGATAAAAATTAGCTAGTGGAAATTTTAGTTATAATTTTATAATGGTGGTGAAATTATTATTCCTTCTAGGAATTGCATTTGCGATCATCCAAGTCCCTCTGCATCCTCTCAAAACCAACCAAGAGTTGCATGCTTACTACAAGACTCCAAGGAAATACACCAGATTTGGAGCATCAACAGGCAATGTCCCAATCGTTAACTACCAAGATGCTGAATACTATGGAACAATTGGAATTGGGACTCCAGCCCAACAATTCAAGGTTATTTTTGACACTGGGTCTTCCAATTTGTGGGTGCCTTCCTATAGCTGCCAAACCTTGGCTTGCTTCACCCATGATACTTATAAGTCATCTGCTTCCAGCACTTATGTGAAAAATGGCACATCCTTCAGCATATCTTATGGCTCTGGATCTGTGGAAGGATTCACAAGTCAAGATACAGTCACTTGGGGAAACTTTACTATTCCTAAAGTACTTTTTGGCGAAGTTACCGACTTACAAGGAGTTGCCTTCATCACAGGAAAATTCGACGGAATCCTTGGCATGGCCTGGCCTTCAATTGCAGTGAACAACATTCCTCCTACTTTCTATTCCTTGTACCAAACAGGGCTGATTCCTGCTAACCAGTTCTCTGTTTATCTCAGCAAAGTTGTTAATGCCCCTGGCAGCCAACTTATATTAGGTGGATCAATCAGCAGCCTCGGAAAATCAGCATTCTCATATGTCTCCCTCAGCAACCAAACCTATTGGTTAATAAACATCGATAAAGTTTCAATTGGAACTGAAAAAATTCCATTTTCCGGCCTGAAAGGTATTGTTGATACTGGTACATCTCTATTAGTTACCAGAAGCAAAATTATGGATTATATGAGAGTCAAGATTGGGATCATCAACACTGACTGTTCAAATCTTAACACCCTCCCTAACATCACCTTCACCCTTGGTGGCAAAGACTATCCTTTGACTCCTTATCAATATGTTTTGAACTTAACATCTCTAAATCAAAATATAACTGACTGCGAAGGAGGACTTGAAGGAGCTGACTTCGGAGCTCAAATGGAGCATGATTTCATCCTTGGGGACGTCTTTATCAGAGCTTATTATACACTCTTTGATTATGGCAACTCAAGAGTCGGCTTTGCGCCAGCAGCTTAATAAGTTAAACGATTAGAATTAATAAGACTATTGGATATCTTTATAAAGAAATTAAGTTAAAAAGAAGTGAATGATAAGATATTATGAAATAGGTTTTTATAGAATAATTAAATTTATTGTAAAAATAATTGCGTAACAATTATTGACTGATAAATGGACCCTAGCTTGTCATTGATTTTTTTACAGTAGTAGTGTGCCGAGAAGCACCATATCGATTGATTATATCACTTGGATGCCGCAAGCCTTCATTTCTCGCCTGCAGTCCGCAGATGATTAAATGGTCTGCAAAAAAGTGATCTTCTGCAGCTTTCTTGCAAGCTTTTATGATATCTGGCCTGATTTCATTAGAAATCCTTATCATTTCTTTCAAATAAGCAGGAGCCTGCTCCAGTTCTTTGCAATTTTTATTTGTGTTTTTAATTGCAGCGATTTTATCAACCATGCAAAATTCATCAACCAGACTAGCTACTTTATGAGGGAAATCTTGGGATTTATTAGCTAGTTCTGACAGTTGATCATCAAGCAAAGCAAGTTTTTCTCGAAGACTTTCAATGAATTTAATTAATTCGCGATAGGTTTTCATCATTTTTCTTGAACTTGAGTTTAGAAGCTTGGGGTTTAAATCTATGTAAGGGGAAGTTTCTTCTGAGTAGGTAAGGCTAAGAGATTCTAAATCACCTCTGGCCATAGTGGAAAAAACGATAAGCATAAGCCTTACTAACTCTTCAAAACTGTGCTGCTCTTCTCATTGGCTTTGGGCTCCAAGTGATTCAATGAATTCTGTTGTTCGTAAATCGAGCTCAACTTTGATTTCATGGACTTGCTTGAGTAATGGCTCACACTTAGTGAAAACACTGTCAAAGTCTTCAATTCCTGTGTTGGCAAGACGCTGGCCGGGCTTGGGAGGTTTTATCCGTGATTTACTGCCAGAAAGACCCATTTAGTGAATATTTTAATAAATATGAACAATATACCATTATTTTTAAATTCCACCTAACTCCATGCTCATTGAGTGGGGTTAATTTTTTTTAAAAAATTTATATATAGAAATTTCTCATAGATGGCGCTGTTTGCCCCATGAGAAAAATTTTTTGGTTTGACCAAACCATATGGGACTGGTCGAACCAAAAAATTTCCCCAGTGGGCAAATCAAGGGCAAACAGCGCCATCTATGGGAAATTTATATATATATTTTATACTAAAATTTTATTTTTCGAAATTTAAAAAATTCCAATTAGCAAAAATTGGAAAGCAAATATTAATTTTATTTGCAAAATTTATGTTTTAAAATGCAAGTTGTTTAAAATTAAGTAGAATTAGCAAGGGATTTCATTATATAATTATCACTTATATATCAAAATATTTTTTATATTAAAAAAATTTTTTGTTCACCCATGTAGGGTTAGTTTTTGGGCAAAAAAAAAGGATTTTCTAATGATTTTGTTCGCTCATGGATGGGGGGAGTAAGGATTTATAGGTTTCAGTAGCACTTGGAATATGGCCACGCTTGGAAATCAAAACAGGCTCAAATGACACCTTTTTCTTAGGTGGAAAATAGGTTTGAGTGCTAAACATTGGCGATTTAACTGAAATTTCTTTTTCACCTGCCTTTAAATTAAGCTTAGTAGGTTCGGTTTTAAGGCTTTTATTTGACTTAAAATTCTTTTCACTCACACTTGTACTGTATAAAGCTTACTTAGAAAATTTAGATTGCGATAAAGAAAAAGTATCTCACCCTGAACTTGTATTCTGCAAATTTCTTGGAGATTTTACTCTTGGAACAATAGATGAATTTTTTTCTTGAAATTCTGAGTTCTTTTTTATATGCTTATTTCCAGAGTTCATCAGCCTTTTTCCTGATGCTATTGCATCATTAACAGAAAAATATATTTTTTCTCTTTTTTCTTCGATTGGAATTATTTTTTTCTCAGTTAATCTTACAAATACTTCGTTATCAGATTTCTTATTAGAAAACTGTTCTTTGAATTTCGCGACTTCTTCGTCTTCGATCAGTTCTTTTTCTTTCTTTTTCGCTTCGATTTTTTCTCATTTTCTGAGCCAAAACTGTTGGAGCCTGTCCACAAGTTTTTCTTCTTGATCCTTTGACAGCCTGTTTGCTCTTAGCTCTTTTGATTCCTGCTCCTGCAAAAGCTCTTTTATTTTTTGCCGCATTTCAATGGTTTGCTGCCTGCCTATGGCATCTCTAATCAGCCTGTTAAAAGTTTCTTCTTTCTGTGCTTTGGGAATTTTCTTTGTATTTTGGTGTTTTTGAATTTCTTTTTCTTTTATGTTTTTTGTAATTTCGATTATTTTTTCCCGGGCTTTATTCCTGCGCTCTAAATCATTGTTCATCCTTTGGAAAAATTCGTCAAAATCCCCTAAATTAGATTGCTTTTTATTTGGATTTTCGCCCTTGAGTGATCTTTGTTTGATATCGGTTATTAGTTTATCTAAAGCTTTTATAGGACCTGAATTGTACTGCTTTAGTCATGTATTAGAGGATTCGTACTGCTGGCTTGGATCAAGAGTAATTGGTATTGGTGGAATCCAAGGGTTTATGTCTTCATCATTCAAAGCTTGCGGTTCGGAAAAAATGCCTTTCGAGCAAATTAAATTCGAATGGTATTTGTCTATTGAAGTTGTTTTCTGAGAAACTGTGGGCTCATCACAGCTGAATAAGGATTACATAGAAATGTCATCATCAGGAAGATCCATTACTGTATTTTTTGTAAACAATGAAAGAATATCAAAAAACGATCTTATTGGCAATAGTTTATGCAAAATAATTAGCTTAGAGATTGAAAATAGATCCTTTAGGCAAGATTTGCCTTCAGAAATTACAGGGTTTTTATGAAATTATGAATATTAATTAATTTATTCTGCATAACTATGAATAAAAAAACATAGAAATCAGATGTTTTCTTTCAGATTCCAAACTGTCTTCCTCATTCCTTCGAATTCCTTTTATTTCTATTTCTCCTTTGTGTGTAAGTGGCTCAGTGAACACTTTTGCCAAGAAATTTGCCGTCAACCCATTATGAAGACCGTTATCAATCAGATGCCTCAAAAAATGAATAATTGCCAAAAAGCAGCACTCTGCCACTGGATCTAAATTCTGTAATAGATTTGCCCTTGCAGAAGCAAAGGACGACGATTGGAAAACTTTGACACAGCCATCTATCAAATCTGAGGGCAAAAGTGGTTCATCCAAGGACTCCAGAAATTCGAGCATCACAATGCTCATTGAAAAAACATCAACGTCTTCCCTAAAAGGCTCGCCATTGTCCAATACATCTCTGATGTGTGCTTTTATTTCCAAAATCCCAGTCTCTTGAAATAATCCTTTTTCCCTTGACCCAAAATTTTTAATGAAATTTATCATTCTCAGAAGCTCTTTTGGGACTTCAACAATTGGTTCTAATTGAGAAGCAACCCATTCCATACGATTGGGAAGCGAGGCTACTGGGTAAGAAATTTTGACTAAATCCTGAATTTTTGCACCAAAGCAGGAACCTTTATAGTCTATCGATACCTCAATCTATATAAAGCTTACATAATAGTCAGAGCCGCCTATGACTCCAAGTATAAAAATTAATGATAAGTAATCGTCGTCTTTATTCGCCAATCTTGACTGGTGCTTTCCGAAATCTACAGTAATGATCAATTCTGTAGACTCTCCTGGCGATAAAGATCCAGTTGTTGGAGAAATGCTTAAATATGATTTATTTTTTGTTAATTCAGCATATTCTTTGATTTCAAAAATTGCGAATGAATTTCCAGTGTTTTCAATACTTAGCTTCTGGGACTGCGGGACTTTGTATTTGACTCCTGGGAATTCCATGCTTATAGTTGATAAGGTCAGTTTGGGGAGAGCTTCATATTGGACTTCATCTATAATTTTATAAATTTCGTTTCGAACTTTTTCTTTCAGCTCTGAATCAGCTTGCTTTACACGGATAAGAAAGCTTGCAAATACTGGCTTGTGATCGCTTTGGATTACATATGAACAAATTCCATATCTGATTAATTGAGCTTCACCTTTTCAAAGAACTCTGTCACATCAGGAAGGGTCTCTTTTATTATTAGTATCAAATTTATTTGATCCAATATAATATTTGAAACTTGGGGGAAAGTCAATTTTTCCTTCTGAAAAATCAGCTAAAATCTGATTTGTCTTTTTTTCAATGTCAAATTGGTCGTAACGTAGTAGCTCATCATACTGCTGACTATTAAGTCTGGACAAGATTTCATCAGTGTTCAGCTTATTTAGTCGATAATTCAGGTCTCCAGTCCAAAAAATGTAATCATGCTCATATATCCCTTTGATTTCTTTATCATCTAATGTGAATTTCGCATATTTTAATATTGACTTCACATGGTGGTTTCGCAGCCTTGTTTGGTGCTTGTGAGCAGCCAAATGGCAATTTATCACACAAATGGTGGAGTCAAAAAATGAAAATCGTTGGCAGATAGCTCCTTTGTTGCCTGTGTAGCCTTTTAGGCCTAGTTTCACACATGAGTCTTTAATGTTTGACAAATATTCTTGCAAGGAGCTTTTCACTATAATTAATGATAACAGCCCTACTAAACTTTGGTAACCAGCCTAATTAGACTTTACAACTACGTAATCATTTCCAGGAAATGACAAATTGACTTGTTCACATAAGTGATTTGTTCACTCTCGCATCCTGGCTTCTGCTCCCAGCAAGTTTTTTGCAGTGAGCTCACACATTTCTTGTAAACAAATTAATAAAATATCAGGACTTTCTTCTGGAGAGTCATATTTTTCACTCTGGCACTTATACCATAAAGACAGCTCTTCTTGAGGCTGAGTACCTGCAGTATTTCAAGTCCCCACCATGATCCTGATATTTCTCTTTTCTGTAAATTCGCTTTCTCTTTTCCTCAATTGTTCGTTGATGTAAAAGTCCATTGCCTCTTTTCCGTAGTCTTCCGGATGCAGCAGTGAGCTCCTTTTGGCAGCAGCTTCCTCTTCTTCAGCGTTGATCATTTTCACCTGAGCAGGGATCATTTCTTCATAAAACCAGAGCCATTTATAAGATGTCGCATTCGAATTAAAAGGGTCTCGCTGGTATTTTATGGCTTCTTCTAACTCCCCCCCCCCTCCGTGAGCGAACAAAACCATTAGAAAAATCACCATTTTTTTGACCAAAAACCCACCCTCCGTGAGCGAACAAAAATTTTTTTTAATAGAAAAAATTTTAATGGAAAAAAATTTTGATATATAAGTGATAATTAGTATAATGAAATCTAGAGCTAATTCTGTTTAATTTTAAACAAATTGCGTTTTAAAACATAAATTTTGCAAATTAAATTAATATTTGCTTCCCAATTTTTGCAAATTAGGATTTTTTTTTAAATTTCGAAAAAAATATTTTTTATAAAATTTTTATATATAAATTTTTTTTAAAAAAAAAAATTAACCCCCCTCCGTGAGCGAACAAAATTTTTTGTTCGCTCACGGAGGGGGGGGGGGGGGAGTAAGTAATTTCCTATCTTTACTTACTTAAACTTAATTACTCGGTATTTAAGGTGTCTAGTGCCGCAGTCCCAAAATGGAACTTTTAGCTAACTAGTGACGTCATGAAGCCATCTTGGATCACGGTGGTGAGCCCAACCCGCCAAGCCTTTTATCAACGCTTCGCCCCTAGCCGCCGCACATCTGACCCGGCGCGTTGCCGTCGCTCTTCCCTGATTCAGCTCCTGCGCGTGCTCCGCCTAAGGGTCTTCTTCCCGTGGAGAAGTGCTGAGGGTAAAACTCCGAGATCTTGAACGCACTGAGGAGCTGTTCCTTTTGATTATCCCAAAGTTAAACAGCTATTGCTGTGCAGAAGTTCTCAAGAGAAAACCCAACCCCATAAATAAAATTCCATGAGGGAGAGAAAATTAGCAGAGCTAATTTCTCTCGAACCGAATGCCATTTTATTTATAAGTAATTTCCTATCAAATTGATGAAGTCGTTGCTGATCACTTTGATTTTCCACTCAGTTTCCAGATAATTCAGCCATTGAATTGTATAGCCTGTCGAAGTATGAAATAATTTCAACTCTTTCGTCAAAGGGAAAGCTTGAATCAAGTCCAGTTTATTGTTCAAAGGATACATATTTCGTGGCCGGAACAAGAAAAGTCTGTATGTGTCTTACGCATATTCACATTGGCTGGTTTTATTTCCTATTATAGAGAGGAAGAAATCCCTGAATTTATTTTTGTGAAAGAGAGAAATGGGTTCGACCTGAAATAAAGCTTACATGAAGAACAGTCTCAGAATCGCGGAGTTTGCTTTGAATTATTTTAGTTGAGGCAATAGTTTTACTCATATTTCTTATATTAAAGCGAAAGAAATGAAAAATTCACGTCATCTAAATAATAAGAATATTGAGCGAGATACTGCAGGTTATTATAAAAATGTCAAAGTTCTTCAATGCAATTGGACTCATGCTCGCGTTTGTTGGGGGCTATGTAGTTACTGATAAACTATTGCCAAAACCTAGCCCAAAGGCAGATCCCAATCACGACGACCAATATATTTACAAAGGAGTCAACGCTGCAATGAGTTCACAAATAACAAGAGTGAAGTAGCTAATTTTAAAATAGGCTTTTTTAATTCATTTGTTAATTTAATAATGAAATACGATGTGAAGATCTTTTGTCTCAGTCAGCAGATATGATTATACATTTTCCTTGCTTTTCAGCTACTATTAATTTCATTATCCATTGGCAGTGTTTTTACAGACCATTGAGTTAAACAAGGCAGAGACAGTTCTAAATGGCAAGGAGGAATTTCAAGCTGTACGAGTGGCCCAGCGGAATGAAAAGGGAAAACTTATGCGACTCTTGCTGAAAATCTGTGTGACAAGGATGACGATTTAGATAAAGCCATGTGCTATACTTTTGAGCATTTAAGGGACGCTGGGCTTTCTTTTATTATTTTGGAAATATGCACAATTTTATTTACGTGCACTTGGCTAATTGTTTTGCTTTTTATTTTATTCGGGAATAAGACAATAAAGGCGTGACTGCAAGTTATTTTCCCAATATTTGGGCTAGGAAGTCACATAATTGGACTGATTTTATGAAATACAGTTGCGCACTCAAGCTTTGGAGCAGATTGCGAAAAAGATGTCAAAGGCGATAACCCTCCTGACCTCTGCTGTACCGATGGCCCAGCAATAGCTAAACCTAATTGCAAAGATAAAAGCAATCCTTCTCGTAGCAGCTATCCTATTTTATATAATAAATGAGATAACGACTAATTTTTAAGAATCCCATTCGTTGTAATTAGGTCTATCTCCTTATGTATAATATACGGATTGTCAATAACTCTCTATTTTATATTAATATATTACCAATCCAAACAAACAGAAGAAGAAACGCCCATTCCGGACTTAATGTCTCAAAGATACGAAGGCCGGCACAAATGGAATAGCAGTGCTAAATATTCAATGGAGCTTGAAATGCACTCAGAAGAGAGCAAAGACGAAGGCTAATAAACATTTTAAACTGCCCTTTAAACAAATAGTTCTATCAGAAATTTGACTGCTATATCTGGTTATAACCTTTTCGGTATATTTATAAGACTCAAACTAAATCTTGATTATTAACCGTTTTCTGGTTTTAAAAAAATTCATGCTCTAAAGGCAAAGAAATTTCAGTTTCTGAATAATACCAATCTAGATTTCCAATAATTAAAATGGTAGATCAAGCCAGAATTCGCGTGGCCTTGTTTAAGAACGAGCACCACCCAACGATTAGCGAACAAATTTTGATCGACCCCAGAATGGAAAAAGAAGAATTATTGAACTTGTGCTCTGAAAAGCTTGGAATTCGAGCCAAAAAGATTTTTAATGAGGCTGGTGTTTTGCTTAACTCTTTTGGAAACCTCTCAGATGGTGCCCATCTCTATATTTCTCAAGGGGAAAATTTTCAAGTGGCCATAAGCGAAAGTAATCAAGCAAAACAAAGCAAAAAATATGTGATCGCAATGCTGGGAGCAGCTGCTGTGGGGAAATCAGCTGTCACCATGAGATATGTATCAAATAAGTTTGTGAGAGACTATGATCCCACGATAGAAAATTATTACACTAACTCCCCTCCATGATCGAAAAAAACATCAGAAATCTTAGTTTTATGTGAAATTAGCATCTTCTGTAGGCAAACAAACATTTTTAATATTTATTATATTGAGATTCTATCAAATTTTAGAGAGATTGAATTTGAAAAACAATTATTTTAAATTTTTGTTTCATGGAGAGGATAAGACAACTCAAATTGAAGGAGAACCTACAGTGATTTCAATTTTAGACACCGCAGGTATGGAGGATTATTATCCGCTTATAGATGACTGGATCGACAAAAAAGATGGTTTTGTCCTAGTCTACTCAGTTGATGTCCCTGATTCACTCAACAGACTCAAATACTTCCATGAAAAAATCCTCCATCGGTATTCACATCAGGGCAACAAAGGCCCAGTCATTGTAATGGCTGCCAATAAGGTTGATTTACCTACCAGAAACATCAGTGCAGAGGAAGGCAGGAAGTTCGCTGAAAACTTGGGAGTCAGACATATAGAAGTATGCCATTTGAAATAATTGAAATCATATTTACTATAACAATATATATCGCTCATACTTGATTAAACAATAAATCAGTATAAATCGGATATCTGCTGCCACCTCTGCAGGAATTGACGAAGTTTTTGCCTCAATTGTCAAGGAGCTCAGATCCAGAAGAATTGTTGACCGCCCCTCAAAAAAAGAGCCATGGTATAAAAAGTGCACACTTCTTTAGTGTCAATAAATTATAAGAATAGCTATAGATATGATTCACGATTCTAATCAGTTGGATTCTTTTAAAATTCTTTATAAAAAATTAAAATGTCCTTAAAACGCCTATCTTTTCTCATCTCAATCTCAGTCTCCCTAGCGACGATTTGCTCGAAGTCAGACTTTTCGCCTCTAAATGAAGTCGCAAATTTCACGCTGGCAGCTTTGCCTTATGGCTATGATGCTTTGGACCCTACAATTTGGCCTGGCCATCTCTATTATCATTACGCTCGTGAGCACGCTTATCGTCTTAACTCATTGAATACTATATGTACAAATAATACAAATTATCAAAAATTAAAGGTAACTGATCTCTTGATCCAATATGGGACAAAAGACGAAGCACTAGGAAGATTCGCTGGAGGACACTATGGCCATTCTTTGTTTTGGTGAATACTTATAGAGTCCTCATGCTCTGGGAATGGGCCAACTGGGAAGCTATTCAACGATATTGAAAGTACGTGGGGAAGCTATAACGAGTTTGTGGAAGAATTCACAGAGAAAGCAAATACAGTTTTTGGGTCTGGATGGGTGTGGCTTTCAGTAAAAAGCAACAATGGAAATTTGGCTATAGAGACTACTGAAGACGACAATTCTCCACTGGCTGGTGGGGAAAGCTACCCTTTTCTAGGAATTGACATGTGGGAGCACGCATACTATATTTCTTACTTATACGACCCATTTGACTGGATTGAGCATTGGTGGACTATCATTGACTGGGAACTAGTTGAGTACTGGTATGAACAATACGCGAGTCAGAAAACCCCAGTGCCTGTCTAAATTTTTATAAGAGCTCTTATTGCATTTAATTTTCAATTAATTTTAATTCAATTTCCAAAACACTGTAGTTCCCATTTAAATACGTTTTGTTGATTTGTGTGATACTTGGAAACTTGCTCTTCAACTGCTCAGCTAGCGTCACTGCTTTCACAGATGCCAAGTCTTCTCCTATTATCGTTATTTTTTTGGTTTCTTTTAGAGCTATTTCAGCTTGATCAATGATTCTTGAGATTTTTGTAGTTTTGGAAAGAGAGAAAGTTGCCATGATTATTATTCAATTAATTTATTAAAGTGATCAAGGATTTCTTGCAAATTGTGAATTGAAGAAGAGCATTGGGATATCTCTTTGTGTGAAAGTGGCTCAATGGTGTTAGAAATCTGCTGAAGCAAAAGATACTTATCCATTGCAGTCAGACATAAATTATCATCGCCAAGAGATCCAAGTGTTTTTAGGTTTTCAGGGTCTATAATTCCTCATTTTGCGTGAACTGTGTTTATCAATGAGTTCCCATGTCCGAAAAGTTTGATATAAATTGCTTTATGGCTTGGAGTTTCTAAAAATACTCGATTATAAGGAGGAGTTTTCGAAACCTGAGGAATATACCCTAATTCAGTGCATCTGCTGCATATATAAGTCCCAGTCAGCCTCACAAGCTCTTCAATGCTGAGTTTTTGCATTTTATTTATCCATCTTCATTCGCTTAAATTTAAATGGAATCATTTCGAACACAATTGGTCGGCATCAGTGCTTTTCCAATGCTGGAAAACCAAATTGTCAACTCCAAGACTCAAGCTTTATTAAGAAAATCTAACCAAGGCCTAATAATAGCTTCCACAAACCCATCCAATTTGGTAGAGCCAACAAGACTTGGTGAAAGATTTGCCCCAGATAGCTGCGTGGAAGGCGGAAATTTGAAGTACGTGTGGGGAAATGGGCTATAGAAGTTTCCTATGTTTGGCGCTGCAAGGCCGATAAATTCTGATCGGAATTTATCGGTTGGTTGCACCAAATCAATGCCTTGGTCGGACCAAAAAGCGATTTGGTCCGACGAACTTGGAAAGCTCCTGGGAAAATGTCTGCGCTTTCAGCGCTATATAGAGGAAACCTCTATAATTGAAAACACTCATAGACCAACTGAGCTTTATCAGCTGGAAAAAACCCAAGAGGAAGCTTCAAATGATTACGTGAATAATGATTACCCCAAAATCAAAATGGTTATCCCGCAACTAATAGTAAGAGAAAGGCCAGGAATAACGACACTATCCTTACGATCTCAAACAGTCCCTGCAAATTATTTTTCAAATGACGAAATAGTGGAAGAAGAGCCGAAGTCAAAAACTATTGAAGTTTCGATGCCAACTGCAAAGAATTTGTCGACATCCCAGAATTCTTCTTCATTGAGGAGTTCTTCAAATAATAAATCAAGGTCAAGTCTTAGCAAGACGAGCAAATCCAATTCGCAGCTCTCCTCATCTTCCCGGCAAGAGAAATCATCACTAATTCCAACGAAAAAGCGGCCCAAAAAATCAAAGAAAGCAATTTTGAAGAAAACTGAAAAAGAAGTCCCAAGCATTGCAATCCCTGAAGCCTCCCCAGACAATCCTTCTTCGCTTAGTGCGAGTGCTAGCAGAAAGACAGTCACTTGGAGCGAGCCTTATAGTGATAATCGTGATACTATAAAAGAAGAGTATGAAGAAAAGAGAAAACAGCTGTTTGAGAACCATAAAAAATATCCCAGCTATTTTAAGGAAAAGGACCCACATAAGGATTCAATAGAAAAACTAGAAAAAATAATAAGCGAGCAAAATACGTTAGTAAAAAGCCTTGACAGCGGACTTTCAGCTTCCAGCCAAAGCTCGAAGTACCAGAAAACGTATGAAGAACTGGAAAAAGAAATAGAGAGCATTAAAGAGCTTTTGAATGAAAGAGAAGAAAAGTTCAAAAGCAGTAGCAGTTATAATAGTAAGGAAGAAGAAGAAATTAGTGATTTGTCATATTCATCGGATGAGCCTAGAAAAGAAGAGTTCGAAGATTGGCTTTCCCCTAGGTTTCCAGAAGATAAACCTTAGTAGTGTTAATCTATTACTTTTCTAGTCAATGGAAACTTCTCTACCGGCCTGCAAAATGATTTATTTCCTATGGAATATAATAAATACATTGCTTAATTATTAGAAGTTAGTATATTATTTATTACTCTATCAATGTTTTTGCGCTCCTTAAAAAGTCGCCTTCAATAACTTCTTCTACCCCAAAAAAATTTTCAATTATTGTCTGGCATGCATTGCATACTATGTCATTGCTGTGATTTTGCGCTCTTTCTATTGCATCCAGACATCCAGAATAATCAAAAAGCTGAGTGATTGGGTTTACTTCATAATTCTCTCCTGCTTTTAGCAAATAATAGCAAACTTCTAATATGTTGACCAAATATTCTTGATTAGGATCTGCAAGGGCTGTAGCTAGCCCAAGGAAAATGTTGTGAGCAATAATTTTCATTTTCCCCGCTTCGTCTGTATTATGCATTGTATTGGTAAAAATATAGGATGCATAGAGTCTAACTTCATAAGAATAATCTAATAAACCTCTTATTGCTACGTTTAGAAATTCATGATCAAGAAACATTTCGCACTGCTCTCTTGTGCCTCCTGAAATATTTCCTATAATCCAGAAAATATTTTTCCTTATTTTTCAGGAAGGATGGTCTGAAAGAGGAAGTAGCAGGTCTAATATGTTTTCGTCAAGCATTTTCTGCGTTTGAAGATGTGTACCTGCACAGATATTCCCAATTAAAGTGATGCTTGAATGAAGAAGGGATTCTTCAGAGGACTTTAAGTTTCTCAAAACGAAGGGAATAAAGCCTTGATCAATAACAAACTGTACTTTTGAATCTTCTTTATGAGAAATTTTGCAAAGAGCTTCTAAGCAATAGCATTTTACCTCATTGCTCTCTATAGAGATCATTGTACGTAAAATAATCAGCAATTTTCTGAGTTCTGTTGGAGGCATAGCTGCCCAAGCATTTGAAATGTTTACTAACCCTCCCAATATTTATTATTATACTGTTTTGGATCGTGCAATTGAGGCATAGTAATTCTTTGACTTTAAAAAAGTATTTTACTATATTCTTAATACAATAGATATAAACATATAAGCTGAAAATTATATAGCTCGAGCAAAAGGAGGATATACTAAGCGATGTTAAAATCAATGAACAGGTTGCTATAAAATTTAGTAAAGTTTTAAGTTTCTTAAAAGCTAAATTTTAGTTATACTTAATTAACAGTGATTAAGCATCATAAAGCAACTTTTTGCATTGCCAAACTTTCTATATTTGCTTCAATGAGAAATTCATATATAACTCCAATAACTCCCTTTTTAATTAACAAAATTGAATACTCCATTTCATCACCTGCAATATTTGCCAGTGCCCAAAAAATATGTTCACTTACTATCATCGATTTCAATGAAAGCGCATTCAAAATTTTTTCTAATCCCCCTAACTTAATAAAGCATTCAGTAAATTCAGCTGGCCCAGAAAGGATATTACAAATAATTCAAGTCGAGTCATGCACAGCCTGTTCTCCAATCTGAAAATCTACATACTCAATTAAAACCTTCAAAAAATTTTCATCCAGGTTTTCATGAAAGAGCAAGAAAAATCGATCTAAAGAAATTCAATGTTTAAACATATCCAAAATCATTAAGCTCTCACTCTGAATTTTATTCTCGGTAAAAATTGATTTCAAAATCTCGAATTTTTGCTTCAAAGACTTATCCCCATTTAATTCAGGGTAAAGCTCTGCTAAAGGCTCCACTTTAAAGTTGAATTCTGAAGATATATCAACCTGCTGAGAGTTCTCTATAAGATATCGCTTTTTAGCTCTGGTCTCATTTCGCTTTTCCCTTCGTAGATTCACAGAGAAGGTTTCGTGCTTCTTTTTAAGCTCGTCAGGGAGAATTGCTTGGAAATTCTGGAGTCTTTTCTCAAATCTATTTGACTCTTCCAATAACCCCGCCATTTAAATAAGAAATTGTATAAATGTTTTAAAAAGGTTTAGGGAGTGGGATCAGCGGAAGTCTTACACGGTTTTTCTGTAGTCCTTGCCTTAATTTCACATGCCGTTCAGGGTCAGAGCTTAGAGCATCTCTAAGCTTTTGTGTGTTCACCTGATTTTCTTTGTCCAGTTCTTCTTTAGAACCTCGTGCACTCAACCCACGGCCTCGTCTTTCGTAATTTGGGCCAGGAAGACGGTTACTTAAAACCTTCATACTTGGCTCAAACTTTATGGTGTTCAGCAGCTCTGAGTCAGCTTCTGCATTGTATTTGAAATTCCTTTCTCTCAGCGCAAAGGGCATTTCTAATAGCTTCTCACAGGATGGCCGAGCATTTGGCCTGATTTGGAGCATCATCTTAATCACATTGGAGAGCTCGGCTGAGAAATTGACAGGAATTGGCTGGTAAAGACCTTTGATGACTTTTCTATATAGCGCTTTCATGTCAACTCCAGTGAATGGGGGGCGAAGAGTTGTCATCTCATAAATCACACAGCCTAGTGACCAGATATCGGAACTAGAATTATAAGGCTTGTCCTGCCACACTTCAGGACTTGCATAATAAGGCGTCCCAGTCTGGGTATATGCAAGCCCACCTTTATTCACTTTCGAGACGTTTAAGTCTCCTATTTTTACAGTTCCATTTGCAGTCAAAAATATGTTTGCGCACTAAATATGAAATACTTTTATGTCTCTATGTAGAATTTTTAAGTCATGCAAAGCTTTGAGCCCTCTGATTGTTTGAGCTAAAGTGCTGAGAATTTCATTTTCTTACTTACTTACTTACTTAATTATCTGGTGTTTAAGGTGTCTCTAGTGCCGCAGCCCAAAAGGGCCTATGGCAAAACTGATGACGTAGGCGAGCCATCTTGGCACGGGTCAGCCCCGTCCAAGCCTTCTATCAACTCCTGCTTCACCGGCCTTGCTGCACGTCTCACCCTGCGCGTTGCCGTCGCCCTTGTCGCTCGACTCAGCTCCTGCGCGTGTTCCGCCTAAGGGTCATCCTCCCGTGGGGATGTGCTGAGAGGTAAAAGCCCGAGATCTTGAGTGGACTGAGGAGTGGTTCCTTTGGTTATCCCCAAAGTTAAACCGCTATTGGTGTCCAGAAGTTCGCGAGTGAAAACCTAACCCTAATAATAAAATTCCATGAGGGAGAGAAAATTAGCAAAGCTAATTTCTCTCGAACCGAATGCCATTTTATTGAGAATTTCATTTTCAGTGAAATAAATGCTTCTTTTCTTACAATTTTCAATCTTATTTAACAGATCTCCTCCTTCAGCATATTCCATTACTATGCAGAGGGAAGAAGTTCCTTCATCGAAAAATGCTTCTTTATAAGCAATTATGTTTGGATGGTCTATTGATGCTAAAATGCGAACTTCATTGAGTGCATTTTCTTTTTCTCTGTAGTTCATAGGAGCGAATTTAACTTTCTTCAAAGCATAGATTTGTCCATCGGATTTTCGGCGGACCTTGTAAACACTTGAGAAGGCACCTTCACCGAGTTTGTTAAGAATTTCAAACTGATAAATTGACATTTTTAATTTCAAAGCACTTTTGAAGTAGCATTTAGAAAAATAATATGAAAATGAAGCATTATTATTTATTTAATATTTAAGAATATAACTATTGCTTATATTTTTATTGCTATTGATAAATAGTTGTTTCATTTGTGCTTGCATATTAAACATTATAGGCTTAATAAGGATTTCTTTAGCTAATTACTTACCAACGAAAGATAAGTCTCAAAAGAATTGGCTATATTTCTCTTTTTCTTGCTAGGGCAAATAAATTAATTGTTTTAAATTTTCCAAATACAGAAATCTGCAAAGGCCTATATACTTAGCAAAGTATGTCCAATTCAAATTTTATCGTATCTCAAAGAAACCAAGTAATAAAAATGGGAAAAAAGCAAAAACCTAGAACACCCTCAACAAGCTCAAGTCAAAGCGAATCTGCTCTCCAGAACCCTACATCTAATCACATTTCTCTTGCATCTCCTATAAAAACCTCAGTAAGCTTAAGCTATCGGGATTCTACTCTGCAGCCTCTAAATTCAGATGCATTTGATCACATTTCTCTCGCATTACCTATAAAATCACCTACAAGCTTAAGGCAAAGTGACACAATACCCCAACCACCACAAATATATACGTCTAATACCAATTCTCTTGTTTGCAACCCTGATCCTTTATCTATTATTGAATCTAAGGTATCAGATAGTCTAAGACAAATGTTTGAACTGTATTTTGCAGAATTCACAAACTCTTTAAGCCAAAAGACTGACATATCTAACTCGGAATACTTCAAATTTGATCAGAGATTAGATATACGTCATAATCCTTCTCTCAAACGAGGTGAAGAATTCGAGTCTCTCTACCAAATTTACTATGACAATGCTAACAATTTCTCTGACAAACTTTTGACACATCTTAAAAAATACGATGATCCCGACCTTATCACAGTCCTCATCGGAATTGACAAAGCGAATAAAGTCTTCATGCGGGCAAGCCGAGAAGTAAAAGACGCAATGCAGAGATACTACAAAAAGAACTTCACAACTTTTGAAGAGGTCAATAGAGTCCTCTTCTTCCATCGTGTCCTAAGCCCACTTGAAGAAAAAATCCAAAGTGCGAGAGAGTTTGTAAATCAATGTGAAGCTGCTAGGAGGGCTTGCCAACTCTATGACGAAGAATCGTTACATTTAAACATGCTTTCTGAAGCAAGCAGCCCAAACAATCGAACGAAGTTCAAGCGAAATAAACAGATTGTGAGGTGAGAAGAAATGAGTGTCGATGAAATTGTCAATTTTATCAATGGAGACGAAACTCCAAAGAAAAATAAGGCAAAAAATAGGAGCCAAAGCAATGGGAAGCAAAGAAAAGAGGTAGAAATTGAAATTGATGAAGAAATTGAAGAGTTCCAGAAGAGGATCGAAGAAGTCAGCTTGAGCTCTTCAAGATTCAAACCAAAGGTTACACAAGAGTGGCTGAGCAACCTGCGAAAAGAAATTAAAATGTTGTCTTTGTTTAAGGCTTAATATAACCCATTTAAGATAATATGTATAAGCATTATTTTAGCAGGTCTCCTTCTGAACTACATTTATTGTGGTAGAGCAGCGATCTTTCAGAATTATATCTGGCTGGAGAAGGCACATTAAGGTACTCTTTTGCAGAATGGAATCTTGATGGACTTGGAATGTTAAGATACACTTTTGGCTCTTGCGGATTGCTTTTGCTCTTTATCAAAATTTCTTCTCCTTGATCGCTTTTAGCGGTGCTGTGCCTAGAGCCGAATAGCAGGCTTCTATCAAATTCGAAGCTTCTGACGAACATAGTGTTTATGATATTTTCCCTTTCCTCATCCTGTTCACTTGTGCACAAGATTTCATCAATGTTTGTCACAGTTTTCCTCAGGTCATTCTTATCTCCTTTACGATTTTTTATTTCTTTCCTGAACTCTCTTTCAAAGTAGCGGTTGATTTTAAATGAAAGAGCAGGGTCATCCAGGAAAATGGTTCTGGGATCTCTGTCAGCTCCTACAGCATTGAAGGCTCGGTATCGGAAATGATGGACATTTCGCTTTTTTCGGTTGTTTTTAAGCTCAAAAGGATTAATCACAGTGGTCAAACCACTTTTCTGCTTAAGCCATTTTGCCTTGACAACATCGTCTGTTTGGTTGAGCAATACCTTCTTACAGAAAGCTGACACATGTCCTAGTCCTCCACACAAATAGCAGACGATTCCAAGAGAAGTTAAATCACCCTGATGGCATTGAGTTTGTAAATAATCACAAGCTCGTGCAGCATCGGGGTTTCTATCTAATGCAGAGTCCATCATTTCTCGAGAAAGAGACAAAGTTTCTACAAATCCTGTATACATTCAGAACAGGTATGGCTCGACCTGAAACTCCCCTTCCCCTCCCCACCTCTTTGACGGTTTCAATTTGAACAAAATTGTTAATTCAAAATGACAAGTCACTCACTAAGGATTTGACAAGTCAAATTCAATTTGTAGATTTCAATAAAGCTAAAACCGTCAAGGGATGGGGTGGAGAAGAGGGAGGAGTTTCAGGTCGATCTAAAATCGTGCTTACGGTATACATTTTGATGAGCAGCACCTGGGAAATCCAGTAAAAAAAGCAATTTCCCCGAAGTGGGAACCAGATTTAAGCTCTTGGAATATTGATTGAGTCTGGTGGTGATAAAGTTCTACTGTTCCAGATTTAATGAAAAACAGTGTTTGGCTTTTCTCTCCTTCGTCAAAAACAGTGTCATTAGGGGCAAATGTTCTTTGCTCGAGAATCTTGGTTAATTGCAAAATAAAGGTTTTTTGAAAAGAAGTGTTAAATACCTGGCATGTGTATAAAATTTCTCCTCTTGTATGGACATAGACTTCTTCCTTTAGCGGCTCTGATAATAGGCCTAGAATTTCAATTTCCCCCATGATGCTATGCTTCTTGTTTTCCCAGATGTAATCTAGGTACCTTCTTACCCTAAATCTCAGGTCACCTGGAATTTCTTTGTTTTTCATATAAGCATTAATAGCCAAGACCTTATCGCGATATTCATCAGACTCAGCATTTGATTTAGAGACAAGAGCGCCAATGCTGCCCACAGTGTATCCAAAGAGGGCACAAGCAACAGCCATAGCGGCGCATGCCACAATGATTTCGTTTTGTGTAATTGGATAGACATCTCCATAGCCAACAGTTGTCATTGTTGTGAAGGCTCAGTACAATGCTGTGATATAAATCTCAGTCAAATCATCTTTCTCCATATAGGTGTTATTTAGCCAGGTGTCAGGGTTGGTCTCTGCATCGTTTGAAGCGATATAATACCATACACAAGCTGCTCAGTGTGCTACCATATAAGCTGAAACTACGAGTCTGAGAAAAACCAGTAATATCGCTAAAGTATGGCTTGCAATGTAATCTTCAATGCCAATAATAATTTGCTTGAGCTTTGAAATTCTTATGAGTCTCAAAAGTTTATTTATCTTAATTACTCTTACAATTTGAGCTGCATGAGTAGCACTTGAGTTTGAAATCCTAAAGGCTTCAAATAAATCTTCAAGCGGAATTGTTGCTATAAGATCAAACCAGAATCAAAATCTCAAATAATTCCTAGCGATTTCTAACTCCTACTTCCTCTGTGGGGGAGTAATTTTTTTGCTGGGGTGGGTTATTTATTTAATAAATATTTTAAAAAAAAAATTTTATATTTAAATTTTTGCTTTTAAATCTTGAAATCCATATTTAATTTGCAAAAATTTGAAAGCAAGAATCTAATTTAATTATATTAGCTTATATATTTAAAATTTAATAGAATAGCTTGAGATTTCTTTTAATTAATTGTTGCCTAAATTTCAGAATATTTTTATAAAAAAGACCTGTAATGAAATATTTTTGCTCGATCGAAAGGTATTGTATTTTTTATGGTTTTGCTTGATGACAGAGATGGAGCATGCGTTTTGTGATAACAGCTCCGCCTTTATAAAATCCTGTATTAAAGTTGATTGCAATATCAGTAAGAAAAAACACTTTGATTGCATTATCAATAGCATTTCAAATAGTCAGGTCATCTATTGTAAACACAAGCAGGAAAGGAATTTCTATAGCCTGGTAAAAGATAAAAAAAAGCGAAAGCAGGTTTCAAAAAAATTTTCAATTGCTCTCTGGATGAAAAATGCAGTGTGATTTACTACCTTCTTCATCCAAGTTTTCGGATGAAGGAAAATAATCTTCTTTTGTGAGACGCTTAATGGTAAATTGGGCTTTGTAGTCATAACTTAGTGACTTGGAGGAGGCTTGAGAGAATTCCACTAATTCCCCTTTTACCTGAGTAACCAAAAATATTAGAAAAATCCTATATTTGATGTAAAATTTTACAAATAATTATTCTCTATATAGTTAATAATTTTAATAATGAGATCTTCAGCTAATTATATCAGATTTTAAAAGATTTTATTTATAAAAATTTGAATTCTTATAAATTAGATATTTTTTTTATCTCAAATATTATTATTATTATTATTATTATTATTATTATTATTATTATTATTATTATTATTATTATTTATTATTATTATTATTATTATTATTATTATTATTATTATTATTATTATTATTATTATTATTATTATTATTATTATTATTATTATTATTATTATTATTATTATTATTATTATTATTATTATTATTATTATTATTATTATTATTATTATTATTATTATTATTATTATTATTATTATTATTATTATTATTATTATTATTATTATTATTATTATTATTATTATTATTATTATTATTATTATTATTATTATTATTATTATTATTATTATTATTATTATTATTATTATTATTATTATTATTATTATTATTATTATTATTATTATTATTATTATTATTATTATTATTATTATTATTATTATTATTATATTATTATTATTATTATTATTATTATTATTATTATTATTATTATTATTATTATTATTATTATTATTATTATTATTATTATTATTATTATTATTATTATTATTATTATTATTATTATTATTATTATTATTATTATTATTATTATTATTATTATTATTATTATTATTATTATTATTATTATTATTATTATTATTATTATTATTATTATTATTATTATTATTATTATTATTATTATTATTATTATTATTATTATTATTATTATTATTATTATTATTATTATTATTATTATTATTATTATTATTATTATTATTATTATTATTATTATTATTATTATTATTATTATTATTATTATTATTATTATTATTATTATTATTATTATTATTATTATTATTATTATTATTATTATTATTATTATTATTATTATTATTATTATTATTATTATTATTATTATTATTATTATTATTATTATTATTATTATTATTATTATTATTATTATTATTATTATTATTATTATTATTATTATTATTATTATTATTATTATTATTATTATTATTATTATTATTATATTATTATTATTATTATTATTATTATTATTATTATTATTATTATTATTATTATTATTATTATTATTATTATTATTATTATTATTATTATTATTATTATTATTATTATATTATTATTATTATTATTATTATTATTATTATTATTATTATTATTATTATTATTATTATTATTATTATTATTATTATTATTATTATTATTATTATTATTATTATTTATTATTATTATTATTATTATTATTATTATTATTATTATTATTATTATTATTATTATTATTATTTATTATTATTATTATTATTATTATTATTATTATTATTTATATTATTATTATTATTATTATTATTATTATTATTATTATTATTATTATTATTATTATTATTATTATTATTATTATTATTATTATTATTATTATTATTATTATTATTATTATTATTATTATTATTATTATTATTATTATTATTATTATTATTATTATTATTATTATTATTATTATTATTATTATTATTATTATTATTATTATTATTATTATTATTATTATTATTATTATTATTATTATTATTATTATTATTATTATTATTATTATTATTATTATTATTATTATTATTATTATTATTATTATTATTATTATTATTATTATTATTATTATTATTATTATTATTATTATTATTATTATTATTATATTATTATTATTATTATTATTATTATTATTATTATTATTATTATTATTATTATTATTATTATTATTATTATTATTATTATTATTATTATTATTATTATTATTATTATTATTATTATTATTATTATTATTATTATTATTATTATTATTATTATTATTATTATTATTATTATTATTATTATTATTATTATTATTATTATTATTATTATTATTATTATTATTATTATTATTATTATTATTATTATATTATTATTATTATTATTATTATTATTATTATTATTATTATTATTATTATTATTATTATTATTATTATTATTATTATTATTATTATTATTATTATTATTATTATTATTATTATTATTATTATTATTATTATTATTATTATTATTATTATTATTATTATTATTATTATTATTATTATTATTATTATTATTATTATTATTATTATTATTATTTATTATTATTATTATTATTATTATTATTATTATTATTATTATTATTATTATTATTATTATTATTATTATTATTATTATTATTATTATTATTATTATTATTATTATTATTATTATTATTATTATTATTATTATTATTATTATTATTATTATTATTATTATTATTATTATTATTATTATTATTATTATTATTATTATTATTATTTATTATTATTTTACGTTATATCACGCCCGAGGCGTCTTAATTTTTTGCTTTCAGTAATTAATTTGATAAATTCCTCAACATGAAAATCAATTTCATCAATTTGACTTCTTTTTAATTTCAACTCGCTTTTTTCCCTTCTTCTTCGTATTTTCAAGAATCCAGCACAAAATCCACTAAATTCAAATTTCTATCAGTAATTTTTATAAAATTCTTTGCTGCAGCATTTACTTTAAGTATCTGGCACTTCTTCATTTTCATTTTCTCTTTAATTTCTTTAGCTTCAGATCTCCTTCATCACTTATTGGTTTCCTTAACTTGACTGAATCATTTCTTTTTCAGCCCGCCATATTTATTTTTGAATTCTCTTACATCCCTTTTTTCGCGGCAAATTTTCCTTCCAATCTGAGCCTGAATTTTCTTTTGGTGGCACTCATTCTCATCAGATTTCAACTTATTTCATTCAATTTCATTTATTTTTCATTCAATTCCATTATTTTTCTCCTCCTTTCCGTCTGCATCAATAATATCTCCGTCTACACCATATCATTCTTCATCATTTAAGGTCCTCTTTTGTGTAGCTAAAGTCTTTAGTTTCGGAAATACTAGTATCAGCAAACCCTGGATCATCATCTTCAAATATTTCATATACATCTTCAGCCTCCTCACTTTCATCTTCATCTTCGCTCTCATCTACATCCTCACATTCCAATCCACGCTCTTCCAATAGTAGTAGAAGACTAAAAGCTTGATCAACGTCACCTCCACACAGTCTCAGTGCTCTTCTTGCTCCTTCTTCGTTAAAGCCTAAATTCACCAGTGCATTGTGCTTTTCCTGTAGCTTGCTGGTGTCTGCCATGATGGCAAAAAAATGTATATTTATCTCAAATATAAATCTAAAAATTTTTTATATAGGCCTTTGGGTCTTTTTAAAACCAGTAAACTACTCTACTGATAAAGCCAGCCACCTATTCTTGCTGAGTTATATATAATTTTTAATAAAATTATTTTTAGAAAAATTATTGAAGCAGAAATTTTGCTCGCTAAGTGGGAGTAAGGAAAATGAAGACCAATTTCTCTTTTTAAAAAAACCTGGAGATAGCATTTATATTAAAAATATCTTGAGGAAAGCAGAAATTTTAATAAGAGAATTAATTCATTTGCTAATGTTGGAGACACTTAAAGGTTTCAAATAGGAAAATTATTGGTCGAAAATAAACTGAATTTTATCATGGCAAATTATAATTGCGAACTATTTAGCTGAATTTATAATAAGCTATTTTTATCATTAAGTAATATTTAGTTGGCATCATTAAAGAATTTTATTGTTTAATTTAATAAATCAACAATTTACTTTGATTACTCTTTAGTTAGAGATAAAAGTTGATGGTTAGCTGCCCTGCCATGTCAGGAAGCACAAGCTGCCTAGAAGATGAAAGGATAATCTTGCATACTGAGGTATTAGGATTCCAAAGCAAAAATACTGGGTTTAGCTGGCCTGAAAACGCAGTCGTGGTGTAAAATACATTTCTTATTCCTTCAACGCATCCATATATAATAATATTTGAAATATATGGGAATTCTCCATTAGCTCTTGTATACCCACTTATTGTTGGTTGAATGATCAAGGTATCAGTTGTAGCATTGACATATTGATAATGATAATTAATCATTGTATATAGGTTTCCACTTAGGCTGTTGATTGAAAGTCCATCATCAAACACTGCGTGCCCATCAGCTTGGAATGCTCCATTTAATGCAACTACTAGCGTAATTGGAGACTTCCTCAATGATATAGTATCAAGAGCTGTGTTTGAATTGTCTAAAGTAGGAACAATGTACCCTCCTTTAATATGAATTGGGATCGGGCCAGGTAATGTCATATTTAAATAAGCGCTGTTGTAATAGTTCAATTGCATGTAAGTTCCTTGGTAGAAGTCATACCAAAGATCATATGGGAAATATGATGTAGAGCCAGTTACACCTGGCCAGAGACAAGGATGAACTATAAGTCCTTCACCAAGCATGAAATGAGAGGTAGCGTTATTAAGCAAGTTGATATCGTTGGGATAGTCGAAAAATGCTGGTCTGAAATGCATTCCTCCCATAAGAGATACTCTGAACATTCCAGTAGCAAAGTGGAGTAATAGAGAGTATTTAGTTCGAATAGCGATGTTTGAGGTCTGCAAAAGAGTGCTGCCAAATGACCAAGGATACTGATCAACTGAACCTTTTGCGTTGTGATTTCTTGAGAAAGGATATAAGGTTCCTAATTGCATCCATCTGGAGCACAATTCTTCATTGGTGTTGCCTTGGAAGCCACAGATATCAGCTCCAGCGAATGGAATTCCAAACATTCCTAAGTCGAAGAGACCAGTAATTGAGTATGCTAACTCCAACCCCTCTGTGAGCGAACAAAAAAATTTTGTTCGCTCACGGGGGGTGGTTAATTAATTTTTTTTTAAATATAAATTTTAAAGAAAATTTTTTTTTTCGGAATTAAAAAAAAATCCCACTTCTCGAAAATTGGAAAGCAAATATTAATTTAATTTGTAAAATTTATGTTTTAAAACGCAATTTGTGTAAAATTAAACAGAATTAGCTCGAGATTTCATGATACTGGTTATCACTTATATATCAAAATTTTTCCCATAAAAAATTTTTGTTCGCTTACGGAGGGTGGGTTTTTGGGCAAAAATAGGGTTTTTTCTAACGTTTTTTTTCGCTCATGAGGGGGAGTAAGAAGCTCCACTGTGAGAAGTTGTCACCAGTCCATTTCCCAGCATATCTTCCAGTTCCTACGAATGAGCTCCTGGTAATTATGAAAGGCCTCAAATTAAGTCCTTTAAAGTATTGATAAGTAGCCATTGTCTCGCCGAATCCAAACAAACTGTGGACGTTGTACTCAAGAATTCCTCCATAGTGTATTGAAGCCACATCTATTGAATTGTCATTCACATCTTGGCCAGGGGTATAAGGCATCGTTAAGTTTGTGATTTGAGAAGGAGGGTGGCCTGGCTCTCCATTCACAAAGTTACTAGCTTCATTCATATCTATCCAGATCCCTGAAAATGAAGTCAAGGTATTGAACTTAGTCAGTTGGCCTGTCCAAAAAGCATTTGCATTAGGGTTAAACCAGTCCACAAAGACTGAAACTCCAGGCCAAACTACTCCTGTGGTAGGAACATTCTTGTAAGCTGAGGTGATGTACACATTAGGATTAAGTCCAGAATTGTACACAGAATAGCCGGCGCTCTGAGCAATTCCAGCATCTACGATAGGGACAAAGTGCTTGTTTGCGGCTTTCAAGTTTGTGACCCATGTGGTGAAGCTGGCTTGTGGGAAGTTGACTGGGTCAAGAGTAAAATCTTGATATTGGTTCATGTAGTCAATATCAATCCACATCGCATCCAATGGAAGATTGTAAGTTGTATATGAAGTAGTTACGCTAGAAACCACTGAGATATTCTGAAATCCATATCTGCACTGATGCCAGCCTAAACCCCACCAAGGGACTAGTGTTGGGTAGCCTATCAAATCGTGGTATTGATTGATTACATCAGCTGGCTGAGGACCTATAAATAGGAAGAAGTCAATGATCCCACCGGTTGTTCTAAATCCTACAAAGTTGCTCCCTACAAAGGCAGTCATTGCGTTAGAGTTCAAGAATAGCCCACCATGAGCGGCTAACTGATTATCAACTGCGAGGTAAAATGGTTGAGAGCTGTACATGTTAGAATCTGGAGTGTCACCTGTGTCAATTGGAGAGCCTCTATCACGAGCATAAAGGGTATAAGAGCCTTGGGCTAAGACAAAAGAAGAAATTCTTTCACCTAGTCCCATAACTTTAATTGGGTATCCTAACCAATTTGCAAAGCCGATGTCTTGATTGTTGTATCCAAAAGGCTGCGATGGATTTAGGAAAAATACCACCTTATTATCAGTTGTCCTTGTGATTTTTATAGAGAGAGGCTGACCAACTACGATTGGAGCCAAGGAGTAGAAGCTTCCTGCCCCAGATGGAGTATAGGATGGAATTGCATTAGGGACTTGCCAGCGGGCGTTGTTTGCATCAGTCATTGTAAAACGCACACGATATGGGTTATCGTATTGGATGGTGATTGCGAGGTTAGTTATGATTTGCTCTGAAGCTGGAGTCTCTAAATCAGCTGGTGCTTGATATTGAGCTTGAACAGTAACGCCACCTGTGTTAGAAACAACGCTAGTGACTACATAAGGGTTTGTAAAAGCTGAAACCTCTTCTTCTGAAAATCCGTAATCGTTTGAGGCATATGAAAAGCTGAGCAAAACTAAGCACAAAAAGGCAACTTTAGTTTTTGCCATTTATAATTAGATTCTCCATATCAATTTCTCATGTAAATTAATTAATCTTAAAGGGAGCTGGATTTTAAATTCATTACAAACATATCATTGAAGAAAATAACTTATTTTGCATTATTTTTTATTTTAATGAATAACCCAATTGATAATGCAGCAATTAAATGAAGGTAGCAAACTGAATAGAAGCTGAAGAATTCAGCTATGAGTATTTCTTAATTTTAAGCCTCTTTTAACGCAGATATTATAATTCCTAAATTAAACTATTAATCTTTTTATGAAAATAGTGTAATGAAAAAGATAATTTATATATTTTAATTCCAAAATTTAATTCATTGATCATCATAGCTGAATGCTAATATTGAACTTATTATGATATAAGCAAAAGCACTAAATGAATCTTTTAACTATTCCTCAACAAGATGCAATTAATTAATTTAATAAACTAAATTTTAAGAACTATCTGCATGTGTATGCTATTTCTTCTAACTCACCTCCAATTGTGAAGTAAAATTAATTTAATTTGTAAATTTTATGTTTTAAAGGCTGTTTAAAATTAAACAGAATCAGAAATTTTATTATGCTAATTATCGCTTATATATCCATTTTTTTCATAAAAAATTTTAATTTGCTAACGGAGGCTAAGATTTTACCCAAAATTAGGATTTTTCCAATGGTTTTGTTCGATCAAGGAGGGTAAGCAAATAGAACTTAGAGCACATTTTTATGTATTATGCGCAATATTTAATATTAAATTTCACGTTTAGGATAGTATCTTGATGATTGCTAATAAGAATTCTTATTATTTAATTATAATCCACCTTGTATGACCATGGGTGTTCAATTTCTCCATATTGTATTGATAAAATGTGATCTAGCAATCGTTTTGTAAGAAGGCCGCTTTTTCCAAGTTTCATTGGAATTTCATAGTCTACTCCTTTAAAAAATATTTTTTGGACAGGACAAACTATGCATGCAGTTCCTGCCCCAAAAGCTTCAATTATTCTGCCTTCTTCAGCAGCTTGGGTGAGTTCGTGAATCGAAAAGGCTCTCTCCGTGACTTTGAATTCATTCCACTCCCTTGTAAGCTCCAATATTGAATCTCTTGTAACTCCTTCTAAAATTGTTCCATCAAGAGGTGGAGTAATCAGCTCCGTTTCGCCTTCTTTGTTTTTCCAAAGCATAAAGAAATTCATTGTTCCAACCTCCGTAACATTTCCTTTTACAAGCCATAAAAGCTGCTGGTATCCTAATTTATTAATTTCTGCTGTATAAGCAATTCCAGGGCCATAATTTCCTCCGATTTTTTTATCCCCTACACCGCCTGGCCAAGCTCTTATTCTTGTTTCATCACAATAGAGATTAACAGGGTTAAATCCAGTAGGAAAGTAAGGACCAACAAGAGCGCTAACAACGAAGAGCTTTGCCGACCCTGGCTTAGTGACTCCTAGCTGCTGATGTGTTCCTATCATTGTTGGACGGATATACATGGAGTAGCCTTTTTTATCTGGTACCCATTTTTTATCTACATCTACAAGTTTTCGAATGCACTGAAGTAGTTCAGCACCATCAAAATCAGGCAATGCTAAGGCTCGGGCACTCTTTCTAAGCCTTTGAATATTTAGATCTGGTCTGAACAGAAGAGTTTTGCCAGTTGCTGTTTTGTAGGCTTTAAGTCCTTCTAAGCACTCAGTTCCATAATGAAAACAAGAGCTGCAAGGATCAAGCACTAGTGGTTGAAAAGGAACGATCTGAGGAGTGTGCCACCCTTTTTCAAAATCCCAATTTTAACTTAACTTAGATTATTATAGAGTAATCCTGACAAATCTGCCAGCTTTTCATGTCTCTTGCTTGGCTCCGCTTTCTTGCTCTCTAGTCCGATTAGTCAGCCTAAGAAATCGTTGCTCCTTCTGATTAGGGCATGCACTTAATATCCGGAATTAAGATGCTAGGCCAACGTGCTGTGAGCCGGCGAGTTGCTCTTTCGAAAAAATTCAAAAAGCGAATTTTCTGGCCAGGCTCTCGATCTGAATTAAATTCGTAGCCTAGACTCAACCCCAGATATCGAGTTGAGAAATTGTCCGATTAGTCAAGCAAAAGCAACACAAATAAAATGGCGACGACACCGGCCCGTCCTCTCCCGGAACTGTGGCGAGATTGGGGACCTTGCTGCGGCCTGAAGCCAATCAGCCCAGGGAAAGGTCTGGTATGGGTACTGGTAGTTTGTGTCCGGCTAGGTTTCCCTCCCAGTCCAGCAACGACGATCCTAGGGTCGTCCCGATAAGACACGGGGCAAAAAGGGTTTTTCCTCTAGGGACCGCTAGTGCCAATTTGGAGGGCATGGCAGGAGCCGACAAGAGCTAACTCCCCCCCCCCTCCGTGAGTGAACAAAACCATTAGAAAAATCGCTATTTTTTGCCCAAAAACCCACCCTCCGTGAGTGAACAAAAATTTTTTTAATAGAAAATTTTTTTTTATGGAAAAAAATTTTGATATATAAATGATAATTAGTATAATGAAATCTAGAGCTAATTCTATTTAATTTTGAACGAATTGCTTTTTAAAACATAAATTTTATAAATTAAATTAATATTTGCTTTCCAATTTTTGCGAATTAGGATTTTTTTAAAATTTTGAAAAAAAATATTTTTTATATAAATTTTTTTAAAAAAAAATTACCCCCCTCCGTGAGTGAACAAAATTTTTTTGTTCACTCACGGAGGGAGGGGAGTAAGGAGTTAATCCTTAGCTCTAACCCTAGTCTGGCGACGTGAAGCACGGTGACCCAGTCCGCCTACTTCCGGGATAGCATGACCAAGCCCCATGACCGGAAGGAGCTGAGTGGTAGCCTGTGGCACTTAGGTGCACTCTGGGAGCAGGGCAAGGAAAGCAAGCGAAGTGTCCAAAAGGCGGAAGAAAAGGACCTTCGGTCCTGGCCGGGAGCTACTCTGTAAATTTAACTAAGACTAAGACTAAGTCAAGCAAAAGCCCTCTAGCCTTGGTGTTATCCCTTTTCAACTAATTGGTTCCATCCTCTGGGTATTATGATCCACTAGACCAAGTAAAAGCCCAGTAGACCATTCTCACGCACGCTGCTCTCCTTCAAAAAGGTCACAGAACTCCCGTCTGCTAGAGGTGTTAAGAGAGCTATTGGTTCTCAATGCCTTTTTAAAGTTTTAAAATCTCAATCAACCCAGAATAGATGGTCGGTCGTGTTTTTTCCGAATATAAGGCTTTGGTCAAGATGAGGCATTGTTTTAGGGGTATGAGTGAGGTGAACAGCTAGATCCGAAGCCCGAAATGATGTGCTGTGCCTTCTTGATAAGGTTTTTAATAAGCAATTGGACCACATTTTATTAATAAAATTGATGAATAAAATAAATAAATTAAATAGATACTGGCTTGAGATTGATATTAAAACAGGAACTGTGCCACTTTTTATAAAACTATATTATTGTTGCCAAATTAGTACTTACACTAATCAATAATTAGCCTGTTGAGTAGAATTAATTTTCTTTTTTGTGCTGAGATAGCGATATTTTTTTGTTTCAAGCATTTATAGAAGCCTCATTTCTTGATGCATTTTTTGGAAAAATTATCTCAATATTTCCTTATTTACAGATATAATGAAAAATAACGAGCTTCTGGATGCTAGCTACAAAGATATAGCGAGGTTTATCAATAGATGATCAACAAAAAATAAAGTTCTTTCTAAAGTGCGCTCAGCTGGCTCTATTTGCTCTCCCTCAAATCTAAGGGCAGAATTATTTTTCAAAAACCCTAACTCCCCCCCCTCCGTGAGTGAACAAAAAAATTTTTGTTCACTCACGGAGGGGGGTTAATTTTTTTTTAAAAAAATTTATATAAAAAATATTTTTTTTCAAAATTTAAAAAAATCCTAATTCGCAAAAATTGGAAAGCAAATATTAATTTAATTTATAAAATTTATGTTTTAAAAAGCAATTCGTTCAAAATTAAATAGAATTAGCTCTAGATTTCATTATACTAATTATCATTTATATATCAAAAATTTTTTCCATAAAAAAAAATTTTCTATTAAAAAAATTTTTGTTCACTCACGGAGGGTGGGTTTTTGGGCAAAAAATAGCGATTTTTCTAATGGTTTTGTTCGCTCACGGAGGGGGGGGAGTAAGCAGAGAAAAAAACAAACTATATTAAGTCAATACATAATTAGAAGATCAGAGCTAAAAGTCGCCAAAAAAAAGATCTTGCAAACTTTTAACGAAAGCTTTGTCAGTTTGGAGATGCTGCGTAAACAATGCTTGAAATCTCTTGAAATTGATTTCGAGTCAGTTGATGGATGGTGTCAAGAAATTATTGAGGAAATTTCAAATTTTGAAACAAAGAAAGTTCTGAAATCGCTGGCAGATGATGAGGAGAACATTCAGCATGCACTCTTCATGGACCAGAAAAGCTCCAATTTAATTGAAAATGTGAATTTCGTATGCACAGTAATTTCCACAATTACAGAATTAATCGAAAGTTTGGTTTCAATGGGCTCTGAAGATTCGTTTTATTATAAGTTCAGAGAATATACAATTAAAATACTTAAACCTATAATTGATGAATGAGCCAAAATAGATGAAAAAATTTGATATCATGGTCTGAATGACACCCCAGAAACAAAACCTCCATCACCAGTCCCTATGAATTTATCTAATTTAATTCAAGCACAAAGTTGCATTAGGGGATATTTAGCTAGAAATCAAGTGAGCGAGTTCAAAAACTGTTTTCAAGATCTTATTGAAAATAATTTAATGAGTATCTCATTTTCAAGAGATTCAAGAGATGCTGGCTCCCTCTAAAGAATAAGCAAAACTATTGGAAAAATCTCTGTTTTGGAGAAGCCCTTTGAGAGTGAGCAAAAAAATTTAGCAAAAATTTTTAATTATGAGTGATAATTATTATAATTAAATTTCTAGCTCAATTCTATTGAATTCTAAAAGCTAAATTCGATTAATTTTTACTTTCCAATTTTTACGAAAAAAAATTAATTAAAATCTGTATATAAAATCTTAAAAAATTCAATCCCCTCTATGAGCGATTTATATTTTTTTCGTGCTCATGACGGAAGGGAGTGAGGAAGAAAGCAAATTAAATTCCCAGCCCTTTCCAAGTGCAGAATTAAATCCTGATCTGCAGGTTCTTGAGTATTCAGCAAAGCTAGTGGAGTCTATTGAAAACAATCTTGGTCCTTATAAGCCAGAATATTTCTTTGACGATCCACAACCTCGAATATCGCGCGATGCTCTGGAAATTCAAGAAGAAAATGCCATCTACCAAGGGGAATGAAATGAAGAAGATAAAAGGCATGGCTTTGGCCTCCAAATTTTCAGTGATAATTCAACATATGAAGGCTTTTGAAGGAATGGTATGAGGGATGGTGAAGGGCGATTCATTTGTGCAGATGGGACTGTATATGAAGGAAACTGAAGAAATAACAAAAAGCATGGAAATGGGAAAGAAATCTGGATTGATGGGACAAAATACGAAGGAAGTTATGTTGATGATAAAAAAGTAGGGTTTGGAAGGTTTGCATGAGTTGATGGAAGCACATATGAAGGGAACGTTTACGAAGGAATAATACAAGGAAAAGGGATATACCGATGGAGTGATGGGAAAGTATATGAAGGAAACTGGAAAGATGGGAAAATGTATGGATTAGGAAAGTTTTATTGGCCTGATGGGCGAACATATGAAGGACAATTTGTTGAAGATGTAATGCACGGTCATGGAACTCTAATTTGGCCAGATGGTCGAAGGTATGAAGGAAGCTGGCTTAAAGGGAAGCAAAATGGAAAGGGATTCTATTGGAATTCTAAAGGAATTAAAAAAGAAAGTGAATGGAAAGACGGTAAAAGAATGAAAAAGCATTCAAAATGAAATGTTAAATTAAGCGATTAAAATGCTTTCGTTGAGATTATGTTTGCTTATCTTTTGAATAATTTAAGTTTTCTATGATGGAGTTAGAAAATTAATTATCTTAGTTTATGAAATGTTTTTGCATATTAAGTTTATATTATATGCATATTCCACTTCAACTTTTATTATAAATGAGTTCAAATTATTGCTTAAATAAATATCCCAGATGAATGTAAGCCAAATATCATATTATTATCGTTAAAACTCGCAATTTGCTTTTGCTATCACTTCTTTTTAATGCTCAATTTAATATGGCTCTAATTTTAATTAAAATTGAAATTTTTTACCATTTTTTAAAGGGTGGGATGCAATAGAATACTGCTATTTAAACACAGTTGAAAAAAGCTAAAAATTTAGATGATTTCTTGGCTTTAATTTAAAGGGGAGAAGTAAGAGAGTTTGAGATATAATGGATTATATTATATTATTACGAATGCTCTAATGTCAATAATTAATTATACAAAATTACTTCAATATATTTAAGCTATACATATTTATAGTTCCAATTTATGAAAGTGGAATGCAATTAAAAAAGACACAAGTGAATTCATTATTTAATGAAAAGTTATACACATTAAGTTTTAATTTAAATAATTATGAAAATGAAATTAATAGTTTTATCATAATCCTAAGAAATTAAGTTAAAGAATTCGTGACAATCCATTTGATAGAAATATCCTTGGCTCTTGCTTTTTACATGGAGGAAAAATAATGCTATTGCACAGAACAAATTTTCATTTCCTCTATATGTCGACCAAATTTCACTTCCAGAAATAACTTCAAAATGAGGTTCAATTATGCTATCAGGATTTTTTTGATAAAAAATCACTTTTTGAGGCTGCTCGTAGCGAGGAGGGGTGCTTGGGTAATTTATTATGATGTCATTCATCATGTTAAATTCTGGATCTGCAGTTGGATTGTTTGCATTATTTAGCATCCTAAAAAATGCATGCGATAGTATATGCGCATCTGTAGGCCTTTTCGCAGTTCATGAATCACCCTGATAGGACCCTCCTGAATTAGCTGAATATCCACTTAAGCCTGGGGAACTCTCTAAAGAGTGTAGTCTGTTGATTACATATCCTCTACAGTTATAGCCAGGAATCTCAAAGTATTTTTCAAGCATAATTCTCTGTCTAAGCGTGTCAACAAATACCAACCTTTTAATTGCTTTTTCAACGTTTGGATCTTGCTGACCTTTGATTGAGTACACTCTTGAGGCTTCTAAGTCTTTGACATAGTTGCATCCCATTTCTATGGCTAAATCCTGTATTTCTCTGAGACCAACCCTTTTATAGTAATTCCTTTCCTCAAAAGTCAAATCTAGACCTCTGCTCTCATCAAATGAGCCTTCGAAAATCCAGTATCTGTCTTTCCCTTGTGTAAACTCTCTAAGCTGCTTATTAAGCGCTAATAAGTTTTCTAACTCCATATCGTGAGCGAGCAAAATTTTTACTCGTTCGCAGAAGTGTTAAATTTTGTATCTCAAAAATTAAAGGATTCAAGCTTCAAAAATTAGAAGTGAAGATAAATTTAATTTATGTCTAGGAACTGTTTAAAATTTAATAAAATTAGTATTATTTATATATACAGATTTCATTATAAGAGTTACTACTTATAATAAAACATTTCTTTACCCAAAAATTGAGGATTTTTCCAATGCTTTGCCACCAAGAGGGGAAGTAAGTGGCTTTCCAAGACCAGTCTTAAGAAATCTTTGGAATACCACAGCCTAATATTCTGCATCCAGGTTCTTATTTTCTTGTCTAGCCCTTTATTTGCCAAGAAAGACTCAGCAAGATCATCAACACTATCAAAAGCCCGGAGGTTTAAGTTCAGCTGAGGACTTGTGGACGGTTTTACTTGAGCTGTGTAACTTTGATGGAGTGGCGTAGCCATACTAGGAAAATCATGTGAAAAAGAGGTGACTTTGCTTTTTGAAGATGCTATTCCCGCTTTTCTCAATGTTTCTTTGCTTTTTTCTAAATATCGTTTGCGAGAATCTGCAGGCAAATCATCGCGGGTTAGCTTGTAGACTTCGAAATCTTCTTGCACATACATATAAGCGACTATTCCGGTGAAGGCTATACATATCAATGTAAGAGGTGCTAGAAAAGATGTGCCAAATAAGGAAGATTCGCTCGGAGATACGTAAAACAGGTCAATTGTGAGCAGAACTGATACTGAAGCCAGAGCTATGAGAAAGTAACGGAGTTTTTCTTGCCTATCTTTTCGCTGCTGAGATTTAGCCCATGGACTTGAATTGGGGTCGTACATATATAATATTAAGAAAGCAAATAAGTTGAAAAAATCATAAAGAATGCACTTAGAAATACTCAATCAGCTTAATTAATTTTCCCTATTGCATTTACTATGAATTAATATTCATGGATCAGCCGAACTATGTAACCCTTGAAGAAGAGCTAGAAAAGCCCAAGGCATGCCCGATTTGCTATTTAGAAAAGCCTTTATCTGCAATAATCCCATCATGCGATCATATATTTTGCAGAGAATGCTTAACGTTATATTTAACACAGCAAATCTCTGAATCAAAAGTACAGGTCATCAAATGCCCGAGCTGTTCTGTTATGATTCAGCGCCAATTCCTTACAGAATTTCTTGACCCAGCTTGACTTCTAAAGTATGATCGCTTTTTACTTACTCCCCCCCCTCCGTGAGTGAACAAAAAAATTTTGTTCACTCACGGAGGGGGTTAATTTTTTTTTTTAAAAAAATTTATATATATAAATTTTATAAAAAATATTTTTTTTGGAAATTAAAAAAAATCTAATTCGCAAAAATTGGAAAGCAAATATTAATTTAATTTATAAAATTTATGTTTTAAAAAGCAATTCGTTTGAAATTAAACAGAATTAGCTCTAGATTTCATTATAATAATTATCATTTATATATCAAAATTTTTTTCCATAAAAATTTTTTCTATTAAAAAAAATTTTTGTTCACTCACGGATGGTGGGTTTTTGGGCAAAAAATAGCGATTTTTCTAATGGTTTTGTTCACTCACGGAGGGGGGGGGAGTTAGAGAAACCCTGGCATCGAACCCCTATGTGCGTTTTTGTCCTCAAACTAACTGTGATGGCTATGATCTAGGTGGATCTAGCAAAAAGAAGCTTAAATGCAACCAATGCAGCTTTGAGTATTGCTTTTTCTGTGAAGAAAAGTGGCATGGCTGGAGAAAATGCAAAAAAACAGTTGATATTGAATTTGAAAAATGGGCAAAGAGCTGGCCAGACATGAAACCGGCCCCTTCAGTACAGTTTTGATAATAAGAAATATAAGAAATATTGTAGTATTTTCGCTTCTAAAATATTTTAGCATAATTTTATATGATGTTTGCGCATATTCAAAATCCATTATTTTATATCCCTACTCTACTATATTTATATGGTAAAAATTTTTAGACTAATAATAAAAGAGTAAATAGAGAAATATGCTAGATATCGGTAATTATCGCATTTAATCATGAATCTAGCTGAATTCTGCTTTAAAATAATAGACAAAAAAAAATCGGTTCAAACATAAATGTGTATCATAGGCACATACAATATTTAGCAATGATTCGCTAAATTAATGCGTTTTAACAAATTTAATATGCTATTTAAATATAAAATATGATATATCTCATTTAAATTTTATACAAATTATGGCTAAATTTGCTAGCCATATACAAATTTGGTTTATAGTAGGGATATGAAATAAAGTATTAAATATATGTGTAAACATGCTATAAATCGCGTTTTAATAGTTTAGAGGCGAAAATAATGCAATGTATCTTATATCTCTTATTATCAAGACTAGGTAGTTTGGTATTGGAAGTGAGATTAATGCTTGACCAAAGAGTAACAATGTAAAATTCTGTCCTCAGTGCAAGAGAAGGGTTGAAAAACGAGGAGGCTGCCCGAATATGTCATGCATTTGCGGAGCTACCTGGTGCTGGAGGTGTGGGAAACCTAATGGACCTCATCATGAAGTAGAATGCTTAATAGGGGAAAATATATGGAATATTCACTGACTCCCTTCTCAACAATGGACAAAACTACAAATTTAAATAGATCGAAAGTGTTCCGATAGACACCAAAAATAAACATTTAACCGTTTACTCCAAATAATAAAGCTAATTTCAATCTACTCGTATAAAGCTAATATTTTAATTTTGCGATAAAGCCTCTAATAATAAGCAAAATTTTGCCTTTATCGAAGGGAGTGAGTGATTCTTTTTGCTTTGATATTTAGTCCAATCTTACTCCCTTTTGCTCCGTTTATAGCTATTGTGATAACTTTCGACTACTTGCAAGAACTTGATTCTGAAGCTTGGCTATTTACTCATAGAAAGTATTTTTATCCTCTGCTGTTTATTTTATCTCCAATTATTATGATAATCGGGATATTTTTTGGAACAGGAAGTATCTTGTTTTCAGCCTTCAGAATATGGAGATACCCACCCATTTTATCTGCAACCCTCGTAATGTTCGTTCTCCCTTTGGTAGTCCTCATTGATACTTTGCTAATTCCAGTTATTGGAATCTTACTAATTATAGCTGTTATTTCAGGAGTGATCTTATTTTTCATTAAAATATACGCATATTTGGCTGGGAAAATAGTTTCGGATGAGACATACTACCCAAAAGTGTTTATTTAATTGTACATTTAAGATTAAAAGCAAAAATTATTTAAGTTTAAATAAACCACTTTTTAATTCTGCATTCTGTTTTGAGCTTGAAAACCCAAAAGCCATA